>CM051237.1:29195439-29795439 GCA_027917425.1 Gastrophryne carolinensis
TGTTTCCTCCGTTTCCTCTCCTGGGCAGGGTCATGCGCATGGGTACTAGCCATACTGGTGGCCTCTTGTTGGCCAAGAAGAGTTTGGTTCGCAGACGTCGTGCGGTTGGCAGTAGACCGGCACGTCCTGCCCAAGGATCCAGATCTTCTCACCCAGGGGCAGCTATGCCATCCCAATTTTCAAACTCTGGCTTTAACGGCTTGGCTGCTGAAACCTCCATATTGATGGAAAAGGGGTTGCCTGCTTCTGTTGTTGATGCCATGATTCGGGCCAGGAAGAAGTCCTCGTCCTTTATCTATTACAGGGTCTGGCATGCTTACATTGCCTGATGTGTGTCCAAGTCTCTTCCCTGTCAGGTGTTTTCTATTCCCAGGATTCTGGAATTCTTGCAACTTGGTTTGGATCAGGGACTTCAACTTAGTACCCTAAAATGCCATGTTTCAGCTCTGGCAATTTTTTTCCAAAGATCTTTTGCCAATCACCGGTTGGTTAAAACCTTTTTTCAGGGTGTTTCTCATGTGCGTCCACCCCGTAAGCCTTTGCTACCAGTCTGGGATTTGAATCTGGTGTTGTCTGCTTTGCAAGGGCCTCCCTTTGAGCCTATCCTTGGAGCTGCCTTGTCTAATCTGACTCTTAAGGTAGGCTTTCTGGTGACTATCACTTCTGTAAGGCGAGTTTCTGAGCTAGCGGCACTTTCCATCAAACCACCTTATTTTGAGAGACATTAGGATAAGGTGGTGTTCCGGCTCAAGCCGGACTTCCTGCCAAAGGATGTGTCTGCCTTTCATCTTAATCAGGACATTGTCTTGCCTTCATTGTGTCCTAATCCTGCTAATTCCAAGGAGCAGACTCTGCATTCCTTAGATGTGGTCAGGGCTCTGAAGTTTTATTTGGTCGCCACTGAGCCTTTCAGGAAGTCTGATGCTCTTTTTGTTCTAACTTCTGGACCTAGAAAGGGTTTGCCTCCGGCTAAATCCACTATCAGCCAGTGGATCCGTCAGGCGGTGGTTCAAGCCTATTCTGCTAAGGGAAAGGAGCCTCCCTTTAAGATTACTGCTCATTCCACTCGTGCTATTGGTGCCTCTTAGGCTTTTCAGCACCATGCTTCTGTTGAACAAGTTTGCAAGGCAGCTACTTGGTCTTCTGTTCATACTTTTTCCAAGTTTTACAAGGTTGATGTTAAGGCCTCAGCGGATGCTGCTTTTGGCCGCAAGGTGCTTCAGGCGGTAGTGACTTGGGGATCCCACCCTACTATGGACACTGCTTTTGGATGTCCCAACTGTTATGAATACCGAAGTGGGCCGTGCCATGCAATAAAGAAAAAAGCAATTCTGTGAGTACTCACCTGTAGAATTGTTTTTGTTCTTGCATGGCACGGCCCGCTTCGCCCCACCCTTGTTATCGTTATTCTTGGTTGCCTCTTTATGGTGATTGTCTCTCCACATACTGGCTTGTGACTATGTTTTGGTACTCACCAAGTCTCACCCCCCATACAGCAAGAGGCATCCGCCCTAGTGCGGATGAGAGCCTAAAGCTTGAAACATGTGTCCACTAGTTGGATGTGTCGGGCTGTATAAAATGTAAAGCTAATCCTTGGCATTGCACCCTTAGCGGTTCTAAGGGCCTTGGATGGCACAGAGACGTAAAGAGATGATTTGCATAGCTCCGCCTACTGCAAGGGTAGATGGGTAATGCTGTCCTTGGACTGGATACTGTGCAAATACTTTCCGTTCTAGGAAAGCCACTCTTTTCCTTTACCAAAGTAGAGGGTTTTTTGGTTTCTTTAGCCCCCCTATATTAAGCCTAACATGGGTCTCTCCACATACTGGCTTGCGACTATGTTATGGTGATTGTTCTAAGTCAATTGGGTTTTTTTTTAGCTTTTTCACATTTTTTACTTATTCTCTCCTGGCTTCTTGTCTCACTGCTTGTGTACGCTGGGGAACTCTATGGTTAAGCCCATTTTTATAGGGAGCCGGGACAAGCCACAGCTTTTCAGCAGTACCACTGTGCCACCTTGTGGCAGAATAACCCAACTGTTATGAATACCGAAGCGGGCCGTGCCAGGTGAGTACTCACAGAATTGCTTTTTTCTAACTATGTCCTTTGCTTTCGTTAATATCACTATTACTGCTATTGTTAATATTACTACTACTATGAAGTACTATTCTTTGATCAGTGGACCAGCCATTGTAAATAAGGGGTTATGGTTTAGCGTATTGTAAATGTTTGATGGTGCCTCCTAGCAGATGCCCGGTGGGGGATTTTTGCTACATTCTGCAGTTTAACAGCTGCTGTGGCATGAAATAAAAGTTGAAATAATGTAATTATATTGTTTTAGAACCTAATTTTTGTATATAAGCACATGTTCCAGAGTTGCTAGGAATAATTACTGGTAAATCGCAAAAACTGTATGCATCTATAGAATCAGAATTTGGGCTACCACCCCAGATAAGACACGGCTTCCATCAAGAAATCGGATCTGCATCAAAAGAAGAAATAATCATGTTAGTCCTACTTACTCATCCCCGCGAGTGTGCGCGCATGTTCAGTCACATCACTCGGGTGTCTCTGCTCGGGCTGTGCAAAGCTGGGGGCATAGCTGCACGATCACGTAGGTGACCAGTAGGCTGGTCTGCACATTCCCGGAAGGGCCCTGTCCTTGCATGCGGAACAGGCACTTCCTTTAAAAGGGAGCCTGTGACACTAGGGAGTTGCCTGCAGTTTTTTTTAAAGTGATGCTTGCCTCTGTTCCTGTGTGACTTCCTGGTTTGACTTTTCCCAATGCATGGCACAGCCTGCTTCACAAAGTGATTACATCTGGGTTATTCCGCCACAAGGTGGCGCAGTGTACTGCAGAAGAGTTGTGGCTCTTCCCGGTACCATATAAAAACGGAATTACCATAGACTTCTCCAGTGTTCTCTCTGCAGTGATTTCTACGAAGATAGAAGATGGCTCTCTATATTGCGCAGGTGAGCGGGGCAAACAAGCCTGCGACCCTGCATGGCTATTTCCACCCATTTCCGGACCCTCTGTGCCTCTCAGCCTCGGCTGACGGATCGGGTGAGGGTAGAGGAGCACTAGGGTCAAGTGCTTGAGGAGCGCTGCTCCAAGCCGCAGGCCCTGTACCACAAAGGGTAGCCAGCCATAGGCTTTATGGTGAGCCTGTTTGGGATGCGGAGTTCCTGCCCTAACTTCTGAGGGGGTGAGTGTTTTAGGGTTACTCATTCTACGTTTGGGCCCCCCCCCTCGCCCCCTCCCCGTAGTGGGGGGGGGTGGGTGCTAGCGGCGAGGGTGCCTTGGCTTGTGTTTTTCACTGTTTTTAGCCGCCTCGCCGCTTTGTATTTGTGAGGCGTTTTTTCTTACTGTGATGACGCTGGCGAGGTCATGTGAGCGCCGATTTCGCACTCGTCGGGGGGGCAGGGCCGGTGGATGACGCGCATCGCGTCGTCCTCCCACGGCCCGCCCTCTCTAGGTTCCTCTGCCGGCGCTATTTTGTTTCTGCTGCGCGCTGGGGCTCTTCTCATCCCGGAGCTGCGGTGGTGATCCTGGTCTGCTTGCTCTCCTGGGACCCCAAGCCCCCTCAGGCATGAGGAGGCGCCCTCACCCTTTTGGTGGGGGGACGGCTTCGGCTCTTTGCTCATGTCTGGAGGTTACGGTCTCAGACCGGTGGATTCAGGAGGTGGTGTCCTCCGGTTACAAGATAAGAGTTTGCAGCCTGGCCGCCCCCCAGATTCATCAGAAACCCTGGATGTCTCACAACCCTCTGTCAGCTCAGGGGTTGCGCCTTGCGATTCCACGTCTGTTGGAGTCAGGAGTCATTTGCCTGGTGCCCCCCCAGGAACGGGGTCAGGGTTTCTACTCCAATCTGTTCACGGTCCCCAAAAAGGACGGGTCCTTGAGGCCCATCCTGGACCTGAAGGGTCTCAACAGGTTTGTCAGGTTCAAGCACTTTCGCATGGAGACCCTTTGCTCGGCTGTTAGTACCCTTCGCCCGGGAAACTTCATGACCTTTGTGGACATCAAGGATGCTTATCTCCACATGCCAATCTTTCCAGGTCATCATAGATTTCTCAGGTTTGCTCTGGAGGATCAGCATTACCAGTTTGTGGCCTTACCATTCGGTATCACCTCGGTGCCTCGGGTGTTCACCAAGGTGCGGACGGGCGTCATGGCTCTGCTGCGGCATCAGGGCATTTGCATCCTTACCTGGACGACATTCTGATTGCAGCTCAGTCCCTTCATCAGGCCGAGAAGGATGCTCAGGTGGTGACCTCTACTCTCGAATCCTTCGGCTGGGTGATCAACTACCCCAAGTCTTCACTGTCTCCGTCTGAGGTCCTTTCTGAGCATGATTCTGGATACCTCTCGGGTCAAGGTATTCATGCCCCAGCGGAAGGTGGAGGGCCTTCAGCAGCAGGCACGGGAGGGACTCTGAGCAAGCGAGCCCTCAAGGAAGTGTCTCTGATACGGTCTTGGGCTGAAGAGAATGTCCCTTTGCGTCTCGGCGGTTTACATTCCAGGGGTGAAGAACCAGGAGGCAGACTCCCTGAGCAGGGGGACGCCTCGGCTGGGGGAATGGTCCCTCAGCAACAAGGTTTTTCATTCCCTGTGTCACAGCTGCGGTCAGCCGGATGTGGACCTGTTTGCGTCCCGTCACAACCACAATCTTCCCAGGTTTGTCTCCCTGTCCCAGGACCCTCTGGCCTTCGCCACGGATGCGCTAACAATGCCTTGGACGGAGTTTCGGCTCCTCTATGTGTTCCCTCTGCTGGGCAGGGTGCTGCGCAAGATAGCCCAGGAAGGGGTAGCAGCCATTCTGGTGGCCCCCTGTTGGCCAAGGAGGGTGTGGCTCGCAGACGTTGTGCAGTTGGCAGTAGATCAGTATGCCCTGCCCAAGGATCCAGATCTGCTCACTCAGGGACAACTGTGCCATCCCAATTTACAAACGCTGGCTTTAACAGCTTGGCTGCTGAAACCTCCATCTTGATGGATAAGGGTTTGCTGGCTTCTATTGTTGATACCATGATTAGGGCTAGGAAAAGTCCTCGTACTTTATCTACTACAGGATCTGGCATGCTTACATTGCCTGGTGTGAGTCCAAGTCTCTTCCTTGTCGGGTGTTTTCTATCCCCAGGATTCTGGAATTTTCGCAACATGGTTTGGATTCGGGCCTTCAACTTAGTACCCTCAAGGGACAGGTGTCAGCTCTGGCAATTTTTTTTAAAAAATCCTTTGCGAATCACCGGTTGGTTAAGACTTTTTTTCCAGGGAGTTACTCATGTGCGTCCGCCACTTAAGCCTATGCTACCTGTTTGGGACCTGAATCTGGTGTTGTCTGCTCTGCAGGTCCTCCCTTTGAGCCTATACGTGGGGCTGTCTTGCCCATTCTGACTCTTAAGGTAGCCTTTTTGGTGGCCATTATTCTGTCAGGCGAGTTTCTGAGCTGACGGCGCTTTCCATCAAACCTCCTTATTTTGAAAGGCATCAGGATAAGGTGGTGTTTCGGCTTAAGCCGGATTTCTTGCCTAAGCTTGTGTCTGCTTTTCATCTCAATCAGGACATTGTTCTGCCTTCTTTGTGTCATAACCCTGCTAATGCCAAGGAGCGGACCCTTCATTCTTTGGATGTTGTCAGGGCTCTGAAGTTTTATTTGGTTGCTACTGAGTCTTTCAGGAAAACTGACGCTGTTTTTGTTCTTCCTGCTGGACCTAGGAAGGGTTTGCCTCCCGGCTAAATCGGACAAATCAGCAAGTGGATCCATCAGGCGGTGGAGCAGGCCTACTCTGCCAGGGGGAAGGTTCCTCCTTTTCGGGTCACTGCTCATTCCACTCGTGCTATTGGTGCGTCTTGGGCCTTTCAGCACCAAGCTTTTGTTGAACAAGTTTGTAAGGCCGCAACTTGGTCTTCTGCTCATACTTTTTCCAAGTTTTACAAGGTTGATGTTAAGGCCTCAGCTGATGCTGCTTTTGGCCGCAAGGTACTTCAGGCAGTGGTGGTTTAAACTTCCTGCTGTTACTCTTTGGGGATCCCACCCTACTTTATGAACACTGCTTTTGGATGTCCCAGATGTAATGACTTTGTGAAGCAGGCCGTGCCATGCATTGGGGAAAAGACAATTCTGTGAGTTCTCACCTGTAGAATTGCTTTTACCATGCATGGCATGGCCTGCTTCACCCCACCCTTGTTATTGTTGTTCTTGGTTGCCTCTTTATGGTGCTTGTTCCAAGTTAGTTGGGGTTCTATTACCTTTTTACCTTTATTATCTCCCGGTTTCTTGAAATAACTGCTTGTCAACACTGGAGAAGTCTATGGTAATTCCATTTGTATATGGTACTGGGAGGAGCCACAACTCTTCTGCAGTACACTGCCCCATCTTCTGGCGGAATAACCCAGATGTAATGACTTCGTGAAGCAGGGCGCGCCATGCATGGTAAAAACAATTCTACAGGTGAGTACCAGTCTTTTTGGCTCTGACTTATGGCTTTAGATTATGACCCCAATCTGGCTCTGACCCCCTGGCTTTGAACACCAACCTCTTTCTGGCTCTCGACCCCTAGCTTGTTTCAGCTCTTTGAACTTTGGCACTGTATTACAGCTTTCCCTGACTCTGGACTTTCCTGCATCAGCTTACCCCAAAACCCAAACTGGACTTTTCCCATATTTGGGCTCACTGGCCTCTGCTGTGGGTCCTCGACTTTTCTGCAGCCCAGTCTGCCCCACTTTGCGGAAGGCACCGGCGAAAACCAGAACTGCTGACAACACACTCCACGCTGAAACCAGTGCGTGATGCAGCACCAGTTACCAGTTACTCTAGGAGCTGGTTCCCCTCAGTTACAGCCAGCTTTAACGCCCTATTGCCTTCCTGATCTTCAGCAGATCAAGAACTGGATGAGAGCCTAACTGCCCAGAAGCATAGGGACTAGCTAACACACAGAACAGGAACTGGATGAAAGCCTAACTGCCCAGAGGAATAGGGACTATCTAGCTCACAGGCCGGGAACCGCATGAAAGCCTAACTGCCCAGAGGCATAGGGACTAGCTAACACACAGACCAAGAACCGGATGAAGGCCTAACTGCCCAGAGGAGAGGCATAGGGACTAGCTAACACACAGACCAGGAACCGCATGAGAGTCTGACCAGAGGCATAGGGATTAGCTAGCTCACAGACCAGGAACAGGAGAGTTTAGACACTCAGGAGTAGAAGGACTAGCTAGCTCACAGGCAAGGAACCGCATGAGAGCCTAACTGCCCAGAGGCATAGGGACTAGCTAACACACAAACCAGGAACCGGATGAGGGCCTAACTGCCCAGAGGAGAGGCATAGGGACTTGCTAACACACAGAACAGGAAAAGGATGAGAGCCTAACTGCCCAGAGGCATAGAGACTAGCTAGCTTACAGACCAGGAACCAGATGAGAGCCTAAATGCCCAGAAGAATAGGGACTAGTTAGCCCACAGACCCGGAACAGGAGAGCTTAGACACTCAGGAGTAGAAGGACTAGCTAGCTCACAGGCGAGGGACAAGATAAGGGTCTAGACATCATTGCCTGTTCGACATAGTCTCCATTTGTGAACCCCTGATGTCCCTGTATAGTCTTCTTGATCCAGGATCACACAGTCCTGTGTCTGGCATGCCTGCTCTGTGCACTTGTCACACCCAACAGACATATGTCTGCCAGCGAGAACATGCAGAGGGTGCAGGAGAGCTGGAGGGGTGCACGGCCCCTCTCCAATTGGGAGAACATTGGGCACTTATATTTGCAATATTTGCCCTCCCATGGGTATAGGGGCAAATGCTAATTTGATCTCATCCCATGGATTGCCTACATGCATACTACAGCCTGATTCAAATGCTATAATCTACTGACTCTGGGGCCCAGCTACTACTGTATCTCCACTGATATCACATTATATCACATTATCAGCCAGCTTCCCATAGACACCGCTACCTCTGCTGGGACCAAACACCTCTCTCCAACCTCCTCCTGTTACCTCAAACTCCAACCACATTGCTAGTTCAAGTTGTTGGGGTCTCTAAGGGTTGTCTGGCCTCCCTGGCCCAAGGTCTGGCAGTGTTCCGTCAGCAGTTGCTTGAGATCAGATACTAAGAACCACAAGCTTGTATACTAGGTACGGTTCAAAGTAGCCCAAAAATTGGATGATTCACACCCTGGAGTTGGCAGCAGCAGCAGGAGCCCAAATATTACTTTAAAGAGACACTGGAGTTGGCTTCAGGAGCCCAAAAATTGGATGATTCACACCCTGGAGTTGGCAGCAGCAGCAGCAGGAGCCCAAATATTACTTTAAAGAGACCCTGGGGTTGGCTTCAGGAGGCCAAAAATTGGATGATTCACACCCTGGAGTTGGCAGCAGCAGCAGCAGCAGGAGCCCAAACATTACTTTAAAGAGACACTGGGGTTGGCAGCAGGAGCCCAAAGATTGGATGAATCACACCCTGGAGTTGGCAGCAGCAGCAGGAGCCCAAATATTACTTTAAAGAGACCCTGGGGTTGGCTTCAGGAGCCCAAAAATTGGATGAATCACACCCTGGAGTTGGCAGGAGTTGGCAGCAGCAGCAACAGGAGCCCAAACATTACTTTAAAGAGACACTGGAGTTTGCTTCAGGAGCCCAAAAATTGGATGATTCACACCCTGGAGTTGGCAGCAGCAGGAGCCCAAACATTACTTTAAAGAGACACTGGAGTTGGCTTCAGGAGCCCAAAAATTGGATGATTCACACCCTGGAGTTGGCAGCAGCAGCAGGAGCCCAAATATTACTTTAAAGAGACACTGGAGTTGGCTTCAGGAGCCCAAAAATTGGATGATTCACTCCCTGGAGTTGGCAGCAGCAGCAGCAGGAGCCCAAATATTACTTTAAAGAGACCCTGGGGTTGGCTTCAGGAGGCCAAAAATTGGATGATTCACACCCTGGAGTTGGCAGCAGGAGCAGCAGCAGGAGCCCAAACATTACTTTAAAGAGACACTGGAGTTGGCTTCAGGAGCCCAAAAATTGGATGATTCACACCCTGGAGTTGGCAGCAGCAGCAGGAGCAGCAGCAGGAGCCCAAACATTACTTTAAAGAGACACTGGAGTTGGCTTCAGGAGCCCAAAAATTGGATGAATCACACCCTGGAGTTGGCATCAGCAGGAGCCCAAAAATTGGCCTAAAGACATAAATATGTTTTGCACCATTTGGAAAGTGTAAAACGTGGCACCATGCTGACTCTAGTCGCATGCATCAGGCATTGGTGGGTGGAAATCCTGGCTGATCCATCCCTGATTCATTTTGACAAAGGTGAGTCTCTCCACATTTTTAGTTGACAGACGAGTTCTCCTCGCCGTAACTATGGCCCCCGCGGCACTAAACACCCGCTCAGATGGCACGCTACTTGCCGCGCAGGACAGCTTTTCCAGGGCAAACTCTGCTAGTTGCGGCCACAAATCAAGTTTGGCTGCCCAGAAGTCCAGCGGATCCTCAAGGTGTGTTGGCATGGTCATGTGAAAGTATGACATGACCTGCTGGTTGAGGTCCTGCTCCAGGTCTTCCTGCTGCTCATGAGTAGCCTCACTATGCGGGTGTAGAAAGCTACTCATTAGCGACTGAAGACTGAGGCTGCTGCTGATGGAGCTGCTGCTGCTGCTCCTGCCAACCCCCCCAGCGGCCATGGCAGTGGAAGGTGAGCGCAGAGGTCCCCTCGAGTCAGACCTGCGAGAGTATGGACCATGGCGCAGATAGGCATCGGCCAACTGCCTACGTAGAATGTCTTTGTAGTAGTTCAGTTTGTCCTCCCTCTCGGTGGGTTTAAAAAATGCCCCCATTTTGTGCCGGAAGCGAGGGTCCAATAAGGTGGACAGCCAGAAGTCATCCCGCCGACAGATGGAAACAATTCTGGGATCACTATGCAAGCACGTGAGCATGCTTCGTGCCATTTGCGCAAGTGACTCGGATGAACTACCTGTCTCCATCTCCACTGCATACTGCCACGGTGTGCCCGGGTCCTCTGTCTCGCCTTCCTCAAAAACCTCTTGCTCCTCTGGCTGCTCCTGCTCCTCCTCTCCTGTCCCCTGACTAGATAAACCAGCCATTTCGCCAAGCCTAAACTGTGTTTTGCTGGGCAACTCCTCCTCCTCCTCCTCTTCCTCCTCCTCCTCCAGTTCAGCTCCAACGGGGTTCATGTGGCCGTAAGATGTAAACGCCATGTCTCCAGTGCCCTGACCAGCCATGGTTTCCAACATGTGCTGTAGTACATGAAGCAGTGGAATCACGTCGTTCATCCCGTAATCCTGCCGACTGACAAATAAAATGGCTTCCTCAAAGGGCCTGAGCAAACGGCAGGTGTCACGTATGAGCTGCCACTGGTTGACATTGAAGTTACACAGGGGAGTCCCCCTATCTGCTTGGATCATCAGGAAATCCGTGATGGCTTTTCTCTGTTCATATAATCGGTCCAACATGTGAAGGGTGGAATTCCAACGGGTGGAAACATCGCAAATCAGACTATGTTGGGGGATACCATTCTGACGCTGTAGCTCAAGAAGGGTGTGTTTGGCGGTGTATGAGTGGCTGAAGTGCATGCAAAGTTTCCTTGAAGTTGTTAGGATGTCTTGCAGATGGGGGGGAACACTTCAGAAACCGCTTGACAACCAGATTGAAGACGTGAGCCATGCAGGGGGCATGGGTCAGGCTTCCTTGGCGCAGCGCAGACAAAATGTTCTTCCCATTGTCGGTAACCATGATTCCCATTTTAAGTTTTCTTGGAGTAAGCCATGTTTGGATTTCCTGATGAATACATTTAAGCAGTTCCTCCCCTGTGTGACTCGCCAAGACAAACCATGTGAAGCACTGCGTGACACCTCCGTGCCCTGCACACATGGTAGACTGGAGGGGCACTGAGACTTGAGCCTACAGTGGAGGGTGAGGAGATGGCGGAGGATGAGGAGGCCGAGTCGCACGGTGTCACAGGCCCAACGGGCAGGGAGCGCGGAGGCCGAAGCGGCGTGACCTGTCCAAGTTGCTGCTGCTGCTGCAAAGGGACCACGTTCACCCAGTGGGCCGTAAACGACATGTACTGTCCCTGACCGTAGTTACAGCTCCAGATGTCGGCGCTGCCATGCACTTTGCTACACACCGACAGGCTCAAGGACTGGCCCACCTTCTGTTCAACAAAAGTGTGCAGCGCTGGTACTGCCTTCTTGGCAAAGAAATGACGGCTTGGGACTCTCCACCTCGGCTCGGCACAAGCCATCAGTTCTCTGAAAGGTGCAGATTCCACCACCTGAAAAGGGAGCGACTGCAGCACCAGCAACTTGGACAGGAGCACATTCAGCTTCTGCGCCGTAGGATGAGTGGGCGCATACTGCTGTCTCTTGGACATGGCTTCGCTGATGGATTGCTGGCGGAATGCATGACTTGGAGGAGGAGGAGGAGGAGCAGGAGCGACAGAGGATGGGTATGACGCACAGCTGCCTTCGGCTGAGGTGCTGGAGCCTTGGCTGGCAGAAATTGGGAGCGGCGTGCCACTTGTTGAGGAAGCAGACTGGACCACCCCTTGGGAGCCTCGGTTCTCCCAGGTCGCTTTATGGTGACGCATCATATGTTGACGCAGGGTCGTGGTGCCAACATTTGGACCCTGGCCACGCTTCACCTTCTGCCTACATATCTTGCATGTGGCCATGTTACCCTCCTGCAGATGCTTCAGGAAAAACTGCCACACTGCCGAGTAGCTACTTTTCCCACCCCCTGGCCTCACTGATTCACTGCTGCTGTTGCCAACTCCAGGAACCCCTGCTCCACTACCTCCCGATAAGGTAGACTGCCGCACAGCAGGTGCTCTACCCCAGCCCCGGCCGGCTCCAGCCTTTGGAATTGTGCCCCCATGCTGACTGCTACCACCTTGCTGCCTCAGCTGCTGACTCCGGGGCAACCTGCGCCCCTCTTCTCCTGATGATGACGATGAAGCCCCTTCATCACCCGGCTCCCAAGTGCGATCGGCTTCATCGTCATCATCATTATCACCGAGTTGTGGCTGTACGTCACTGATGTTCGTGGATTCGTCAACAGTGTCTGGCGCAGGAGCTGGAACGCTCGCAGCACCCACGTCACTGTCCACATCACTATTTGTCTGCCTAGCTAAAGAAGCCACCTCCATTTCTTGGCTGGGCAGTAGCTGCTGACTGTCCTCTATCTGATCGTCCTCCTCACTAAAGAGTGGAGCTGAACCCAAAGCATTGGATACGTCGCTGGGGGAGGGAACGGCGTAGGACAGAGGCAATGGGAGGACAGGGACTGCTCTCGGGGCATGCCAACTCAGGGTTGTGTCAGAGGAACCTACCGACCCTAGACTGGGGGTCTCAGAGGTAAGTTGTGATGATGTTGTTGATGAGCGCGTCAACCAATCTACCACGGCAGATGCGTTACTGGTGGGGACCCGACCGCTAGCAGATACTGGCAGATTAGGTCTCTCAGCGTGACTCCTGCTGCTACTGGCCCCCAGTCTGCTGCGAGCTCTGCCTGCGGAATCTTGGCCTCTGCCACTCCTCTTTTCACTTCCAGGCACTTGTCTGCCCGACATAGTCTAACTGGCGTGGTAGTAGGTGATATTTTAAGAACCCCCGGGCAGCGGTGGGTCTATATGAAACAGAATATAATGCACACCAAAAGTGAGCAGTAACACTCAGCCTCCAACAGGCCTGCCTAGTGTAAATAAGAGAGCTTCTTAGTGTAAATAAAGAGGGGTATGCTATGTTACAGAATGGGATGCCCCAACAGCCAGCAGTGCACCTGTGAGCAGTACTACTATGTACAGCAAAAGTGTCTTTATCAGGCCTAATTTCAATTAGAATAAGTGCAAATGGTTATGGTCTTAAATAGAGGATGGTGTAGTCACAGAATGGGATGCCACAAAAACCAGAGAGCATGCACAGCAAAAGTGTCTTTATCAGGCCTAATTTCAATTAGAATAAGTGCAAATGGTTATGGTCTTAAATAGAGGCTGGTGTAGTCACAGAATGGGATGCCCCAAAAACCAGCAGTGCACCTGGGACCAGTAGTGCTATGCACAGCAAAAGTGTCTTTATCAGGCCTAATTGCAATTAGAATAAGTGCAAATGGTTATGGTCTTAAATAGAGGCTGGTGTAGTCACAGAATGGGATGCCCCAACAGGAGTGCACCTGGCAGGCAGCAGTAAGTCTATGCACAGCAAAAGTGTCTTTATCAGGCCTAATTTCAATTAGAATAAGTGCAAATGGTTATGGTCTTAAATAGAGGCTGGTGTAGTCACAGAATGGGATGCCACAAAAACCAGCAGTGCACCTGGCAGGGAGCAGTAAGTCTATGCACAGCAAAAGTGTCTTTATCAGGCCTAATTTCAATTAGAATAAGTGCAAATGGTTATGGTCCTAAATAGAGGCTGGTGTAGTCACAGAATGGGATGCCTCACAGCAGAGTGCACCTGGGACCAGTAGTGCTATGCACAGCAAAAGTGTCTTTATCAGGCCTAATTTCAATTAGAATAAGTGCAAATGGTTATGGTCTTAAATAGAGGCTGGTGTAGTCACAGAATGGGATGCCCCAAAAACCAACAGTGCACCTGGCAGGGAGCAGTAAGTCTATGCACAGCAAAAGTGTCTTTATCAGGCCTAATTTCAATTAGAATAAGTGCAAATGGTTATGGTCTTAAATAGAGGCTGGTGTAGTCACAGAATGGGATGCCCCAAAAACCAGCAGTGCACCTGGCAGGGAGCAGTAAGTCTATGCACAGCAAAAGTGTCTTTATCAGGCCTAATTTCAATTAGAATAAGTGCAAATGGTTATGGTCTTAAATAGAGGCTGGTGTAGTCACAGAATGGGATGCCCCAAAAACCAGCAGTGCACCTGGCAGGGAGCAGTAAGTCTATGCACAGCAAAAGTGTCTTTATCAGGCCTAATTTCAATTAGAATAAGTGCAAATGGTTATGGTCTTAAATAGAGGCTGGTGTAGTCACAGAATGGATGCCCCAACAGGAGTGCACCTGGCAGGCAGCAGTAAGTCTATGCACAGCAAAAGTGTCTTTATCAGGCCTAATTTCAATTAGAATAAGTGCAAATGGTTATGGTCTTAAATAGAGGCTGGTGTAGTCACAGAATGGGATGCCCCAAAAACCAGCAGTGCGCCTGGCAGGGAGCAGTAAGTCTATGCACAGCAAAAGTGTCTTTATCAGGCCTAATTTCAATTAGAATAAGTGCAAATGGTTATGGTCTTAAATAGAGGCTGGTGTAGTCACAGAATGGGATGCCACAAAAACCAGCAGTGCACCTGGCAGGGAGCAGTAAGTCTATGCACAGCAAAAGTGTCTTTATCAGGCCTAATTTCAATTAGAATAAGTGCAAATGGTTATGGTCTTAAATAGAGGCTGGTGTAGTCACAGAATGGGATGCCCCAACAGGAGTGCACCTGGCAGGCAGCAGTAAGTCTATGCACAGCAAAAGTGTCTTTATCAGGCCTAATTTCAATTAGAATAAGTGCAAATGGTTATGGTCTTAAATAGAGGCTGGTGTAGTCACAGAATGGGATGCCCCAAAAACCAGCAGTGCACCTGGCAGGGAGCAGTAAGTCTATGCACAGCAAAAGTGTCTTTATCAGGCCTAATTTCAATTAGAATAAGTGCAAATGGTTATGGTCTTAAATAGAGGCTGGTGTAGTCACAGAATGGGATGCCACAAAAACCAGCAGTGCACCTGGCAGGGAGCAGTAAGTCTATGCACAGCAAAAGTGTCTTTATCAGGCCTAATTTCAATTAGAATAAGTGCAAATGGTTATGGTCTTAAATAGAGGCTGGTGTAGTCACAGAATGGGATGCCCCAAAAACCAGCAGTGCACCTGGCAGGGACCAGTAGTGCTATGCACAGCAAAAGTGTCTTTATCAGGCCTAATTTCAATTAGAATAAGTGCAAATGGTTATGGTCTTAAATAGAGGCTGGTGTAGTCACAGAATGGGATGCCTCACAGCAGACTTAAGATCAGTTCAGTATATATGCACAGTTAGTGTATAAGCAGCCTGAAAACGCTAACAAAGCCAGTCAGCCAGCCAGTAACACTCAGGCTGGATGAAAAAAAAAAAATCTCCCTGTGACTGCCTCCGATTTTTCCTAACTTTCCCTGTTTTTCGCTGACTTTCTGTCTGTCTCCTGCCTGTCTCCAGCCTGTCCCTGTCTGTCTAACTGTCTCTCTCCCTGCCTACAGCAGCGTTCTGTCTCTCACGAATGCAATACAGAAATAAGGAAAAGCAAGATGGCCGCCGGCCTTAAATAGCGCTGTGACGTCACCGGGCTTGCTGGCTGCTGACAGGCTGCATGTGACTGTCCCAGCATACACTGCCCCAGCTTACATGTCTGGACATGTCACGTAGACCATCCTAGAATGCCTGTCATTGAAATGAATGGATTTTAGAAAAAAACTTCGCTCGATCGAATCGCGGGGAAATTCGGATTCGATCCGAATCAAATTTTCCATGAAATTCGGATCGAATCCGGGTTCGTCCGGATCGATTCGCTCATCCCTACTTATAAACAGGTTATACAGGACCTCAGGAATATCGTCACCACAAGCTAAACATCTTACTTTTGGTATTAGAATTAATGCTGATCACTTGGTGTAAAGCCATATTTAATGCCTGGCAGCCATTTTCAAATTAATCATGTTTATCAATCATTAGAACTTGTCACTTCTTTAGTTCAATATCTTTTAATTAAAGTTTTACATCGTATAATAGAACAAACAGAACATCAGTACAGAAAAGGGATAGAAGGAAGAAAACGTAATTCTCTGTATCCACAGGCATATACATATTTCCAGTATATCGAAATCAATGAATTCACCCCGAACGCCGCCCCATCCCCAACTCCCGCTTGATTACCATTGATGGAGCAACAGGTTATCCTAGAAATTGACCCGCTACTAGTCCCTTCAGCCCACAGCTTGTGCTCCCTGCCCCCCCAACCAGGAGTGTTATATTGGGTCGGGTACAAGAAGGGCGTGGCACAGCCAAGAGGCCACGGACCTCCATCCAACATAGGGATGGGATGCCACAGGGAGCAGGAGGGGGGGGCGGGCAAGTCCGGGGGACTGGTCTGTGGGGGGAGGAAAGAAAGGGGGGGGAAGGCTGGAGGAAGGGGAAGAGTGATATGTGTTAGTAATTCTGGGGATGTTTTGGCGCCTCTTACCTTGGTCAGATGAAATGACTTATTCTGGGGGTTGGGGTTAACCTTTCCTTTCCTGGCCCAGAGGCTTTGAGTTATACCCTCTGGTCAGGTGTTTGGGGAGTGGCTACTGCGCCTATTCCCTCCCTCTGGCAATTTGTTAGAAGTCAGTATCGGTGTATTTACAATTTTATTAATTGCGGTGTAGCAAGAAAAATTATATACAGGTTAATAACAAGATAATACTTAGAAAAATGTTAGTACAATCGGGTTTATCAATATTCATGAACAATCCTGGTGGTATTGTTCTGAGGGAAAAAGGTGCCTAAGCACTGCTACTTTCCCGTAAAGTCCTTTTCTTAATACCCTGGTTTGTAGCAAGATATCCGTTAAGGGTACAGTGTCCCTGTTTGTAGCAATTGATTTTGGTACAGACGCGTTTCACTATGAAAGCTTCTTCAGTGTATTCTGTTTCTGTGTGTATATACAAGCGGGTGCCTGCTAACTCCTCAGGGAGCAACTGGTGGCCGTGATAATTATATCTGGTGAAGGTAATTTTGGGGCTCCTGTCGATCCAGTTCCCGGTCCCCCAGGAGGGGATTCCTGGGGGTTTCTCGGGTAGTAGCTTGAATTCAGGAACCTCGTATTGCTGGCATACCGGTATACGGCTGGAGTAGCTAGTACGCTCCTTCCCACGTGTGGCTGCGAAGTGTCCAGGGGCCGTCCAACGCCCCTCCCCAAACACCTGACCAGAGGGTATAACTCAAAAACCTCTGGGCCAGGAGGGGAAAAGTTAACCCCAACCTCCAGAATAAGCCCGGGGAACACTGGACTCCAGAGACATGCGGAGAAAAGAGGGAGGGATACAGGAATAGGAAAGCAAGAATATTGACAGGAAAGCAGAGATAAAATGGAAGAACATGGGCACAAATATCGACAAGAACCTGGGCATGAACAGGAGCAGAAGCGCGTTAGAACTTGTCACTCTTTTTCCCCTAAACTTATGTTTACAATAACTCAGAAATAATCTATCGTTGTGGAGCTAATGAGGATTATTTCGGTTCTGAGCAATCAAGGACAGTTTGTTTAAACTATCACATATAAGCACAGTCACATGTCCACATAATATCTATTGCGCTCGCACAGTTCAGTTGCTGTCGGAATTTGGGGTAATGACCTGATCCTTCTCAGTTGAGTTGCAGCCTGCCTGTTGGGAGAAAGCTGCGCACGCCGGCCAGGATTAACATGAGGACCATGGCCTGAGAGGACCATGGCCTGACTGATCTGCTCTATATGGTCCAATAGATTTACTGGATGTAGACTTTGCCTCTTTTGGTAAAGGTCGTTCCTAAGGGATTGCTTCTCGCTCCACTGTGACCTCATTTTAAACCGAACCTTCAGCATGATTTAATGAAAAGTCCAACCCCCCTCAAAAACTATTCCCCAGCATCTAAAATTAATATATTTTACATTTTTAGTCACTGTAGGTACGGGGGGGGGGGGACATATAAGATATGCTCTTATTAATGGTGAAGGTCCGGATTAAAGTGGACCAACACCCAGGATTTTGACTATCCTGGGTCTTGGTCCACTTCGGTGGGGTGCCCCGCTGTGTGAAACCCCCCCGAACCCCCCGAACTCACCTCTGTCAGCGGCGACGGACAAGCCGCGGACAAGCGGCTCCTCCGCCGCCGCCTCCCACGCGTCCCTGTTGACGCGCGCGTGCCCGCGCCGGCCATTCACAGACGGCCGGCGCGGGCGCGCGCACGACTGGAGGGGCGCGAGGGAGGCGGCGGCGGCCGGCCGCCGCCGAAACTAAGGTAGGGAGTTTGGGGGGTTTGGGGGGGTTTCACCCCGCGGGACATCCCGATCTCGGATGTCCCGCGGGGAGGGAGGTGATCGGTCCGGGAATCTTATAGATTCCCGGGCCGATCACGGGTGGGTGTTGGTCCACTTTAATGTGGGCAAGCTGTATGTACAGGGTGGGGGAAACATATAAGATAGGCTCTTATTCAGGGTGAAGGTCCGGATTAATGTGAGCAATCTGTATGTACGGGGGGGGAAACATACAAGATAGGCTGTTATTCAGGGTGAAGGTCCAGATTAATGTGGGTAATCTGTATGTACAGGGGGGGAGAAACATACAAGCTAGACCCTTATTCAGGGTGAAGGTCTGGTTTAATGTGAGCAATCTGTATGTACAGGGGAGGGAAATATACAAGATAGGCTCTTATTCAGGGTGAAGGACCGGATTAATGTGAGCAATCTGTTTGTACGGGGGGGGGATATAAGAGGCTCTTATTCAGGGTGAGGGTCCAGATTAATGTGGGCAATCTGTATGTACAGGGGAGAAACATACAAGATAGGCTCTTATTCAGGGTGAGGGTCCAGATTAATGTGGGCAATCTATATGTACAGGGGAGGGAAACATATAAGATAGGCTCTTATTCAGGGTGAAGGTCCGGATTAATGTTAGCAATCTGTATGTACAGGGAGGGAAACATACAAGATAGGCTCTTATTCAGGGTGAAGGTCCAGATTAATGTGAGCAATCTGTATGTACGGGGGGGGGGAAAACATACAAGATAGGCTCTTATTCAGGGTGAGGGTCCGGATTAATGTGGGCAATCTATATGTACAGGGGAGGGAAACATACAAGATATGCTCTTATTCAGGGTGAAGGTCCGGATTAATGTTAGCAATCTGTATGTACAGGGGGGAAACATACAAGCTAGACTCCTATTCAGGGTGAAGGTCTGGATTAATGTGAGCAATCTGTATGTACAGGGGAGGGAAACATATAAGATAGGCTCTTATTCAGGGTGAAGGTCTGGATTAATGTGAGCAATCTGTATGTACAGGGGAGGGAAACATATAAGATAGGCTCTTATTCAGGGTGAAGGTCTGGATTAATGTGAGCAATCTGTATGTACGGGGGGGGGGAACATAGAAGATAAGCTCTTATTCAGGGTGAAGGTCCGGATTAATGTCGGCAATTTGTATGTACAGGGCGGAGGAAACATATAAGATAGACTCTTATTCAGGTTGAAGGTCCGGATTAATGTTAGCAATCTGTATGTACGGGGGGGAAACATATACGATAGGCTCTAATTCAGGGTGAAGGTCCAGATTAATGTGAGCAATCTGTATGTACGGGGGGGGGGGACATAGAAGATAAGCTCTTATTCAGGGTGAAGGTCCGGATTAATGTCGGCAATTTGTATGTACAGGGCGGAGGAAACATATAAGATAGACTCTTATTCAGGTTGAAGGTCCGGATTAATGTTAGCAATCTGTATGTACGGGGGGGAAACATATACGATAGGCTCTAATTCAGGGTGAAGGTCCGGATTAATGTGGGCAATCTGTATGTACAGGGTGTGGGAAACATATACGATAGGCTCTTTTTCAGGGTGAAGGTCCGGATTAATGTGGGCAATTTGTATGTACGGGGGGAAACATACGATAGGCTCTTATTCAGGGTGAAGGTCTGGTTTAATGTGAGCAATCTGTATGTACAGGGGAGGGAAATATACAAGATAGGCTCTTATTCAGGGTGAAGGACCGGATTAATGTGAGCAATCTGTTTGTATGGGGGGGGGGGGCATATAAGAGGCTCTTATTCAGGGTGAGGGTCCAGATTAATGTGGGCAATCTGTATGTACAGGGGAGAAACATACAAGATAGGCTCTTATTCAGGGTGAGGGTCCAGATTAATGTGGGCAATCTATATGTACAGGGGAGGGAAACATATAAGATAGGCTCTTATTCAGGGTGAAGGTCCGGATTAATGTTAGCAATCTGTATGTACGGGGGGGGGGGAAACATACAAGATAGGCTCTTATTCAGGGTGAGGGTCCGGATTAATGTGGGCAATCTATATGTACAGGGGAGGGAAACATACAAGATATGCTCTTATTCAGGGTGAAGGTCCGGATTAATGTTAGCAATCTGTATGTACAGGGGGGAAACATATAAGATAGGCTCTTATTCAGGGTGAAGGTCTGGATTAATGTGAGCAATCTGTATGTACAGGGAGGGAAACATACAAGATAGGCTCTTATTCAGGGTGAAGGTCCAGATTAATGTGAGCAATTTGTATGTACAAGGCGGAGGAAACATATAAGATAGACTCTTATTCAGGTTGAAGGTCCGGATTAATGTTAGCAATCTGTATGTACGGGGGGGAAACATATACGATAGGCTCTAATTCAGGGTGAAGGTCCCGATTAATGTGGGCAATCTGTATGTACAGGGTGTGGGAAACATATACGATAGGCTCTTTTTCAGGGTGAAGGTCCGGATTAATGTGGGCAATTTGTATGTACGGGGGGAAACATACGATAGGCTCTTATTCAGGGTGAAGGTCTGGATTAATGTGAGCAATCTGTATGTACAAGGTGGGAAACATACAAGATAGGCTCTTATTCAGGGTGAAGGTCCAGATTAATGTGGGCAATATGTATGTACAGGTTGGGAAACATATAAGATCGGCTCTTATTCAGGGTGAAGGTCCGGATTAATGTGAGCAATCTGTATGTACAGGGGGGGGGACATATAATATAGGCTCTTATTCAGGCTGAAGGTCCGGATTAATGTGGGCAGTCTGTATATACGGGGGGGGGGGACATATAATATAGGCTCTTATTGAAGATTAAGGTCCGCTTTAAGGCTGTGTTCAAACCAATTTGTTGCGCTTCTGTAGCGCTAAGCATAGATGTTTTGTCAAGGATTTTAGCCAACCAGAGGCGCATTGTCTGAATTGAATATAAAGAATGACCTAAGGCCTTATTGCTGGCTACTAAGGTACAGGTGGAAAGGTTACCTTTATCGTCACACTATTGTGACCTCCCTTTATAATATATTATTATTTGTACTTCTTATATCCTCACTACAGGCAAAGGAGGGGGAGGTTTATAGATATATTATAGGGAGATGCAGGGGGGGGGGGGTTACACCTTACTATAGTCAAATGAGGGGGAGAACTATATATTTACTAAAGGGAAATTGGTGGCTTATAATCTTACTAAGGTAATGGGGGGGAGGAGTATTGTATTATTACTTTAGGGAGCTGTTGTGGGTGTGTTTGGGATTCTTGAGGAACGTGATTGGTCCAAGTGTGGTTTAAGTTTTAAAGTTTCAATGCACCACCCCCACTAAATTTTTATATATATATAGGTGTGCCTTAAAGGAGCCTCCAATAAGGTATATCCAAACACAAACATGCAAAATGTGCGGCCCCAGCTGCCACCGGAGAAAACCTCAGGCACCACCAAATCAAATAGCTTCAATCAAAAAAGTATCATAAATGAATCAATATTTATTAATGGTTACAAGTGCACCATCACATATATATTAAAAACAAAATCCAATAGCAGGGACAAAAACAACCATCCCTCCTCCCCTTTTGAATAAGTCCCTATCACACAATATATAGTACATAAGTATAAAGTAACTAGTGCAATATTAAAGTGCTAAGTGCTGACCTGAAAAGTGATACAATACAACAATCAAGAAATATTTATCCCATATAAAAAGAGAGAACAAACAGCCAGCCAAATTGCCCCAAGGAAGATTGTTTGTAAATAATTAAAGTACAAGATATCGCCAAGTTGAAGGGTTGGAGGGGTCCCTGCTAGACCCTGGCGTCCTGATTCCCCACGCGTTCCGTGAGCGAAGCTCACTTTTTCAAAGTGTGCAAATGGGTTGTAATAAAGAGGCCGATTCATTAATAGCGCCAGGTAGCGACAGATGAGCGACAGTAGCGTTATTTTCACAGCGCCCGCTAGTATTCGCTGTGCTTGGCCGTTGTTCGGCTGTTGACAGCGACTCAGTCGGTGTGCGGTAATGTTGAATACGGGGTTAGGAGTCGCTGTTTGACAGGTTCCGCGCTGTATGGGAGCGCATAACAGCGACTGGCCATAGCGACCGGCTCCCACCATATTCATTAACAAATCACGTTCAAAAAATTCTCGCGCTGTGAAATGCTTGTTTAAACCCCAGAGCGCTGGCGGCGATGGGTTAAAAGTATTTTTTTAACCCCCAAACAACCATATTTTTTGAAAAGAAAAAAAACATGTTTTTCAAAACATTTTGTAATATGAATACATTAATATCAGACCTGTAATATCAATTCTGCACAAATGTTTTTTTTTTTTTTTTACCCTAAAAAAAATATCTAACATTGCAGAAGTGGTCACAGAATTTTTGACATAAAAAAAATAAATAAATAAATAAAAGCAATTAATTAAGAATATTTAAAGATTGCTCCATTGAAATGCATTGGAGAGCGCCAGGTAGCGAGAGGTCATACCTGTCGTTGTTCAAGGTCGCTCGCTGGCGCTGTGGGGTGAGGCTGGAATAATGATGAATGATTCGCTATCTGGCGCTCTGTCAGTCGCTAAGCAGGATCGGCTTGATAAATGTGTGATTGCGGAGGGGAGCCGGCGTTCTCGTGGCGGTGACCGTCATTACCGTTCGCTCACCATTCGCTACCTGGCGCTATCCCTTGTTAAATAAGGGCCAAAGTGTTTGGTTGTCCTGCTCACTCCAGGAAGGTTGAAGGTCATTGTTGCCACTATAAACAGTCATTTGCTGTTACACTAGACCCTGAAGTGCAGCTGTGGCTCTTTTATGGACATGTTGATGGTGTTAATCTATCTGCAGCTATGGCATTTAACATTACAATTTGATTATATGGAAGCTGGAACTAGCCGCTACAATATGGCTTCCCATACAACCATCAAGACCTTATATACAAAGTAACAGCTGAGGCCTTTTCAATGTATTTAATAAAGGATGACAAATAAAAGAAATGTTTTCATCTTTTTCTAAGTCCTCAGTGCACACTTATTATTGTACCCAGTGAATGCCAAAAAAAAGGGAATCCTTCATCGGTTCTCACGCCTCTGATTTTCCAAATCTTCTCCCACAGTTCAGAACTGGAAGCTACACAGCTAAAGCTGGTAACAAAAAACAAATGGTTCGGCAACATAATTCTCTGTCTAGCATTGCACTTTGTGTTTAGCTTTAGGTTTCACAACCTCCTGTGATGTCTAACAATTTAGCTGCAAAAACTGGGTATTTTATTTTTGGTAACTTGCAATAATCGTCAGGTCAGGTGAAGCTCTGCTGAGACAGCACTCCCAAGCTCCCCAATCCAACCTGGAGCCCGGAGACAATCTGTCTGCACTAGAGACCCGGATGGTGGGCATAGACTGGAGCTGCAGGGGGGCCTCAAGTCATGAAACCAGGGAATAGATTGCCGGAACAAAACCCACCCAGGGCGACCATGGAATCTAAAAGAGACCGGGGCCGGCTGCTGGCTTTACCTCCAACGTGCCCATAAGCACTCACCTTTCCCCACTCCAACAGCGAATGTGCGGGCTCTTGTCCAATGCGAGACGCCTGCCGTGACTGTTATTGGGCAAACAGCTCTCATTATCATCAAATGTGTGCCATTGAGATAGTCTGGGCGGCAGCACGCCCTCCCCATTCTAGTCAATGAGAGCAGTTTGTTAAATGACGCACATGGCAGATAGCTCTCATCCTCGTCATTGGAAAGAGGAAGAGGTGAGTAAATAGCAGCATTCTGGGGGGTTTCACACAGTGGGGAATCCCAATTCAGGATGCCCAGGGGAACAAGTCAAAGTCAAAACCCTAGGTTTTGATGGATTAGGCAGGAATTGCAGACAGATCTGGTTCCTGGTCGCTAAACAAGTGGAGGTCATAAGCAACTGGATCTGGTTTCAATGTCTCGCACAGATGGATAAGAATTATAGTTAATAAACAAGCCAAGGACGTAAGCAGGAAGATCTGGTTTATGGTCCATAAACAATCTAAAGCCATGGCAGCCACATCTGGTTCATGGTTGATGTACAGGTCCAGGTGTGTAAAGGCTGATCAGAAACATGGTGAATAAACAAGCCACTGTCATGAGTTAAATTAACTGCCACCGCTTTTCATCTCGACTTACCTATTTCAGTGGGAGGGGAATTAAGCATTCATCAAATTTGCAGTTTGAGACAAAGATTGGAACATAAAATTATTTCCATATGAATATTTTCTAAATCCCAAATGACTGGAAGCCGGTAATCACATCAAATTAGTTGCGGTTTCCAGCACTATCGATGAAGTGCATGGAGGACTTTCGGTAACTAAAGTGTGTAATTTAGCACTGCGATTGCAGGGGCAACTGGTGGAAAGAAGTCCTACTTGTCAGTGTAAGCAAAAGTTTTATCTTAATACCTACCTGCCCTCCCACTGCCATCATAGACAGGGGTGCTGCAATTCGGCCACATCATCTCAGGTGCTGATATGTTCTCCAGCGGCATGTAGGAAAGTAGACCACACTGAGCCAATGCTGCACACCTTGTTGCTGGTCATGCAAGCAGGCTCCTCATTTATTGGATGCAGCATGGTCTATCTATTTTTTTGTACCATGGAAGAAAGTGGGCAGTCAAAGTCTCTTTATACGTTATTAACAACTTCAAGGAACCTAATTTGGCCTACCAGCTCTGTCCCCATAATAACGACCCAAAACATGACCTTCTTGCTTACATTGTTGCCTTGTTGGAATCTCTTGGCCATCCACAATTCCATCCAACTGGACCATCCAGGGGTGCATGGCAGTCATCAGTAAACAAGACTGTTTGATATCTGAGGCCACTGCACCCGTTTCTGCTTGCGAGCACCTTTGGGAGGGGGCGAATAGTAGATTTATGCATAACTGCAAGCCTCTGGAGGATCCTACACCTTGTATATATAAACCTTCAAGTACCCGGCGCTGGCTCGTAATTAAGGTGAGTATTCTGCATGATCTTTTCAGTTAGGTTCGAGGGGGTTCCAGCGTTCTGGATGCCCTCTCGAGCTTCTTGCTAGCAGAGAGAGAGAGCGACCAACACCGTTAAAGTAATAACGGGCGTTGGTCCAGTTTACCGTATATACTCGAGTATAAGCCGAGTTTTTCAGCCCACTTTTTGGGCTGAAAAAAGCTGCCTCGGCTTATACTCGAGTCCAGGGGCGGACTGCCAGGGAAGGCCGCAACCCTGAACCCAATAGATGCTGGAGGGTGAGGGGTGGCCGCTGCGGGTCCCTGCTGTACCCGCTGCTGCTGCCGCCGCCGCTCTCATTCACACAAACACGCACACACATTCACACACTGACCGGCACTTCCAGGCTGCTGCGCGCTGGTCGTCAATGGGCGGCGTCCAATGTTTTCATTGGACGCCTGCCATATGGGGCACGCCCACCGCCGACGAGCGTGCAACAGCCAGGAAGTGCTGGTGTGTGTGAGAACGGCGGCGGCTGCGGAGGAGCGGAGGGGGACCCCGCTGCCCCTCTGCAGGGTAACCTCGGCCAAACCCTGACCCCCGACACCTGCGCGTCTGAGAGCGGCGGCAGCAGGTACCCACAGTGTGTGTGTGTGTGTCTGTCTGTCTCTTTCTGTGTGTGTGTGTGTGTGTGTCTCTTTCTGTGTGTGTGTGTGTGTGTGTGTGTTTCTTTTTCTGTGTGTGTGTCTCTTTCTGTGTGTGTGTCCCTTTCTGTGTGTGTGTCTCTCTCTTTCTGTGTGTTAACTCCAATTCCAATTGAAAAAAAGCCGCCTCAGCTTATACTCGAGTCAATAACTTGTTCCATTTTTTTGTGGTAAAATTAGGTGCCTCGGCTTATATTCGGGTCGGCCTATACTCAAGTATATACGGTAAGTCTTGAAGCTCTGATGTCGAAATTGCCTTGTGAAGAGTGGCTGATTTTATCCTAAAGAGGAGCTGTATCTAATTGTGTAATATCAGTTATATGTACTGGAATTTATATGATAAACTTGATGAGTTTTTATTAAGTCTGGATCAGCAAATATTTTACATTAAAGAGAAGCTAAAGCGAAGCGTATGTGATGAGAGCACTGTTATTGGGAAATCTGGTACGTGCATTTTATATATGGTGATTGGTTACAGCATCTACACAAAGTGTTATTAAGCACCTGGGTGAAGAGGCAAAGAAACATTACAAGTACATTGATACGAACTTTTATTCCCGCAGAGTGATAAAATCTAGTCTTTTATTACAAATCAAACATGACTAACCTGCGAGACTCGGCGTGACAAAGTCCTGTTGGCTGATGTGGGAGCAGCTCTGGAGTTGAAAGCTTTCTACCAACGCCCCTCAATCCACCCCTGGTGGATGGCAGCATGAAGCCACACCAAGGCTGGTCAGGGAGTGTGCTGAACATGAGCCAACAGCGACAAAACCTACAGGACTACATGGGGATCTACCCACCTCTTCCTGGAGCCCTTGCCCTTGTGTCTCAGTACTGGGGCCACATCCCAAGCATACCTCTATCTGGGGTGCATACCCAAGCCTGGACTTTCAGAATGGCTGGTGCAGGCACGTCCACAGCTGGAGGTGAGCAGGGAAGTGGTCGGTGGTGCTTGCTCTATGCAGCTTTCCTTGCCACACTAAGCTGAGGGCAGCAAAGAAAATCTGATTCAAACAAGCACAGCTAATTGGCCCATGTGTGCAGGGCCGGAGTAAGTGTGGGAGGCCCATGGGCACAAAATCTGATGGAGGCCCCAGATACAGTATTTGTTTTCCTTAAGAAATAATAGTCCAGCCAAGTAACTGATCGATGGTTGTCTGGCACCCGCCCACTTACTGGAACGGCAGATGGAGTCTCTTGTGCCCCCCTTGTGCGGGTGCGTGCTGCTCGGGAACTCCTGCTTTGCCATTCTGGGTGGGGGGTGGTGTAGTCGCCCGGCTGGTCCAGCAGAACACAGTTCCCTGCATTGAGCTGCCAGCGGCTGTGCTTGGTGGCTTATGTGCAGTGACAGCTCTGCACCCATCACTGTAGCGTTGCTGGCAGAGGCTTTGCTGCTCTAGACTCTCCATCCTGCCCTGTGGTGGCTTTGCTGCTCTAGACTCTCCATCCTGCCCTGTGGTGGCTTTGCTGCTCTAGACTCTCCGTCCTGCCCTGTGGTGGCTTTGCTGCTCTAGACTCTCCGTCCTGCCCTGTGGTGGCTTTGCTGCTCTAGACTCTCCATCCTGCCCTGTGGTGGCTTTGCTGCTCTAGACTCTCCGTCCTGCCCTGTGGTGGCTTTGCTGCTCTAGACTCTCCGTCCTGCCCTGTGGTGGCTTTGCTGCTCTAGACTCTCCATCCTGCCCTGTGGTGGCTTTGGCTGCAGGTTTGCAAAAACAAAACGGCTTGGCCAGGTGCGCCCCCACTGCTGCTGATAGCTTTGTTGCTGGCCCGTCAGACCAAAGACTGAAATGCCTCCTGGACCAGACCATAACCCGAAGGTTGGTGGAAACCCCTTTTGCAAGGCAAGTGGTGGAGGCCCCGGGGCACGTGCCCCTTTTGCCTTCCTCATAAGCCGGCCCTGCATGTGGGAACTAGGAAGAGGTGAGTTTACAGGTGTTCCCAGGGGAAACACACAGTGGGGCATTCCCAAAATGCAACAAAGGGACTTCTTTGGATTTGTTCCTCTTTTAGGAGATTCTCCCTGCATCGCTAAATTTGCAGCAATAGGGGCAACAGAACAAATGCGGGGTCTTTAATAACTTATATACCCTAGTATGGTTCATAGGTTTTAAGTGCTGAGCTTGTCTGTGCAGATTGCGACACATCTGGACATGCAACACAGAAACAGTTCAGTCTGATGAAAGCTTCAGAAGTGACAGGATGGCAAATGCAGTACAGTGCGAGTCTACAAAATAAGTTTGAGCTTTGTTCCATGATTACATTCGTTACAAAGAGGAAAAGAAGCCTAAAGAAATTCATGGAAGGATGGTTGCTGTATATGGTGATGATGCACCTTCCTACTACTAAGTAAAGTTTTGGGCCAAGCAATATAAATGGGGTAGGTAATCAATTAAAGATGATCCACAATCAGGGCAACCTGTTGAAGCATCTTCAGAATGGAGAGAATGGAGTGGATGATTTTGGAAGATCCTTGAGTCAAAGTCAGTTATAGCTCAAGAATTAAGCATTTCATTTGGTTTTCATTATCACACATGATGTTTTGATGATGTCAAAGGTCAGTTTCATGTGCAAAAAACATGTCGCCAGAAATTCAGCAAAGATAATTTATACATGCTTAAAAAGAATCCATGAGACTTTTATTCTCAAATTGTGATGAAACGTGGGTCCAGCACCATGGTCCCGAGACCAAACAAAAGTCCATGCAATAAAAGCACAAGTGGTCACCAACTCCAAGGACATTTTCTGTGCAGCAGTTTTCTGGAAAGGTCATGGCAACAGTTTTAAATTACATGTTATAACTAAAACTCATACAACACAAGACAAACAATACATCTATGCTTCAGCAAAACGCCATGAAAAGTTGTAGGCAGGTTTGTTGCTGTTTCAGAACAATGCTCCAGCTCACAAGTCTTGCAAATCACAACACATGAAATGTGGTTTCATGGAGCCTAAGCGTCTACACTACATTTCAGACCTGGCTCCCAGTGATTACTTTCTCTTTTGTGCAGTCAAGGATTTCCTGATGCGTATGCAGTCATGTTGAAGTCAAGGGGAATTCAGTTTCCTCAGATTTTTTTGTTCATATTCACGTAGATAACTTATTACATACATCTCTACATTAGTATAATAAGGGTCGGATTAAGGGAGGGAGCAAACCAGTGCTCCCACTCAGGTTCTCCACCATGACTTTCTCCACCACACTTAATTCAGTCCTGAGCATACATGGTTATGAAGAAAGGATCCCTTTTTTTTAATTCTTTACCCAAAAATAATATGAAACTGAGAACATTACAACAATATATAATTTTACTGGAAATCGCTGGAAATTCCTGCAAAAATCACTGTTAAACAAAGCGCAAAATGGTGAAAAATGGCAGTTAGAAGGGTTAAAAGTAGTTATGCATGTTAGGTTCAGGGGTTTGCGGTTTCAGATTTAGCTTGTTTAATATTGATATTTTAGAAAAATGTTTTTTATGCCACTTTTTTATACATTTTTAGAGAAACCTTGTGCAACCAGTGAATTCCTCAAGGGTTTTGACTTCAGAAAACTGCACCCACAACAACAAGCCTGGTACACCCAGAAAGCCGAAGGTGTGTTCTTCCAGAGAATATATAGTTCATGAGGGGGTATTTTAAATCTAAAGGGTAATTTTACTTGCAAAACTGCTAGATGTACATAGTCGAATTTTACTTGAAAATCTCCAAAAGCGTTGTTTCAGTTTGTGGTGTCCTCTGGACAAGAAAGGGTGTCTACCACTACATATGTGGTACCGTTTTAAGCGGAAGGATAGGGGCTTTTCCACACAATATGATTTTCTTGTAAAACTTATCTAAAAAAAACTACAAAATGTAAGAATACCATTTTCTTTATTTTTTTCCCACATATTTCACCCAAACATATTGTGGAAGCACTGAAAAATAACAAACAAGACAGTTCATGTTAAAGCCAAAAATTAATAGTAAATCCCTGAACATTCCTTTAAAACAGTAACACAGTAAAACATATATAGCACATAATGATGAAAAATGGTCTGGCAACATAAGGTGACAAAATCTCTAGGTAGGCTAGCAGTGAAAGGGATAAAAAAAAAACACCGTCCAGGGGGCGTGGCCTGACAGGCAAATGGTGCAGACGTAGAGGAGAGAGCTCCTGGGCTTATACGGGCAAACAGAGACTTTACCAGGCTATCTGACCCTAAATCGCACATCAGCCATGGCTGGGAAGAAGCACAAAAGGAGAGAGTGAGAGAGGGAGATCGCAGTCACCTGTGGCGGTTGGAGGAGAGACCCGATGGCTGGCCAGGGAGAGCACGTGGGAAGCGAGACCATGGCGGCGCCTCCATCATCGCCCTCTGAGGCATCTGTGAGCGGCGAGGAATGCCGCCTGAACGAGGAACTGACAGGAGACACACTGTCGGGCTTACCGCGGGAGGCAGATGACATGCGAGGCAGCAGCGGGGGGAGCGGCGGCCTCCGCAGCTCAGACCTCCAAGATGGCGGCCGGCATCGAGGAGAATCAGGCGCGCCCGCCCCCCCCCCGGATCAGTGTCAGTGGCGAGGAGCAGGTCCCCTGTGCACAGCAGGGCGGGAGACTTACCAGCGGACGAGCAGCTAGGAGGTGACAGGATGGCAGCTGTCGGTCCGAGGAGCTCTGGAGGAATACAGCTTGCACCTGGGCCCATTGAAAGGAGCCCGGATGAGACAGCCAGTCTGAGGTATGCTGGGGACACCCCGGAAGCCAGCCCAGGGAGGGTAACAGTCAATCCTCGGGGGCATCGAGGAAGGGAGGCACGGGGAGGGTTCCCAGCCCCCTCATAAGGAAACCGTCCCACTCAGAGGGCCCCAAGCTCGGATAGCATGCGGCAGAAGAAAGAGACCCAGGCCCTTCTGAGATTGGCCAGGGGGGAGGATGACATTACTCATAAATGGAGAGACGCTGCTCTAAATACCTCAGCCAGAGGGGGCCCAACCGCAGAACCATCGCATACCGCACATGGGCCAAACGGAAAAAAAGCTGTCTGGGGAAGCCTTGGCAGATTTGCATACACCCCCAATACAAAAAAAACAGAGCATACAGAAACTCTGAATTCTAATCATGTGGTGGGCTTCTCAGCATCTGTACCCCCTGAGAGGGGTCTCCCGCAAAGAATCCCGCGGTCAAGAAGCCTCCCGAGATCAGAGGGAGTACTGATAAACTTGGGAAAGCGAGGAACATCGGGTGCTACAGCCTCCCAGCCACTGACACACGACCTTCCTATGGACTGGTCCTCCCCGGAGGATGCCGGCGTCCCCAGCCCACCACTCTTGCTAACCTTCCCACAAGAGGAAATCCCCCCCCCCCCCAACGTAGAATTTTCCCCTGCAAATGAGGTTACCTTTCCATCACCGATGAGACCAAGTCCTCCGTCTTCACCTCAGAGCATTGGAGCAGAACGGGGCAGAGCAGCGCAAGCTGGTAACATTCACAGTGAAACTCTCTCCTTCCTAAAAGTTATCCCTACGAGAGCAGATTTTGAGGCACTTGTAGCGAGATACGAGATGGCATATAAGAGTCATTGCAGAGGTGCGGGGCCAGCTTCAGGCGCTCAACTCCAGAGTCACATCTCACTGGTCGGCGAACGAGTCCGCAGTCGCGGCGTGGGTGGAGGCACAGAGCTCGCAAATCTTACAGCTCCAGCTTATGCACGATGACCTGGAGAATAGACATTGGAGGAACAACCTTCGGCTTAGAGGAATACCAGAGGCGTCATCCGGGGAAGATGTGAAGCAAATTATTACCACCATCTTTAACACCCTCCTAGAAAGAAGCATTGACACCCCAATCGAGATTGATAGGGCGCATAGGGCCATGGGACCGCGCAATCCTGACCCAGCGTTCCCCTGTGATGTTATATGCAGAATACACTTCTATAAAGTAAAAGAAGAGATATCATGGAGGGCATAGAGACACGGCCCTGTGGACTTCCAGAATTCACATCCTTCCAGACCTCTCCAGACGTATGCTTCAAATGAGAAGGGTGATGAGGCCGGTGCTAGATGCGATACGGAACACAGGCGCCATGTACTGATGGGGTTTTCCATTTCACTCGATAGTCTCCAAGGGACGAGACACGTACTTCCTCAAAACCTATCAGGACTTAGATAACCTTTTCTCCTTCCTAGGGTGCGACCCGGTGTTGGTGCCCAACTGGCTATTACTGTCAACAGAGCCTCTCCCACAGAGGCAACGCAGAGGTAATCCCCGCCAACCTAGATCGGTCAGACCAAGAAGCCGTAACGGCAGGAGACTCAGACCAACTGATAACGAACTTTGAGCGTTCCCACCAGTGTCCCGGACTGCCTCACCTGTTCTCTCCTAAGTTTTCGGATTCAGTTTAACCAGTTGCTTGTTCCTGCTGTTCCGAGGGAGTGGCTGGGTCTTGCGGTGGCTGCCGGTGGAGAGAAGCGTTCTCTAGGAAATGGTCAGCCTTGGGGGGCTGGTAGCCCAAGTTGGGCCCCGGCCTACCTCACTGAGAGCGACTTTCCACCTTGCTCCGCCGGCGGACAGCGGGGGCTGGCGGGTGGCCGATGTTCGGATGGATTTAGAATGTAGGCCCATCTACAATTGTTTATTGCTTGTTGTTGCCAACATCTCTCTTTTGGACCAGTAGACCTAATTGCCCTAATGATTCAGGAGGATTTAACCCCCAAGTTCGTCGTTAGACACAGTCCCCCACTTAGGCCAAGCTTTGCTCTCCTCTTAATGGAGGAGTCTCGAAGCTAAGAGCATTCGCTATATCGTTTTTGGTTCCCCCTAGCCCATTATCTGGGCACGTATTTTGACTTGATTTTGTCTCCCCTCGCTCCCCCCTTTTTGTTTTCTACCCCATACCCCTAATCTCCCTGTCCTCTCTTTTTTCTTATTTTCTCTTACCTATCCTACCTATCGCAGTCAGCAGAGGGAGGGGAGAGCTCCCCAACAACAAGGCAAGTAGCACCTCCTGTTTTCTACCCTGCCACCAACTTCTCTTTACTCGATATCTGACTTCCCTGCTGTGGTCTTTCCATACGTGCTATAATGTGTGAAACTAACCTGGTCTCTCTTAATGTGAAAGGCTTGAACACCCCCGAAAAGAGGTCTTTGATTCTGACCAATCTCAAGGCGCTGAAGGTTCAAGTGGCTTTTCTGCAAGAGACACACTTCAAGGCCTCCAACCCCCCTTCCCTAAGGAGTAAGGTATTTTCAATTTCTTACCATAGCTACTCTCCGGATTCGCGATCGAGGGTAGTGAGTATATTGCTCTCCAGAGCGACTCCTTGGGAAGAAGTGGGCTCCCTGGGTGGTGGGGAAGGAAGATGGCTCTTTGTAAAAGGTAGGATCAGGACGGAGGTCTTTACCTTTGTAAATATATATGCACCTAACACTGGGCAAATCTCGTTCCTTGAAGAGGTGTTTGACAAGATGGCAGGTTTTGCAGAGGGCAAACTAATAGTAGGGGGTGACTTTAACCTTTCCTTAGAACCTCTAATTGATACGTCCAAAGGGCACTCATACATCTCATACCCCAAACTCAGGAGGAATAAGAAGCTCTTGCATACACACCAATTGATTGACCCATGGCGCATATTTAACCCTGCCGCTCGAGACAATTCCTTTTTCTCTGCCCCACATAATATGTACTCAAGAATAGACTTCTTCCTGATACAGCACTACCTGCTGCCACGGGTAGCGGCTGCGTCAATAGAAAATATCACAATATCTCAGATCATGCCCTAATCATACTTAAGCTTGCAGCACAGACGCAGGTACCACGTCTTTGGTCCTGGAGACTGAACAGCTCCCTTATCCAAGACCCGATAGTTAAAGAGGATGTGAAAAAAAAACCTGCAAGATTTTTTTGTGACCAACTCCACTCCCGACACCAGTTTGCCCGTGATCTGGGAAGCCCATAAGTGCGTACTACGGGGGCTGATGATTCAACACGGGACCAGAGTTAAAAAGGAAAAAACAGATTCTGGAACTACTTGGAGAGATCCGGAAGTTTGAAACTCTCCACAAGCAGTCATTGGCCGTGTCACATCTAGCGACCCTGACTTCCCTCAGAGAGCGGCTAAAGAGGATATATAGCGACAGAACCAAACTCCAGCTTATTAAAAGCAGGAAAGTCTTTTATGAATCTGGAGACAAATGTGGTCGCCTCCTGGCCTCTGCTCTGAGGGGGGAAAGGGCCAGAACTTATATCCCCAAAATTCGTGATCTGGAGAGAAACATGGTACACACAGACAAGGACATGGCGGGAGTATTTAGGGGATTATACAAGTTCTCATACAATATCCCACCATGCCAATCAAACCGCAGGGGGGCAGAGATAGATTAATATATCAGACAATTGGGAATGCCCAGGCTCCCTCGGGCCATGCTGCAAGATCTAGAGGCCCCAATTACGCAGGAAGAGCTGGAGTTAGCCATTAAGGGGTCAGACAATGGGAAAACACCAGGCCTGGATGGGCTCCCCCTATTGTACTACAAAGAATTCGGGTCAATCCTATCACCTAGACTCCTTGGGGTCTTCAATTCCTTGAAGACGGATAGCCTTCGTGCCCACATATCGGTCATACCGAAGGAGGGGAAAGACCCATCAGTTAGTTCCAGCTATAGACCAATCTCCCTCCTTAACACAGACATCAAGCTGTTCGCCAAAATACTCGCTAGCTGCTTGGCTCCCCACCTACACCAAGTAATACACCTGGATCAGGTGGGGTTCATGCCCCACAGGGAAGTGCGCGATAACACCGCAAAGGCGCTTAATCTACTCCAGGCTTGCAACCGATGCCGAAAAGGCTTTCGACAGAGTAAGTTGGAATTTTATGTTCGGGGTACTTGACCATATAGGACTTGGGCCCTGCATGCAGTCCTGGATAGCAAGCTTATACCAACATCCTACTGCTTCAGTAAGGGTTAACGGTCTGCTGTCGGAGCCCTTCGGCATCGGGAACGGGACGAGACAGGGGTGCCCCCTTTCCCCACTAATCTGTATCCTGACATTAGAGCCCTTTCTCTGTACAGTGAGAAGAAACCCTAACGTACAGGGGATCTCCCTCCCTTCTGGTCAATACAAAGTTGCGGCTTTTGCCGATAATCTGCTCTTTTTTGTAACTAGCCCGGAAGTGACGCTTCCGAACCTCATAAAAGAGCTTGAGATCTACAAGGGTATGTCTAATTACAAAGTAAACATGCAAAAAATACAATTTTGTGAATACTCACCTGTAAAATGGGTATCATAAGTATGTCACACACCCCGCTTCAAGACATTCATAATGTGTGGGTAATACTGACCTGTAGATGGCGATACTGCAGAGATGTAAGGAAAAAAGAGAGCCCCTCCCGGTCCATAAATACCTGGGACCTCCCACTCATTACCCAGTATAAAGATAGCAGTAAGGAAAGGGACCAGGAAGAGCCAAACATAAGTCATAACAACGCAAAGTTCACAATATCCAGAATACAAAACCACATCCAAAGAATGCAGAGCCCTCTCATTGTCATTGCTGGGCTTAGAACACAAGGAGGGCAGAACAATGTCTTGATTTAGGTGAAAGGCAGAAACCACCTTAGGAAGGAAATCCGTCTTGAAACGGAAAACCACCTTGTCCTGATGCCTCTCAAAGTACGGAGCTTGAATGGACAAAGCCGCCAACTCAGAGACACGCCGAACAGAAGTGATAGCTACCAAAAAAGCCACCTTCTGCATAAGCGAAGACAAGGCAATATCATGCAAAGGCTCAAAAGGAGGACCCTGAAGAGCAGAAAGAACCAAATTCAAATCCCAAACTGGGAGCAAAGGCTTCCTAGGAGGCCGCACATGCGTAACCCCCTGGAAAAAGGTCTTAACCAAAGGATGAAGAGCAAAAGACCTTTGAAAGAACACCGCCAGGGCAGAAACCTGCCCCTTCAGAGTACTAAGCTGGAGCCCCAGGTCCAGACCATGTTGAAGAAACTCCAGAATTCTGGAAGTAGAAAATTCCCTACAAGGCAACGCCCTGAACTCACACCAATCAATATAAGACCTCCAAGTCCTATAGTAGACGGTAGAGGAAGACCGCTTCCTAGAGCTAATAAGAGTCCGAATCACAGCATCGGAAAGACCTTCCTCCTTCAAGATGGAGGTTTCAGCAGCCACGCCGTCAAAGTCAGCGTTGGTAAATTGGGATAACGTAGTTGACCCTGGGTGAGCAGATCCGGCAGCAGGGGCAGAACGAACTGATCCTCTGCCAACCTTACCACGTCTGCGAACCAAACCTGTCTTGATCACCTTGGAGCCACCAGAATTGCTGACGCGCCCTCCAGAGCCAGCTTGCGCACAACTCTGGCCACCATGGGAAATGGAGTGAACAGATACAGAAACCCCAGATCCCTCCAGTTCAGAGACATGGCATCCACTGCCAGAGCCAGTGGATCCCTCGAGAGAGACACAAATGCCATAAGTTTGTGATTGTGACGAGAGGCAAAGAGGTCCACCACCGGAGACCCCCACCTGAGACAAATCAAGCGAAACACCTTGGGGCTGAGAGACCATTTCCCCCGGCGAGATGAGAACCTGCTCAGAGAGTCCGCCTCCGCGTTCTCCACTCCCGGAATGTAAACTGCCGAAATGCACCGGACATGGCTCTCCGCCCAGGCCAGAATCAAAGACACTTCCCTGAGGGCACTCCTCCTGCGAGTCCCTCCCTGGTGATTGATGTAGGCGACCGCCGTCCGATTGTCCGACCGAACCTGAACCGGCAAGCCCTGCAACTGATGAGTCAAGCGAAACAGAACCAACCTGATGGCTCTCAATTCCAGAACATTGATGGGCTCGTGAGCCTCCTGAGGCCCCCACAGACCCTGAAACTGACGATTCTTCCAGAAACCACCCCATCCTGATAGGCTGGCATCCGTAGTGACCATCTCCCAACAAGGAGTAAGAAAGGATCTGCCCCTCAACAGATTGATTGGATCCAGCCACCACTGAAGGGAACGCCGAACCCGGGGGGTCATCAGGAAGGACTGATCCAACGACAGTGGAGACCTGTCCCAAACCGCCAACAGATGGAGCTGGAGCGTCCTTGTGTGAAACTGAGCAAAAGGAACCGCCTCGAAGGAGGCCACCATCAATCCCACCAGCCTCATCCCCAGCCTGATGGCCGGACGAGGGATGGACAGGAGAAGCCGAACCAACTCCTGAATCAAGAGAACCTTGGACTGAGGAAGAAACACCCTGGCCTGGGAAGTATCCAGAGACATTCCCAGAAAAGACACTACCCTGGATGGAGAAAGGGAGGACTTGGGGTAGTTGATCACCTAACCGAATCTCTCCAGAGTGGACACAACCGTCCTGGTGTCCAACTCCGCTTGGCTGAAGGAAGACGCCATAATGAGAAGATCGTCCAGATATGGCACAATGCGGATACCCTGGGCTCTGAGGAGAGCCATCACCCCAGCCAGCACCTTGGTGAAAACCCTTGGAGCCGAGGTAAGATCGAAAGGAAGGGCCACAAACTGAAAATGACGATCCTCCACCACGAACCTGAGAAATCTCTGGTGCACTGGAAAAATCAGAACATGCAGGTAAGCGTCTTTGATGTCTATGGACGTCATAAAGTCCCCCTGACGAAGAGAGTAGATGGCTGAACGCAGCGTTTCCATGCGGAATTTCCGCGGACGGACGAACCTGTTGAGGATCTTCAGATCCAGGATGGGTCGAACCGAGCCGTCCTTCTTGGGCACCGTGAACAGATTGGAATAAAAGCCCCGGCCCCGGTCTGAGGGGGGCACTGGGCAAATGACAGCCATATCCAGAAGACTTTTTAACGCCGCCCGGAGCCCCTGCGTGGCCAGAGGATCCGAAGGCACCCGAGACCTGAAGAATCTGGGAGGGGGCCGGAACTCGAACTCCAGCTTGTAGCCGGAAGACACCACTTCCCGGATCTATCTGTCCGAGACCTCCCGGTCCCAGACCTGGGAGAAGTGTTGCAGCCGTCCCCCCACCCACATGGGTGAGGGCGCCCCCTCATTGCTGAGCTGGGTTGGCCGCGGGTTTGGGCTTAGAGCCCCAACTGTATCCTGGACGGGCACGTCCCCTGCCCCTATTCCAGGAATCTCCTCTGGATGAGGGGAAAGCAAATCCTCTGCCAGCTCTGGCCCCACGAAAGGAAGGAGCAAAGGAAACCGCCCCCCGAAAGGGACGGCGTTGCTTCCTGCGTTGAAGTAACTTACCGCCTTTGGCGACGGAATCCAATTTCTCTCCAAAGAGCCGCAATCCCACAAAAGGAAGAGCCGTAAGCGACTTTTTGGACACAAAATCAGCCGCTCACTGGCGCAACCAAACCGAACGCCGAATAGCCACCAGCAGGGCCGACGTTCTGCCACACATCATCAGAGTGTCATCCAAGGCGGCTAGTACAAATGACAAAAACAATTTACAGCCGCAGGGCTGACCCAACACTGGCAAAACCATGACTACCCATCTGGTCAATGCGTTTATCCTCACCATCTTTAAGAGTGGAACAATCAGGAGAATTTAAAACAGCGGTGTTGGACAACCCCAAAATCGGGGCATCCACCTCAGGAGGAGACGCCCAACGCTTAACCGTATCCAAAGGATCCCAACCCTGAGGAACACCTGGGAGCCGAGCAGGCCTCTCCCATTCCTTAGTAATAATTCCATCAAAATGCTTTTGATTAGGAAATTCCAAGCGCGGCCTAGATTCCTCGAAAAACTCCCCCTGTTGCTGAGGAGCCGCCTCAGGAAGAGAAATAGCCAGAACCTCAAACATCTGAGCCAGAACGTTAGGAGTATCCGAGGAACTCCCCAAGCCCCGCTCGGTATCAGCGCCAACAAACTGCTGATCGTCCGAATTATCCGATTCCTCATATAACTCCCCTTCCTCAAGTGAGGAGTAATCGGACCAATCCAGATAATCAAAATCATCAAAGTCAACCGCCGGCGTGGCCGGTGACAAGTGCTTTCTCTTAGCCGGAGCCTTTCTGGCACACATCAGATTGCGACTCCCCACCCATGACAACGTCACACGGGGCACGGATCAATCGGGAGGGATAGGAGAAGAGACCGGCGTTGCTGAACCAGACGCCTGGGGTCCAGACTGCCGCGTAATAGTCTGCTGCGCACATGGTATACACAGAAATACATCATCCCCTGTAAGGGATACCCCACACCCCATACACTGCCGGGATTGCCCCGAGGGGAGCCCAAGCCCAGTATCCGGGGATGCCTCCATACGGTGAACTTATAGGTAGTCGCAATGACCAAGGGAATTACGCATATAAGCAACCCGGGATGCCCCTTCAATGTCCCAAGTGGGAGGATTTGCAGTAAGCCAATTTAAACCCAGGGACCCTAGGACCGGGAGAAACCCCCTAAACCCCAATGTAGGTCTACCTGGAAGACATAATGAAACACAGAATAAGCATAGCATGGAGAATTAAAAATAAATAGAACATGCATAGGACAGAAAAAAGGGAGGCCCATAGGGCCACTCACTGTGCCGTCCTGTCAGCGGGGGGTAATGGCGTCCTCACGCCACGATGAGAAGCAGAAGCAGGCAGAGAGGAGAAGGGGGGAGTGGCCAGCGCGGAGCGCGCATCATGCCTTGCTCCGCCCCCCTTCCACCGCCCAGCTTCACAGACCTAGCCGGAGACCAGGCTCCGCAGCGGCGCCTGCCGCATGGGGGCGGGCCGCGGCGTCGCGCCGAAAGCCCGGCCCCACCCCCTGCTCCCAGCACGTGAGGGGAGAAGCTCCCCTCCGCCATGCCGCCGGGAGAAGCCGGCACCGCGGCGCCGGAAAGTAAAAGCAATAGAATAAAGATTAAAGTGAAACACACACACAAAAACACCACACACAATAAAAAATAAAGGCCTAACACGGGAGAAAGGACCCCCCCCCCCTCTAAGGAGAAGGGCATCCGGAGAGGGGAACACCACCTAGGGTGAAATGGCCGAGGGACAGGGCATCCCAAACCGGGGTCACCAACCCGGTTAACCGCCTACCCTCTAGTACAGGGTCTCACGGTGGAGCTTAGCCATTCTACCCTCACCAAGACCAGCAGCCTAGGCTGGGAGGCAGGGAATCAACAAGGGATCCGGGCGGAAATAGATAAATAACGGGCCGGGAATCATCCCGGCTACCGGAAATCCCCCTGTGCAAGGAGGAGACATCATCTTCTGACTTGCTCGCCGTCTGCAGAGATGGGGTAATGAGTGGGCGGTCCCAGGTATTTATGGACCGGGAGGGGCTCTCTTTTTTCCTTACATCCCTGCAGTATCGCCATCTACAGGTCAGTTTTACCCACACGTTATGAATGTCTTGAAGCGGGGTGTGTGACATACTTAGAATATCTGAAGTGCTTAACATTAATATTCGGTTAGCAAGGGAAGAAAACCTCCAGAAAGCCTTCCCCTTCAGATGGGCAAAGGATTGCATCACTTATTTGGGCACGAAGCTGGGCAGGTCCCTTGACAAGATATACTCGCTAAATTTCCCTCCGTTACTCCGTGCTTTTTCTAGGGATCTAGAGGCATGGTCACTTAAAAAGCTTTCATGGTTTGGGAGGTGTAATGCCTTGAAAATGAATATACTTCTACGCCTCTTATATGTGATGCAGGCCTTGCCAGTTCATATCCCCAACACGTTTCTACAAAGAGTGAGAGCCCTCTTTACTAAATGTATTTGGTTGGGAAAGAGCCCGAGGATTAACAGGAGGTTGCTGGTTAGGACCAAGGACAAAGGGGGAATAGGCCTTCCTGACCCATGCCTCTACTATGCTGCCACACACCTGACGAGAATAGTGGATTGGTGTAGACACAAGCAACACAAGCAGTGGGTCCAGATAGAACAAGGCAGCTCAGTTCTCCCTTTGAGTTCTCTCCCTTGGCTCCCAAGACAGGCCATGAGTGCGGAACTGAAACACCCTACAATTGGTGCCTCGCTAAAAGTCTGCCTTAAGTACTTTCCTCTTGAGGGCGCGTCACCGACATTCTCCCCATTCTCTGTCCTGGGGAACCCTGCATTTGCGCCGGGCGGGGGGGGGGGGGGGGGGGGGTACAGCGGAGAGATGGATGGGGAAGGGGATAGGCAGGGTTATACACTTCTACACTCAAGGGAGATGGGAATCTCTGGACGTAATCGGGGGATCTCCTGTCAGAGAGCTAAGGGAACTTACTCTGTTTGAGAGGCTATGTGAGAGGGGACCTGTTCAGCATGTTCTTTTCTACACTTACAGAATTCTAGTGAGCCCCCAAGACCAAGACCCCCTGCCTTCCTTTGTGAAGTGGGAAAGAGACCTGGATGTCACCCTCACACCAAAACAGAGAGATAGGATTGTTCACTTGGCACATAAAACAGCTACCTGCACCAAATACAAGGAGTGTAATTATAAAATTCTTACACGGTGGTATAGGGTCCCAGCTCTATTACACAAGTGGATCCCTGATGTTTCCCCCCTCTGCTGGCATTGTAACAGGGGGAGGGTAGATTTCCTCCACATATTTTGGTCGTGCCCTAAATTGACGGGATTCTGGGAGAAGGTTAGGAGCACAATGCAGAGTATGACTGAGAGGGTGGTCCCTAGGGACCCGGCCTTGTTCCTCCTCCACCACTCGGAGATACCCACAAAAAAATACCAGCGATCTGTCCTGAGCCAGAAGGCGAATGCCGCGAGGGCATGCATCCGCGCTTTGGAAGACCCCAACACCCCCCACCATCTCTTTTTGGCTAAATAGGGTGGCAGAGATCGAGAGATTTGAAGACTTGATCGCAGCGCAAAACGAATCCTCTGAGAACCACCACCTCAAGTGGTTCAGCTGGGTGGAGTTCACAACCACACAGGATTATAGGATGTCCACTGATTGGACGGATGTACTTCTCTCCTTCTGCCGTGCTTCCTTGCTCCCTAGTTTCCTTGCTTCCCCACTTCTTTTTCCTCCTTCCCCTATGTAGGTTAATCCCCCTTCCCCCCACCCCCTTTTTTTTCCCTTCCCCACTGCCTCAACCCTTAATTTGTTACAGTATTTCTATAGATATCCAACCTGTCGAGCTTTCATTGAGCACTAAGGGTCTTAGTTCGATCCCCTTGATCTGAATACGCCAGCCCTAACGTGACGCTGGTATTTTCGTCATATGTACTCGACATTGCTTAACATTTGCTGTAATAAGACTGTACTCTTTCTTTTCTTTTTATTACTGTTTTACTGCTTATTGTTGTAAACTGAAAATGGAAAATAAAGAATATATAAAAAAAAAAAAAACACCGTTCTAAATTGCGCTAATGGTAACAAGCACATGTCTCGTGCCTCACCATATTTGCAATTACACTGTAGATTGTTAAAAACTAGCTTGGCTAACTTGCAATACCATGAAAACGTATGTTGCTAGTTTTTTCCTTTTTTTCCTTTTTCCTTTATACCTCCCCTGCGCGGGATGGCAGTATGACGCTGTATGCTTTGTAGAACTGTATCGTTGAAAATTTTCAATAAAAAAAATATTGAAACAGGAAAAAGAAACACCGTCCAAATGAATGGTGATTTATAGTAGAACAGTCTTAACATATATGTTGCATCTCAAAAGATACTTGCCTGTGTGCCCTCATTTTTTATTTGTTACCATACCAATATGGTATCTTCCGTGAATAAACTCTTTAATATCCTATGTTATTATGATGTCTCCCCTGAATGGACACTTACGTGATTAACAAGGTGTGATTTCTGAGAAAAACGTTTACTACATTTCGAGCATGAATATGGCTTCTCTCCTGTATGAACTCTTTCGTGACTGATAAGATGTGATTTCTGACAAAAGCATTTCCCACAGTCAGGACAGGTATATGGCTTTTCCCCTGTATGAATTCTTTCATGTTTCATAAGGTCTGATTTCTGATGAAAACTTTTCCCACATTCGGAACAAGAAAATGACTTCTTCCTTGTATGGACTTTTTCATGTCTAACGAGGCATGATTTCCGTGTAAAGCTTTTCCCACATTCGAAACATAGAAATGGATTTTCCTCTATATGAATAGTTTCATGTTTAGTAAGGTCTGATTTCCAAGAAAAGCATTTCCCACATTCTGAACAGGAATATGGCTTCTCCCCCGTATGGACTCTTTTGTGTTTGACAAGATCGGATTTCTGCGAAAAGCATTTCCCACATTCAGAGCAAGAATAAGACTTCTCCCCTGTGTGAAATTTTTCATGTTTGAGAAGGTCAGATTTAAAGGAAAAACATTTCTCACATTCAGAACATGAATATGGCTTCTGGCCTGTATGAACACTTTTATGTCTGATCAGCTGGGTTTTTTGAGAAAAACATTTCTCGCATTCAGAACAGGAATATGGCTTTTCTCCGGTGTGAATTCTTTCATGACTGATGAGATGTGCTTTCCAAGAAAAACTTTTCCCACATTCAGAACAAGGAAACGGTTTCTCTCCTGTGTGAACTCTTTCATGACCGATGAGATGTGCTTTTAAAGAGAAACATTTCCCACATGTAGAACAAGAATATGGCTTCTTTCCCGTATGGACTCTTTCATGACTGATAAGGTGTGATTTATGAGAAAAACGTTTCCCACATTCAGGACACGAATATGGCTTCTCCCCTGTATGAACTCTTTCATGACTGATGAGATTTGATTTCTGAAAAAAACATTTACCGCATTCAGGACAAGGGAATGACTTGTCCGCCCTATGAACTCTCACATGTCGGATAAGATATGACCTTCGAGAAAAGCTCTTCCCACATTCAGAACATGAATGCGGGTTCTCCCCTGTATGAATGCTTTTATGTTTGGTCAGGTCTGATTTCCAGGAGAAGCATTTTCCACAATCTGAACATGAATATGGCCTCTCCCCAGTATGGATCCTTTTATGTTTGCCAAGGGCAGATTTCTCAGAAAAACATTTTCCACATTCAGAACATGAATATGGTTTCAGACCCGTATGAACTCTTTCGTGGATATTCAGGTAGGATTTCTTGGAAAAAAACTTCCCACATTCAAGACATGGATATGACTTCTCCCCTATTGTAACTTTTTCAGCAAAGATATTTTGTTCTTGCAAAAAATAATATTCCTTGGATTTAGAAGAGGTATGAACTTGTGTGATGAGGCCCGTATGTTCATCCATAGGAGATCTATGAGCTGTATGATAGTTAAGGGAATCTTCCCCATGTGCAGAGTGGTAAGATAACGTAGATTCTCCCATGACGTTCCCGTCTTCTCTTTCCTCATCTGAACAAACAGTTCCACTTTCATTTGTCTTTTTGCAGTTGTATCTTCCATCTGCAGCGAATATAAAATGGAAGGCAAGGTTAAAAAGGAACACAGCTTTTTTTTTTCACGAGCTGGACTTAAAACATTGGCTACTTAAAAGACTAAACCACTTCTTTTTTTAAATGTTTTTTTAAAAATAGGACCGAATAGCAACTCAACTGCTAGCACCAGGGGCAGACTAGCCATAGGGACACCCGGGACAATGCCCGGTGGGCCGCTCTGCTTTAGGGCCAGTAGGGCTGCTCCCTTATTCCCTGCCCCCTTAGTCTCGCTCACAGCCCCCTGTACCCAGCTCCCCTGTACCCACAAACCAGGTGTAAACAATTAATACCAATATCTCCTTGCCTGGCTCCCAAATTATGTTAACAATTATTCTCCTGAATGACAAAAAAAATACAACTCTGTGAAGTACTCACCTGTAGAGTTGATATTATATGCATACAGCACGTCCTGCTCCAGATATAGTAATAACATGTGGGTAATCCTCCGCCGTGCACTGCAGACATGTAGAAAACAAGCTCCTCCCGGCCCTACATATACCAAGGGACCTCCCACAAATCCCCAGCATTGAAAAGCAGTGAGAATGAGAGGCCAGGAGAAAGCAACCACCCAAAACTGTCAATAATACCAAAGATAACAATCACCAAACAGGGGATCCAGAACAAGGTGAACCAGGGTGGGGTGGAGCAGGACGTGCTGTATGCATATAATATCAACTCTACAGGTGAGTACTTCACAGAGTTGTATTATTCTAAGCATACAGCACGTCCTGCTCCAGATATAGTAATAACATGTGGGACATCCAATAGCAGTGTCCGTAAAGAAGGGTGGGATCCCCAACAGAAAGGCAGCAGCAAGCAGTTTAAACTACTGCCGCCTGCAAAACCTTGCGGCCAAACACAGCGTCAGCTGAGGCCCTAACATCAACCTTGTAAAACTTTGTAAAGGTATGAACGGAAGACCAAGTAGCGGCCTTGCAAACTTGTTCCACAGAGGTCTGGTGCTGAAAAGCCCAAGAAGCCCCAACAGCTCTAGTAGAATGAGCAGTAAGACGAAAGGGGAGAGTCTTCCCCTTAGTAGTATAGGCTTGAACCACAGCCTGACGAATCCATTTACTGATGGTAGACTTGGCGGGAGCCAAACCCTTCCTAGGCCCGTGAGGCACAACGAAGAGAGCATCCGTCTTCCTAAAAGCCTGAGTGATAACCAGGTAAGACTTGACACACCTAACCACATCCAAGGAATGCAAAACCCTCTCCTTAGGGTTACTAGGATTAGGGCACAAGGAAGGAAGTACAATATCTTGATTCAAATGAAATGCAGACACAACCTTAGGCAGAAAGTCTGGCTTGAAGCGAAACACCACCTTATCTCGGTGTCTCTCAAAGTAGGGAGGCTGAATAGACAAGGCAGCCAACTCAGACACCCGTCTAACCGAAGTGATAGCTACCAGGAAGACAACCTTGAGCGTGAGAACAGCGAGAGCGGCCTCCTGAATAGGCTCAAAAGGAGCACCCTGCAGGGCCGACAAAACCAAGTTCAGATCCCAAACAGGAACCCTAGGTTTCCGAGGAGGACGCACATGAGTGACCCCCTGAAAGAAAGTCTTGATAAGAGGGTGCTGGGCAAAGGTCTTCTGAAAGAAGATAGACAGGGCCGAAACCTGGCCCTTCAGAGTACTAAGCTTAAGACCTAAGTCTAGACCATGTTGTAAAAACTCCAGCACCCTGGAGATTAAGAATTCCCGGCAGGGAAGAGACCTGGATTCACACCAGTCAATGTAAGCACGCCACACTCTATAATAGATAGCAGCAGAAGTCTTCTTCCTGGCTTGCACCATGGTAGCCACTACAGATGCAGACAAACCCTTTTCCATTAAGATGGAGGTTTCAATAGCCAAGCCGTCAAAGCCAGAGTTAGTAAATTGGGATGGCGTAGAGACCCCTGAGTTAGAAGGTCTGGCAACCGTGGCAGATCGTACTGATCTACTGCCATTTGAACCACGTCTGCAAACCACACTCTTCTTGGCCACCTTGGGGCCACCAGAATCGCGGGTACCCCTTCCAGAGCAATCTTGCGCAGCACTCTGCCCAGAAGGGGAATTGGTGGAAACACATACAGGAGCCGAAACTCCCTCCAAGACATTGACAGGGCATCCGAGGCCAGAGCCAGAGCATCCTGAGACAGGGATACAAAGCTCGGGAGCTTGTGATTGTGACGGGACGCAAACAGATCCACGTCTGGCACACCCCAACGGTGACACAGGGACTGAAATACCCTGTTGCAGAGGGACCACTCCCCCTGATGGGACGACCCCCTGCTCAGAGCATCTGCTAGCACCGCCAGACCCTTCAGGTGCTGGGTCAATTGTTCCAGCACCAATCTGACCACCCCGAGTTCCAGGACATTGATAGGAAGATGGGCCTCCTGAGGGCCCCACCTCCCCTGGAAGCGCAGAGACTTCCAGAATCCCCCCCAGCCCGACAGACTGGCATCCGTTGTGACTGTCTCCCAGGAGGGAGCCAGGAAGGATCTGCCCCTTGTCAAGTTCCTGTGGTCCAGCCACCACGCAAGGGATTGTCTGACCGAGGGGGGAAGCACCCAGATCTCGTCCAAGGACGCTGGGTTCTTGTTCCATACTGACAGAAGGTGAAGCTGCAGGGTTCTCAAATGGAATTGTGCAAAGGGCACCGCCTCGAAGCTTGCCACCATCGAGCCCACCAACTGCATTCCCTGCCGGATGGAGGGATGAGGGTTCGAGAGCAGGGACCTCGCCTGCGTTTTCAGAGCTTCCACCTTCTGTGGAGGAAGGAATATCCTTGACTGAACCGAATCCAGAATCATCCCCAGAAACGGGGTCACAGAGGAGGGGGACAGAGAGGACTTTGGGTAATTGATCACCCAGCCGAAAGACTCCAGGGTGGACACCACCAACCGAGTGTCCAACTCTGCCTGCCGCAGAGACCGAGAGGTGATGAGTATATCGTCCAAGTAGGGCAACACGCGTATGCCCTTTAGTCTTAACAGAGACATCACTCCTGCTAGCACCTTGGTAAACACCCTGGGAGCCGACGTAAGGCCGAATGGCAGGGCCACGAACTGGCAATGCTGATCCAGCAGCGCAAATCTGAGAAACCTTTGGTGCCCTGGAAACACCGGAACGTGCAGGTAAGCGTCCTTGATGTCCACAGATGTCATGAAGTCCCCTGGGCGCAGCGAGGCAATGGCCGAGCGCAGAGTTTCCATACGAAAATGTTTGTTTCTGACGAATCTGTTTAGGATTTTTAAATCCAGAATGGGTCTGACTGACCCGTCCTTTTTGGGCACCATGAAAAGGTTGGAATAAAACCCCATGCCCCTGTCTCTTAAGGGGACCTTGCAAATGACCCCGAGATCCAGAAGGTCTTGCACAGCCAGCATCAAGACTCGAGCTGAGGCAGGGTCCTGTGGGATCCGGGACCCAACGAACCTGGTAGGGGGCAATACAGCAAACTCTATCTTGTAACCGGAGGACACTACCTCCTGAATCCACCGGTCTGGGACATGACGTCTCCAGACATGCTCGAAGTGCTGTAGACGTCCCCCCACCCTGACGGGCGAGGGCGCCCCTTCATGCTTGGGGGGTCTTGGGAGGGGCTTTGGGCTTGGGCCCCCAGGAGGAACTGGGACGGCGTCCTCTGTTCTTGTTCCAGGAATCTGCGCGAGACCCAGCGAAGGACACCCCTCTACCCTGCTTAGCCCCACGGTAGGGGGTCGAATGGGAGCTTGGGCCACGAAAGGGCCGCATCTGACGCTTGCGCTGGGGCAACTTGCCACCTTTGGCAAAGATATCTAACCTTTCTCCAAACAGGCGCAGCCCTTTAAATGGAAACCCCGTAAGGGCCTTCTTGGCGACATTGTCAGCAGCCCACTGGCGTAACCAGACCGCACGGTGTATGGCTACCACCAGAGCAGAGGATCTAGCGCTCAGCTTAATAGCATCATCCGATGCAGATAGGATATAATTCACAAAAGTCTCACAGGTGGCCAGAGCATTGGCGGCATCAGAGGGCAAGTCATCCGCCCCTTCAAGAGCAGTCTTGACCACAGTCCTGAGCGCCACCGCCGTGATGGCTAAGGCGCAAACCGGACGGAGTGACACTCCCCCAAATGCAAAGGCATGACATGCCAGTTGATCAACTCGCCGATCCTCCAAATCCCGCAGCGTAGTAGTGTCAGGGGAGTGCATAATAGAGGTATTGGACAGACTAAGGATCGGGGCATCGACCTCGGGCGGCGATGTCCAACACTTGATCAGGTCAGCAGGGAATGGATATTTCTCATCCACAGCTTTAGGAATCCCATGGAGTTTGCTGGGATGTTCCCATTCTTTCAGCATGAGACTATTAAAATGAGTTTGTTCGGGGAACTCCAACCGCACCCTAGCGGTATGAAACAGATCACCCCTTTGCCGTGGAGCCGCGGGAGGGGGAGAGAGGGATAACACATCAAAGATCTGGGTCAGCAGTCTATCAATGTCATCCTGGGACCAATGATCAGAACCAGACTCATCCTGACTCCTGGACTCGTCGTCGTAGGACCCTGAGTCAGAAAACAGTTCCCCTTCCTCTGAGGGGGAATGTGCATAGGAAAGCAGTAAATCGTCAGATTCTACAGGAAGAATAGTAGATTCAGGACTCAAATGACGCCTCTTGGCAGTAGCCTTGCGTGCCAAGGAGCCAGCGATTAAGCTTTCCACACTAGCCAGGATAGTGGCCAAATCAGCATGAGAGTCCCCACTAGTATTGGGGGTTAGGCTCAGGCTTGGGGGAGTAGGGGAAGCAAGGCGAGGTGCGGGCCCAGCCTCGGAAGAGGTGGGGAGACCGGCTAGCGCCTGCGTGGCACAAGGGACGCAGACCCGTGCATTGTCAACGGTGCTAGGTAAGACCCCACAAGCTACACACAGACGGGCTTGTCCCGAGGGAACCCCGTTCACAATATCCTGAGATGCCTCCATATGGTGATTATTATATTCAAAATGCCAGTAGGGATTGACGCTATAACAACGCAACAGACGCAACCCTGGATGCCCCAATAACCCGCTGGGAAGTGGGAGTGATTTCTTAAAATGGTCTGGACCGGGCGCTACACCGGGCCGGGAGAAGCCACCGAAGTCCGCGGTCTGAAAGACACAAGGGGAACAGGGATGTCAGAGCCAAGCGCGAAGAAGCAAGCTAGGGAAAAAGTCGCCCATGAGGGCACTTACAGAACAGCGAGGGGAGGACCGTCTTCACCACGCGCATGTGAGAAGGAAATGGCGCCAAGCGAACCTCGAAGGGCGGGCCAGAGCGGACGATGACGCGGAAAGCGCCAAACCGAACCACGCCCCCATCCCCCCCCCCCCCCCCCCCGGAGAGCGCGAAGCTCGAAGGCGCGCAGCCAATCAGAAAGAAACAGTAGTTATGCTAGAAAAATCATCTCAGAGAAAAAATCTGACAGGGTGAATACAGGGATAAAAACGCCGTAGCATCCCCGAACAGAGCCGCCGTGCGCGCCAAGTAGAATAAAATAAAGGCGCTGCGGTTAACTAAAAATTAAATGTGAAGCGCGGCTCTGACACCCGGTAACCGTTAAAGGCTATAGGTCTCTAGTGTAGTTAGGGCAAGGTTAGGCCATCGTACACACAACCCCCCCCCCTCTTTTTCCCCCCACTAACGGGGGGATCTAGGGAGGAAGGTGACCCAATATTCGGGGTTCACCGTTACACGGGGTGTGGGGGCACTGGTGCGGGAGGGGCATCCAACTGAAGGCTCACCATTCGCCTCAACCGCCTACCCTATGGTGAGGGATTGCGGTGGAGTCTAGCTCCGTAAGCACACTGGGTGCTGCCTACCTTCACCCGACCAACGCAGCCCAGGCTGGGAGGCATTAATTCACGATGAGGACGGGTGGAAATAGTCCCGCAGGGCCTCGGGCTGTCAAGCCCCGCTCGCCTGCGAGAGCGTGATACTTCATGTCTTCGCAGTTCCAGCGCTGCAGAGAAATCTGGGGATTTGTGGGAGGTCCCTCGGTATATGTAGGGCCGGGAGGAGCTTGTTTTCTACATGTCTGCAGTGCACGGCGCCGGAGGCGGAGGATTACCCACATGTTATTACTATATCTGGAGCAGGACGTGCTGTATGCTTAGAATAACTATTTAATTATCTAAACAATGTAATAACTAAAATATTAATAATAATATATATATATATATATATATATATATATATATATATATATATATATATATATATACACACACACACACACACAGTATTTTTGCCCTATAAGACGCACCTGCCCATAGGATTCCCCCCTCCCATTCGCCATATAGGCAGTGTGGCATCCCCCCCATCCTATTCCCCATATAGGCAGTGTGTTATCCCCCCATCCTATTTCCCATATAGGCAGTGTGGCATCCCTTTCCCCATATAGGCAGTGTGGCACCCCCATCCCTTTTCCCATATAGGCAGTGTGGCATCCCCCCCCCCATTCCCCATATAAGCAGTGAGGTATCCCCCCTCCCATTCCCCATATAGGCAGTGTGTCATCCCCCCTCCCATTTCCATAAGCAGTGTGGCATTCCCCCCCTCCTATTTCATAGGCAGTGTGGCATTCCCCCCTCCGATTCCCATAGGAAGTGTGGCATTCCCCCTCCCATTCCCCATATAGGCAGTGTAGCACCCCCATCCCATTCCCCATATAGGCAGTGCGGCACCCCCATCCCATTCCCCATATAGGCAGTGTGGCACCCCCATCCCTTTCCCCATATAGGCAGTGTGGCATTTCCCCATCCCATTCCCCATATAGGCAGTGTGGCACCCCCATCCCTTTCCCCATATAGGCAGTGTGGCACACACATCCCGTTCCCCATATAGGCAGTGTGGCATCCCCCCTCCCATTCCCCATATAGGCCGTGAGGCATCTCCCCCTCCCATTTCCATAAGCAGTGTGGCATACCCCCCTCCTATCCCATAGGCAGTGTGGCATTCCCCCCTCTCATTCCCATAGGAAGTGTGGCATTTCCCCTCCCATTCCCCATATAGGCAGTGTGGCATCCCCCCCTCCCATTTCCATAAGCAGTGTGGCATACCCCCCTCCTATCCCATAGGCAGTGTGGCATTCCCCCCTCTCATTCCCATAGGAAGTGTGGCATTTCCCCTCCCATTCCCCATATAGGCAGTGTGGCACCCCATCCCTTTTCCCATATAGGCAGTGTGGCATTCCCCTCCCATTCCCCATATAGGCAGTGTGGCACCCCCATCCCTTTCCCCATATAGGCAGTGTGGCACCCCCATCCCTTTCCCCATATAGGCAGTGTGGCATTCCCCGCTCCCATTTCCATAAGCAGTGTGGCATTCCCCCCTCCCATTCGCCACATAGGCATTGTGGCATCCCCCTCATCCTATTCCCCATATAGGCAGTGTGGCATTCCCCCCTCCCATTCCCATATAGGCAGTGTGGAACCCCCCTCCCATTCCCCATATAGGCAGTGTGGCACCCCCATCCCTTTTCCCATATAGGCAGTGTGGCATTCCCCCTCCCATTCCCCATATAGGCAGTGTGGCATTCCCCCTCCCATTCCCCATATAGGCAGTGTGGCATTCCCCCTCCCATTCCCCATATAGGCAGTGTGGCATTCTCCCTCCCATTCCCCATATAGGCAGTGTGGTATCCCACCTCCCATTCCCCATATAGGCCGTGAGGCATCTCCCCCTCCCATTTCCATAAGCAGTGTGGCATTCCCCCCTCCTATCCTATAGGCAGTGTGGCATTCCCCCCTCCCATTCCCCATATAGGCAGTGTGGCATTCCCCCTCCAATTCCCATAGGCAGTGTGGCATTTCCCCTCCAATTCCCAAAGGCAGCGTGGCATTCCCCCTCCCATTCCCCATATAGGCAGTGTGGCATTCCCCCTCCCATTCCCCATATAGGCAGTGTGGCATTCCCCCTCCAATTCCCATAGGCAGTGTGGCATTCCCCCTCCAATTCCCATAGGCAGTGTGGCATTTCCCCTCCAATTCCCAAAGGTAGCGTGGCATTCCCCCTCCCATTCCCCATATAGGCAGTGTGACATTCCCCCTCCAATTCCCATAGGCAGTGTGGCATTCCCCCTCCAATTCCCATAGGCAGTGTGGCATTTCCCCTCCAATTCCCAAAGGCAGCGTGGCATTCCCCCTCCCATTCCCCATATAGGCAGTGTGGCATTCTCCCTCCCATTCCCATAGGCAGTGTGGCATTCCCCCTCCAATTCCCATAGGCAGTGTGGCATTCCCCCTCCCATTCCCCATATAGGCAGTGTGGCATTCCCCCTCCAATTCCCATAGGCAGTGTGGCATTCCCCTCTCCCATTCCCATAGGCAGTGTGGCATTCCCCCTCCCATTCCCATAGGCAGTGTGGCATTCCCCCTCCAATTCCCAAAGGCAGTGTGGCATTACCCCCTCCCATTCCCATAGGCAGTGTGGCATTCCCCCTCCAATTCCCATAGGCAGTGTGGCATTTCCCCTCCAATTCCCAAAGGCAGTGTGGCATTACCCCCTCCCATTCCCATAGGCAGTGTGGCATTACCCCCTCCCATTCCCATAGGCAGTGTGGCATTCCCCCTCCAATTCCCATAGGCAGTGTGGCATTTCCCCTCCAATTCCCAAAGGCAGTGTGGCATTACCCCCCTCCTATTCCATAGGAAGTGTGGTAATCCCCCCATCCGATAGGCAGTGTGGCATTCCACTCTCTCATTCGCCATATAGGCAGTGTGGCATTCCCCGCACCCCCCCCCTTCCCCTTATGCAGTGAGGCAGGGGCTGCGCCAGAAGCCAGAGTAGGGACACAGTGTACCCGGTCTGGCTTCTCTGTCTTTCGTGCGTCAGTGAGCGCTAACACAAACACTCATGTGTCAGTGCACTCTAGCCCAAGCGGCGGTGGCGGAGCTGGAAGTCGGGGACAGACAATGTCCCTGCTCAGGCTTTCAGCTCCACCATCGCCCACTTGGGCCCGAGCGCTCTGACACACGAGTGTTTGGTGGCAAGGCTGGAAGCCAGAGCAGGGATGTTGTCTGTCCCTGACTTCCAGCTCCACCACTGCGGCTCGGGCCAGAGACATACAAGTGTTTGTGTCAGCACTCACTGACACGTGAAAGGCAGGAAGCCTCTCGGGTGTCATTTAGCGCTGACACAAGCACCCGAGTGTGAGCCATAGAGAGGCCCTATTTAAAGTTCGGTTACACCCCTGCCTTAAGGTCCTCTTTAAACTTCCAACCACTAATAGGTTGGCATATGACCCAGATATAACGGCTGTGCCCCTATATAGATAACTAGTTGCAGTGCTGCTCTGTCATTTATGCCGACCATAGCTGAGTCGTAAAGGTGAGTAATGAGATGAGCCACTGGGTAAAGAGCATGGGATGGGTTGAAGTGGAAAATTAAATATTATACTTAGTTCTAGCCGCCTGTATGCCAACTCTCACATTGTCCGTTTATATGTTTGAAATATCCAATCAAAGGATGACATGTGTTCAGCCATCCAATCCGAATGGTCATTTAAGCTTCGTTGTCTGAAACTGTATTTAAGCAAGCCAGAGAGTCAGCAATTCGGGCATATCGAGACATATCGGGCCCCTGGTTAACCGAACCCTGGTTACTATCATTTTACATAAAAGATTACTCACCTGAGCCAATCTGTAAAGGAATGTCCTCCTCTTTGATTTTCACAATAACTATTTCCTCTTCCTCCTCCTCCTCACTTCTTACATTACTCACTATGGTCTCTTCGGGGTCTGTGGAAAAAGGTGATAATGAAGGTCCTGCACTAGAGACTTTGAGGTGCGATTGTACAGGGGCATAGGAATACTTTAGGGTTATTACTCACCAGTGCCGATCTGTAGCGGAACTTCCTCTTCTTTAATCTTCACAATTATTTCCTCCTCCTCTTCGATTTTAACATTTCTGATTATAATGTCTTCGGCGTCTGTGAATAAAGATGAGAGTAATGCCTGTGTGTTAAAGAGGAACATTACAGGTCTTGTGGGGGTTAATAAAAACTCCCCCAAACCTGGCTTGCCGGCCCCCCTGCCCCTCCAGTTTAGCACTTAAAGCGGACCAAAACCCACATTTTTAAACTAGCATCTCCTGAATTGCTCTTCACACGAATTGTAACTTTTGCCTATTTTGACTGCTGCTGCTTCACTCTATTCCCAGATAATGGCGATTGTTTTAGCTGTAAAGCTCAGCCTCCTCCATTCATTATCACTGCTGTGGCGATGATGTCATTGCCACATGTATGCAATGACTAATCACCTGCCATCCTACAGAGCGGGGGACCAAAAAAAAAGTGTTCCAGGGCGATTTGATAAGCGAAAATATCCATTTCTAGTTCTACACCCTAAGAAGAGAGTATCGGCAGGGGCTTTGGTCAAAAGTATCACATGTTGAGTGGGTTTTGTTCCGCTTTAACAATTAAAAACATATCTCTCCAGTTGCATCGCACTTGGCAACCCTCCGCTCCCTCGCCATCCTCCGTAGGACAGCGACGAAGGCTTCCCGACAGACACTAGGGCAGATCTTGTGCATGCGCCGTGTCATATAGGCTGCAATGACACTGGGCACAGATATATGCGGGTATCGAACAGCGACCAGCAAAGAGGTGAGTATCCTACAATCGTTCATTGACGGCTAAGGATGGGGAGGGGGTGGAATTCAGCAGGATGTCAGCGTTTCTGATAACATCCAAAATGCAGTGAGGGAGGGGGGAGCGATTATCTGAGAGGAACATCAGAAATGGTCTGATGTTCCTCTTCAAAGTGGACCAAAACCCAGGATTTCGACTATCCTGGTTTTTGGTCCCTTCCCGCTGTGTGAAACCCTCCAGGTCACCCGGACAAACTCACGTCTTCCCGGTCCTATGACGCATGTCCAACCAGCACTCAGATCCGCTCGAGCTCCTGCGTCCAGGAGCTCGTCTAATGCGAGTGGATCTGAGCACACTGGCGACTGCATCCTCCGCTACCGCAGAGAGAGGCAGCCAATCAGGACGTCTGGGGGAGGGAGTGAGGGTTTTTTCCGTTCTTGGTCCACTGAAGGTTGATTGAAGGACTAGGCCAGCGGGGTGGGGACTGAAAGCTGAATGAGAAAGTGACTTCCTAACTAAGGAAACAGACAGAGGAGGAATCACAGCGCTCCAGCCACTCAATTAAAGGTAAGCTACTAATATATTTTTTTAACTTTTGACTTGTGGGTCGCTTTAAGCTATGACAGAGAAGTAAGCCCTCCATAACATACTTATGGAGGGCAAGAGCCAATAAAGTGCAGCCAATAATATTTAGACAGGTCAAGAGAACGGAGCTAGTGTCTGACAAACCCACAGTGCTTATTGTGAGCATAACATGTGGAGAAAACAATCTACAGGGCAATGATCCGAAACATACTTCATTCTGGTATGGCTGACGGGCATTTAATATGGCTTACAGCAATCGAGCAACACTAATTCCAATACATGAACACACTCAGGTGTGTCCTAAAGTGGACCAAAACCCACGGAGATCTATAAGATGCCCGGGCCGACCAATTCCATCCATATCGGGATGCCCCCCTGTGTGAAACCCCCCAGGTCACCCATAAACACACCTTCTTCTTTTCCGGTCCAACGGCGCATGCGTGAGCCGTGGCTGCATCCCCGCTATCCCTCTAGCAGGGCGTGTGCCTACACCAGGTATTTGTGAATGACCGGCGCGGGCACGCTCCCTGTTAGAGGGTAGCGGAAGAATGCGGCCACAAGCGCACTCGGAGCCGCTGGCCTTGGATGAAGACTTAAACGGCGTGACGTCAGTGGCTTCGAGCATGCTAATTGGAAGAGCGGCCGTGCATGCGCTATAGGACCGGGAAGAAGTGAGTTGGCGTCAGGAATCTGGGGGGTATCACACAGCAATCGGGGTGCCCTGGGGGAAAGGACAAAAACCCAGGATAGTTAAAATCCTGGGTTTTGGTCTACATTAAGTAACTTGTTGCCAGCCACTTACATAATCAGTCATGTAGTAATTCGCCAATGGGAGGCTCAATTGTAGGGGCAGTCGTGACCTAGTGGTAAAAAATTGCAGGTTCGATTCCTGGCTGGGACATGACGGAAGTGCTCTTGAGCAAGGCCCCTAACCCCACAAATGCTTCCCGGGCACCATGAATACGGCAGCCCACCGCACTGGGCACACATGCACTCACTGCCCCATAGTGAATTCACTAGATTGTAGTTTGTCTCACTGTGCGGCTGGGTAAAATCCGGGGCACGATTGGTCATATATGCACATTATTATATTTTTTTACCTATTGGCTTAGTTAAATCCAAGAAGTGTATATTCCTATTTGAGGTGGTAGTGGCTTATCTTCTAGCTGACTTTATTGAACTTGATTTAGCAACACAGTGTTTGCACAGCGGTAATAGGGAAATTAGTTTATTACTCACCTGGGCTGATCTGTAGAGGAACTTCCTCCTCTTTCACCTGCACAATGATGTCTTCCTCCTCAGCTTTTACATTTCTCCCTAAAGTGTCTCCGGAGTCTGTGAATAAATATGAGAGAGGACATTAAAGGTGTTGTAGAATGAAACCATTCATAAACAAAGTTCTTCAGCAAATGCAATATTTATTCGGTCAACCGGGGGTCGATGCTCCTCGATTCCCGGCTCAACGGTTGCTCTACGTTGCTTAAATACAGCTTAGACAAAGAAACTTAAATGACCATTGTGATTGGTTGCCTGACACATGGCACCATTCGATTGGCTATTTAGAACATATACAGACATATATGGAAGGCATAGAACATAAGGAACATCTGTTACTCAGATACAACATTCCATTCTTGGCAATGGTTTAAACCTATGAGGAGGGAGGGGTGAAAACCTCTCCATCCACTGGAGATGTGAGAGATGGCATTTAGGCGGCTCATAAATTAATTCTACTTCCAACTTTTCTCCTTCAAAGGGGTCATATGTAGTACGAGGGGGCGGGGTGAGGGATTATGATTCGTTTTGTGGGCTTTGTGAATTCAGGTAAAGGTAAGTCTTACCACTGTGTCGGTCTACGTTTGGCGCTGCCCTAAACTGTTTGCTGTTTTTAAATTGAAGAAGAAAAGGTTGAAATATTGAGGTTTACAATTTGACCTCATTTCTCTTCTGAAAAAAAGTGGGCGTGTCCCCTGGAGCCATGATGCTGCATAATAATCTGCATAATGGGTGGGGTCTGTAAAATTCCCAGAATTTGCATAAGACATCCTGGCTGTGCTTCTACCCTCTCCCCCTGTTGCTAGGCGACATTGGAGCCTAGACCAGCATTCCTAGAAACACTCCCAAAGGCCCATGCCCGCACTCCCAAAGGGCTATGCCAGCACTGCCAAAAGCCCATGCCCGCACTCCCAAAAGCCCATGCCCGCACTCCCAAAGGCTCATGCCAGCCAGCACTCTCAAAGGCCCATGCCCGCAAATCCAAAGACCCATGCCTGCACTCCCAAAAGCCCATGTCAGGACTCCCATAGGCCCATGCCAGCACTCCCAAAGGCCCATGCCAGCACTCCCAAAAGCCCATGCCCGCACTCCCAAAGGCCCATGCCAGCACTCCCAAAGGCCCATGCCAGCACTCTCAAAGGCCCATGCCCGCAAATCCAAAGACCCATGCCTGCACTCCCAAAAGCCCATGCCCGCACTCCCAAAGGCCCATGCCAGCACTCCCAAAGGCCCATGCCAGCACTCCCAAAGGCCCATGCCAGCACTCCCAAAGGCCCATGTCAGGACTCCCATAGGCCCATGCCAGCACTCCCAAAGGCCCATGCCAGCACTCCCAAAGGCCCATGCCCGCACTCCCAAAGGCCCATGCCAGCACTCCCAAAGGCCCATGCCAGCACTCTCAAAGGCCCATGCCCGCAAATCCAAAGACCCATGCCTGCACTCCCAAAAGCCCATGCCCGCACTCCCAAAGGCCCATGCCAGCACTCCCAAAGGCCCATGCCAGCACTCCCAAAGGCCCATGCCAGCACTCCCAAAGGCCCATGCCAGCACTCTCAAAGGCCCATGCCCGCAAATCCAAAGACCCATGCCTGCACTCCCAAAAGCCCATGCCAGCACTCCCAAAGGCCCATGTCAGGACTCCCAAAGGCCCATGCCAGCACTCCCAAAGGCCCATGCCAGCACTCTCAAAGGCCCATGCCCGCAAATCCAAAGATCCATGCCTGCACTCCCAAAGGCCCATGCCCGCACTCCCAAAGGCCCATGCCAGCACTCCCAAAGGCCCATGCCCGCACTCCCAAAGGCCCATGCCAGCACCACTCCCAAAGGCCCATGCCAGCACCACTCCCAAAGGCCCATGCCAGCACCACTCCCAAAGGCCCATGCCAGCACTCCCAAAGGCCCATGCCAGCACTCCCAAAGGCCCATGCCCGCACTCCCAAAGGCCCATGCCAGCACTCCCAAAGGCCCATGCCAGCACTCCCAATGGCCCATGCCCGCACTCCCAATGGCCCATGCCCGCACTCCCAAAGGCCCATGCCAGCACCACTCCCAAAGGCCCATGCCAGCACCACTCCCAAAGGCCCATGCCAGCACCACTCCCAAGGGCCCATGCCAGCACCACTCCCAAAGGCCCATGCCAGCACTCCCAAAGGCCCATGCCAGCACTCCCAAAGGCCCATGCCAGCACTCCCAAAGGCCCATGCCAGCACTCCCAAAGGCCCATGCCAGCACTCCCAAAGGCCCATGCCCGCAAATCCAAAGACCCATGCCTGCACTCCCAAAAGCCCATGCCAGCACTCCCAAAGGCCCATGTCAGGACTCCCAAAGGCCCATGCCAGCACTCCCAAAGGCCCATCAGCAGGAAGGAGCAGCTGGCATCAGCAGGAAGGAGACCAAAGAAGGGAGGGCAGCCGCTGCATCTCTCCCACCCGGCACTGGCCATGGGAGAGAGGAGTAAGGTGCTTCTCCCCCACCCCCCTGCAAGTGAGCTGCGAGGGGGAAGAATGGGCCGGCCAGGGCGGAGAGGTCCTGCTCGACAGGGATGTCAGTGCCCCCCGCCGATCACATACTCGGGGGGGGGGGGGGAGAGAAGAATCCGGCCCCGGCAGATGCTGCCGAGACCGGTGTAGATTCACCCCACTGCTGGTGTGGTTGGAGGTCAGAATCAATAAAATGAATATATATATATATGAACATTATCTCCCCAATTGATTTGAGATTTGCATTGTATGCTTTAGGTGCTAATAAAGGTGAAATAAACCCTCAGTAAGTCACTTATCTCTGCGCTGATTCTTTCCTTTGCTTGTACTGAATTAGAGTAATAAAGTTACTGAAGCGCGCTGCTATTAACACATTACTGTGAACAAGATGGCGCTGGGGAGCTAGACAGCACCTTTTTATGTCCGGCCCCCCCAGGCCTCACTAACATTCCTGTGGCTGTGATGACCAATCACTCAGCCAGTAATTAAATTTTTCCTTATATGATGATGTCCAATAGATGACGTGTGTGTCAGGACTATACCAAACACCCGTCTGTCTTAAGCCAATATCCCCCAATCTCCACCGCCACTTCCGCCTATAGACAAGCCCCCGCTTGTAGGAGACACGGGTAATGCCTCTCCCAGTCGGTTGCCCCCAGGACTTAACAGGCGCAAAGGATATTAGCTTAAGGTGCAGCTTGGTGTTTGGCAGGGAATCCCGAATGAGGATGCCGGGTGCGAAAGTCCGTAAATCAGGCCGAGGTCAAACCAGGAGGTCTCAGGCGAGGTATCCAAGGGGAATAACAAAGAATGGTCGAGGGTAGCCGAGGTCAAGTCCGGGAGGTCACAGGCGAGGTACAGGAGGGTCAGGCGAGAGAGTAGTCAGGCAAAGCAGGAGGTCAGGGCAGGCAGCTAGCAAGAATAGTCGAAGTCCAAATCCAAATCCAAATTCTTCACTAAGGTACAGCAACGCACATCCAGAACCCAGAAGCTATAACGGGCACTGGGAAACTGGAACAGTGCAAATATATAGGGAAGTCTGGCCAATGGGAGACAGGGAAAAAGGAGGGAAGGAAGGTGCTTGGTGCAAACAAGGAAGTGGGATCGGTCCCAGGAGCTGGACGGCCCAGGCCAGACAGGCCGACCAGTCCCTGGGTCCGATCCCAGGAACCAGCCACAGATTGGGGAATTCAAACTCGCCCCCGGCGGGCGCGCTGGGGGAAGCGCCGCCGGGAGGCATAAAGCAGACGTGCTCGCGCGCGCGCGCGAGCACGTTGATGATCGGGCGCGCCCCCGCCAGGAAGGGGAAGCGCTGAGCCGGAGGGGAGAGCCGCAAGGCCGCGCAGCCGCGCGGAGCGGGCTGCGACTCGGCCACCCACAGCATCCTGCACCGCCCGCCCCTGATCCCCGCGACGGTGCCGAGGAGCTGGCAGACCCGGGGACCGTCGGTCAGCAGCCCGGTGGGAGCCAGCCGGCAACGCGCCGCGGGACCCGGAACGGCGGTGAGGTAAGTGCCTAACATTACCCCCCCCCTGAGGAGGGGCCACTGGACCCTCCAAGCTGGGTTTTAAAGGATTCTCTCTATGAAACTTCTTTACTAAATTCTGTGCATGAACTTCTCTGGCAGGAACCCAAGATCTTTCCTCCGGACCGTACCCCTTCCAGTCAATAAGATATTGAAGCGAGTTCCGAAAGAAGCGAGAATCAAGGACCCGGGCCACCTCAAACTCCTGATGCCCATCAATTACCACAGGACTAGGAGGACTATTAGGTTCATGGTCTCTTGCAGACTTAAGAAGTGAAACATGAAAGGATTTACAGATTTTCATGGAAGAGGGGAGGGCCAACCGGTATGTCACCTGATTAACTTTGTGAGTTATGGGGAATGGGCCAATAAACTTAGGTCCTAACTTAGCGGAGGGTTGGCGTAGCGCCAAGTTCTTGGTTGAAAGCCAAACCCAGTCCCCCACCTTAAAGTTAGAATTAGACGATCGCTTGCGATCAGAAAATTTTTTCTGTAGACAAGCGGCCCTAGTTAGGTGTTGTTGGATTTTATTCCACTCCCCTGGCCATTTAGAAACCCATTCATCCACGGAGGGAACTCTAGAGGGTTGGTCCGAAAGAGCAGAAAACTTCAGATCCTTGCCATAAACACAGTGGAAAGGAGAAACCCCTGTGGATGAATGCGTAGCGTTGTTAAAAGCAAATTCTGCAAAAGGTAAGAAGAAGGCCCAATCAGTCTGAGAACCCGCTGTAAAACAGCGCAAATATTGTTCCAGGGACTGGTTCGTTCTCTCGGTTTGACCATTCGATTGCGGATGAAAAGCCGAGGAAAGGGAGACAGTGAACCCCAACTTGGCACAGAAAACCCTCCAAAACCGGGAGACGAACTGGACCCCCCTATCCGAAACAACATCCGTGGGAATACCATGAATCCTAAAGACATGAGTAATGAAAAGTTGAGCAAGAGTTTGAGCTGAGGGGAGTTTCTTTAGAGGAACGAAATGGGCCATCTTGCTAAAACGGTCCACAATTACCCAAATAACCGTATGACCCTGAGACGGAGGAAGGTCAGTAACAAAATCCATGGCTAGATGTGTCCACGGGGAGGCAGGAATGGATAATGGAAGGAGTGGGCCTTCCGGTGAGCTCCTCAAGGACTTACTCTGGGCACAGACTTTGCAAGCGGAGACAAACTTTTGAGCGTCCTTCCTGAGAGAAGGCCACCAAACTTGGCGTAACAATAAAGCTATGGTTTTTTTAATCCCTGGATGACCGGTTGTTTTGGTATCATGAAAATGGGACAAAAACTCAGACCGATAAGCAAAGGGCACAAACAGGGCTGACGCGGGTTTCCCCGGAGGAGCTTGGGCCTGGAACTGAGTAAGATCAGGAAGTTGGGGTTGAATGGCGGCCACCACTAGGGAGCGAGGTACGATGGGAGAAACCACTCTTTCCGGTAAGTCAGGGGGCGAGAAACTCCGGGACAGGGCGTCCGCCTTTATATTCTTAGACCCGGGTTTATACGTTATAGAAAAATTAAACCGGGAAAAGAATAAGGACCAGCGAGCCTGTCTAGGAGTTAACCTCTTGGCGGACTGGATGTACTCCAGATTTTTATGGTCCGTAAAGACCGTAACTGGATACTGAGCCCCCTCCAGCCAGTGCCTCCATTCCTGGAAGGCAAGTTTGATGGCCAGTAATTCTCTGTTGCCGATATCATAATTCTTTTCGGCCGCTGAGAACTTTTTGGAAAAGAAGGCACATGGATGGAGGCGTGCAGGTGAGCCGTAGTATTGGGACAAGACCGCTCCGACCGCGATCTCTGAGGCATCCACCTCCACAAGGAAAGGTCGTTGTTCATCGGGATGGACTAGGACGGGAGCAACGCTAAATACCCTCTTAAGATTCTCAAAGGCCTGGACAGCTTGAGCCGGCCAAATCGGGGGGTAGCCGCCTTTCTTAGTCAAATTAGTTAGTGGTGTAACCAGGGTTGAGAAATTCTTAATGAACCTTCTGTAAAAATTGGCGAAACCCAAAAACCTCTGCAGGCCCTTCAGATCTCTGGGCTGCTCCCATTCTAAAACAGCCCTCACCTTAGATTGGTCCATAGACAGACCAGATTTAGAAATAATGTAACCGAGGAACGGAACCTCAGATACCTCAAATTGACATTTCTTTAACTTGGCATATAAACAATTCTCCCTAAGTTTCTGTAAAACTAGGCACACATGTTTCCGATGCTCATCAAGGGATGAAGAAAAAATTAAAATGTCATCTAGGTAGACAACCATAAACCGGCCAAGATAATCTCGGAAAATTTCATTAACAAAGCTTTGAAAGACCGCAGGGGCATTACACAGGCCGAAGGGCATAACCAAATATTCATAATGCCCTTCAAGGGTATTAAAGGCCGTTTTCCACTCGTCCCCCTGCCTGATTCTTATGAGGTTATAGGCCCCTCGGAGATCTAGTTTGGAGAAGACCTGCGCCCCGACCACCTGTGTAAAGAGCCCCTCAATAAGCGGTAGGGGATATTTATTTTTTACCGTGATGTTATTTAAGCCCCGATAGTCGATACAGGGGCGAAGTCCCCCATCCTTTTTCTCCACAAAGAAAAACCCTGCCCCTGCTGGGGAAGATGAAGGCCGAATAAACCCTTTTTCTAAGTTCTCGGCGATATATTCCCGCATGGCAAGGGTTTCTGCTCGGGTCAAATTAAATATTCTCCCTCTGGGAGGCATCGTACCAGGGAGCAGTTCTATTGGGCAGTCCCAAGGTCTATGGGGAGGAAGTTTGTCTGCTGCCTTTTCTGAAAAAACATCAGCAAACTCCAAATATGGAGTAGGAATCCCACTAGGGAGTAAGCTTGTGACCCTAAGGGGAAATTCCAGGCAGTTCCGGAAACACTGGTGCCCCCACTTGGTAATTTGCCCCGAAACCCAATCAATCTGAGGATTATGCTCCTGCAGCCATGGCAACCCCAGAATCAAGGGGGTCCCAGGCATGCTCAAAATCAGGAACCTGATAACCTCAGAATGACTGGCTCCTACTTTGATTTGCATGGGAGGTGATTGGAACCGAACTAACCCCCCGGCCACTGGAGTGCCATCAATGGCTGACACCCGGATAGGAGTTGGCAAGGCCTGTGCCATAATTCCTAGAGTCTGTGCTAGATCAGAGTCTAGGAAGTTCCCAGCTGCTCCAGAATCGAGAAGAGCCTTTAAGTTAACATATTTGGCACCAAACATAAACTGAACTGGGACCAGAATTGGAGACGATACTTGAGGAGATACCTTACAGCCTAGGAGGGCCCCCTCGAAACCCCCTAGGCTCTGAAGTTTCCCGGCGGTTTCTTTGGGCAAAGTCTAACCATGTGGCCGGTCCCACCACAGTAAAGACAGAGCCCCTCGGATAGGCGTCGTCGTCTCTCGCCTTCGGTGAGCCTGGTGGCACCTAGCTGCATAGGCTCCTCAGAAGATTGAGCGACGGAAGCCTCAGATTTTGCAGTGGATTCAAAATGTGATCCTTTCTCCAGGCGCCTTTCCCGGAGTCGGCGATCTATGCGGATGGCCAAATGCATTAACTCATCCAGTGTTTGGGGTTCCGGGTAGTTCACCAGGGTATCTTTGATAGAGTCAGCCAGACCTAACCGGAATTGGCCACAGAGGGCAGGATTGTTCCAGCGTGAGTCAACTGCCCACCGCCGGAATTCGGAACAGTAGTCCTCGGCTGGACGGCGTCCCTGGCGGAGGGTACGTAACTTCGCGTCGGCTGAGGCCCCCTTGTCAGGATCGTCATAAAGGACCTCCATAGCAGCGAAGAAACTATCCACCGACTGGCGGATGGGGTCCTGAGCTGATAAACTAAAGGCCCAGGACTGAGGGTCTCCATGTAACAGGGAAATGATCAAGCCCACTTTTTGTTCCTGTGAGCCCGAGGAGACCGGGCGAAGCTGAAAGTATAACTTACAAGAGTCCCGGAAATTGGCAAATTTTGCCCTGTCGCCAAAAAACTTTTCAGGGAGTGGGATCTTGGGTTCCACAGTCATTGCGGCCGGAATCCCCTGAGAAGTGGGGACGATGGGAGTAGGACGGTTCTCCTGGGCCGCAACTCGATGAGCCAGGTGCTCCACCGCCGCTGTCAAGGCTTGCACCTGCTCCAGAATTTGGTCCATTCTTCTTTCTGGCCCGTTATAATGTCAGGACTATACCAAACACCCGTCTGTCTTAAGCCAATATCCCCCAATCTCCACCGCCACTTCCGCCTATAGACAAGCCCCCGCTTGTAGGAGACACGGGTAATGCCTCTCCCAGTCGGTTGCCCCCAGGACTTAACAGGCGCAAAGGATATTAGCTTAAGGTGCAGCTTGGTGTTTGGCAGGGAATCCCGAATGAGGATGCCGGGTGCGAAAGTCCGTAAATCAGGCCGAGGTCAAACCAGGAGGTCTCAGGCGAGGTATCCAAGGGGAATAACAAAGAATGGTCGAGGGTAGCCGAGGTCAAGTCCGGGAGGTCACAGGCGAGGTACAGGAGGGTCAGGCGAGAGAGTAGTCAGGCAAAGCAGGAGGTCAGGGCAGGCAGCTAGCAAGAATAGTCGAAGTCCAAATCCAAATCCAAATTCTTCACTAAGGTACAGCAACGCACATCCAGAACCCAGAAGCTATAACGGGCACTGGGAAACTGGAACAGTGCAAATATATAGGGAAGTCTGGCCAATGGGAGACAGGGAAAAAGGAGGGAAGGAAGGTGCTTGGTGCAAACAAGGAAGTGGGATCGGTCCCAGGAGCTGGACGGCCCAGGCCAGACAGGCCGACCAGTCCCTGGGTCCGATCCCAGGAACCAGCCACAGATTGGGGAATTCAAACTCGCCCCCGGCGGGCGCGCTGGGGGAAGCGCCGCCGGGAGGCATAAAGCAGATGATCGGGCGCGCCCCCGCCAGGAAGGGGAAGCGCTGAGCCGGAGGGGAGAGCCGCAAGGCCGCGCAGCCGCGCGGAGCGGGCTGCGACTCGGCCACCCACAGCATCCTGCACCGCCCGCCCCTGATCCCCGCGACGGTGCCGAGGAGCTGGCAGACCCGGGGACCGTCGGTCAGCAGCCCGGTGGGAGCCAGCCGGCAACGCGCCGCGGGACCCGGAACGGCGGTGAGGTAAGTGCCTAACAGTGTGCTATGTTTTTTACTTCAATATAAAAAGTGTCACTGGGCGGAGCGAGCAGAGAGTGCTCTCCCGCGTAGCTTGGAACACACCGTCTGTCTATGTTCTTCGTTACGCAGATATTTTCACTCCCTTAGATTATTTTGGATGACTGAAAGAGACCAGAGAAATCTCTGAACCGTGGAGAGCAAAAGGGGTCTGCCCACGTTTCTTTATCACTGGCTGTAAAAGGCTATCAGTACTCTGGCTCACAGCAATGTAAAACTGGAGGAGCCGGAGGGAGGGGTGGAAGAAGGGCGGGACCAGAAATCCTGTCCAGATCTGCTAAGCTGATTGGAGGGACGGGATGAAAAAGAGAATGTCATTGGCTGAACCTGTAAACCCTGATATCTCAGCTATTTCTGCTTCAATTTAAAAATGAAAACCAATTTAGGACAGCGCTAAACGTAGCCCAACACAATGGTGTAACAATTACCTTTGCCTGCAGTAGCACTTTAAGCTCTATGTACTTACTCGTACTGTGCGGCGGGAGGATCGCGGTGTCCATAGAAAATCCTTCTCGATCCCCCCTGCTCTGTTCCGTCAATATCCCACTGGAAGAAATTAAATACGTTATGATTAGGAAGTTGCATTAGGAAGCAACGGAACGCGCAGGGGCGTGGATCAGGATCCCAGATGCACGGAAGTAATTTCAGTTCAGTCACAAGGCAGTATGCTTCGGTAATGGCGCAGTTATTTATTATCGATAGTTTAGTTATCAGATGTATTGGAAATATAATCTTATTTAAAAAGGACCAAAACCCACATTTTTAACTGGCATCCCCTGAATTGCTCCCCCCTATGTGGAGAACCTATTGCCAATTTTCACTGCTCCAGCTTCACTCTAATCCCAGATAATGGAGTTTGTTTTCGCTGTAAAGCTCCGCCTCCTCCATTCATTGCCACTGTTGTGTGTGGCGATGATGTCATTGCCACACTGATGCACATGTCAGATCACCTGACATCTCACAGAGAGGGACAGCAAAAAAATCAGCGTTCCAGGACAATTCAAAAAGTGACAATATCCAATATCCATTTCTAACTACGGTACACCCTAAGAAGGGAGTATCGGCAGGGGCTTTGGCCAAATGGATTTCACAAGTTCAGTGGGTTATGGTCTGCTTTAAGATTGGCGTATTAATTTATTGTTGAAGGTCATTGGGTTTAAAGTGGACCGTCACCCAGGGGTGATCGGCCCGGGAATCTTATCACCTACCTCACCGCGGGACATCCGAGATCGGGATGTCCCGCGAAGTGAAACCCCCCCCAAAACAACTTACCTCATCGGCGGCGGCCTCCCGCGCACCCCTCTAGACGTGCGCGCGCGCGCGCCGGCCGTTTGTGAATGGCCAGCGCGGGTGCGCGCCCTGTCAGAGTGACGTGCGGGAGGCGGCGGCGGACGCGCTGTCTTGTCCGTCGCTGTCACCCGCTTGTCCGTCGGCGGGGATTGGACAGCGCGGCCACGTGGGAGTGTGGTGAGGTGAGTTTTGGGGGGTTTCACACAGCGGAGCACCCCCAATCGGGGTGCCCCCCTGAAGTGGACCAAAACCCAGGATAGTCAAAATCCTGGGTGTTGGTCCACTTTAAAAACTTTATTCAGTTTGCACTGATACCGGTATATATATATATATATATATATATATATATATATATTGCCATATGTGTTTATAAGATGTATTATTGGATATTTATATGGTTAGAAATATATACATTAGATTATGCACTGCTGGCATGGAGGTTGCATTTTAAAGTGGACCAAAACCCAGGATTTCGACTATCCACCCACTCGGATCGCAGGTGCCCCGCTGTGTGAAGCCCCCCCAAATCGAAATCAACTCACCTCTTCTCTGTCCTAAGGAGCATGCGCAGCCACTCGTCCAATCAGCACGTTTCGATCCGCTGACCTCACGTCGTCTAAGGCGAGCGGCTCTGTGCGCCACATCCCCCGCTACCCTCTAACAGGGAGTCCACTCTAAAGGACATGTATCAGCGTCACTTCTCTCTGTGCATCGGCCTTTACATTGTATGTTGTCATGTACTGTAGCTCATAAGACATTGTTGCATTTGCTGGGAGGGAGAAGCCAGCCATTCAACGAAGCCTCATAGAGAAGAGAAGACCATAGAGCTGCAGTGAAAGTGTGAGTTGCCATTCGCACTGAGGACTTTTAAGGCAAACTCTGCATCCGCTTTAAAGCGGACTTTCGGTCAAAAAATCTAAGCGTGGTAAATTGCTCCCCTAAAGCCCCTTTGTGGCAATGTGCAGCGGGGGGGGGGGGGGGGGGCAGCTGGTTTGTCCCTTATACTCTATTTGATATGATTCATTACTAAATATGTATTTAACCTATCCTATCCCGGCTTCTCCTTAAAATGGTTAGCACTTTAATACTTGGCACTAGCACTTTATTTGAGAATATAAACATAGATATAGCACATTAGTAATTGGGAGCGTATATTATTATTTATTATAATCGTGATTGTTTTTGCACTATAGTGACAACCTGGGCATATTAGGATAGGGTGAGATGATCTAGTTCTGAGGACATAGCGTTGGTGCCCCCTTGTGTGTCCCTTGTGTATATGTTTTTTTAGAGTGTCTTAATACTGTTTTTATGTTTTGGAATGGGTATGAAATAAATACTTTGATACTTTTTACATTATAGTGGTGCCACCTTTTTTCTAGCCCAGGTATTTTTTGGGGGAGTGTGGAAACCCCTGCTTGTTTGGAATGTTTGAAATAGCTGGCATCATTTAATGAAAAGCCCAAACCCTTAAAAAACTTAGACGATGTGATGTCAGCGGCTCCAAGCGCACTGATTGGATGCGCATGCATCATAGGACCGGGAAGAGGTGAGTTGGCTTTGGTGATCTGGGGTGTTTCATGCAGCAGTCGGGGGTGGACCAAAACGTCGGATAGGAAAGAATAAATAGAGCGTAAGTGCTAATTGGTTGGCAGTTCACACATACATTTTCTGGGTGATCTTTAGACACAGCGAGGCATCCCAAAGGGTTAATGCCTCTAATCCCAGCATGCCTCACTCATACAGAGAGAGAGAGCTCAGTCACATGAAGGGTTAATGCCACCAATCCCAGCATGCCTCACTCATACAGAGAGAGAGAGCTCAGTCACATGAAGGGTTAATGCCTCTAATCCCAGCATGCCTCACTCATACAGAGAGAGAGAGCTCAGTCACATGAAGGGTTAATGCCTCCAATCCCAGCATGCCTCACTCATACAGAGAGAGCTCAGTCACATGAAGGGTTAATGCCTCCAATCCCAGCATGCCTCACTCATACAGGGAGAGAGCTCAGTCACATGAAGGGTTACTGCCTCCAATCCCAGCATGCCTCACTCATACAGAGAGAGAGCTCAGTCACATGAAGGGTTAATCCCTCCAATCCCAGCATGCCTCACTCATACAGAGAGAGAGCTCAGTCACATGAAGGGTTAATGCTTCCAATCCCAGCATGCCTCACTCATACAGAGAGAGAGAGAGCTCAGTCACATGAAGGGTTAATGCCTCCAATCCCAGCATGCCTCACTCATACAGAGAGAGCTCAGTCACATGAAGGGTTAATGCCTCCAATCCCAGCATGCCTCACTCATACAGAGAGAGCTCAGTCACATGAAGGGTTAATGCCTCCAATCCCAGCATGCCTCACTCATACAGAGAGAGCTCAGTCACATGAAGGGTTAATGCCTCCAATCCCAGCATGCCTCACTCATACAGAGAGAGCTCAGTCACATGAAGGGTTAATCCCTCCAATCCCAGCATGCCTCACTCATACAGAGAGAGCTCAGTCACATGAAGGGTTAATGCCTCCAATCCCAGCATGCCTCACTCATACAGGGAGAGAGCTCAGTCACATGAAGGGTTACTGCCTCCAATCCCAGCATGCCTCACTCATACAGAGAGAGAGCTCAGTCACATGAAGGGTTAATCCCTCCAATCCCAGCATGCCTCACTCATACAGAGAGAGAGCTCAGTCACGTGAAGGGTTAATGCTTCCAATCCCAGCATGCCTCACTCATACAGAGAGAGAGCTCAGTCACATGAAGGGTTAATGCCTCCAATCCCAGCATGCCTCACTCATACAGAGAGAGCTCAGTCACATGAAGGGTTAATGCCTCCAATCCCAGCATGCCTCACTCATACAGAGAGAGCTCAGTCACATGAAGGGTTAATGCCTCCAATCCCAGCATGCCTCACTCATACAGGGAGAGAGCTCAGTCACATGAAGGGTTACTGCCTCCAATCCCAGCATGCCCCACTCATACAGAGAGAGAGCTCAGTCACATGAAGGGTTAATCCCTCCAATCCCAGCATGCCTCACTCATACAGAGAGAGAGCTCAGTCACATGAAGGGTTAATGCTTCCAATCCCAGCATGCCTCACTCATACAGAGAGAGAGCTCAGTCACATGAAGGGTTAATGCCTCCAATCCCAGCATGCCTCACTCATACAGAGAGAGCTCAGTCACATGAAGGGTTAATGCCTCCAATCCCAGCATGCCTCACTCATACAGAGAGAGCTCAGTCACATGAAGGGTTAATGCCTCCAATCCCAGCATGCCTCACTCATACAGAGAGAGCTCAGTCACATGAAGGGTTAATCCCTCCAATCCCAGCATGCCTCACTCATACAGAGAGAGAGCTCAGTCACATGAAGGGTTAATGCTTCCAATCCCAGCATGCCTCACTCATACAGAGAGAGAGCTCAGTCACATGAAGGGTTAATGCCTCCAATCCCAGCATGCCTCACTCATACAGAGAGAGCTCAGTCACATGAAAGGTTAATCCCTCCAATCCCAGCATGCCTCACTCATACAGAGAGAGCTCAGTCACATGAAGGGTTAATGCCTCCAATCCCAGCATGCCTCACTCATACAGGGAGAGAGCTCAGTCACATGAAGGGTTACTGCCTCCAATCCCAGCATGCCTCACTCATACAGAGAGAGAGCTCAGTCACATGAAGGGTTAATGCCTCCAATCCCAGCATGCCTCACTCATACAGAGAGAGCTCAGTCACATGAAGGGTTAATGCCTCCAATCCCAGCATGCCTCACTCATACAGAGAGAGCTCAGTCACATGAAGGGTTAATGCCTCCAATCCCAGCATGCCTCACTCATACAGGGAGAGAGCTCAGTCACATGAAGGGTTACTGCCTCCAATCCCAGCATGCCTCACTCATACAGAGAGAGCTCAGTCACATGAAGGGTTAATGCCTCCAATCCCAGCATGCCTCACTCATACAGAGAGAGAACTCAGTCACATGAAGGGTTAATCCCTCCAATCCCAGCATGCCTCACTCATACAGAGAGAGAGCTCAGTCACGTGAAGGGTTAATGCCTCCAATCCCAGCATGCCTCACTCATACAGAGAGAGCTCAGTCACATGAAGGGTTAATGCCTCCAATCCCAGCATGCCTCACTCATACAGAGAGAGCTCAGTCACATGAAGGGTTAATGCCTCCAATCCCAGCATGCCTCACTCATACAGAGAGAGCTCAGTCACATGAAGGGTTAATCCCTCCAATCCCAGCATGCCTCACTCATACAGAGAGAGAGTGTCACATGAAGGGTTAATGCTTTCAATCCCAGCATGCCTCACTCATACAGAGAGAGCTCAGTCACATGAAGGGTTAATGCCTCCAATCCCAGCATGCCTCACTCATACAAAGAGAGCTCAGTCACATGAAGGGTTAATCCCTCCAATCCCAGCATGCCTCACTCATACAAAGAGAGCTCAGTCACATGAAGGGTTAATGCCTCCAATCCCAGCATGCCTCACTCATACAGAGAGAGAGCTCAGTCACATGAAGGGTTCATGCCTCCAATCCCAGCATGCCTCACTCATACAGAGAGAGCTCAGTCACATGAAGGGTTAATGCCTCCAATCCCAGCATGCCTCACTCATACAGAGAGAGAGCTCAGTCGCATGAAGGGTTAATGCCTTCAATCCCAGCATGCCTCACTCATACAGAGAGAGAGCTCAGTCACATGAAAGGTTAATGCCTCCAATCCCAGCATGCCTCACTCATACAGAGAGAGAGCTCAGTCACATGAAGGGTTAATGCCTCCAATCCCAGCATGCCTCACTCATACAGAGAGAGCTCAGTCACAAGAAGGGTTAATGCCTCCAATCCCAGCATGCCTCACTCATACAGAGAGAGCTCAGTCACATGAAGGGTTAATGCCTCCAATCCCAGCATGCCTCACTCATACAGAGAGAGCTCAGTCACATGAAGGGTTAATCCCTCCAATCCCAGCATGCCTCACTCATACAAAGAGAGCTCAGTCACATGAAGGGTTAATGCCTCCAATCCCAGCATGCCTCACTCATACAGAGAGAGCTCAGTCACATGAAGGGTTAATCCCTCCAATCCCAGCATGCCTCACTCATACAAAGAGAGCTCAGTCACATGAAGGGTTAATCCCTCCAATCCCAGCATGCCTCACTCATACAGAGAGAGCTCAGTCACATGAAGGGTTAATGCCTCCAATCCCAGCATGCCTCACTCATACAGAGAGAGAGCTCAGTCACATGAAGGGTTCATGCCTCCAATCCCAGCATGCCTCACTCATACAGAGAGAGCTCAGTCACATGAAGGGTTAATGCCTCCAATCCCAGCATGCCTCACTCATACAGAGAGAGAGCTCAGTCGCATGAAGGGTTAATGCCTCCAATCCCAGCATGCCTCACTCATACAGAGAGAGAGCTCAGTCACATGAAAGGTTAATGCCTCCAATCCCAGCATGCCTCACTCATACAGAGAGAGAGCTCAGTCACATGAAGGGTTAATGCCTCCAATCCCAGCATGCCTCACTCATACAGAGAGAGCTCAGTCACAAGAAGGGTTAATGCCTCCAATCCCAGCATGCCTCACTCATACAGAGAGAGCTCAGTCACATGAAGGGTTAATGCCTCCAATCCCAGCATGCCTCGCGTGGGGGGAGGGTACCATCTCGGACACTCACCAGCAGTCGCTCTCCTCAGCGTTTCTCAGTTATCACCCAGCAGGAAGTAATTGAGAACAAAGCGACGCCCCGCCCCCTCTGGTTTATATTCTGCCGTCTCTCCTGTGTCCTTGGGGGCCATTTTGCTGTAGCCCGCAGCAGGCAATGCTTCGCTCTGAGAGGGCGGTGGTCGGTTTACCTGTTCATTTATTCGTTTAATAAGACATGAAAAAAAATGTACCTACCTTTAGGAATGTAATGACACACAGGAATACGGCGCAGCCTGTGTGAGGGCTGGCGCCATTTTCTTGTAGCTCTCTGCTGAATGCAGGACTATGAGGAGGAAAGTTTATGCGCCTGCTCTAAGGGGTGGGTATTTAAAGTGGACCAACACCCTGAGGTGATCGGCCCAGGAATCTATAAGATTCCCGGGCCGATCACCTCACACACCGCGGGACATCCGAGATTGGGATGTCCTGTGGGGTGTAAACCCCCCAAAACCTTACCTCTCCAGCCGCTGCTTCCGCCGCTGCCGCCTCACTCGCGCTCCTCTAGACGTGCGTGCGCCCATACCTCCCAACTTCTGAAAACGTGAAAGCGGGACAAGCCATGCCCCAGGCCACACCCCCGTCACGCCCCGGCCACACCCCCGTCACGCCCCGGCCACGCTCTCCAGCTCCAGCAATGTCGGCTGCCTTCACCCCTGCATGCGGTACGTATTATCCCCAAACCAGCATACCGCCCGCCCCCCCACCCCCGTGCGCTTGCCCACCCACCCCCGTGCGCCTGCCCACCCACCCCCATGCGCCCGCCCCACTCTCTCACCCCACGCGCCAGGAAGTTATCTTCGCGCCGGCGTCATTGCGGCCCTGGGCTGTCACAGCGCAGGGCGTCCCGGGACATTTGGTAATGTTCCGGGACCGCGGGATCCTTCTCAAAAATCGGGACAATCCCGGGAAAATCGGGACAGTTGGGAGGTATGCGTGCGCCCGCTCCGGCCGTCTCTGAATGGCCGGCGCGCACACGTCAAGAGTGACGCGCGGGAGGCGCCGACGGGCAAGCTGCTTGTCCGTCGCTGTCAATCAGCTTGTCCGTCGGCGGTGAGGTAAGTTTTTGGGGGCTTTCTGGGGGGTTTCACACAGCCACGATCGGGGCGCCCCGGGGAAGTGGACCAATACCCAGGATAGTCAAAATCCTGGGTGTTGGTTCACTTTAAAGTGGACCAACACCCAGGATTTTGACTATCCTGGGTTTTGGTCCACTTCGGTGGGGGGGTGCTGTGTGAAACCCCCCGAACGCCCGGAAACACTCACCTCACCATGCTCTTACGCGGGCGCTCGTCCAATCAGAGTGCTCAGAGCTGCTGTGGTATGCACGTACAAGCGTGTCCAACCACAGCGGCTCTGAGCGCTGGAGGCCGCGTCTCGCGCTTCCCTCTAACAGGGACTGCTAGAGGGAAGCGCGAGACGCGGCCCGCGATAGGCCCTTGGAACGGGGTAAAGGTAAGGTTTCTGGGCTTCCTGGGGGGTTTCACCCCACGGGACATCCTGATTTCGGATGCCCCGCGGGCAGGGATCTGATCGGCCCGGGAATCTTATAGATCCCCCCTGGGTGTTGGTCCACTTTAAAGTGGACCCAAACGCACAGGGCAGACGTACTCGCTGGATGCCCCGCTTTGTAAAATCGCCAGGTTGCACCCAAAAACTCATCTTTGCCGGCTCATGTGCGAACAGGGGCATGTGCTTGCGAAAGGCATGCTTCCTGTTAGAGGGTAACAGGGGATGCAGCTGCTAGTGCGCTCAGAGGCGCTCACCTTAGACCACACCCCCCAATCATCCTGGATTGGGCGGGACCGTCCCGGGAACACATGATCCTGCGTCACGCCCGCTTACCTCGGGACGGTTGGGACTTATGCCTGGCACAGAGCCTACATGCCCACCACGGCGCTGCGTCCTCCACCATCACCCACCGCTCCATTCCCTTCTGGAAGGGAGTGTGGGCAGACGTCTCGTTAGCCAATCAGCTGCCGCTCTACAGTGTGAGTGGGTGTGGCCTCTGTCGGGATTGGACGAGGAGCAAGTGGGTGTGGCCACCGCCAGGATTGGTGCGTTTGATCAGCTAGGATCAGCCAGGATCAGGTTAGCCCAAAGCTGAGAGCGGGGGGTCAAAGACGAGCATCCACCAATGTATCTCCTATCCATCAATCACTGAGGAGGTGTGGCTTAATTTACATAATGTTGCGATTTTCCATCCTGAAAAGTCTGGAGGTATGCCTTAGACGAGCTCATGATGAAGGGGCAGGAGCAGATCCGTGCGCACTGACTGGTGACCACTAAAGAACACCCTAACCAAGGAGTCCAACTTGAAGCAAGGCACTCAGTCGATTTATATGTATCACAAAAATCTTTATTATCTAACCTAGGCCATCACACAATATAAAGCACAAAAAACACAATGACAACACATTTTTTTAAACGTAAAAAAAGTAAAAAAAAGTAAAAAACAGACCCAGGACCTACACAGCACAGATGATTATGTAAAATTTGTAGGATATATGAAATCACAATAATATTGGTATAAACACATCAATTAATACATAGTACATGCGGCCACTCAAAGCATATGAATAAATGTCAAACCCCACAATCCAATTTTATAGAAATGAAGGCGCGCCCACAATTATTAAAATGTTACACACAATTAATTTTTATTACAACAAGTTATAATCAATATACATCGTTACATTAAAACTAGTCCATAACATATAAAGATATATATAACATATTTATCCACTTATGTACAGTACCAGTCCACTGTAGGTATGCTTAGGCGGGCAACAAATCAACAATAGCACATAATTTGATCAAAACATGATACAATGTAGTAGCCCAATAGACTTATGGCCGCTCTGGAGAGCCAATAACCCACGCTCCTAGAGAATCATATCACTTTATGCAATCAAAATGTCCCATGTAATAAGCTTAATGCTCAAATTCCCAGGCAAGCCATTAAGTCATTGCTAGTTCGTACTTAGGCATATAGTGCATCCCGCCCACATCCCTCAGTGGATCGTACAACCATCAAGGGATATGCAATAACACACACATAAATATCAACAATGTAAACCTACTGCATAACACGAGTCCGAACGATGCCTCAGCATCTACTACCTGACGGCCGTTTCGGGGCCCGACGGCCCCACAATCCAAAAATCATAAACATATCTGCCCTAATATTATAAATACAAATATTGCCCTAATATACCACAGATTAAAGTGGACCAACACCCACCACTGATCGGCCTGGGAATCTATAAGATTCCCGGGCCGATCAGTTCCCTGCCCGATCGGGGGTGCCCTGCTGTGTGAAACCCCGCCAGGACCGCCAAAAATCCTACCTTTTCCTCGTTCCAACGGCGCATGCACGGGCCGCCGCCGCCTCTCGCGCTTCCCTCTAGCAGGGCGCGCACCCGCCCCGGCCGTTTGCGAATGGCCATCGCAGGTGCTCCCTGTTAGAGGGAAGCACGAGAGGCGGCGGCGGGCGCGCTCTTCTTGTCCGTTCCATATTCCAGCTTGTCTGTCCGCGCTGATTGGCGGATCGCTCGCGCATGCGCCGTTGGAGCGGGGTGAGGTGAGTTTTTTTTGGGCTTTCTGGGGGGTTTCACACAGCGGAAGTGGACCAACACCCAGGATAGTGAAAATCCTGGGTGTTGGTCCACTTTAACACCATATAAAGTTTTCTTGTTACTTGACTATAGGACCGGAGAAGAGTGAGTTTGGGGGGGTTTCACACAGCAGGGTGCAAGAACCAAAACCCAGGATAGTCAAAATCTTGGGTTTTGGTCCACTTTAAAGAGGAACATTCAACATCAGTCCAATCAGTGCTTTATGCGGCACATATTAATGCGCGTCATATCAATAAATTTACGCTTTGCGGTGATGATCGCATCCCCAGGTCCGCACTGCTGCAAGGAAGCTGAGGATGCTAAGACCGCACCATATAAGCCACTGGGATCAGGTAAGATTACCAGTGCCCCGGGGGGGTACACACAGCGGGGCATCGGGAAAGGTTGCCCCGGGGTAAGCTAGCGGAGTGGACGGCCCTGAAATCTTTTAGATTCCAGTCTGGCCACACAGGTTGATTGGTTCACTTTAAACCGGACCTTCAGCATGATTTAATGAAAAGCCCAAATCCTTAAAAACGATTCCCCAGCATCTAAAATTAATATATTTTAAGTTTTTTATCACTTTCTTATTATTCTTTCCCCCACTGGGCTGCAACTCTGTTCAGGACTCTAGGATATGGGTGCCGCCATCTTGCCTCTGAAGCATCACATGCTGAGGAGAGGAGAGGGGAAAAAGCACAGGGGGCGGGGTTATAGCTGTGCTTTGCACAGAGAGCAGAGCTGGGGTCAGGAAAAGGACAGCAATCTAAGAATGCAGAGCAGCACAGTCAGAAGACACTTCCTGTTTGCAGGCTGCCTGAGACTCCTCGGGGCCGCTATTTTGGATGTTAAAAGGCCCAAAAAACACAATAACTGCAGGAAGGATGAATTTGATGTGTGCAATCTGTATGTACAGGGTGCAGGAAACATATAAGATAGGGTTTCAGTACAGTTCTGGCCCATAGCACTGGATATTTTTCCCATCATGCTCTTTGGAAAGGATCAGCGAATCAGCTAACCTACAGCTCCCTCAAGTAAGGTCATTGTGACTTTAGCGTGCCCAAGAGAAGGCCTCAAGAACATCTACCCTCCACAGTGCTTTACCCTGTCATCTATGGACTGGCTCTTGCTAAATTAACCGGCTCTGTGCTGGCTTTTTGTCTCCACTTCATTGATCTTCCCTTCATCACCAAAAACCTGGGATTTTGACTATCCTGGCTCTTGTCCAATGGCACATGCATGGGCTCTCATGCAATTAGAGCCTTTTGCGGCGTTTATATCATTCATCAAAGGGCTCTCATTGCCTTCAATGGGGAGCGTAAGCAGCATAGCCCGAAGATGTTGGGAATCAGCAAATGGCTCTAACTGGACAAGAGCCCACTACCGGGGGGGGGGGGGGGGGGTTCACCCAGCAGCCAGCCCTGAAGTCTCAGATTTTTTGTTCTGCTTTAAGGGTTTTCTCAATAGTGTGATGGGGAAAGTGCGATCATCAAACACACACCAAAGCTTAGAGTAACAGTCTAAAACAGACACTCACAAAAGGCACGGGTCAGGAAGAAGACACGGACTAAGAAGAGGCTCCCGGAGCAGGATGCAGACCTGAAACACTACCTTGGAACAGGATGCAGACAGGGAACTGGACCTCAGACCACGACACAGGCCAGGAATAGGTTAGTTAGTTGGGATCTTGGAGTAGGAGGCAGAGCAGGAAAGGAACCCTTGAGAAGAACACAGACCAAGAAATGAACCTTAGAGCAGGAGACAGACCAAGAACTAAACTTTGGAGTAAGGCACAGACCAAGAACTGAACTTTGGATCTTGGAGCAAGACATAGATGAGGAAAATAAACTTGGAGCTTGACACAGACCTAGAGTAGGCCTTTATAGATGGAAACAATTCAGGAACTTGACCTTGGAGCAAGACACAGAACAAGAACAGGACCATGGAGCAGGACATAGATGAGGAAAATAAGCTTGGAACAGGACGCAGGCCTTGGAGCAGGAGACAGACCAAGAACTGGGACCTTGGAGCAGGAGACAGACCAAAAACTGGGACCTTGGAGCAGGAGACAGACCAAAAACTGGGACCTTGGAGCAGGAGACAGACCAAAAACTGGGACCTTGGAGCAGGAGACAGACCAAAAACTGGGACCTTGGAGCAGGAGACAGACCAAAAACTGGGACCTTGGAGCAGGAGACAGACCAAAAACTGGGACCTTGGAGCAGGAGACAGACCAAAAACTGGGACCTTGGAGCAGGAGACAGACCAAAAACTGGGACCTTGGAGCAGGAGACAGACCAAAAACTGGGACCTTGGAGCAGGAGACAGACCAAAAACTGGGACCTTGGAGCAGGAGACAGACCAAAAACTGGGACCTTGGAGCAGGAGACAGACCAAAAACTGGGACCTTGGAGCAGGAGACAGACCAAAAACTGGGACCTTGGAGCAGGAGACAGACCAAAAACTGGGACCTTGGAGCAGGAGACAGACCAAAAACTGGGACCTTGGAGCAGGAGACAGACCAAAAACTGGGACCTTGGAGCAGGAGACAGACCAAAAACTGGGACCTTGGAGCAGGAGACAGACCAAAAACTGGGACCTTGGAGCAGGAGACAGACCAAAAACTGGGACCTTGGAGCAGGAGACAGACCAAAAACTGGGACCTTGGAGCAGGAGACAGACCAAAAACTGGGACCTTGGAGCAGGAGACAGACCAAAAACTGGGACCTTGGAGCAGGAGACAGACCAAAAACTGGGACCTTGGAGCAGGAGACAGACCAAAAACTGGGACCTTGGAGCAGGAGACAGACCAAAAACTGGGACCTTGGAGCAGGAGACAGACCAAAAACTGGGACCTTGGAGCAGGAGACAGACCAAAAACTGGGACCTTGGAGCAGGAGACAGACCAAAAACTGGGACCTTGGAGCAGGAGACAGACCAAAAACTGGGACCTTGGAGCAGGAGACAGACCAAAAACTGGGACCTTGGAGCAGGAGACAGACCAAAAACTGGGACCTTGGAGCAGGAGACAGACCAAAAACTGGGACCTTGGAGCAGGAGACAGACCAAAAACTGGGACCTTGGAGCAGGAGACAGACCAAAAACTGGGACCTTGGAGCAGGAGACAGACCAAAAACTGGGACCTTGGAGCAGGAGACAGACCAAAAACTGGGACCTTGGAGCAGGAGACAGACCAAAAACTGGGACCTTGGAGCAGGAGACAGACCAAAAACTGGGACCTTGGAGCAGGAGACAGACCAAAAACTGGGACCTTGGAGCAGGAGACAGACCAAAAACTGGGACCTTGGAGCAGGAGACAGACCAAAAACTGGGACCTTGGAGCAGGAGACAGACCAAAAACTGGGACCTTGGAGCAGGAGACAGACCAAAAACTGGGACCTTGGAGCAGGAGACAGACCAAAAACTGGGACCTTGGAGCAGGAGACAGACCAAAAACTGGGACCTTGGAGCAGGAGACAGACCAAAAACTGGGACCTTGGAGCAGGAGACAGACCAAAAACTGGGACCTTGGAGCAGGAGACAGACCAAAAACTGGGACCTTGGAGCAGGAGACAGACCAAAAACTGGGACCTTGGAGCAGGAGACAGACCAAAAACTGGGACCTTGGAGCAGGAGACAGACCAAAGAACTGGGACCTTGGAGCAGGAGACAGACCAAAAACTGGGACCTTGGAGCAGGAGACAGACCAAGACCTGGGACCTTGGAGCAGGAGACAGACCAAGACCTGGGACCTTGGAGCAGGAGACAGACCAAGACCTGGGACCTTGGAGCAGGAGACAGACCAAGACCTGGGACCTTGGAGCAGGAGACAGACCAAGACCTGGGACCTTGGAGCAGGAGACAGACCAAGACCTGGGACCTTGGAGCAGGAGACAGACCAAGACCTGGGACCTTGGAGCAGGAGACAGACCAAGACCTGGGACCTTGGAGCAGGAGACAGACCAAGACCTGGGACCTTGGAGCAGGAGACAGACCAAGACCTGGGACCTTGGAGCAGGAGACAGACCAAGACCTGGGACCTTGGAGCAGGAGACAGACCAAGACCTGGGACCTTGGAGCAGGAGACAGACCAAGACCTGGGACCTTGGAGCAGGAGACAGACCAAGACCTGGGACCTTGGAGCAGGAGACAGACCAAGACCTGGGACCTTGGAGCAGGAGACAGACCAAGACCTGGGACCTTGGAGCAGGAGACAGACCAAGACCTGGGACCTTGGAGCAGGAGACAGACCAAGACCTGGGACCTTGGAGCAGGAGACAGACCAAGACCTGGGACCTTGGAGCAGGAGACAGACCAAGACCTGGGACCTTGGAGCAGGAGACAGACCAAGACCTGGGACCTTGGAGCAGGAGACAGACCAAGACCTGGGACCTTGGAGCAGGAGACAGACCAAGACCTGGGACCTTGGAGCAGGAGACAGACCAAGACCTGGGACCTTGGAGCAGGAGACAGACCAAGACCTGGGACCTTGGAGCAGGAGACAGACCAAGACCTGGGACCTTGGAGCAGGAGACAGACCAAGACCTGGGACCTTGGAGCAGGAGACAGACCAAGACCTGGGACCTTGGAGCAGGAGACAGACCAAGACCTGGGACCTTGGAGCAGGAGACAGACCAAGACCTGGGACCTTGGAGCAGGAGACAGACCAAGACCTGGGACCTTGGAGCAGGAGACAGACCAAGACCTGGGACCTTGGAGCAGGAGACAGACCAAGACCTGGGACCTTGGAGCAGGAGACAGACCAAGACCTGGGACCTTGGAGCAGGAGACAGACCAAGACCTGGGACCTTGGAGCAGGAGACAGACCAAGACCTGGGACCTTGGAGCAGGAGACAGACCAAGACCTGGGACCTTGGAGCAGGAGACAGACCAAGACCTGGGACCTTGGAGCAGGAGACAGACCAAGACCTGGGACCTTGGAGCAGGAGACAGACCAAGACCTGGGACCTTGGAGCAGGAGACAGACCAAGACCTGGGACCTTGGAGCAGGAGACAGACCAAGACCTGGGACCTTGGAGCAGGAGACAGACCAAGACCTGGGACCTTGGAGCAGGAGACAGACCAAGACCTGGGACCTTGGAGCAGGAGACAGACCAAGACCTGGGACCTTGGAGCAGGAGACAGACCAAGACCTGGGACCTTGGAGCAGGAGACAGACCAAGACCTGGGACCTTGGAGCAGGAGACAGACCAAGACCTGGGACCTTGGAGCAGGAGACAGACCAAGACCTGGGACCTTGGAGCAGGAGACAGACCAAGACCTGGGACCTTGGAGCAGGAGACAGACCAAGACCTGGGACCTTGGAGCAGGAGACAGACCAAGACCTGGGACCTTGGAGCAGGAGACAGACCAAGACCTGGGACCTTGGAGCAGGAGACAGACCAAGACCTGGGACCTTGGAGCAGGAGACAGACCAAGACCTGGGACCTTGGAGCAGGAGACAGACCAAGACCTGGGACCTTGGAGCAGGAGACAGACCAAGACCTGGGACCTTGGAGCAGGAGACAGACCAAGACCTGGGACCTTGGAGCAGGAGACAGACCAAGACCTGGGACCTTGGAGCAGGAGACAGACCAAGACCTGGGACCTTGGAGCAGGAGACAGACCAAGACCTGGGACCTTGGAGCAGGAGACAGACCAAGACCTGGGACCTTGGAGCAGGAGACAGACCAAGACCTGGGACCTTGGAGCAGGAGACAGACCAAGACCTGGGACCTTGGAGCAGGAGACAGACCAAGACCTGGGACCTTGGAGCAGGAGACAGACCAAGACCTGGGACCTTGGAGCAGGAGACAGACCAAGACCTGGGACCTTGGAGCAGGAGACAGACCAAGACCTGGGACCTTGGAGCAGGAGACAGACCAAGACCTGGGACCTTGGAGCAGGAGACAGACCAAGACCTGGGACCTTGGAGCAGGAGACAGACCAAGACCTGGGACCTTGGAGCAGGAGACAGACCAAGACCTGGGACCTTGGAGCAGGAGACAGACCAAGACCTGGGACCTTGGAGCAGGAGACAGACCAAGACCTGGGACCTTGGAGCAGGAGACAGACCAAGACCTGGGACCTTGGAGCAGGAGACAGACCAAGACCTGGGACCTTGGAGCAGGAGACAGACCAAGACCTGGGACCTTGGAGCAGGAGACAGACCAAGACCTGGGACCTTGGAGCAGGAGACAGACCAAGACCTGGGACCTTGGAGCAGGAGACAGACCAAGACCTGGGACCTTGGAGCAGGAGACAGACCAAGACCTGGGACCTTGGAGCAGGAGACAGACCAAGACCTGGGACCTTGGAGCAGGAGACAGACCAAGACCTGGGACCTTGGAGCAGGAGACAGACCAAGACCTGGGACCTTGGAGCAGGAGACAGACCAAGACCTGGGACCTTGGAGCAGGAGACAGACCAAGACCTGGGACCTTGGAGCAGGAGACAGACCAAGACCTGGGACCTTGGAGCAGGAGACAGACCAAGACCTGGGACCTTGGAGCAGGAGACAGACCAAGACCTGGGACCTTGGAGCAGGAGACAGACCAAGACCTGGGACCTTGGAGCAGGAGACAGACCAAGACCTGGGACCTTGGAGCAGGAGACAGACCAAGACCTGGGACCTTGGAGCAGGAGACAGACCAAGACCTGGGACCTTGGAGCAGGAGACAGACCAAGACCTGGGACCTTGGAGCAGGAGACAGACCAAGACCTGGGACCTTGGAGCAGGAGACAGACCAAGACCTGGGACCTTGGAGCAGGAGACAGACCAAGACCTGGGACCTTGGAGCAGGAGACAGACCAAGACCTGGGACCTTGGAGCAGGAGACAGACCAAGACCTGGGACCTTGGAGCAGGAGACAGACCAAGACCTGGGACCTTGGAGCAGGAGACAGACCAAGACCTGGGACCTTGGAGCAGGAGACAGACCAAGACCTGGGACCTTGGAGCAGGAGACAGACCAAGACCTGGGACCTTGGAGCAGGAGACAGACCAAGACCTGGGACCTTGGAGCAGGAGACAGACCAAGACCTGGGACCTTGGAGCAGGAGACAGACCAAGACCTGGGACCTTGGAGCAGGAGACAGACCAAGACCTGGGACCTTGGAGCAGGAGACAGACCAAGACCTGGGACCTTGGAGCAGGAGACAGACCAAGACCTGGGACCTTGGAGCAGGAGACAGACCAAGACCTGGGACCTTGGAGCAGGAGACAGACCAAGACCTGGGACCTTGGAGCAGGAGACAGACCAAGACCTGGGACCTTGGAGCAGGAGACAGACCAAGACCTGGGACCTTGGAGCAGGAGACAGACCAAGACCTGGGACCTTGGAGCAGGAGACAGACCAAGACCTGGGACCTTGGAGCAGGAGACAGACCAAGACCTGGGACCTTGGAGCAGGAGACAGACCAAGACCTGGGACCTTGGAGCAGGAGACAGACCAAGACCTGGGACCTTGGAGCAGGAGACAGACCAAGACCTGGGACCTTGGAGCAGGAGACAGACCAAGACCTGGGACCTTGGAGCAGGAGACAGACCAAGACCTGGGACCTTGGAGCAGGAGACAGACCAAGACCTGGGACCTTGGAGCAGGAGACAGACCAAGACCTGGGACCTTGGAGCAGGAGACAGACCAAGACCTGGGACCTTGGAGCAGGAGACAGACCAAGACCTGGGACCTTGGAGCAGGAGACAGACCAAGACCTGGGACCTTGGAGCAGGAGACAGACCAAGACCTGGGACCTTGGAGCAGGAGACAGACCAAGACCTGGGACCTTGGAGCAGGAGACAGACCAAGACCTGGGACCTTGGAGCAGGAGACAGACCAAGACCTGGGACCTTGGAGCAGGAGACAGACCAAGACCTGGGACCTTGGAGCAGGAGACAGACCAAGACCTGGGACCTTGGAGCAGGAGACAGACCAAGACCTGGGACCTTGGAGCAGGAGACAGACCAAGACCTGGGACCTTGGAGCAGGAGACAGACCAAGACCTGGGACCTTGGAGCAGGAGACAGACCAAGACCTGGGACCTTGGAGCAGGAGACAGACCAAGACCTGGGACCTTGGAGCAGGAGACAGACCAAGACCTGGGACCTTGGAGCAGGAGACAGACCAAGACCTGGGACCTTGGAGCAGGAGACAGACCAAGACCTGGGACCTTGGAGCAGGAGACAGACCAAGACCTGGGACCTTGGAGCAGGAGACAGACCAAGACCTGGGACCTTGGAGCAGGAGACAGACCAAGACCTGGGACCTTGGAGCAGGAGACAGACCAAGACCTGGGACCTTGGAGCAGGAGACAGACCAAGACCTGGGACCTTGGAGCAGGAGACAGACCAAGACCTGGGACCTTGGAGCAGGAGACAGACCAAGACCTGGGACCTTGGAGCAGGAGACAGACCAAGACCTGGGACCTTGGAGCAGGAGACAGACCAAGACCTGGGACCTTGGAGCAGGAGACAGACCAAGACCTGGGACCTTGGAGCAGGAGACAGACCAAGACCTGGGACCTTGGAGCAGGAGACAGACCAAGACCTGGGACCTTGGAGCAGGAGACAGACCAAGACCTGGGACCTTGGAGCAGGAGACAGACCAAGACCTGGGACCTTGGAGCAGGAGACAGACCAAGACCTGGGACCTTGGAGCAGGAGACAGACCAAGACCTGGGACCTTGGAGCAGGAGACAGACCAAGACCTGGGACCTTGGAGCAGGAGACAGACCAAGACCTGGGACCTTGGAGCAGGAGACAGACCAAGACCTGGGACCTTGGAGCAGGAGACAGACCAAGACCTGGGACCTTGGAGCAGGAGACAGACCAAGACCTGGGACCTTGGAGCAGGAGACAGACCAAGACCTGGGACCTTGGAGCAGGAGACAGACCAAGACCTGGGACCTTGGAGCAGGAGACAGACCAAGACCTGGGACCTTGGAGCAGGAGACAGACCAAGACCTGGGACCTTGGAGCAGGAGACAGACCAAGACCTGGGACCTTGGAGCAGGAGACAGACCAAGACCTGGGACCTTGGAGCAGGAGACAGACCAAGACCTGGGACCTTGGAGCAGGAGACAGACCAAGACCTGGGACCTTGGAGCAGGAGACAGACCAAGACCTGGGACCTTGGAGCAGGAGACAGACCAAGACCTGGGACCTTGGAGCAGGAGACAGACCAAGACCTGGGACCTTGGAGCAGGAGACAGACCAAGACCTGGGACCTTGGAGCAGGAGACAGACCAAGACCTGGGACCTTGGAGCAGGAGACAGACCAAGACCTGGGACCTTGGAGCAGGAGACAGACCAAGACCTGGGACCTTGGAGCAGGAGACAGACCAAGACCTGGGACCTTGGAGCAGGAGACAGACCAAGACCTGGGACCTTGGAGCAGGAGACAGACCAAGACCTGGGACCTTGGAGCAGGAGACAGACCAAGACCTGGGACCTTGGAGCAGGAGACAGACCAAGACCTGGGACCTTGGAGCAGGAGACAGACCAAGACCTGGGACCTTGGAGCAGGAGACAGACCAAGACCTGGGACCTTGGAGCAGGAGACAGACCAAGACCTGGGACCTTGGAGCAGGAGACAGACCAAGACCTGGGACCTTGGAGCAGGAGACAGACCAAGACCTGGGACCTTGGAGCAGGAGACAGACCAAGACCTGGGACCTTGGAGCAGGAGACAGACCAAGACCTGGGACCTTGGAGCAGGAGACAGACCAAGACCTGGGACCTTGGAGCAGGAGACAGACCAAGACCTGGGACCTTGGAGCAGGAGACAGACCAAGACCTGGGACCTTGGAGCAGGAGACAGACCAAGACCTGGGACCTTGGAGCAGGAGACAGACCAAGACCTGGGACCTTGGAGCAGGAGACAGACCAAGACCTGGGACCTTGGAGCAGGAGACAGACCAAGACCTGGGACCTTGGAGCAGGAGACAGACCAAGACCTGGGACCTTGGAGCAGGAGACAGACCAAGACCTGGGACCTTGGAGCAGGAGACAGACCAAGACCTGGGACCTTGGAGCAGGAGACAGACCAAGACCTGGGACCTTGGAGCAGGAGACAGACCAAGACCTGGGACCTTGGAGCAGGAGACAGACCAAGACCTGGGACCTTGGAGCAGGAGACAGACCAAGACCTGGGACCTTGGAGCAGGAGACAGACCAAGACCTGGGACCTTGGAGCAGGAGACAGACCAAGACCTGGGACCTTGGAGCAGGAGACAGACCAATTACTGGGACCTTGGAGCAGGAGACAGACCAATTACTGGGACCTTGGAGCAGGAGACAGACCAATTACTGGGACCTTGGAGCAGGAGACAGACCAATTACTGGGACCTTGGAGCAGGAGACAGACCAATTACTGGGACCTTGGAGCAGGAGACAGACCAATTACTGGGACCTTGGAGCAGGAGACAGACCAATTACTGGGACCTTGGAGCAGGAGACAGACCAATTACTGGGACCTTGGAGCAGGAGACAGACCAATTACTGGGACCTTGGAGCAGGAGACAGACCAATTACTGGGACCTTGGAGCAGGAGACAGACCAATTACTGGGACCTTGGAGCAGGAGACAGACCAATTACTGGGACCTTGGAGCAGGAGACAGACCAATTACTGGGACCTTGGAGCAGGAGACAGACCAAAAACTGGGACCTTGAAGCAGGAGACAGACCAAGAACTGGGACCTTGGAGCAAGAGACAGACCAATTACTGGGACCTTGGAGCAGGAGACAGACCAATTACTGGGACCTTGGAGCAGGAGACAGACCAATTACTGGGACCTTGGAGCAGGAGACAGACCAATTACTGGGACCTTGGAGCAGGAGACAGACCAAAAACTGGGACCTTGGAGCAGGAGACAGACCAAAAACTGGGACCTTGGAGCAGGAGACAGACCAAAAACTGGGACCTTGGAGCAGGAGACAGACCAAAAACTGGGACCTTGGAGCAGGAGACAGACCAAAAACTGGGACCTTGGAGCAGGAGACAGACCAAAAACTGGGACCTTGGAGCAGGAGACAGACCAAAAACTGGGACCTTGGAGCAGGAGACAGACCAAAAACTGGGACCTTGGAGCAGGAGACAGACCAAAAACTGGGACCTTGGAGCAGGAGACAGACCAAAAACTGGGACCTTGGAGCAGGAGACAGACCAAAAACTGGGACCTTGGAGCAGGAGACAGACCAAAAACTGGGACCTTGGAGCAGGAGACAGACCAAAAACTGGGACCTTGGAGCAGGAGACAGACCAAAAACTGGGACCTTGGAGCAGGAGACAGACCAAAAACTGGGACCTTGGAGCAGGAGACAGACCAATTACTGGGACCTTGGAGCAGGAGACAGACCAATTACTGGGACCTTGGAGCAGGAGACAGACCAAGAACTGGGACCTTGGAGCAGGAGACAGACCAAGACCTGGGACCTTGGAGCAGGAGACAGACCAAGACCTGGGACCTTGAAGCAGGAGACAGACCAAGACCTGGGACCTTGGAGCAGGAGACAGACCAAGACCTGGGACCTTGGAGCAGGAGACAGACCAAGACCTGGGACCTTGGAGCAGGAGACAGGCCAATTACTGGGACCTTGGAGCAGGAGACAGACCAAGAACTGGGGCCTTGGACCAAGACACAGACCAAGAACTGGGGCCTTGGACCAAGACACAGACCAAGAACTGGGGCCTTGGACCAAGACACAGACCAAGAACTGGGGCCTTGGACCAAGACACAGACCAAGAACTGAACCTTGAAGCAAAACACAGACCAGTAATAAGATGTTTGAGCAGACACAGACCATTCACAGGATCTTGGAGCCGGATATAGATGAGGAAAATAAACTTGGAGCAGGACGCGGACCTGGAACAGAATGTTGGAGCAGGACACAGAGCATGAATAAAAACTTTTTAGAAGCATAGAGACCAACAACGACGCACAGGACATAAACTAAGGCTGACCTTTCCCTGGTCCTAGGGCACATGCAGAGGCTCTTGTCCAATCAGCGTACTCGGCTATGTTTGTCAAGTTCGGCTAGGAAACGGCTACGGGGCAAGAGCTCTGGCAGCATCATCCCTGCTACTGTCAGGCCGAGGGACACCCGCCTTCAGAGTAAGCCCACAACCCCCAATCTCCGCTGCTAGCTTCACCTTTAGACAAGCCCCCGTTTGCCGGGACGCTTTATACGCCTCGCCAGACACGGTTGCCCCCAGGACTTAATAGCACAAAGGATGTGAGCTTACAGGGGTTGAAGGCAGATGAACCAGAGGCCAGACTGGGCAATGTCGGGTAAGTACTGGAAACAGTTCGGGTACTTCGGGAACAGGTAATACTGGAAGCAATTCGGGGGCTCAGGAGAATTCAATCGAAGTCAGACGTCAAGCCAGGGGTCACAACGGGAGGTCAGAGAGCTGCGCAGTACAAGGGATGAGACGAAGACGTGGTCGAGATTCAAGCAGATGGTCAATAACGGTTTAAACAGGCAATCACAGGAACAATAACAAGCCAGCTAAACGCTATCACAGGCACTGACACACTGAAGAGGTAATCCCTTTATAGGACTGAACTCGGCTGGATTGGACAGGGAGGCAGCGACTGTGATTGGTGCACTTTGGATCTGTGTGCTGATTGGTGCACTTCGGATCTGTGGTTTGATTGGTGTACTTAGAGAGCTCTGGGCTGATTGCCCCAGCTGAACTCCAAAGGCATACTGCCCAGAACTGCACCTCCTAGGTTTAGCTCTTTTAAACAGCCTCCAGTGGCCACTCTGTGTATAGCACCACCGGAGGACATAAGCTGACTGTACTCGCGCGCAAGCACTAGTAGAATGACAGTGGACGAGGGAGGAGGGCGCACTCGGCGACACACGTGCCGCTGGGCAGAAGCGGCTGCTGGGCAGGAGAAACCCCAGCCAGTTGCCTAGGGACACCACGGGCATGGGCTGAAGGCAAGTCATTCATGACAGCTACCTTTTCACAGGGTGCATACCTGCACCCGGCTATAGGTATAGCTTACATCAGCCATGGCTCACGCATGCGCCATCGAACGGATTGTATAAGCGCTTCATGGGCCTCTGAGGTTCCAGGATGATCCAGTTTGAGTGTTGGCTCTGCATTATTTTTAAGAAAAATATTTAGGCCTCGTATTTCGTATCATCTGTGAAATGTTGAGAACAAATTCTGAAAATGGAGTTCTGGTCCATAAGTATCCTTGAACATAAGTCCTCCAATTTACTCGATGGCACATGTGTGCATTGTAACCATCGCTTCAGCTTTTCTGGGCATCTTGGAAAAACGTGAAGTCTTATATCGTCGCTTCGTCTCCAGGAATACCTGCATGCTTTTACAATGCAGCGTGGCATGCCTGAATCTAGGTAAAGGAAGAAACAAAAAATAACTTTTATTTACACCAGCGTTAAATGATCACTTTATTAGCATAGCACTATTTTGAGTGTTTATTTTTTCATTCCTTTATTATTGATTTGTGATATAGCAGCACTCAGAGGGCAGACGTGCTCTGGAATCTTTGAGCCCCACTTTCTTATTTGGATTCTCTTGGCCAATTATTTGTTACAGAACTGTACTTATTCCATTGTGCTCCAACCATAATCTAACAAATTCACTATTTATTTGAAAAATTCTAAATTCTATTATGACATAAAGGGGCTTATTTAAGAAACGATAATGCCAGGTAGTGCCACATAGCGTCAGGTAATCGCTGTTTGAAAACAACATTTAAGACGCATTTTAAGAAAGTCAGCTGGTGAGCGCCTCTAATGGCGCCATGTAGCGTCACATGTATCACTAGTGGCGGCTCAGTGTAAAACGTCAGCGCTCTATGTTCAGCAGCGCCTGTAGTACCTGTCACTCAGCAGCGCTCTCCCATACATTTCAATGGTGTTTTATTTGGTTGTGTATAAAGAGCGTATTGCTAAATTAATTTTTTTAAATTTTAGGTTTAAATCATTGTGTGGCCTCTCCTGCCCGGCAACCAAACACTTGTGTTTAATTATTTTTTAAGGCAGAATTGTATGTGCAGGTCGGCCATTGCAGGGTCATTGTTGCAGTGTCAAAACAATGTCATTCCATGTGTTTTCGCTCTGGTGTTGGTGTATAGGTGTTGAGAAACAGACTTTTATCAAATAGCTTCTGGAAGTCAACGCTAGAGCGCCCAGCTTAAAAGCGCCGACGCTGGTTATGTGTAGTCTTTTCTTGAATACGGGCTTCAGCGCTGAGTGCCGGACACACTTAACTGTTGCAGCGTTGTCCTGTGGCTATATTTAGTGTAGCCTTGGGCGCTATGACCTTAGGACACCACCTAGCGTTGCAGTGAATCAGGGAGAGCGCTTCTACAGCGCCCTGCACACATCACATTTATCAATGCTGGACAGGATATTACAGCGCCACTTGTCTGTCCGCTAAGCTAGGTCACAGCGCCCGACACCCGCTTACAGACGCTTACATGGCAATACGTAGGGGATCCTATATACAAATGGAGACTACATTAATGATGGTGGCAATGCTGGGTGGCATATAATAAACTCATATATAAATAAATATGATTGGATGATGCATATGTGTGCCAGCAATGGAAAAGAAAAAATTTGAAAAGGGAGAACCGTGAACTATATCGTTACATAATAAAGTGCATGATGCATAATGTGCAAATAAAAGTGTATCAAGAGCAATAAGAGGAATATAAGCAAAAATGTGCCCTATTAAAATACATGCAAATGGAACAACCAAAAAACCAAAGACAACCAACAAGATAATATATGTGCTACAATCAAAAACAGACCACAATGAACGCTCAATTAAAGTGCTATAGTGCAATGCGGCGCACACATGATAGCAAGACCAATCAAAGAATTAGTATAAAGATCAATCCAAAACGCCGCCAAGCTAAATGAATACAAAGTCTAAATGACAAGTAAAAAAATTAACATTACCAGTCTCCCGAGGGTCCCCCGCAGCAGCCGCCACCGACGCGTTGCGTGTCCTATAGACACTTCGCCAGGGTGTATTGGCTGCTGGGGAACCCCACTCCCTAAATACTCCAGGTGAAGGAGAAGCTGGCCAATGGGAGGAGGCAGCGCCGCCGCCCGTACGTGCGCCCCGCCCGGCCAGGAAACGAGGCCGTAAGGGCAACACGTCAGGCGTCACGCCGCCGCGTCACCACTGAACCGCCGTGTCAGTATGCGCCTGCGCGAGACCCGCCGCCAGGCGCGCGGCAGGCAGGTGCAGTAGGAGGCGCCCGCCAGCCACCCGCCCGGCCGCGCGCACATCACGCAGGCGCACACCGTCCACCCAGCAGCTGGAAGAGTATCAGATGCAGGAACGTGGAAGGTGAGTATTCAGGGAGAGGGGGAAAAAAGGGAACCTAATGAGTGTTAGTACCATAACAACGACATACAAGACAATGACAATATAAGCCGCATTACTGTATAAATACACATGTCTATGCAGCAACAATAATTAATACAGATATGTAGTATAGTGTTGAACCAGTGAACTTGTAATATAGTCTGAATTAATAAAACTATTAAGTCAAATAAACACATCTTATTGTTATTAATAATTAATTAATTAGGGCCCTATATCAAAGCATGTTTTTTAATTGTGTAACAGTGTTGTTGTATGTGTTGATATAATTATTCTAATTATCATGGCTGTAATTTACCAATAAAATAGATGTTTACTTTTATCCTTTTGAGTGCGGCCTGTTATATGGTGGTCATTTGAGAGGAGATATCCAGGCTCCCCTCACTACATATAGATATTGTATCCTTCTGACCATACAGGCTTTAGCACCTCCTTAATGTTATTCTTTAGATAGTGGGACGGTGCATACCCATAGTCCTTGATTATTTACATGGCAATACGTGCCGCTAGTCTTAAATCAGCCTCAAAATGTTAAAAACTATTTATTACAACATGATATGGATAACCAAGATGTTCAACACTATATACAATTTGTAACTCCAAGGGGGATAGAATATAGCACTATACAAGAGGAACACAGTCTTCAGCAAAAAAATATATAAATGTCCTTATGAGTGAAGTTAGTCCAATGATGAGAATGATGAAGGAGAGTCCCATAAGGACAACCAGGGAGCAGCCCTAGTAAGACCTTATAAGCATAGTCACATCGATGTATCAAGAAACAACAGAGCTGAAAAGGGTAGCGTACAGGCTGAATCACCAGGCTGAAAACTCGACGTTTCGGTGCAGAGACCTTTCTTAACAGGTTACCTTTTATTTACACCAGCATTAAATTATCACTTTACTAACATGGTACTATTATGGGTGTTCCTTTTTCCCATTCCTTTATTATTGACTTGTGATTTATCATCACGCAGAGCTGAAACATTGAGTTGTACTCAATGCAGCAGTGCCCCCGCATCCCACGCGTTCCGTGATGGACGGCTCCCGTCACTTCCTCAGGGCGAGGTGTCCTACGGGTGCGAAGGTTTTTGGTGTGTTTGTGTGGAGGTTTTGGGGCTACCCCCACATTTTCTTTGGCATTGCATTGCTCCACCATATTACCGCACGCTGACTTAGTTTTTTGGTGGTACAAGGTGTCAGTGCGGTGACACAAATTGTGTTTACTGTAAAATGAACGTAACATGGCACACTTGTCACTGTAAGAAAGGTAAAAAGGTCCCCATTGGATGGTTTCACTAGACCAATGAAGACTGAGCCATCACAGATTCAACAACCGCGCTCATGCAATGGCATGGATTCAATAAGAGTTGAAAAAAAATCTCATGGTAGTAAATCATACACTTTATAAAAGAAAAGCCGGAGAATGTCACTGTTACTGAATCACCAGCTAGGAAAACAATGAAAGTCAATGGAACTTTTTTCCCTCTAAGTAGAGAATTCACTTTCATTGTCTTTTTCTCTGGTGATTCAGCAACAGTGAAACTCTCATGTTTTTTTCTCATAAAGTGATTTTTTTTTACTATCATGAGAATTGTTTCTTTGTCAATTGCTGATGGTCGATTCAATGAAACAGACAATGAAAGTCAATGGCACTTTTTTACTTCTAAAAAAAAAAAGTAGAGAACTGTTTATCCTGTTTCTTCCTTTCTACACTGTAATGAAAGCTGCCATTGACTTTCATTGTCTTTTTTAAAGTGGACCAACACCCAGGCTGATCGGCCCGGGAATCTTATAGATTCCCGGGCCGATCAGATCCCTCCCCGCGGGGCATCCGAAATCGGGATGCCCCACTGTGTGTAACCCCCCAGGACACCCCATTCACCTTACCTTACTCCCGGTCCAACGGCGCATGCACGGGCCGCGGCCGCATCTCGAGCTTCCCTCTAGCAGGGCGCGCGCCCGCGCTGGCCGTTTGTAAATGGCTGGCGCGGGCGCACTCCCTGTTAGAAGGAAGCGGGGGATGCGGCCCCCAGCGTGCTCGGAGCCGCTGTGGTTGTCCGTCCCTTGTACGTGCATACCACAGCGGCTCTGAGCGCGCTGATTGGACGAGGCCCGCGCATGCCCCGCAGAAGTGGACCAAAACCCAGGATAGTGAAAATCCTGGGTGTTGGTCCACTTTAAAAAAAAATGCCGGTTTTGTGTGTAGTTTCACTGTTGCTGAATCACCAGAGAAAAGGACAATGAGAGTCAATTCTCTACTTTTCTTAGGGTTAAAAAAGTGCCATTGACTTTTATTGTCTTCTTATCTGGTGATTCAGTAACATTCTCAGGCTTTTTTCTCCTGAATAGAATTTTTAACTACCATGAGAATTTTTTTTAACTGTTATTGAATCGAGGCCAATGACTTTGTTGTCCTTTGAAACAGCAGCTTATTACACTTTCGTAATCCAGACATGTAACCAAGGCATTAGCCAGCAGAATTACGAACATGGCCTCCATGATAGACATATAACGCTCCACAATTTCCAGCGACCTGAAATCAGGGGCCCTTTTTAAATTGGACCAAAACCCAGGATTTTGACTATACTGGGTTTTGGTCCTTTCCCCCTGGGACACTCCGATCGGGGGAAGCCCCTGCTGTGTGAAACCCCCCAGATTGCCTGAAGAAACTCACCACCTCCTGGTCCTACGGTGCATACGCGCCTGCTCGACCAATCAGCATGCTCCGAGCCGCTGATGTCACGGCATCTAAGACGGCGCCTATGGCCAGCAGCTGGCGGCCGCAACCCCTGCTTCCCTGCCTGATGCAGGCACGCGCCCTGTTAGAGGGAACGCGGGGATGCGGCCATGGCTCGCACATGTGCCGTTGGAGTAGCCGGGGAGCAAGATAAGTGAATGGGGCGACCTGGGAGGTTTCACACAGTGGGGCATCCGATTTTGGAGGGAATCGATCAGGCCGGGAATCGCTTGGGGTTTTGGTCCACTTTAAAGCCCCATTTTCTGAACACAATATATTGTGGTTGAATCATTACTTGGTAATATAGGCACTGCACAGAATTCAAGGTCACAATGGCATTTAAAAAAAAAAAAAAAAACACTGTTTCGTTAAACCGGGTCAACATGCATTTTACAAAACATGGGTGTGGGTCCACTGCGAGGGGTGGGGGGGGCGTTTGCTTGGGTCCCCCCTTGATCGAGCACTGTAAAGCCTGCCCACATTACGTGACAATTTGTTTCCTCAGGGAAATGACGGCCATCACATCTCCCATGCTCAGGCTTCCGCTTTGCCGGCAGCCAGCCAGCCATGTGATAGTCTCCGGCCAATCGCGGGGCTGCATTTTCCCCAGAAAAAGAGTTGTCAAGGTAAAAAACGATTATGATGTCCTTCTATTTCTCCTATAATTTATATTCATTTTAAACGGAAATTAAACCTGGGATTTTAACTCCAAGGTTTTGTTCCCAAACTGGGAATTTTTCCGCTGTGGGGAAGCCTCCAGATCGCCCAGAAAAACTCACCTTTTCCACGGTCCTATGGCACATGTGCTCGTCCCATGGCGTTTGTCGTGCATATGTAATGTTCAGCTTTGTTTAAGGCAATTGGGCGCAAACGCCATGCTCTCCCCCAAAGATGCTCGGGATGCGCCCAATATTTACATCAGCAAGGCGCCAGTGGGGGGTGCTTGTGCCGAGCTGCTTCACTTAGCAGGGCCTCCCAATTTAGGATGCCCCTGAGGAAGAACAGCAGCTGGCCCTGGAATCTTTGAGATTCAAATTTCCTATGCAGCACTGACTTCAGTGCAGCAAATATGGGGTGAGCTGCACCCCTCCAGCTGTGGCATGGCATGTGGGGTGCGCGTCTAGCTGGTGGGATGTGGCCATGGGTGCAGAGATGCAGTGTGTGCTTGTGGAAGAGGTGAGTGGATTGGATGATACGGGGGGGGGGGGGCAATCACACATGGGGGCATCCAAATTTGGGCAATTCACATGAAGCCAGACAGTGTTTGCAGTAAAAATTCCAAGCTTTTATTCCCAACAATTCAAAATCCAATGAAGAGCCATTCCCATAAAAGTCAGGGGTGAAACCTTCTGTCTACACGTTTCAGACACCAGGGTCCTTAATCATGACATGAAGATTTCAACCCACATAGTGTTTAAACCGGACCTTCACCATGATTTAATGAAAAGCCCAAACCCTTAAAAAAAAAGATTCCCCAGCATCTAAAACGAATATATTTTACAGTTTTAGTCACTTACTTATTATTCTTTCCCCCACTGGGCTTCAACTCTGTTCAGGACTCTAGCATACAGGCGCCGCCATCTTGCCTCAGAAGCATCACATACTGAGGAGAGCAGAGGGGGGGGGGAAGTGCAGGGGGCGGGTTATAGCTGTGCTTTGCACTGAGCAGAGCCGGTGTCAGGGAAAGGGCAGCAATCCCAGAATGCAGAGCGACACAGTCAGAAGGCACTTCCTGTTCGCAGGCTGCCTGACAACCCATGAGCCACCATCTTTGATGTTTAAAGGCTCATAACATGCAGTAGATGCAGGTCGGATGATTTTTAATGTGAGCAATCTGTATGTACAGGGGGGGGGGAAACATATAAGATAGGCTCTTATTCAGGGTGAAGGTCCGGATTAGTGTGAGCAATCTGTATGTAAAGGGTGTGGGAAACATATAAGATAGGCTCTTATTCAGGGTGAAGGTCCGCTTTAAATACATATAACCCCACCCAGGTATTTCCCTCTCCCAATAATATAGTGACCGTGATCTGATAGATAATTAGGAATATGAGCCACTTACCCGTCCCAGCATCCAAATTTGGGAGCAGCTTTGATTGCTAGGGAGGGGGTGCATATTTGATTTGAGGTGTCGCTATCCAAAAACAAGGATGTGCCCCATCCCGAGCAATCTAAGCTGAGAAGTTATCACCAACCTGGCTCTTGGTTTGCTCTAGCAGGGCCCCAATTAAAGATGCCCTGGGGGGGGGGCAGGGAATCATCCTTCCCTAGAGTCTTTTAAGCTCCAGGGCTGACACAAGCAGCTTTAGCTCCACTTTAAGAGGTGCTAGGGAGGAGCTCTTTTACTTTACATTATTTTGAACTCACATTTCTGCCCACTTACCTGAGCTGAGGAGAGGAGCAGGGGCGAACGGAGTTATTACTGCCGTCGAGTGAGCACACACTCCGCATGAGAAAGTGTCTCAATTGCAAAGCTTTCTGGGAGCAATTTCAGCCCCCTGGGAACAGCTGGCGGATGGCTGTGCGATTCTGAAAGACGCAGTTCCCGTGCAGAGTGCAGACCTTCACCCTGAATAAGAGCCTATCTTATATGTTTCCCCCGCCCTGTACATACAGATTGCCCACATTAATCCGGACCTTCCCCCTGAATAAGAGCCTATCTTGTATGTTTCCCTCGCCCTGTACATACAGATTGCCCACATTAATCCAGACCTTCACCCTGAATAAGAGCCTATCTTATATGTTTCCCCCACCCTGTACATACAGATTGCCCAAATTAATCCGGACCCTCACCCTGAATAAGAGCCTATCTTGTATGTTTCCCCTCATGTACATACAGATTGCCCACATTAATCCGGACCTTCACCCAGAATAAGAGCCTATCTTGTATGTTTCCCCTCATGTACATAAGAGATTGTTCACATTAATCCGGACCTTCACCCAGAATAAGAGCCTATCTTGTATGCCCCCCCCCCTGTACATACAGATTGCCCACATTAATCCGGACCTTCACCCAGAATAAGAGCCTATCTTGTATGTGTCCCCTCATGTACATACAGATTGCTCACATTAATCCGACCTTCACCCAGAATAAGAGCCTATCTTGTATGTTTCCCCCCCCGTACATACAGATTTTCCACATTAATCTGGTCCGTCACCCAGAATAAGAGCCTATGTTATATGTCCCCCCACCGTACATACAGATTGCCCACATTAATCCAGACCTTCACCCAGAATAAGAGCCTATCTTATATGCCCCCCCCCTGTACATACAGATTGCTCACATTAATCTGGACCTTCACCCTGAATAAGAGCCTATCTTGTATGTTTCCCCTCGTGTACATACAGATTGTCCACATTAATCCGGACCTTCACCCTGAATAAGAGCCTATCTTGTATGTTTCCCCTCATGTACATACAGATTGCTCACATTTATCCGGACCTTCACCCAGAATAAGAGCCTATCTTGTATGTTTCCCCCCTGTACATACAGATTGTCCACATTAATCCCGATCTTCACCCTGAATAAGAGACTATTTTATATGTTTCCCACACCCTGTACATACAGATTGCTCACATTAATCCCGATCTTCACCCTGAATAAGAGCCTATCTTATATGTTTCCCACACCCCGCACATACAGATTGCCCACATAAATCCGGATCTTCAACCTGAATAAGAGCCTATCTTATAGGTTTTTCCCCCTGTACATACAGATTGCTCACATTAATCCGGATCTTCAACCTGAATAAGAGCCTATCTTATAGGTTTTTCCCCCTGTACATACAGATTGCCCACATTAATCCGGACTCTCACCCTGAATAAGAGCCTATCTTATATGTTTCCCCCCTGTACATACAGATTGCCCACATTAATCTGAACCTTCACCCTAAATAAGAGCCTATCTTGTATGTTTCCCCCCTGTACATACAGATTGCTCACATTAATCTGGACCTTCACCCTGAATAAGAGCCTATCTTATATGTTTCCCACACCCTGTACATACAGATTGCCCACATTAATCCGGACCTTCACCCTGAATAAGAGCCTATCTTATATGTTTCCCACACCCTGTACATACAGATTGCCCACATTAAGAATCATCCTTTCTGCACTTATTGCATTTTCTGAGCCTTTTAACATCCAAGATTGCAGCCCATGGAGTCTCAGGCTGCCTGCAGGGTTTTCTGACTGTGTCACTCTGCATTCTGGGATTGCTGTCCTTCTCCTGACCCCAGCTCTGCTGTGTCTGTGCAGAGCACAGCTATAACCCCGTCCCTCTTGTACTCCCCCCCTCTCCTCTCCTCAGTATGTGGGATGCTTCTGAGGCAAGATGGTGGCACCCGTATCCTAGAGTCCTGAACAGAGTTGCAGCCCGGTGGGAGAAAGAATACTAAAATAGTGACTTTACACTTAAAATATATTAATTTTAGATGCTGGGGAATAGTGTGGTTTGAGCTTTTCATGAAATGACGAAGGTCCGTTTTAAAGTGGACCAAAACCCAGGATTTTGACTATCCTGGGTTTTGGTTCTTTCCCTTTGGGCACCCTGATGCCCCGCTGCATGAAACCCCCCAGATCGCCAAAGCCAACTCACTTCTTCCCAGTCCTACGGCACATGCTTGGCCACTAATGCTTGGCCATCCAATCAGCACGCTCGGAGCCGCTGATGTCACGGCCTCTAAGGTGCGGATACAAGCAAACTGCCGGCTGCATCCACCGCTACCCTCTAACAGGGAGCGTGCCCGCGCAGGTCATTCACAAATGCCTGGTGCGGGCACTCACCCTGCTAGAGGGATAACAGAAATGTGGCTTGCACATGCAACATTTTATATATATATATATATATATATATATATATATATATATATATATATTCAGAAAAGTCACTCACCCGCGATGCCGCACACACAGATGCCCAATTAGCAATAATTTATATTGAGTCACTTGTGTTATGAACCCTATTGCCCCACTAGTAAGTTACATCAAATCCTCACAAATGTTGCCATCTAATGCCAGTGCCCATCAGTTATCTTCAAGGTAAGGCACAGACTTTGGTCTTGCTCACAGGTTATGAGCCCCATAGCATGTTTTAAAACTGTGGACATGGCATGGGTCATGGACAGGTGCAGGGGCGTAGCTGGGGGGGGCACTTGCCCTGGGTGCAGCCAAACTGGGGCCTGAACACAGGTGGGGGGCGCCATTTCGAATCTTTGCTCTGGGTGCCAGGAAGCCTAACTACACCTCTGGACAGGTGGCAGACACATCATGATCAAGCAACGTAGCGGAAATTAGAAACCCAGGTCAGAACGCGGCAAGGTCGGCAACAAGGATCATAACTGGGTGTGTTCTGATATTGTAGGTTTTATCCATTGCTTAGTTCTCAGACAACATACAATTTAGGGGAGAAAAAAAAGCAAGACAAAAAAAATTTAGATTTTTTTTTAATCAGTGAATTATCTATGCCAGGGGCGCAAACATTCTGTTCTAGGGGCCATATTGTCGTATTGTTCCACTTCAAGGGGCTGCAAAAAAATGTAAGCTATGAATGCATTTATGTTTATTGTTAAGCTATGACATTTTTTTTATATATTTTATTCCCAGAGAAATTGTAAAACATCTTATACAATCAGAAATTACAATGTATATAGGATGAGCCCTTTTGTTTGGCTCCTTAATTAATATGCAGCATGGTGGGAGGCCTTCTTTTGTTCTGAAGACTGGTTTGGCCTGAGCTTCGTTTCATGTGTGCATGTGCATGCAAACTAAGTTGGTCAGCAGAAAATCACCTGTGATAGCTTTATCTGAACCAGAGTATCACCTGGGTTAGTTTGCCTGGGCCGATCAGAGATCAACTGTGCTATTTCAAATGGAAACAAATGGGTCAGCTGGTTGGTGAGTGAGAAAGATTCGCTCGGACAGCCGAGGACTCACATGGACATGTGTCTTGCATGGAAGGGACACATGCGGACAATGAGATTTGCTTTGGGATAGAGACCTGCATTGTGAACCCGCATACAGCAGCCATCTTGTTTGGAGATTGGATCAGGCCTGTTGATTTCTGCCTTGACTAGATTAAACAGATGAGATATATTATATATTATACTTTTGCCCTGTTAGGCTTTCTGTGTTGTAACAGTGTTTGTAGCATTTTTGTATTTGTCCATTTTTGCAAGGTATAAAAATAACTCTTTAAAGTGCATCAACTAGCTTTTCCTTGGGGGTTACTGACAAATGACTTATTAGACAACGAGGTGTAATTTTAGAGATATACAAATAATTGAGCTTTTAAGTTGCCTTATACATTTAAAGCGCCCCAAAACCCACATATTTAACTAGCATCCCCTGGATTGCTGCCCCAATGAACAGTACTTTTTGCCAGTTTTTAATGCTCGTGTTCCACTCTAATTCCAGATAATGTTGCATGTTTTAGCTGTAAAGCTCCGCCTCCTCCATTCATTGCCACTGTTGTTTGTGGCAATGATGTCATTGCCACACCTATGCAATGGCTGATCACCTGCCATCTTAGCAAAAAAAAAAAAAACATTGTTCAACAATCGTTCCAGGATTCAAAAAGCGTAAATACCCATTTCTAGTTCTACACCCTAAGAAGGGAGTATCAGCAGGGGCTTTGGCCAAATGTTTTTCACAAGTTCAATGAGTTTTGGTCCGATTTAAGGGCTGCTAATATACTTGTGAATTTTAGCTAAATTACAACCAAGCAAAACATATTTGCAAGGGTGAGCAGAGGTGGAGCAAGAGGTCGGGTGAAATAAAGGGGAAGAGGTAAAGTGACTAGAGGTGGGTAGAAATGAGGTGAGAGAGTGGGCAAAGGTAAGGCAGGGGGAGGTCATTTCAGCAGAGGTTAGGTGGGAAGAGGTGAGGTGAGCAGAATGGTAGGCAAAGATGAGGCGGCCAGAAGCAAGATGGTAAGAGAAGCAATGGACAGAGGTGAGGTGGAGAGAGGGGAGATAGGAAGATGTGGGGTGGTAAGGATTGGGCAGAGGTAAGGCAGGGAAAGGAGACCTTAGCAGAGCTGAGACGAAGAGTTGAGCAGAGGTGAGATAGTAAGAGAAGTAATGGTGAGGTGGTAAGAGGTGGATAGAGATAGTTAGCAGAGAGGGGAGTGGAGGTAAAGTGGAACAAGGTGGAAAGAGGTGAATAGAGGTAAGCAGAGGTAAAATGAACACAGATAAGAAGGGAAGAGGTAGGCAAAAGTGAGGTGGGCAGAGGTGAGATGAGAAGAGTCCACATGGCCATCTCCAGACACAGCCAGCACAAACAACACTCCAGTAGTACGTGTGTCACTCGCCTCTACCTCTTCTAGCTGACCAACTTTCTGCTTCGGAAATTAGAGACACACTGCTCTGGTCACCTGCTTGCACTAACTCTTTAAGGCAAATGGGGGTTGCAAGTGAGGGCAGTGTGGGCCACATGCGGCCCTCGGACCGAAGGTTGTGCTTCCATGATCTACATTAAAATTATATAGTTCTTTTTTGTTGAAACATAATTTTGGTGCAAGCCCAGGCTATTTATTTATGAAAAAATAAAGAACAAAACAAGTAGAGATGTTAAAGTGGAACAAAACCCAGGATTTTAACTATACTGGTTTTTGGTCCTTGTCCCCGGGGCACCCTGATCGGAGGTTGCCCCTCTGTGTGATGTCCCTTCGTCTAAGGCGAGCAGCTCCGAGCGCGCTGGCGGCCGCATCCCCCGCTACCCTCTAACAGGGAGCGTGCCCGCACCGGCCATTCACGAATACCTGGTGAGGGCATGTACCCCGCAAGAGGGATAGTGGGGATGCGGCAGTGGCTCGCACATGTGCCGTCGGGACCGGAAAAGAACGTAATTGTATGGGTGACCGAGGGGGTTTTACACAGCAGGGCATCCCGTTATTGGATGCCCGGGGGGGGAATTGATCGGTCCGGGAATCTTATAGTTCGCCATGGGTTTTGGTCCACTTTAAAGAGTCTGAACGGACGCACGCTGCCATCAAGTGCCAGTCTCCAGTAACAAGGATATGGTCGCCTCTTCCAACACAGAATTCCACCTCTTCACACAACATTCAGCTGTGTGCTGAAGGGCAGACCTCCATCTTGGTGGATGCAGACATTTCATTGTTATAGGAGACTGGTTCTGCATGGTGGGCAGGATGGAAGAGCTGCACATCGCATGTATTATTGTCCCTTTATCCATGCAATTCATGTACAATAGTGTATGTGTATGTGCATGTAGTAATGTGTACAAAGATGAAGAAACTAAAATTATTGTGTATGAACTCTTTCATGACTGATCAGATGAGATTTCTGAGTAAAACATTTTTCACATTGAGAACACGAATATGGCTTCTCTCCCGTATGAAGTCTTTCGTGTTTGATAACGTGCGACTTCTGAGCAAAACCTTTTACACACACAGAACAAGAGTACGGCCTCTCTCCCGTATGAGCTCTTTTATGGGCAATAAGATAGGATTTCCTAGAAAAAACTTTTCCACATTCATAACACGAAAACGGTTTCTTTCCGGTATGCGTTCTCTCATGGTTGATAAGATCCGCTTTCTGAGAAAAATGTCTCTCACATTCAGAGCAGGAATACGGCTTCTCTCCTCTGTGAATTCTTTCGTGTCTGATAAGGTGCGATTTGTGAGCAATGGATTTCCCACATTCAGAACATGAATATGGCTTCTCTCCCGTATGAATCCTTTGAAGACTGATAAGCTGTGACTTCACTGTAAAACTTTTGTCACACTCAGAACAGGAATATGGCTTCTCTCCTGTATGAGCTCTTTTATGGACCATAAGAGATTATTTCTGGATAAAACATTTGCCACAATCAGAACAGGAATATGGCACCTCTCCAGTATGAACCCTTTCATGTCCAATAAGCTGTGATTTGTGAGTAAAGCATTTTCCACATGTGGCGCATGAATATGGCTTTTCTCCAGTATGAACTCTTTCGTGGCTAATTAGTTGTGACTTTCGAATAAAGCATTTCCCACATTCGGAACACGAAAAAGCCTTGTCTCCTGTGTGAACATTTTCATGCCTGATTAAGTGCAATTTCTCCATAAAACGTTTACCACAATCGGAACACGAATAGGACTTCTCTCCTGTATGGACCCTTTCATGCGAGATAAAATGTGATTTCTGAGTAAAACATTTCCCACATTCAGAACATGAATATGGCTTTACCCCTGTATGAACTGTTTCATGTCTAATAAGCTGCGATTTCTCCTTAAAACACTTTCCGCATTCAGAGCATAAAAATGGCTTCTCTCCTGTATGAACTCTTCCGTGGGTCATTATATATGCTTTCTGACTGAAATGCTTACCGCATACAGAACACGAATATGGCTTTACCCCTGTGTGAATTGTTTCATGTCTTATAAGTTGTGATTTCTCCTTGAAACATTTTCCACATTCGGAACAGGAATATGGAGTCTCTCCTGTATGAACTCTTGCATGGGTGGTAAGATACGTTTTTCGAGCAAAACTTTTTCTACATATAGCACAGGAGTACGGTCTTTCTCCTGTATGAACTCTCTCATGTCTAACAACATAGGATTTATAAATAAAACATTTTCCGCAATAAGAACAGGAATATGGCTTTATAAGAGGTCTATGGGCTGCAGGATAAATGATAGGAATCGAGCGATCAGGAAAACGCCCGCCCTGGGAAGAGACTTCATGCAATAGATCCCCAGAGTACAGTGTCGGATAGGGGTTTGGGATAGCCTTGTCTTCTTTAGACTGTGCATATATTTCATATTCTTTTGCATCTGCAGAGACACTGACACGTGTCTCTTTATTATTATGGTGATATCTTCCATTTGAAGAAAATGAGTGTAGGGTCATATTTGCTTCATAAGCTGGACACAAAACAAAATTTTTTCTTAAGAATGTAAATGTATGAGATTTATGACAAAGCATTTACTCAACACAAGAGTAATATATATAAGAATAGGCAAAAAATACATAGGTATAACAATACCATTTATTGGCTAACAATACATTTCCAAATCTTTCCCTTCCAATCTATTGAGTTAGCCAAAACCTTTGATTTATTTTAAATTGGAAGTCCAGTCTACTTCTAAACCTTGCCCTTCCATCCTCCCCTGGCACCGAGGTTGGGCAGGGGGCAGGTGCAGGGGTGTGAATTCACAAGAATCTGGCGATACAATATGTATCACAATCCACATATGACGATACAATATATCCTGAATACAGCTTTGGAAAACCTAATCTACACATCAATACAACATTCACACATACATAACAAAAACGCAGGGCGACTCTCACGGGATCTCGTTTCTCTGCTGCGGGTGGGACAGAGCTGCTGAATAACAGGCTCTTGTGCAGTGCACAGCCAACTAGTGATTGGGAGTAAATGCTACTTATAAATAGTTTATAAAAGATCGATTCGAACATATTTTGAATCGATACTAGTATCGTCTAATGAAACATTGCAATATTTGACAAAATCTAATTTTCCTGACACCCCTAGGCAGGTGGTTGCAGCAAAAAAGAAAACCCCTTGATAAACAGGCTGAACTGGATGGACTTAAGTCTTTATTCAGCCTTACACATTATGTTACCTCGGCCGGGATCCAGTACCAGGAATTGCCGGGTGCAGCCATCTTGGACAGGTAAGGAGTTTGTTTTATTAACCCTAATCCTGCCTCAGCAGAGGGTGGTAGGGTTGAGGATCTATGGGTAGACTAGACATCCACTATAAACTTTGAATTGCTAAACAATGGCTAACATATCACAATAAAGGGGAATGCAGGCGATGCAGCAAACAACCAGTCGCTCACCTGAGTCGTTCCTTAGGTGATACGGAGACACATTGCAGGAAGAATTTTAAAGTTTTGCTTTATGAAACCAGTCATGCATTAGTATTTCTTTATTGCCCCACGGGAGACAGATCAATGTTTACTTTCAGTTCCCTTAAATATACAAGTTCTCTCATTAGGAGAAAATGCACATAACCCCCAGAACGCCCAATATCCTCACCTTCACTACGAGCCAGTGCTGGGAACAGATTTCCCATGTGGGCCATGGTTGTGTCGGCCACCAGAACACCCCGCCCATGACCCACCGTCCGCCAATCACAGGTCTGGCTCAAAAGGCTTGATTCAGAGACACATTCGTCTGGACTTCCGTAGCTGTATGTGAAAGTTTTGGTGGGTGTTTGTCATTTTTTTGCTTTTTTTCGTTCATTTTTCATTCGTATGAACGTTCGGGAAAATGTGTATATGCGCTTTCGATGAACGGAAGCAAATCGGAACATTTACGTTAGTTCGGATCATTTACCAAACAAAATCTGATATCATTCGATAACTTACGTTGTTGGAATGGGCTTACGTCTGATTCAGAGAGCTGATTTCCGACGGATCACCACCCTATAAATCCGTTTCATTTCCGATCCACTTACGGGACCTTTGAGGACTCGGATTGCTATTGTTGAACATGTTTTGCGGCTATGTGGAGTAGTCTGCGCGCCTTTAGCACCAAGGCATTGCATGTATCAGTATGGCCGAGGCCATAAATTGTATAGCAATGCATAACTGAATCAATACATTTCATGTATGCCTTATATATGCATTTTAATGCTGACCTTAATTAGTCCTTAGCATGTAAACATTTATTTTCCCACACATCCATATAATTGCTAGATTTTTTTAGACTTATGTCCTTTGTGAATTATATTTGGATTGTTGAACTTGAATCTTAATTTGTTGTAGGTGTTATTGTTCTAGTTGGTTACCTTTGCTTTGTGTAATTATTTTATATTTGGTTGCAGGAACCTCAAGATGTGCCACTCACACAACATACAAGCAGTGTTTGGTCCAGCTATGCGATTCCTCAGTGTTCTTGCAGGGCATCCAGGGTCATCCCATGATGCTTATATATTGCAGAGCTCCGGCTTATTTCGTCAGTTTGAGTCAGGAGAATTATCTGCTAGATGGCTCCAGGGTACAGGGTAAGTTTGCTCACATTCCATCAATCCATTTTCACTGTATGGCAATGAATATAGTTGATGACTCATGTCTTAACCTATGGCTGTTTTTAGCCCTTGATGACATGTTAAACAATATTGTAGCTTAGAATGTGTATTTTATGTTAGTATTTTTAAATTCTTTCGGGGTATTCTGGATATCCACTCCTGCCCTTGCTTCTGATGCCCGTTATTTGCCTGCAGAATGCGGGCCAGGGGTTCTCTAATCGGGCACTATGCAAAACCCGGGCCGTGGTGGCGAGGGCCCTCTGGCTTTTGAAGTCCAGATTTAGGTGTTTGGACCATACAGGGGGGGCACTGCAGTATGACCCCCAACAAGGCACAACTGAGTGTCAGGGTCCTTCAGTTGGTGGGCGAGATGCAGGAGCTGCGCAACTCGTTGGGGACCACAGATGAAGAATAATGTTATGTGGCCTGCCATTGCTATGTATTTTGTTTTTTATAGTTGTAATAATTTGAAATTTTCTAAATTTTTAACAATTTTATATTTTATGATGGAATCCAAAAAAAAATGTTACAGTGTAATTTCATTTACAAAATACATTAACACAAAACTAAAGGGCCCAGAAATATTTAAAGATGAATATTCACATGACCGAGAAGTGATTTGGGTGAGCTTTAAGGGTCCAAAAGGGAAGATGGAGGATAGTGCTAAGTGGTTTGGGTGAGCTTTAAGGGTCCAAAAGGGAAGATGGAGGATAGTGCTAAGTGGTTTGGGTGAGCTTTAAGGGTCCAAAAGGGAAGATGGAGGATAGTGCTAAGTGATTTAGCTAAACATTGTAGTAGAAGTGAGGGTGGCAAATATGTAGGCGAGCACTTTAATGAGTTAAGTTTGTAGTGCGCAGGCGCAAGATCGTAAGGATTTCCGTCCGGACGAATATTTATTGAAACAGAATCTAACGGGAAACGTAAAGGATTCGTGGGAGGATACGATGGGAAAAGGGCAAAAACGAAAGCCTACGTTGTAACATGTGAAAATGAAACGGAAAAGTCACAATGGAAAATTACATCCTCGTATTCGTAATCTGCCGTACGAACGGACGGAAACTTTACAGAAGGATTGCAATGCATGCATAGAATCGCTTGTACACTCATACGAGAACGGAAACATTTAAAAAAAAAAAACAGATCGGCACTAAAACGGAAGTTTTTTTTTGTCTCTCTGAATTGAGATAGTGAAGGTAAGGATATTGAGCGTTCTGGGGGGTTATGTGCGGAGGGGGGGGGCTCCAGCATTCTGGAGGCACCCCAAGCTTTTTCTGATTAGCTGTCTGCGGGACCAACACCCATTAAAGAAAAAGGGGTGTTGATCTGGTTTAAGGAAAAAAATCCTGCTGACAGTGTTTTGACTTAGCCTTGCTTTCACTATACAGTTATCTCTCCCTTCCTCCCCAACAACTGTCACATCAATTACCCAGTTTCAAACTGGCCCATCAGAGGAATCTTTCGTGGAACTGACCCAGAGCTACAATAAGGGCAGTACAGGAAGTCCAATACTAACACTTTTGGGTTGCCTGGAAAATTGTGTGTGTTATTCATTAGTTCCTTTTGTTATTTCATAAATAAACTGGCAATTTTTTATGTTAAAACAACATAGTAAGAGTTGTTATACGTTATTTCTATATAGCCGACCCCGAGAATGATTTCCTCCGGTACTCCGTCTTACCAGTGTTCCTATGGCTACAAATTGTCCTGAACTTGATGAGGTCAGGGGGACTAGTAGCATGGATTCTAAACTCCTGAAACTCAGGACAATTCAGTAGAATTTAATATCCTGGAGTTTGGTTTTCCAGTGTAGTTGGGAAATACGTGGACAGAAAAATCATCATACCTGAACCTGGGAGGAAGAAATTTAACCCAGAATCCATGCTACTGGGTTTACTGGCCACTCAAGTGACTACCCATGGAAGCCATGATAAGTACTGTGTCTGAAAGAGTATTTTTGGCCCCCCAAAGAAAATAACTTGTGTGATTCATTATAGAAATCGTTCTTGGAGGTCAACCACAAGAAATCAATCTTGGAGACCAACCACAAGAAATTAGTCTAGGAGACCAACCACAAGAAATTAGTCTTGGAGACCAACCACAAGAAATTAGTCTTGGAGACCAACCATAAGAAATTAGTCTTGGAGACCAACCACAAGAAATCAGTCTTGGAGACCAACCACAAGAAATCAGTCTTGGAGACCAACCACAAGAAATCAGTCTTGGAGACCAACCACAAGAAATCAGTCTTGGAGACCAACCACAAGGAATCAGTCTTGGAGACCAACCACAAGAAATCAGTCTTGGAGACCAACCACAAGAAATCAGTCTTGGAGACCAACCACAAGAAATCAGTCTTGGGGCCCAACCACAAGAAATCACCTCTGGAAAATTGTACTTATGAGCCACTAGAAGAAATTATTCTTGCAGATGAACTCATGAAACTCATGAAATCATTCTAGGGTCTCAATTGGAAGAAACCATATCTGGAGCCCAATAGAAGAAGTCATACTTGGGGTCCACCAGAAGAAATCAGTCTTGGGGACCACTAAATAAAAAAATCATTCTTGGGGACTCATGGGCACACCTGAAACTGGGAGGAGGAGGAAATTCGGCCCAGAAACCATGCTTCTGAGCTCACTGGCCACTTAAGAGACTTTTTACTTCTAGCCACGGGAGCACTGGAAAGTACAGTGTCTGACAGAGTATTTTTGGGCCACCACAAGAAACCGTTCTTGGAGGCCAAGTGCAAGAAACCGTTCTTGGAGACCAAGTGCAAGAAACCGTTCTTGAAGGCCAAGTGCAAGAAACCGTTCTTGGAGGCCAAGCGCAAGAAACCGTTCTTGGAGGCCAAGCGCAAGAAACCGTTCTTGGAGGCCAAGCGCAAGAAACCGTTCTTGGAGGCCAAGCGCAAGAAACCGTTCTTGAAGGCCAAGCGCAAGAAACTCAGGACAATTCAGTATGATTTAATATCCTGGAGTTTGGTTTGCATTTTCCAGTGTAGTTGGGAAATATGTGGACAGAAAAATCATCACACCTGAACCTGGGAGGAGGAGGATATTCAACCCAGAATCCATGCTAATGGGCTCACTGGCCACTTAAGTGACTTTTTACTTATACCCATGGAATCCATGATAAGTACCATGTCTGACAGTATTTTTGGCCCCCCAGAAAAAAATCATTTGTGTGATTCATAGAAATCGTTCTTGGAGGCCAACCACAAGAAATCGTTCTTGGAGGCCAACCACAAGCAATCGTTCATGGAGACCAACCAGAAGAAATCTTTCTTGGAGCCAAGCACAAGAAATCACCTCTGGAGCTTACAGGAGAAAATTATACTTATGGGCCACTAGAAGAAATCAGTCTTGTAGATGAACAGAGGAAATCATTCTTGGGAATCAATTGAAAGAAACCACATCTGGAGCCCAATAGAGGCATACCAGTCATACTTGGGGTCCACCAGAAGAAATCAGTCTCGCTGTCCACTAAAATAAATAATTCTTGGGGACCACTAGAAGAAAATCATTCTTGAAGCCCATGGAGGAAACTTTTCTTGGAAACAGTAATGTGAAGACACTCTACCATTTTTTTCATTGTTCTAAGGGATATAGTAGACAAAGGCAATTATTACACCATTGTGTCGGGTTATATTCGGCACTGTCCTAAACTTCTTTCAGTTTTTAAATTGAAGAAGAAATGGCAGAGATATCAAGGTTTACAGGTTCACCTTATGATTTTTCTTTTGAAATATTCTGGCTCTGTGATGCTGCATAATAATCAGCATAATGGGCGGGATCTATAAGACAGGCTTCCCACCATCTCACTCCCCTCCCCTCTCTAACACCACAATCTCTGTAAATAATCTTACAATAACTGCAACTCCTCAAGCTCGATGCCTGGGTGTCATTCTGGACTCCTCTCTCTCCTTCAGACCTTACATTCACTCCCTAGCCACCTCCTGTCGCCTCCAACTCAAACATATATCTAGTATCCGTCCCTTCCTCTCCCCTGTCACCACTAAAATGTTAGTGCATGCCCTGGTCATATCCCGACTGGACTACTGCAACACCCTCCTCTGTGGTTTGCCAACAAACAGACTGGCTCCCCTCCAATCTATCTTAAACTCTGCTGCTCGCCTCATCCATCTCTCCTCTCGCTTCTCCAGTGCTACTCCCCTCTGTCAATCCCTCCACTGGTTACCTGTCTCCCATAGAGTTCAGTTCAAACTTCTAGTGCTAACCTACAAAGCTCTCTCTAACCAGGCCCCTCCCTACATTTCATCTCTGATCCAGCATTACCAACCAAAGCTCACCCTCCGCTCTGCCTCTGACATTCTCCTATCCTCTTCCTTGGTTACTTCCTCGCACCCCCGACTTCCCCCATGCCTCCCCACTTCTCTGGAATGCACTTCCCCCCCTCGATCCGCCACTCTCCATCACTCCAAGCCTTTAAAAGCGCCCTCAAAACTCACTTCTTCAGACAAGCATATAACCTGGCTTGAGCAACTCCCATAACCTTCAATGGCACATGCAGCCCAACTCTAGCTCTACCACTTGTGACCCCGCCCCTTTGTCTCCGCCCCCATCCTTTAGACTGTAAGCTCGCAAGGGCAGGGCACTCACAACACTTGGTTTTAACCTGTGGCATCTAATTTTGTATTGTTCTCTGTGCTATATGTTTTACCTTGTCTGCATACTTACCTTGTAAAGCGCTACGAAATTGATGGTGCTATATAAATAAACAATATTAATAATAATAATTCTCATCACCCTGGCTGTTCTCCCTCTCTCCCAGTGTCCACAGTCTGATGATGTGGAGCTTTAAACCACCAGCTTAGCCCTATGATTGGTGGTCTATGGCAAAGGAATTTGTGCCACTACTCTTTGTTTTGTTTCTACTTTCAGGAGCAGCTGCATCCTGCCAAGAAGGGAGCGGGCAGCCATGATAAGGTGAGCTGCTGAATGACAGTTTATGCAGTTTGGCTACAGAGTCCCTTTAATAATCTAAAAAAAACATACACCTCACATTGTTTTGTGCTCCACAGGGAATTACCATCCACTACGAATTTGTAAAGGGTCCCTAAACCAAGCTTCATCAGAATGTGTGGGTGAAGACTAAACAGAAAGAAAGGGAAATCTTATTTAATATAGTTGTATTACTCACCTGGGCTGATCTGCAGAGGAATATCTTCCTGTATAGTCTTCAAAAAAACTTCTTCCTCCTCAGTTTTCACTTCTCTCATTATAAAGCCTGCAGGTGATTACAGAGGAGAGTAAAGCCCCTGTGCTGCCAAAACATGCCACAGTGTGTTACTTACCTGGGTTGGTCTGTATAGCGTTTGCCTCCTCTTTAATCTCTATCAATAGTCCTTCATTCTTCTCCTCGGTTTTCACAGTTCTCACTACGATGTTCTCTGTTAAAAATGCAGCGACAATGAGGTGATAAACTAAAACAGGCAAAATTAGATTTCACCGCAGCATCTATTGCCTCCAAAAACATCCGACCAAACCACAATCAGGCTTAAAGGAGCAATATCGCAAAAAATGGGCCAACAATAAAAATCCATATAAAAATATATATATAAATATATATAAATATAAATAAACATATGGATGGTGGGGGAGAGGTCACTTATACAACCAGCATCAAAAAATATCCAGCCAGGCTTGTCTTTTATTTTTATTATTGGAAGGAAGAGGAAGTCGGGTGACAGGTTCTGTCACCCCTGATACCCTAAACCTGTCATACCTGGATTTTATTCCTACCAGGAGAAGAAAACCACAAGCTTAGCGGGAGTTTTATTCAGTTCGGGTGTATAAGTGACCCCTCCTCTCATTAGCAAACGTGTTTATATGGATTTTTAATATTACACAATTTCGTGATAGTGCTCCTTTTAAGGTAAAAGTCCAGTCACACATTGGTTTAAACCGGACCTTCACCCTGAATAAGAGCCTATCTTATACGTTTCCCCCCCTGTAAATACAGATTGCCCACATTAATCCAGACCTTCACCCTGAATAAGAGCCTATCGTATGTTTCCCCCCGTACATACAAATTGCCCACATTAATCCGGACCTTCACCCTGAAAAAGAGCCTATCGTATATGTTTCCCACACCCTGTACATACAGATTGCCCACATTAATCCGGACCTTCACCCTGAATTAGAGCCTATCGTATATGTTTCCCCCCCGTACATACAGATTGCTAACATTAATCCGGACCTTCAACCTGAATAAGAGTCTATCTTATATGTTTCCTCCGCCCTGTACATACAAATTGCCGACATTAATCCGGACCTTCACCCTGAATAAGAGCTTATCTTCTATGTCCCCCCCCCCCGTACATACAGATTGCTCACATTAATCTGGACCTTCACCCTGAATTAGAGCCTATCGTATATGTTTCCCCCCCGTACATACAGATTGCTAACATTAATCCGGACCTTCAACCTGAATAAGAGTCTATCTTATATGTTTCCCACACCCTGTACATACAGATTGCCCACATTAATCCGGACCCTCACCCTGAATAAGAGCCTATCTTGTATGTTCCCCCCACCCTGTACATCCTACCTGCATCTACTGCATTTTCTGAGCATTTAAACTTCCAAGATTGCGGCCCATGGAGAATCAGGCAGCCTGCAAACAGGAAGTGTCTTCTGACTGTGCCGCTCTGCATTCTAGGATTGCCTAGGTCCTTTTCCTGACCCCAGCTCTGCTCTGTCTGTGCAAAATACAGCTATAACCCCGCCCCCCTGCACTCTCCCTCCCCCCCTCTCCTCAGTATGCGATGCTTTTGAGGCAAGATGGCGACACCCATATCCTGCAGTCGTGAACAGTGTTGCCGCCCAGCCGGGGAACGAATAAAAAGTGACAAAAAACTTCAATCCTGGTCCAAAGGCGAATGCGTGAACAGCGCCCGCATCCCCGCTATCACTTTAGCAGGGCGCGTGCCTGCGCCAGGCACGGGCACCCTCCCTGTTAGAGTGTAGTGGGGGAAGTGGCCGCCAGCGTGCTCAGATCCGCTCGCATTAGACCAGCTCCTTGACCAAGGGGCTTGTGAACAGGTATAGGGGTCTCATGGGCCCCTTACCAGTTCACAAACGGTTAACAGTACAAAGAAAAACACCACACATAGTAAAAATAAATGTCAATGCCATGCACCCCTCCTCCTCTGTCCAGCGATCATCGCATCTGAGAGCTGGACATATTCCTTCTGGCCCCAAAGGGGCAGGGCTAGTCGTAAAGATGACAGCAGCCATAGGGCCTGTCGGGCTCTCTCCTCAAGGCTAAAGAGCCCCAGGGGGAATCAGAGGCCCTTCGGTGAAGAGGAGAGCCGGCGGGAGCGATAGGGCACAGAGGTGAGTAAATGTCATTTTTTATTTTTTTAACAGGAGATGCCGGCCGGATGGAACAAGGTGTCGGGTGAGTGGCTTTTTTTATTACTTTGCCCACTAGCAGGGAAGGAAGCCAGGCAACTAGAATTTACGTGCCTGGCGTTTAATGGTCGGAGAGGCAGCCACGTAAATATAGCGTTTCCCCCCAATAAGAGACAGAACTCAGTATTGAGGGTGAAGATGAACTTCTTTTATTAGTGCCACCCTGTGCCTTATATGCAAGTCTCCATGCAAGGGGACCTCCCCCGTGGACCTGATGGAGAACTGCATGACAAACGCACAGACCAATGGGAGCAGGCCACACAATCCCTCAACTCTGTCGGTAACACAATCAGTAGAACAATAGCAGTCTGTAACACAATCAACAATACAATGACAGTCTGTAACGTAATCAATAGCACAATGACAATAGCAGTCTGTAACACAATCAACAATACAATGACAGTCTGTAATGTAATCAATAGCACAATGACATTGTCTGTGACATTCTCAAGAAAATGAAAGTAATGAGTCTATGCAAAAGTCCAAGGGCAGAAACAGGGCCTTTAAAATCCAAAAGGCATAGAGTCTGTCACACCCCTCAACAACTGACACACACTAGCCAAGTCTTCTCTATGCCTGCAATCCTTTATCTGACCGCTGTGACGTGCTCTTTCAGTGCCTGCCACTGACTTCTATTGATATATGGAGTCTCCAGTGCTACAGGTGATCGATTTCTACCCCCAACAGCTGATACACCTTTTCAATAGACGGAAATGAGAGATTAGAGTTAGGATGCACCTCACAGAGGCACCTTGGCGTTTGGTGCTGCAGCTTCAGCATACCTCTGCAGATGTGTGTGCATCAAGACCTCAGATTTGGAGACAGATTATAGGTTTGGCTGCAAGCTAACAGGGTTGAGTGCTGTGGCCCCTTTAAGACTTGGTGTACCCTAATTGCCCTGCTCACGTGCACCTCCCAGGTTAGTTATAAACTGGTCTGAGCACCACCCATCCTTTGTATCCATAGGGTCGCTCTGATATCTCTATGGCCTCAACATTCCCATGTCATGGAGACATCTAGTGTTAGTGCAGGTAGGTGGTAAGTCATTGGGTCACTCTGATATCTCTATGGCCTCAATGATGTCATGGAGACATCTAGTGTTGGTGCAGGTAGGTGGTAAGTCATTGGGTCACTCGGATATCTCTATGGCCTCAACATTCCCATGTCATGGAGACATCTAGTGTTGGTGCTTGTGGGTGGTAAGTCATTGGGTCTCACTGATAACTCTATGGCCTCAACATTCCCAAGTCATGGAGACATTTAGTGTTGGTGCATGTGGGTGGTAAGTCATTGGGTCACACTGATATCTCTATGGCCTCAATGATGTCATGGAGACATCTAGTGTTGGTGCAGGTAGGTGGTAAGTCATTGGGTCACTCGGATATCTCTATGGCCTCAACATTCCCATGTCATGGAGACATCTAGTGTTGGTGCTTGTGGGTGGTAAGTCATTGGGTCTCACTGATATCTCTATGGCCTCAATGATGTCATGGAGACATTTAGTGTTGGTGCAGGTAGGTGGTAAGTCATTGGGTCACACTGATATCTCTGTGGCCTCAACATTTCCATGTCATGGAGACATTTAGTGTTGGTGCTTGTGGGTGGTAAGTCATTGGGTCACACTGATATCTCTATGGCCTCAATGATGTCATGGAGACATCTAGTGTTGGTGCAGGTAGGTGGTAAGTCATTGGGTCACTCGGATATCTCTATGGCCTCAACATTCCCATGTCATGGAGACATCTAGTGTTGGTGCTTGTGGGTGGTAAGTCATTGGGTCTCACTGATAACTCTACGGCCTCAACATTCCCAAGTCATGGAGACATTTAGTGTTGGTGCTTGTGGGTGGTAAGTCATTGGGTCACACTGATATCTCTATGGCCGCAAAGATGTCATGGAGACATCTAGTGTTGGTGCAGGTAGGTGGTAAGTCATTGGGTCAGTTGGATATCTCTATGGCCTCAACATTCCCATGTCATGGAGACATCTAGTGTTGGTGCTTGTGGGTGGTAAGTCATTGGGTCTCACTGATAACTCTATGGCCTCAACATTCCCAAGTCATGGAGACATTTAGTGTTGGTGCTTGTGGGTGGTAAGTCATTGGGTCACTCTGATATCTCTATGGCCTCAACATTCCCATGTCATGGAGACATCTAGTGTTGGTGCTTGTGGGTGGTAAGTCATTGGGTCTCACTGATAACTCTATGGCCTCAACATTCCCATGTCATGGAGACATCTAGTGTTGGTGCAGGTAGATGGTAAGTCATTGGGTCTCACTGATAACTCTACGGCCTCAACATTCCCAAGTCATGGAGACATTTAGTGTTGGTGCTTGTGGGTGGTAAGTCATTGGGTCACTCTGATATCTCTATGGCCTCAACATTTCCATGTCCAGTGTTGGTGCAGGTGGGTGGTAAGTCATCGGGTCACTGTGGTGTCTCCATAAGTCAGTAGGTCCTCTTGTATTCCCGTTCTCTTTTTACCTTGTGATAGGTGGGGGAGTCGCTGCTTCTCCATCGTGGTGTCCCTGTAGAGCTCCTACCGCTCCTCTGATTCCTCCCCCTGCTCTGAATTTCCTGGAGCAATGGCTACTGGGTAGAGAGCAAACTGGAAGTAATAAAGAACTCAATCAGTGGTCACACCATTACACCCCCATTCCCCATATTAGGGTCACCCCAATGCTTACCACTAGGACCCTCTTACCCTACTGCCTCCCAGTATTACCCGCTCTCATTATTCAGCCCCTTCCCCATATTAGGGTCACCCTAATGCTTACCACTACGACCTTCTTACCCTACTGCCTCCCAGTATTACCCGCTGTCATTATTCAGCCCCTCCCCCATATTAGGGTCACCCCGATGCTTACCACTAGGACCCTCCTACCCTACTGCCTCCCAGTATTACCCTCTCTCATTATTCACCCCCTCCCCCATATTAGGGTCACCCCGATGCTTACCACTAGGACCCTCTTTCCCTACTGCCTCCCAGTATAACCCACTCTCATTATTCACCCCCTTCCCCCATATTAGGGTCACCCCTATACTTGCCACTAGGACCCTCTTACCCTACTGCCTCCCAGTATTACCCTCTCTCATTATTCTCCCCCTACCCCCATATTAGGGTCACACCAATACTTACCACTAGGACCCTCTTGCCCTACTGCCTCTAGTATTACCCGCTCTCATTATTCACCCCCTTCCCCCAATATTAGGGTCACCCCAATGCTTACCACTAGGACCCTCTTTCCCTACTGCCTCCCATTATTCACCCCCTTCCCCATTGCCTCCCATTATTACATGTCTCTCTGGCCTCCTCTAACACATCCCCCCGATAGCTGGCCTGCGGCAGCTGACCCTCCTGAATGGCTGCCGTGGGCACACCCGCAGCTAGAGGCAATCAGGGATGTGGACAGCGCCACACGTGTCATCCACAAATCTGCCCTAGGAACGGGCGATCCCAGGCTTTAATTTTGGTGGGGCATCCCAAATCAGGATGTCCCATACAAGAGGAACAAACCCCAACATAGATGAATAGGATGGGATTTGTTCCTCTTTAAAGGGACGTTCCAGGCAAATTCTGGCTGTCAGGGGCGGCGTCTTTCCATCAGTAGCACTTTTTTAGGGTCCCTGAAATGAAGTAAGACTAATGAAGGGACCCTCACATTGAAACATAGATGGATGTGTCATCTGCAGAACAGTCACTGGGAGTTACTGACAAATATAAAGCAGGTGGAATGAATGACACAGCTCCTGAGCAGAAAGCTAATTAAAACATTTGCCTGAAGTGTTGCTTTAAAAACAGACCCACTGCCCACAAATGTCCCCAAACTACCAATCCACCATCACCTTAAAGCGGAACAAAACCCAGGATTTTATATAGTTTGGGTTTTGTATCGTGCCCCCCTTTTGGGCTAGATTCCAGGGCTGTGTGTGCTCAATTTTGTTCCACTTTATTTCTCTATTACGTCTCTCACGATTTCTCCATTTCACTGGCCGCCCTTACTACCCTCCATCGCTACCCTCCCCTATTAACCTCCCTAATTGCCTCCCACTATTAAAGTGGACCAAAACCCAGGATTTTAACTATCCTAGGTTTTGGTCCTTTCCCCCCAGGGCACCCCATATTAGGGTCACCCCAAAGCTTACCACTAGAACCCTCTTACCCTACTGCCTCCCAGTATTACCCGCTCTCATTCACCCCCTTCCCCATGTGCGGCCACTCGTCCAATCAGCGCGCTTGGAGCCGCTGACGTCACATTTAAGGCCAGCGATTCCGAGCACGCTGGCGGCCGCATCCCCCTCTACCCTCTAACAGAGAGCGTGCCTGCTACGGCCATTCACAAATGCCTGGCGCGGACACGTGTCCTGCTAGAGGTATAGTGGGGATGTGGCCGTGGCTCACACATGCGCCGTTGGACCGGGAAACAAGGTAAGTGCAGGGCGAGACTGCCAATTCTCTACCTCTATTAACCCTTCATGTGACTGAGCTCTCTCTCTGTATGAGTGAGGCATGCTGGGATTGGAGGCAGTAACCCTTCATGTGACTGAGCTCTCTCTGTATGAGTGAGGCATGCTGGGATTGAGGGCAATAACCCTTCATGTGACTGAGCTCTCTCTGTATGAGTGAGGCATGCTGGGATTGGGGGCAGTAACCCTTCATGTGACTGAGCTCTCTCTGTATGAGTGAGGCATGCTGGGATTGGGGGCAATAACCCTTCATGTGACTCACTCTTTCTCTGTATGAGTGAGGCATGCTGGGATTGGAGGCATTAACTTTACGCTATTGCAACACAATCAATACACAGTGATCATGCGATAAGTACCTTACAATATAAAGTCAAGATACAATAAGGAAAATAAACTGTATAACTTATCCAGGATAATAGACAAACAATCATAGGAAGTAAGTACCCAACCGACATCTGACTGTTCTGTTCCGATGACGCATCATCTCCTTTTTATATAAGGCAACCCAATGTATATCTTTAAAGAGAACCAAAACCGAGGATTTTGACTAATCTGAATTTTGGCTCTTGCCCCTGGGGCAACCTGATCAGGGATGCCCTGTTGTGTGACACCCCCCCAGGTTGCCCCAACAAACTCACCTATTTCCGGTCCTACGACGCATGCATGGCTGCTCATCCTGTCAGCGTGCTCAGATCCAATCGAGCCCCTTCATCCAGGAGTTCTTCTAATACGAGCGGATCCGAGCACGCTGATGGCTGCATCCCCCACTACCCTCTAACAGGAAGCATGCCCGCGTCAGCCATTCACAAATGCCTGGCATGGGCACGCGCCCTGGTAGAGGCATAGCGGAGATGTGGCCACTGTTTGTGCATGCACTGTTGGACCGGGAATAAGGATGAGTTTATGGGCGACCCAGGGGGTTTCACACAGCGAATCCTATAGATTCCTGGGCCGATCTCATTGCGTCCACTTTAAAGTGGAACAAAACCCACCCGGGTTGGCACTAGCCTCCTTTCGGGGGTGCCCATTAACACACATCACCTTTCTGAGCTCCAACAGCACATGTGCAGGCTCTCATCCAATGAGAGCCATCTGCTGCGATGATGCCATTCTTCAGAAGGCTCTTATTGACTAGAATGCTTGTGTGGGGGGGGGGCTTGCGCGAATGCGTGTGCATGTGTGGGGGGTTTGCCTGTATGCATGTGCATGTGTGTGGGGGGCTTGTCAGTATGCATATGCGTGTGTGAGGGGGCTTGCCTGTATGCATATGCATGTGTGTGGGGGCTTTCCTGTATGCATATGCATGTGTGTGGGGGCTTGCCTGTATGCGTGTGCATGTGTGTGGGGGGCTTGCCTGTATGCGTGTGCATGTGTGTGGGGGGCGTGTCTGTATGCATATGCATGTGTGTGGGGGGCTTGCCTGTATGTGTGTGCATTTGTGTGGGGGGCTTGTCTGTATGCGTGTGCATGTGTGTGGGGGGCTTGTCTGTATGCATATGCATGTGTGTGGGGGGCTTGCCTGTATGTGTGTGCATTTGTGTGGGGGGCTTGTCTGTATGCATATGCGTGTGTGTGAGGGGGCTTGCCTGTATGCGTGTGCATGTGTGTGGGGGCTTGCCTGTATGCGTGTGCATGTGTGTGGGGGGCTTGCCTGTATGTGTGTGCATTTGTGTGGGGGGCTTGTCTGTATGCATATGCGTGTGTGTGAGGGGGCTTGCCTGTATGCGTGTGCATGTGTGTGGGGGGCTTGCCTGTATGCGTGTGCATTTGTGTGGGGGGCTTGTCTGTATGCATGTGCATGTGTGTGGGGGGCTTGCCTGTATGCATGTGCATTTGTGTGGGGGGCTTGTCTGTATGCATATGCGTGTGTGTGAGGGGGCTTGCCTGTATGCGTGTGCATGTGTGTGAGGGGGCTTGCCTGTATGCATATGCGTGTGTGTGGGGGGCTTGTATGTATGCATATGCATGTGTGTGGGGGGCTTGCCTGTATGCGTGTGCATGTGTGGGGGGCTTGCCTCTATTATTATTATTATTATTATTATTATATTACTCCTAGATGGCATTTCCCTCTCTATGGTCCAATAGCACATACGTGGACTCTCGTCCAATCAGCATCTACGGCAACACATTAATTTGCAGCTGGAGAAACTGAATGGAATCCCAGACGCACACATCACTCGCATCCTACAGCCGTGCTAGGCCACACACAGCCATTCAGTTGTTAGTGACGAGTGATGCTGCTGCTGATGCTCGCACATCGCCTTGGGCTTGTTGGAAAGGTAAGGATAGCAGTCGACTCAGGAGCAGGGCTTTTTTTTTCTTTCCTGGACATTTCCTATAAGGAGAGGATGCTTTTCTTTTTCATGCAGTACTGTGTCCAATAAAAGACACCATGAGGTATAGGTAGGCATCTTTTTGCAGGGCTCATACACAGCCAGGGGAGTGGATGGGTTAGAGTTGAATACAGAAACTATAGAGAAACTTTCCAAACTAAATCTAACCTCTATGTCAGAGGCAGCACTGCCAGTGTTTCCCAATGCTAACAGATGTTCCTTGAGGTTTACATATTAGGCAGGGGAGGCCACTGCCACCGGGCCCATGGTAGAAGAGGGCCCAGTGCAAGCTACATCTTGCACCATCATTGGTGGTTCAGTGAGACAGGGCCTCCTCAATGTATTTATGGGTGGGGGTGATGGGTGGTGTAAGGCTGACTGCTGGGATGGGTGAGGATTAGACTGGATAAGACGCACAGGCATTTCCCCCGCACTTAGAGGGGTGAAAGTGCATCTTATGGGGTGAAAAATCTGGTAACCTCTGAGATGTGCACTGGACAACCCATCAGTTTTATTGTGCACCCCGCCATGGACAAGTAAGCATAAGCAGGGACATTACATGTCTCCTACTCTGCTTTCTCAGGCAGTCAGAACAGCCCCTGCACCACCAATCTGAGCACTTCCATGGGGAAAGAACGAAAGACCCTAACACTGGCCACGAGCTGTGGACTGGCATCCAGGAGCAGACAGATGAGTGGCTGTTGCCGTGGCACCTGAAGCCTGGAAAGGTGGTGTGCTACAATGGGCAGATCCTTGTAGCAGACTTGGGTTGAGGTTGGTTGAAGCACATCCCTTGACTGGTGCATGTGCTCAACTTGGTGGTGCAGAGCTTCCTGGCCCATTATCCAGAAATGCTGGAGCACCTTTGTTCCCACCCTGCTGTTGCTCGCTCCTCTGCGCTGCAGAGGAACTTCGGCCTTCTCACCCACTGCCTCATATGTGACTTGCACCACCCGGTGGAATTCCATGTTGTACATGCTGGAAAGGGTGTGCGAGCAGCAGCAGGTGATAGTGGAGTTCCAGCTACAAAATGCCCTGGAGAGCCAAGGTGCAGACCAACAGCGCTTCACCATCAGTGAGTGGGCTTCCATGAGGGAGATCTGCGCGGTGCTGCAGTGCTTCCAGTACGCCACAAATATGGTCAGCGCTACCATCCCCATCCTTAGCCGACTTCAGATGATTTCCGAGAAGGAGGAAGAAGGACCATTTTCCCCACTGTTAGGGCAATGCACACGTGGGTTGCTGGGCTGACAGCCAGGTACTCCACTGTCCAGCCAGAGGACAGTTTTGGAGGAATCGGAGGAGGAGGACGTTCTCTCACAGCAGGATGGCACCCAGCGCAGCTCACGGGCATCACTGGATTGTTCCTCTTCCTTGGAGGAAGGAGGAGACACCTGACCTGACGACAGCTCGGGACAGCTTCTCCTTAATTCAGGGAAGCCTGGCTCACATGAGCCACTACATGCTCCAGTGCCTGTAAAAGGACCACAGAATTGTCCGCAAAGTCACCAGTGCCAAATACTGGGTGGTCATCCTGCTTGATCCCCCGCTATAACGACATCATCAACTCCTTGATTCCAGCACTGGAGCGGGATTGGAAAAATACCATTTTGTGAGTACTCACCTTTAAAATGGGTATTATGAGTGTGTCATACACCCCGCTTCCACCATTCATGACATCTGGGTAGTCTCCAGTAGAGGGCGAACTTCTGCAGAGATGAATGCAAAAAAGAAGCTCCTCCCTGTCCATAAATACCTGGGACCCCAGTGTATAATAGCAGTAAGAGGACCAGGAAGAACCAATATAACAACAAAAATAAAAAAGGTTCACCATATAAAGGATCCGGAATACAACAAGGGTGGGGTGATATACCCATTTTAAAGGTGAGTACTCACAAAATGGTATTATTCTAAGTGTGTCATACACCCCGCTTCCACCATTCATGACATCTGGGACATCCAATAGCAATGTCCGTCATGGGTAGGAACCGACAAAAAAACAGGAAAAAAATGCACCAACTTAAAACCACTGCAGCTTGCAGAACCTTGCGGCCAAAAACAGCATCCGATGAGGCCCGCACATCAATGTTGTAAAACTTGGAAAAAGTATGAACGGAAGACCAAGTAGCAGCCTTACAAACTTGTTCAACAGAAGCCTGGTGCTGAAAAGCCCAGGATGCACCAACAGCACGAGTAGAATGCACAGTGATCTTAAAAGGGGGAGTCCTCCACTCAGCAGAATAGGCCCCAACAATGGCCTGGCGTATCCATTTACTAATGGTAGACTTGGCGGGCGCCAAACCTTTTCTGGGCCCGGAAGGCACCACGAACAAGGTGTCCGTCTTACGAAAAGGAGAAGTTGCAACCAAATAGTACTTCACACAACGAACCACATCCAAAGAGTGCAAAACCCTCTCCTTGTCATTGCTAGGCTTAGGACACAAGGAAGGGAGAACTACATCCTGATTGAGATGGAAAGCAGAAACCACCTTAGGAAGGAAATCTGGTTTAAAGCGAAAAACCACCTTGTCCTGGTGTCTCTCAAAGTAAGGGGCCTGAATAGACAGAGCCGCCAACTCAGAGACACGCCGAACAAAGGTAATAGTCACCAAAAAGGCAACCTTTTGAGTAAGCACAGAAAGAGCCACATCCTGTATCGGTTCAAAAGGAGGCCCCTGGAGGGCCGACAGAACCAAATTTAGGTCCCAAACGGGAACCAAAGCCTTTCTAGGGGGCCGAACATGAGTGACCCCTTGGAAAAAAGTCTTGACCAGATGATGCAAAGCAAAAGAACTTTGAAAAAAGACAGCCAGGGCAGAAGCCTGACCCTTCAAAGTACTGAGCTGGAAACCCTGATCCAGACCGTGTTGTAGAAACTCCAAAATCCTAGGAATCGAAAACACCCTGCAAGGTAAGGCCCTAGCCTCACACCAGTCAATATAGGACCGCCAAGTCCTATAGTAAATACCAGAGGAAGACCTCTTCCTAGCTCTAATCAAAGTCTGAACGACAGCCTCAGAGAAACCTTCCTCCTTCAGAATGAAGGTTTCAGCAGCCAAGCCGTCAAAGCCAGCGTTTGTAAATTGGGGTAAAGTAGTTGACCCTGAGATATCAGGTCCGGAACCAGGGGCAGCCTGTTCTGCTCTACCGCCAGTCTTACGACGTCTGCGTACCAAACCTGTCTTGGCCACATTGGGGCCACCAGAATTGCTGGTGCCCCCTCGGGAACCAGCTTGCGAACTACCTTGCCCACCATGGAGAAGGGGGGGAAACAGATACAGGAACCCCAGATCCCTCCAGGCAAGAGACAAGGCATCCACCGCCAGAGCCAGAGGATCCTGAGATAGAGACACAAAGGATGGAAGCTTGTGATTGTGCCGTGAGACAAAGAGATCCACCTCCGGAGTCCCCCACTTGTGACACAGGGACCGAAAAATCCCAAGATTGAGAGACCACTCCCCTCGGCGAGGGAAGCCCCTGCTCAGGGCATCCGCCTCCGTGTTCTCCACTCCCGGAATGTAAACTGCCGAAATGCAAGGGACATTGCTCTCCGCCCAAGTCAAGATCAGAGAGACTTCCCTGAGGGCACTCCTGCTGCGAGTCCCTCCTTGGTGATTGATGTAGGCCACCGCCGTTCGATTGCCTGATCGAACCTGAACCGGCAAGCCCTGTAAGTGAGGTGTCAGCCTTGACAGAACAAGCCGGATGGCTCTGAGCTTTAGGACATTGATGGGGGTGTGAGCCTCCTGAGGACCCCACAACCCCCTGAACTGATGACTCTTCCAGAAACCTCCCCAGCCCGAAAGGCTGGCATCCGTGGTCACCATCTCCCACCAAGGGGCCAGAAAAGACCTGCCCCTCAACAGATTGCTTGGCTCCAGCCACCACTGAAGTGACTGCCGAACCCTGGGAGACATCCGGAAGGACTGATCCAAGGACTGCGAACATCTGTCCCAATGCAACAACAGGTGAAGCTGGAGCCACCTCATGTGGAACTGGGCAAAGGGGACTGCCTCGAAGGACGCCACCATCAAACCTACCAGTTTCATCCCCATCCGGATAGAGGGGCAACGAATGGCCAGAAGAAGGCGAATCGGATCCTGAACCCCCTGCACCTTGGGTCGAGGTAGAAACACTTTGGCCTGAGTGGTATCCAGATTCATGCCCAGGAATGAAATCTCCCTGGAAGGAGAAAGAGAGGATTTGGGGTGGTTGATCACCCATCCGAACCTCTCCAGAGTTGACACCACAATCTTGGTGTCCAGTTCTGCCTGACGGAAGGAAGAAGCTGAAATCAGCAGGTCGTCCAGATACGGCACAATGCGAATGCCCTGGGCCCTGAACAGGGCCATTATGCCCGCCAGAACCTTGATGAAAACCCTTGGTGCTGAGGTCAGCCCAAACGGGAGGGCCACAAACTGAAAATGAAGATCCTCCACCGCAAACCTGAGAAATCTCTGGTGCGCTGGGAAGATTGGAACATGCAGGTAAGCATCCTTGATGTCTATGGACGTCATAAAATCCCCTTGACGAAGGGAACCGATGGCAGAGCGCAGAGTCTCCATGCGAAACTTCTTGGTTCTGATGAACCTGTTGCGAATTTTTAGATCCAGAATGGGTCTTATGGATTCATCCTTTTTGGGGACCGTGAAAAGATTGGAGTAGTAGCCCCTGCCTCTCTCCGAGGGAGGCACAGGACATATGACTTCCATGTCCCGAAGATTTTGGACTATCAACAGGAGCCCCTGTGCAGCCTGAAAGTCCGTGGGCACCCGAGACCTTAAGAATCTTGGAGGGGGCCAGTACTCGAACTCCAGCTTGTACCCGGACGAGACCACTTCCAGAATCCATCTGTCTGTGACCTACTGGGCCCAGACCTGGAAGAAGAGCCGCAGCAGTCCCCCCACCCGTACGGTGAGGGCGCCCCCTCATTGCTGAGTTGGTTTGGCAGGGGGCTTAGGTTAGGAGCCCCAGGCAGATGCTGGATGGGCCCGTCCTCTGCCTCTGCCCCAGGAGGAACCTCTGATGCCTGAGTAGGCGAAACCTCTGATGGCTCTGGCACCTCGAAAGGAAGGGTTGAAGGAGCTCGCCCCCCCAAAAGGAGCGACGCTGTTTCTTACGCTGGGGTAGCTTACCACCCTTAGCCACCGCATCCAACTTATCTCCAAACAGCCGCGTACCCAGGAAGGGAAGATCGGTGAGCGATTTCTTGGCTGCAAAGTCTGCCGCCCACTGGTGAAGCCAGACCGATTGGGGCATGGCCACCAATAAGGCCGAAGTTCTACTACACATAACAATAGTGTCTTCCATAGCAGCCAAGACAAAATCCATAAACAATTCACATCTTTTAAGGGCAGCAAACTCAGCGCTGGCCGGATCAAAATGGGCACTATTCAAAAACTCCCTGACAAGGGATCTATTAGCCACAGCCGCTAGCGCAGATGCACACACAGGCCGTAAGGCTGAACCCACACTGGCAAAGGCATGGCAAGCCAACTGATCAATGCGCTTATCCTCACCATCTTTGAGGGTAGTGGCATCAGGGGTGTGGACCACAAAGGTGTTGGACAACCCCAAAACAGGCGCGTCGACCTCGGGAGGGGAAGAACAGCGCTTTACCGCATCATCCGGGAAGGGATACTTCCCATCCCATCCCTGAGGAACGCCTGGAAGCCGACTCGGTCTCTCCCATTCCCTAAGGATCAATGCATCAAAATGACTTTGCGTAGGAAACTCCAAGCGGGGCTTAGAGGACCCGAAAAATTCCCCTTTTTTGAGAGGGACCGCCTCCGGTGGAGCAATGTCCAAAACCTCCAGGAGATGGGCCAGAACTTTAGAAGTGTCAATGGCATCCCCCAGCGCCTGCCCAACACCATTATCACACAACTGCACATCGTCAGATTCTGATTCCTCAAACAACTCCCCCTCCTCTAACGGGGAATAATCTGACCACTCATACTCATCAAAATCCAAAGCCGGCCATACCGGCGATAAATGTCTCTTCTTGGCATGAGCCTTTTTGCCCACTGCGCCGGAAAGAAATCTCTCAATGCTGGCCAGGCGAGCACAAATATCAGAGTGCGACTCCCCACTAGTGACGATGTCACTTGGGGTACGGATAAGACGGGGAGGGGTAGGCAATGAATTGGGCGGTGCTGACCCAGAAGCCTGGGAAGCAGACTGCCGCGATATGGCCTTCTGTGCACATGGAATACAAATTAGCACATTCTCTCCATAAGGGTTACCCCACAACCCACACACGGCCGGGATTGTCCTGAAGGAAGCCCAAGCCCAGTATCCTGCGGAGCCTCCATATGGTGATATTTTGGGGTAGTCGCAATGACCCTAGGGAATTAAGCTGGTAAGCAACCCTGGGATGCCCCTTTAAAGACCCAGTTGGAGGATTTGGAAAAGGTGTAATTTAAATCTAGGGACCCTAGGACTGGGAGAACCCCCTAACATGCAGAACACAGGGAGTCCTCCTGAAAGACACAAATGAAAGGGGACCCATCAGCCAACACTCATACATTACCTAATACTATAATATATATATCTATATAGATATATACATCTATATACACAATATATACAAAAAGGACAGCGCAGCCCCCTGCAGAGAGGGGTGCTGCCATAACAGGAAGAGAGGGGGCCCACAGGGCACTCACAAAACAGCGGAGTCCGCAGCAGCAACAGGAACAAGATGGCCACCGGAGCCCAGCACAGCCTTGCCTGGAGGGAGTGAAGAGAAGAAGAGGGGCGGGTCAGCGCAGAATGCACGCTCGTTAGGCCACGCCCCCTCCCACAAGTCCAGCAACGCGGATCCAGGCCGTGGGCTGAGCCTCAGCAAGGCGCCAAAACGAGGGGGGAGGGGCGGGCCGCGCCGAGGGCCAGCCCCGGCCCCCCAACACGCAGGCTGAGGGGGAGAAGCTCCCTCTGCTAAACGCTGCACAGCATGGTGCAGACCCACAGCAAAGTGACAGTACACCGCAACATGCGCACACACACACACACACTGTAAGCACCCACACAATAAAGAAATGTGAGGGACAAGCCTGCCCCCCCCCCTCCGCTGGAGGGTTAGGGAAGGGACCCGGAAGGTGGGGGATCCGGAACCAGAGTCTGGTGGACAGATACGGCAGAAGGGACAGGGCATCCCAAACCGGGGTCACCAACCCGGACACCGCCTACCCCTTGCAATGGGGCCTCACGGAGGAGCAATGCTCCTTAAACACCTAAAAAGGTGTTGCCTACCCTCACCAGGACCTACAGCCAAGGCTGGGAGGCTCATACAGGACAATGGAATAAGGTCCAGGCAGAAATAGGGGCAAGAATGGCCGGGCGTGGGGAGGGTGAGCATGGCCACAATGTGGAACAACCTATTCTATTGTCCGCCACATCCACCACCATCAGATACTAAGGCCCATAGTACCAGGCAGACTTCGACTCACATGGTGGATGACTACCTGTCCACACGTCTCCTGGTACTCAGTGATGGGTTCTCCCCGTTCAATTCCTGGGTTGGTAAATTGGAAGAGTGGCCAGAGTTTGCCCTCTATGCCTTGGAGGTGCTGCCAAATGTCCTATCAGAATGTGTGTTAAGTACTGCAGGGGGTGGGTGTCATGGCTGACAGGAGGATCCGCCTATCCAGTGTGGACATCCTTGCATTCCTTAGGATGAACCAGGTGTGGACCTCAAGGGACTTGGCTCTGCCAGCACTTAAATGAGTGGTTGCTACATCCTCCTCTTATGCTTAAACCACATCCACCTCCGCCATCTCCTCCCCATCAACCCCTCACGACCTCTGACACCTCTAAAAAAATGTATTATTTTAATTAAATAATTAATTTGTTAATATATTTATTGATGTAAATATTTATTTGTGTATATATTTATTTATTGATGTTAGTATTTATTTATGTATGTATATATTGATTGATAAATGTATTTTTTTTGTCCTTACTTGTGTATTTAATTTTTTACATAGAAACATAGAAGGTAATAGGCAGAAGGCGACCATATACTCCATCTAGTCTGCCCTTATGTGTATACTGTATGTTTTCTTTATCTTAGGATAGATGTGTGCTTATCCCAGGCATGTTTAAATTCAGTGATTTTTCAACTACCTCTGCTGGAAGTCTGTTCCAAGCATCTACTACTCTTTCTATAAAATAATATTTTTTAGCATTGCTCCTGATCGTCCCCCGATCAGCTTCAGGTTGGGCCCCTTGTTCTATCATTAAGTCTCTTCTTAAAAACACTTCCCTCCTGAACCTTATTCAATCCTTTCACATATATAAAGGTCTCCATCATGTCCCCTCTCTCCCTTCTTTCCTCCAGACTGTACAAATTAAGTTAAGTCTCTCCTGATAAATTTCTAAGTTTAAGTCCTTCCACCATTTTTGTTGCTGTCCTTTGGACCCGTTCTATTTGAATAATGTCTTTTTGCAGGTAAGTACACACAGTATTCTAGCTGTGGCCTCACCAGGGCTCTATACATCGGCATCACAACCTCCATCTTCTTACTGGTGATGCCTCGAGCTATGCAGCCGAGCATCCTGCTTGCTTTTCCCACTGCCTGGCTACACTGTCCACTCATCTTGAAGCTTTCAGTAATCAGTATCCCTAAATCTCTTTCCTCCCAGGTCCCAGTAACACAGTACTGCCCATACAGTACTCAGAGCAGGGATTCCTTCTACCCAAGTGCATGAGTTTCCTGTTATTGGTTTCCCTAGCTAACAGTGTTAGCTTTTAAACATTCCGAGAATGAGCTGTGTGGCTATGAAATGCCGATACAAAGTATCTATATTTCAAAACCTTTCAGTATCAATATAGACAGAGCTCTGTAAACAGTATAATAGACATATACGCATATAATTAAGTGCATGCTGGTTCTGACAATTCCTCAGAGAGACAACATTAGGAGGACAATCTCTATTATCCATTCAAATTCTGATGAGATGCATAAACAAAGAGTGCGCCGTAAAGCATAGCCTATAATAATGGTGCTCTTACTGAAAGATCATTATGGACTCAAAGCCCTGCATCAATAGGTAACGGCCACAGAGTATGAACAAAGTATGCATAGGTAAAACATGTTACCCAAGATCATGTATTAGTACTATATGCAGAGCTGTATTTCCCATTAGGCAACCCTAGGCACGTGCCTAGGGTGGCTAACCTGGAGGGGGGTTCTGCCCTTACTACTGTAGTAAAAAAGATAAATTCAAACAATCATAGCCAGAACATTAATGCCTCCTAACAAACAACCGCCAGCAGTGTGCTAGGGGGTTGAACCAGAGGCCAGAGCATCTCCCCTCCACTGCTTTGGTCATGTGACTCCTGTATGTCAGAATTACAGAAAGATGGAGCTTGCTTGCCTGCTCCTCTGCATTTCCTCCTTTGTTCCCTGTCCCTTCTCCACACACATACTATGCATCTAACCCATTGCACCCTCTCCCCCTCCACACTTTTTTTTAATACAGACCGTGCCCCAACTTAAACTGGGCAAACACCCGTTCTTTCGCGCGTTAGTCCCGCAGACAGCGAATAAGTACAAGCTTGGGGGGCAGGCACCCAACATAACCCCCCAGAATGCCTGATATCCTTACCTTCACCTCGAGCCAGCGTCATGAAAGGAATCCCGCGATTGGACACTGGGCAGTTCCATGGGCCATAGTCGTGGCCTTGGCACTGGCCACCATGTGTGTGCTGGCGGCCAATCATGGGCGTCCTTTCCCGAAGTGAAGGTAAGGATATTGGGCGTTCTGGGGAGGTTATGTTCTGGGGGCTCCAGCATTCTGGATGCCCCCCCCCGAGATTGTTCTTATCTTCTATCTGCCTGAGAGGCCAACATCCGTCAAAGGAAAAACGGGTGTTGGTTGAGTTTAAAAAAAAGGGGGCGTAAGCACTTAGTGCCTAGGGCACCATGAACACCAAATACGGCCCTCCCTATAAGTAGTATAATAGTATGACACGCTACAAGCTGCCTCCCACTCCGTAGTCCACCCGGGGCGGGCGGCGTCTGGAGGGGCGGTGGTTTTAATGCACATCTGCGCCTTGAGGGTTTAAAAAGCGGGACATTCTGCCCCGCTTTCCCACAGGAGCGCAACTTCACGGCACCAGGGCAGAGAAACAGACATCCCTCCAGCTTTCCATCGCACATTTTCTTAAAGATATATTGACCATCAGAACTCAATACAATGAATTCATCCCTGATGGTAGGATGTCTATCTATTTATTTTACCCTGACTGCTGGAATGGGGCCCATACTGTTATCCCTATATTCCACTAAAATCCCTTTCCCCAAGCGATAATCAATTAACTTGGATGGTAGACTATTATGGTGCCAGCTGTCATTGTGAACCTATGATATTTTATATCCAGAAATGGATATTCTGGTCTGTACCAGTTCATAAAATATATGTCCAAGGATCTTGCACCCCCCTCAGTGCTGTGGGTTCTTCTCTTCGCATAATCAAGTACCTAATGTGGCATTTGGACCAACAGGTATTTAACCATGTTTGTAAATTTAACCATGATTGTAAATTAAAGTGACAGTTACCAATTATGTTACAGTAATTAATGCACTTTTATAAATATAGATATGAACACGCTGCTAAGGGGTGCTGAAGAAGCCAAGTCCTGGCGAAACAAGTCCGCCCACCCATACAACAATGTCTACCAGCAATTAAATTAATACCCACAATGGGAATTAAAAAATATATATAAGTGTTCATGGTCACCTATGTGGTTTTAGACTTAATTGTAATAAATTTTGTACTTTTTATACTACGAGAATCTTGAGAGAACATTGTTAGACTTTTTTTTACTCATGCGGGGTAGGTCGCTTTGAGCTCCCACTATTGGGGTCAGCTTAAGCCTTTATTTGTCGTGTTTAATTATAGCCAATAGACCCAACCAGCGATTGTATTTAGTGATTATATTTATCACTTACCTATTCCTTGTTTCATTTGTATCGATCAGTGGGTTTTTTTTTTTTTACTCTGCTTTGGGAAATGTGTAATCTTCGCAGGTGGGCCGTGTTGTAAGTGGTTGGGCTCTGCACTGAGCCAAATCGATATTGTGCCATGTTTTGAAGGCACATCTTCTGCCTCTGGATCCTGCCCCATGGTGCTTCTGCCGCCACCTCCAATGCCAGGTCTCCAGGAACCTGTGCCGTGTCTCCTCCCACTATCAAGCATCTCACTCGCTGCCGCAAAGAGGGGCCTTTTATACCGAGATGACGTCAGCTTAAAATGCTTCATTCTTGCACCTCACCTGGTACATCCATTTGGAGAAATGACTTGTCTGCAGGGCCTTGATTACCTAAGGTGGCAACCGAGTGATCCCTTATGTGGACATCTGGGGAAGAGTACTGAATGATGGGACCTTCAACACTGCAGTCCACCATTGGCTATCAGAGATGGATATCGGAGGGGCTCATTTTCTACTGATCCTACCAGGACAACATGCTGGCAGACTTCCTAAGCAGGGATAAAGTCAGGTGACAATGGACAAGTCAACCAGAGGTTGTCATTATGCAACAGATGTTGAAACAGGCATCGACATGTGCCTCATAACACAATAGGAAACTGAAGCTGTTTGTGGACATGACCTCCTTGGATGCTTTGGTGATTCATGGAGAGGAGTGTCATGCAACATCACAAGGGGTCCACTGAAATCTGGAGTTGGCCTTGCACACACACCCTTTAAATTTCTAAGACAGTATTGCAGCCACTGACATCATTTTTTGGCCCTTGGTTCTGCATCAAAAAAGACACATTGGTTAAATTGGATTGGCAAGTCAAAGGTAAAAAAATATCAGTATCTTACCTCTCATTGAGTGGCTCGAGCATTGTGCTTCCTCTTCTGTCTGTCTTCTTAGTTAAGAGTCTCTTCCAGTCTCCACCCCGCTGACCTGGTCCATCAATCAACCTTTGGTGGACCAAGAACGTAAACACTCCCCACTCCCTGCCCAGGTGCCCTGATCGGCTGCCTCTCTCTGCAGCTTTGAAACCCCGCCCTACCCTCTTACACGCATCACAGTGTGCTTACATCACATCGCTGTTGCCACGTGCACTGTTTCTCTTCATTTTTTTCTCTGCATCTCCAAAGCTTTAATAATTATACAAATAACCTACAGGATCTTTTTGAAAAAGGAATAACGTTTGGGGCAGTGCAACGTGTAGCCCGAGACAAACAGACAACAATTAGGATTGTGTTTAGTATAACTTTAAGGACCTAAACCTGGAGAACCTTTACATACTTAACAGGGAGTGCATGGAGGCTTCAAGGCACTCAACACATCTGCTGTCAGCTGCCTTTTCTTCTGCTGGATTTAGAGCACCACATGGCATTCTATAGACTGAGCAACTCGTTGCTGAACGTTACCCAAGACTTACCACAGTCCATCTTTATACAAAAGGAAAGACAGAAAGAGAAAATGCTAAAGTAAGTATTGTACCAAATTCTAATGCCTTAACTTAAAATAAATAGGAAGAAATGTAACCAAATTTTAAAGTGGGCCAACACCTAGGGGGGATCGATTCCCGGGCCGATCAGATCCCTCCCCGCGGGGCATCCGAAATCGGGATGCCCCGCGGGGTGAAACCCCCCAGGACGCCCAGAAACCTTACCTTATCCCTGTTCCAATGGCGCATGCGCGGGTCGCATCTCGCGCTTCCTTCTAGCACGGCGCGCACCTGCGCTGGCCATTTGTGAATGGCCAGCATGGGTGCGCTCCCTGTTAGAAGGGAGCCGCTGTGGTTGTCCGTCACTTGTCCATACATACCACAGCAGCTCTGAGCGCTCCGATTGGACGAGCCCTCGCGTAGGAGCGGGGTGAGGTGAGTTAATTAGGGCGAGCGGGGCACCCCGGAACTGGACCAAAGCCCAGGATAGTGAAAATCCTGGGTGTTGGTCCACTTTAATGGAAAATATTTGAATGCTAAAATAAAACAATCCAAAACCAATCCTTATCTTCATATTAGTTAGGTTACGAATAAAAGCATTTTTTTTTACATCTAAACATTTTTTACATCATCTATTTTATGTACTAGTCACTTTGAGAATACACATTGTTCTAATAGCAGTGTGAGTGAACATTTCTGTGCCTGGCTGTGCAAAGGCCGGCTAGCTAGCCAGCGGTGTCATCCCGGTATGCTGGCGAAATGAGTAAATCCGGCCCTTGAAGAGAAAGTCTAAGTCACTTAAATGCACCCACCCCAGTGCTGAAACGCATTGGGCGGGGGGTAAAAAAAATACAATTCTGTGAAGTACCCACCTGTAGAATTGATATTATACGCATACAGCACGTCCTGCTCCAGATATAGTAATAACATGTGGGGTAATCCTCCGCCTCCGGCGCCGTGCACTGCAGACATGTAAAAAACAAGCTCCTCCCGGCCCTACATATACCGAGGGACCTCCCACAAATCCCCAGCATTGAAAAGCAGTGAGAAAGAGAAGCCGGGAGCAACCAACCAACCACCCAGAAAATGGCAATAATGTCAAAGATAACAATCACCATACAGGGGATCCAGAACAAGGTGAAACCAGGGTGGGGTGGAGCAGGACGTGCTGTATGCGTATAATATCAATTCTACAGGTGAGTACTTCACAGAATTGTATTATTCTAAGCATACAGCACGTCCTGCTCCAGATATAGTAATAACATGTGGGACATCCAATAGCAGTGTCCATAAAGTAGGATGGGATCCCCGTGAAAAAAGGCACAGCCAACAGTAAAGCGCTGTCACCCGCAACCATGCTACTAAGAGCAACAAGAGCAAGGATCCAACCTCAACCTTTGAACCTGTAAAGGGAGAACTAAACACAAGCAGCGGGCTAGCCAGCATGCTCAACAGAACTTAGTGCTGAAAGGCTCAAGCCAAGCACAAGTATTAAGAGAACAAAACAACCAAGAGAGAAGAATAATCTTCCCTTAAAAGAATAGGCCAGAGTAACAGCCTAACCATGCAATGCAAAAGAGAGTAGCCATGGCAACCTTAGAACTCTCCCCGGCGGGGAATATGAACCCTGGTCTCAAGCGAGACCTGCAGGAATACTGAAAAACAACAAAACTCAGCAACAGCCGAAACGTTTACTCTAGGCTCAGAAGGACAAAACCAACCAAGTAATGCCGATCCGAGAGCACCTACACCCGTGGAGGCAATCAGATCCGTTACTAAAGGATGGAGACCAATAAGCCCCAAGGGCATAATCCCTACCAGGGACAAGAGACAGACCAGGAAAATCTCAACACCTGAAGGGGAAGACAGACCCCCTAAGCTCTTAGTAATCAAGACAGTAGCCCAGAGACCAGAGGATCTGGAATAAAGGAGAATAAAAACACCGCCTGGAGACAAACTCGGCGTAAGGCAGAGCACCCCCACCTCATGGTGTACAGATATATAAACAAATGTATATATATAATGACTATGATCGCTGACAGAGCCATCTTTTATGGCACACTTATGACTGGAGCAACCGCCCCAGAAGAGCGATATGAGGTAAGGAACAGATCAGACAAGAACCTGAATAAGACCCAAGGTAACCCTTAGCAGGGCATCAGACTAAGTAAACCCCCAAAAGGGGAGCAAGAATTCCTCAAGGAATGTACCTGAGCAAACCCTGATGAATGCTCAACACAGAAGATTGGATCAGACCTCTGTAGTAGGCGAACAGGGCGAGCCCTGAAACCTTAATAGAACTAAGTTGGGGGGCCAACACCAACCATGCTGTAATAACTCTAGAACCCCGGGACAGGGAACATCCAGTAGGGGAGAGAGCCAGACCCAGCCAAGCAATACAGGTACCACGTACCCTAACATAGACGGCAGAAGACGAAGAGGAGGAAACTAGGTCCTAGCTCTTCAATGGAAACAAGACACCCAGAGATATGCCATCTCCAACAGGGTGAAGATCAAAACCGTACTAAATCCAAACTAGGGCCTGAAGATAGGGGCGAAATAGAAGGAGCCTGCCAATGCAGAACAGACCTCGTGAGAGAGCGTACAGGCCCACAGTCCTCAGCAGAAGCCTCCGCGGACGACACCCCCCTGGGCCACCCAGGCCCCCGGCATAACGGGTCTTCCCTTCTTCGGCGATCTGGCGCAGACCCCTGCCTGGCAGGGTGAAGAAAAATACAATTCTGTGAGATACTCACCTGTAGAATTGGTATTATACGCATACAGCACGTCCTGCTCCAAATATAGTAATAACATGTGGGTAATCCTCCGCCTCCGGCGCCGTGCACTGCAGACATGTAGAAAACAAGCTCCGCCCGGCCCTACATATACCGAGGGACCTCCCACAAATCCCCAGCATTGAAAAGCAGTGAGAAAGAGAAGCCGGGAGAAACCAACCACCCAGAAAATGGCAATAATATCAATGATAACAATCACCATACAGGGGATCCAGAACAAGGTGAAACCAGGGTGGGGTGGAGCAGGACGTGCTGTATGCGTATAATACCAATTCTACAGGTGAGTATCTCACAGAATTGTATTATTCTAAGCATACAGCACGTCCTGCTCCAAATATAGTAATAACATGTAGGACATCCAATAGCAGTGTCCATAAAGTAGGGTGGGATCCCCGTGAAAAAGGCACAGCCAACAGTAAAAGCGCTGTCACCCGCAACCATGCTACCAAGAGCAACGAGAGCAATGCTCTAACTCAGCCTTTGAAATCTTGTAAAGGAGGAACAGAACACAAGCAGCGGACTAGCCAGCTTGCTCAACAGAACCTAGTGCTGAAAGGCCCAAGCCAAGCACAAATAGTAAGAGAAAAAAAACAAAAGAGAAGAAGAATCTTCCTCTAAAGGAGTAGGCCAGAGTAACAGCCTAACCATGCTACTGCAAAAAAAAGGGTAGCCATGGCAACCTTAGAACTCTCCCCATCGGGGAATATGAACCCAGGTCTTAGGCGAGACCAGCAGGAATACTGAAAAACAACGCTAACAAGGCTAAGCAAGAGCCGAAACGTTTACTTTAGGCTCAGAAGGACAAAAGCAACCGAGCAAGACCAATCCAAAGGGTACCTACACCCGTGGTAGCAATCAGATCCGGTACATAAGGATGGAGATACCTATAAGCCCCAAGGGCATAATCCCTACCAGGGACAAGAGACAGACCAGGAAATATCCAACACCTGTAGAGGGATCTACAGATCCCTTTAGCTCAGAGTAATCTAGACAATAGCACAGAGGCCGGAGGGTCTGGAATAAAGGAGAATAAAAACACCGCCTGGACACAATTCGGCGTAAGGCGGAACACCCTCCCCTCATGGTGTACAGATATATAAACATATATATATATATATATATATATATATATATAATGACTAGGACCGCTAACAGAGCCATCCTTTATAGCACACTTCTGACTGAAGCAACCGCCCCAGAAGAGCGATATGAGGGAAGGAACAGTTCAGACAAGAACCTGAATAAGACCCAAGGGAACCCTTAGCAGGGCATCCGGATAAGTAACCCCCCCAAAAGAGAGCATAGAATTCCCTGGGGAACGCACCTGAGCAACCCCTGAGGAATGCTCAACACAGAAGATTGAACTAGACTTCTGCAGTAGGCGAACAGGGCGAGCCCTGAAAACCTTCAGAGAACTGAGTTGGGGAGCCAACTTCAACCGTGCTATAATAACTCTAGGACCCAGGAATAGGGAACATCCCGCAGGAGAGAGAGCTAGTCCAAGCAAAGCAAACTAGAACAACATACTCCAACATAGCCGGCAGAAAAGGGAGAAGAAGAGGAGGGAGCTAGGCCTAGCCCTCCAATAGAGAAAAGACACCCAGAGATACCCATCTCCAATAGGGTGAAAAGCAAACCGACCAATCGCCTAAAAGTCCTGTAGGTAGGGGCGACGTAGTAAGGAGCCTGAATAGGCAGAACAACCCTCTTGAGAGGGCATACAGTACAACTGTCTTCAGCAGAAAATCTGCGAACCACACCCCGCTGGGCCACCCAGGGCCCCCAGCATAACGGTTCTCCCTTTCTACAGCAATCTTATGCAGAACCCCGCCTAGCAGGGTGAAAGAAGTTAAGACATATAGAATATAATGTCCTGACAGAAAAAATACTAGGCCCTCATGACCAAGGCCAGAGAGTTCTGGGACAATAACCCAGGACAGAGTCCCTGTAATAGCAAAGGGGCCCCACAGGGCCACACCAGTAGGGACTCAGTGAGACACTAGAATAGAACCTCCTGCCACAGTAGGACAGCCATCGAAGCTAATACCAATGAAGTGCAAGGAATGTAAACCCCCACTTAGATCAGAACCAGACCCTTCTTGAAGGGTCAACCTGTTCCCAGACCTTCACAGATAAAAAGGACAGGCCACCGTCCGCAGACTGACCGAGAGTCCCCAAAAAGGACAAGTCCTGAAGAGGAGTAGTCCAGCGAATCAGAGCCCACCAAAGGCTCAATGTGTCAACCGAAAAATAGCATGAAGATGGATCCCCTAAGGGGCCCCCCTTAGGGACCACGGGGGATTTCAGAAGAAATAAGACCCCCCAGTCAACCTGCAAGACTTGGTACCCATGGTGACCATCTACAGGGAGAAGCAAGAAGGAAAGGAATGGTCCCAGACATCTTCCTTGAATTTACAACCTCAAAAGGAACCCCCGTAACAAGGGGGAGCGTACTGACCTTGTTCCAGGGGTGCTGGAACCCTGTCCAGGATAAGTAACCTAAGGTGTCGCAGGGCCCAAAGGCTTCTGAGAATAAGGGACAGCATCTGGGCCGCCATCAACAGGCCCACCAGCTGCAAGGTGAAGGTAGTGTGACATCAAAGAGGGCAAGGCCCTTTCCATAATAAGTCCACATATAGCAGAAGGAAGGTTCTAACATGAACCAATCTGAATGCCACCCCGTAGGGAGATACCGAACCAGGGGACACTAAGTAAGTGATGTGCCTGAGCACCAATCCACAGGACTCCCAAAGGAGCCACAAGTCAATAGCCAACACAGCCTGATGCAAAAATAGGAAGCAAAGAAGGACAATCAAGTAGAACCTAGTGCGGACGCCACACGGGCACGTCCAAGACACCACTCCCATACTCGCCTTGGTGAGTCATCTGGGAGCAGGAGAGGAACCAAAAACAATACCCCAATCCGCAGAGTTGGACCTTCAACACTGGCTGGAAATGGCCTAGGTGTCCTGAAGGCACAGGGGACTAAAAGGGATTATAGATCCTCACAGGCATCATGAGGTCCACTGGACAAGAGCGCCTGCGGCCCAACAGGTACATACCATGTAGGAACTGCCTGTGAAAGTATAAATGCTAGGCCCAAAAAGCCAACCCGGGTCAGACTGCTTCATCCCAGAGGAAAAAGGTAATGTGGATGCAAACACAAGTCAAGGGCCAACCTGTAAGAGAGCCCGGACCCTGCACGCCGAACTCAGCCTGCCTAAACCCCCGAAAGGAAAAACGGGACTAGAAGAACCCTGACAACCTTAGAAAGGGACCGCCCAGCAACTCCATTCTGCATCCAGGGGGACTACCTCCTGTAACAACCTGAAAGAAGCATGGCGCCCTGCGATAGGAGCCCAGTGCTGCGGTAGTCCCCTCGCCCAACATGGCGAGGGCGTCCCTTCATGCTTGTGCGGTTTTGGCAGATTTGGACTTCGCCATGCCGGAGGTTCCAGGGCGTTGCCTGCCCCCCCCCCCTTCTGGTTCGCGCTTGACACTAACGTAGAGAGGGGGAGGGGTGTCCCTGCCCCTGGGAGGCCGAGACGGCCTTCTGCGCGAGGGTGCCTTACCCTTTTTTCCAAAAAGGTCCAACCGGGCCCCAAATAAGAGTCGTCCTCTAAAAGGAAGGCCAGTAAGAGCCTTTTTAGTAGCATAGTCAGCCCCCCACTGTCGCAGCCAAGGCAGGCGGTGAATAGCCACCACAAGAACCGAGGTTCTAGCGCACATTTTTTTTTTTTTTTTAATTCTTTATTTATATTTTCAGAACAGAAGACATACATTGCATGTACAGCCACAAACAATAAAAACATCGGACAAAGTCAAGGGAGAGTCAGGGTAGATAGTTGCCATATAAATCAAGCAATAACAATCATAATGAAACCAGCTCAGTTGTGTGAGTCTACAAAAGCGTTACAGGATGGAAGCCCGGGGGGGGGGGGTGCGCAGATATCTAGGTAGCAGCACCTCGGGTCCCACCCAACAATGCAGCACATTCCGCCGACTCCGAAAAACATAACCAGTTATACCAGGTCGTTGTAAAACAGTCAAACCGGTTATCCCGCGAGAGAATCACGCTCTTGTACCTCATGAGCTCATTGACTTTCATGATCCACATAGCCACCGTAGGCGGTTCAGTGGATTTCCACTTGAGGGGGATACATGATGGCTGCATTGAGTAAGTGGCAAAGCAACGATTTTTTGTAGGTCTTTAGAGGGCCCTAAGTCAAGTGTAAAAGGCAAGGGGCAGGGTCAGCAGGCACACTTTCCTCCGTCACTTTACTTGCAATCTCCCGAACAGAACCCCAAAAACTCCCCAGCACCGGGCAGGACCAAAAGATATGGAGCATATCACCCCTATCTCCGTTACAACGCCAACAGGTATCAGGAACCTCCGGCGACCATTTATTGATTACCGTCGGGACTCTGTACCATCTAGAAAGGATCTTGAAGTTGCATTCTTGAATACGAGTGCATATAGAGGTTTTATGCGGCACACTTAAGAGTTTCCTACACTGATCAGGAGTCAGGGAAATCCCCAAGTCTGTCTCCCACTTCCCAACAAAAGAGGGTCTCTCACCCTCCTGGGGGGTAATGAGCAATTTGTATGCGTAAGATAGGGTGTGCTGGACCACCTCCGAGCTGGAGCAGAGGCTCTCAAAGGGGGTCAGAATCCTCATGCCCTCCTCAAAAATTTTAACAGACCTGAGGAAGCTGACCAATTGGAGAGACTGCCATTCCGACCACTCTGGAAGGCCCCTTGTTTGGGCCAACATCCTTAAATCCGACCAATTTGTTCCCTCCCAGAGGTGGCACGCCCTAAAGACTCCCGCTCTCATCCAAGCCTTCGGGATGGGGCCTTCTCCTCCTGGAGGAAACCGTGGGTTGCCCAAAATGGGATTCAGCGGAGAGGGGCCAGGGGATACACCAGGGTGAGCAAAGTTTCGTTGGGTGACTCTGATGGTAGGTCCAACCGTGGGGTGTTTCATGGCCACTGGGACATCTTGAGGGTCTACCCAGGCGATCCCTGCAATATGGGCGTCAGCGGATCCCTGTTCCAGTTCCACCCACTGTTTGTGTCTCCCATGTAGACACCAGTCCACTGTCCGACTGAGGTGGACTGCCGCGTGGTAAGCAACTGGGTCAGGGAAACCCAGCCCTCCATTTTCCTTGGACCGCGACAGAAGTGTGGTGCTTAGTCTGGGTTTCCTTCCCCCCCAAACAAACTTAGTGAAAACCCTTCTGACATTACGCAGGAAGCTCTGCGGGATTCTCACCGGCAGGGCCTGCAGCAGGTATAGCAACCGGGGGAGCAGATTCATTTTGGCCGCATTACACCGCCCGAACCAAGATAACCATCCCCTGGACCACCTCTTTGTCTCCTCTTCAAATTTCCTCAGGGGGGGCGGGAAGTTTAAGTCGAAAATTTTTCCCAGGTTGCTACTCAAATTGTTACTTAGGTAAGTGATACTATCCCTGGCCCATTTAAACGGAAAGGAATCACGAATTACATTGAATCGCCTGGCCGGTATGTTGATGTTCAACACTTCTGATTTGTGGTAATTAATCTTGTAACCGGACCATTCCCCATAGAGTTTGAGCTCGGATACAAGATTGGGAAGAGATATCTCAGGACATGACAAGCTGAAAATTAAATCGTCAGCATATGCTGCGACTTTATACTGTTTTAGGTTACATGAGAGGCCTGTGATGTTCGGGTTTCGACGGACTCTGCATAAAAAGAGCTCTAAGGTCAGTATAAAAATGAGGGGCGACAACGGACACCCCTGTCGCGTCCCGTTCGTGATCCCAAAGGGACTTGACAATACCCCATTAACCCTAACAGCGGCCGACGGGGTCTTGTAAAGACTACTTATCCATCCTAAGGCGTTCGGGCCTAGTCCGATGTGTCTAAGCGTGGCGTGCATGAAGTCCCAACTCACCCGATCGAACGCCTTTTCGGCGTCCGTTGCCAGGAGAAGAGTTGGGGTTCCCTTTTGGTGGGCCAGGTGGATTAAGTTCAGTACCTTAATGGTGTTATCCCTGGCCTCCCGGTGCGGCATGAATCCAGCCTGATCAAGGTCCACTATGTGGTGTAGGTGAGGAGCCAGTCTGGAGGCCAAAACTTTTGCAAACAGCTTCAGGTCAGAATTTAGTAAGGATATCGGCCTATAACTCGTACATTGGGTCGGATCTTTACCCTCCTTCGGTATAACCGCTATATGCGCTCTCAGGGTGTCTGGAGGGAGGGAGGGCTGTCCCGTCCCCGACCGAGTTGAGTGCAGCCAAAAGCTTCGGAGCAAGGAGAGGAAAGAATTTCTTGTAATATGGTATGCTGAAACCATCCGGGCCGGGGGCCTTGCCTCCCGCCGACCCGTAGACTGCTTTATGCAGCTCGGTCAAAGTCAGGGGAGCCTCCAATTCTTCAAGGATTTCCCGGGGAAGTCTAGGGAGTCCAGACTCCAAAATATATTTCTCTATAGACTCTCTTGCCCCTGGACCTCTATTCTTCGGGAGGTTATAAAGCTGCTCGTAAAATTTCCTGAAAGCCTCCCCGATTTCATTGAAGAGGTGCGTGACCCGCCCCCCGGAGGTGACTATCTTGGGGACGTATGTTTTAGCCTGCTCCTCCCGCAGGGCCTTAGCCAGCAGTCTACCACACTTGTCTCCAGATTCATAGTAGACTCTACGGCAGTTACTAAGCTGGGCCCTGATTTTGTCACAACATAATGTTTTGAGTTTCTCTCTCAAGGAAATGAGGGTGGACAAGCAATCTGCCGCTAGAGATTTTTTATGTATCCTCTCCACTCTCCCAATTTCATCTAGTAGATCCCGCACTTGCCTAGCCTTCTCTTTTTTGATTCTGGACCCAATCTTTATGAGGGTACCCCTAATTACGCATTTGTGCACTTCCCATAAAGTCCCGGGGCTAATATCAGGGGAGGAGTTGAGTTGGAAGTAATTTTTGATTTCTGTCTGTATTTCTTCCCGAATGTTTTGGTCCTCCAGCAAGGACGCGTTTAGCCTCCAAGACCAGCTCCTCGGCATCGGGGCAGGACAGGACACTGATAAGGTGATAGGGGCGTGGTCCGATACCGTAATATGGCCAATAGTAGCATCAGAGATCCGGCACAAGGAGGACTGGGGCACCAAGAACCAGTCTATCCTGGAATACGATCTATGAGGGTTGGAGTAAAACGTGAAATCTTTCTCATTGGGGTGCAATATTCTCCAGGGGTCAATCAATTTATATAGAGAAAGTAATTTCTTCAGTCTCCTAAGTCTCCTATACGGCTCATGTGGGCCTCCTCCCGAGACATCCAGCAGGGGGTCAGGGGCAAAGTTAAAATCGCCCCCCATGATCAGCTCTCCCTCTCTGAAGGAGGATAGAGAGCTGAGGACTGAGTCCAGGAAGGCCAACTGATTGGTGTTAGGAAGATACACATTAGCAAAGGTGTAGCTGCAGGAGGCTATCCTGCCTTTCAGGAAGATCCACCTTCCTTCCTCATCCGTTTTGAAGTCCTCCAGTTCCCATGGGAGAGACGCGCTTAAGAGTATACTAACTCCGCGTGACCTGGAGTCCGTGGAATAGCTATGGTACGCCCTTGTGTAGTTCCTATCGCCCAAAGAGTGTGACTTACCGACCTTGAAATGGGTCTCCTGGAGGAAGGCCACCTGAGCCCTCAGGCCTCTACGGTTTCTCAGGACAAGGGATCTTTTTTCTGGATTGTTGAGCCCCTTGGCATTGAGAGAAACAATTTGTATGTCCGTCATTGCAAGGGACCCGTTGAGTCGCGTGGCCAGCCCTAAAAAGCAGTAGGGAGTGCCTAGGGGACTGCCAACCCTGGGGAGTGGAAAGGGGGGTAAAGAGGTTCCGCCTCTGCTTTAGGGGGGGGGGACGGTCTAAGGGGGGGGGTAAGGTGGTCCGGGAATAAGAATAGGGAGAACTGCGGGGGTGTTAGCCTTCACTGAGGAAGGACCAGTAACTAAGGGGGGGGGGCTGTGGAGGCAGCTGCCCACACAGAGGGAGAAGCAATCACTATCTTTCCCCTAAAAACGGGGTATATGCAGTCAACGCGGGACACGTATGTCCAGGCGACCAACCTATTGGGGGGTGCTGTGTCCGGCAGGAGATGGGAGACTCGGTGAGGAACCAACTCCAAACTCTCCCCAAACATAATGACACGTCACACTCAACCACTAGGCGGCCAGGTGGAGAATAAGAAAAAAAGGGGGGGGGGACCCTGCCCGTGAAACCCAAAGGTTCCACGGACAAGCTCCAAACCCCAATACAAAAAGAATTACAGGAATACAACAGAGGCAGGATAAAACTTAAGGTGAGCATGCAAGCTTATCATCGTATAACAGGGAAACACCAGGTCTCAGTGACAAGTAAATATGCCACGGCAGCTTCAACGGGAAACGGTGCATCAGTCAACCATCAGAAGGCAAGCCTCGACCCCCCCCACGCCCAGACAAGTAGGCCGAGGGGGAGCGGAAACCAGGCCGGACATTTCTTCTGTCATCACTCCTCGAGATGTCTGCCGTGTTCTCCAACCTAGGTAGTGTTCCACTACTCGCCGACGGATGCCCGGGTGGGCCCCTAAGGCGCTCAAGGTCCCGAAAGCTCCTCAAACCCCGTTTTCTCCTTCTGGGCGGCCCAGGAGGCGGCGGGTCCCCCCAAGAGTGAGCCAGTCAGGGACATCCACAGGGTTACATCTCAAAAAAGCAAAGAGGTCTCCTAATTCCTGGTGGTTCTTTAGGATGAAGACCCTCCCCCCGTTCCGAACAATTAGGTGAAACGGGAAACCCCATCTGTACGTTGCCCCAGTGGAGGTGATGGTATCGAGGAGAGGCCTCAATATCTTGCGCATCTGCAAAGTCCGCTTGGATAGGTCCTGCAGTATCTTGATCGGCGTCCCCCGGAAGGAGAGTGGGCCCCTGTCCCACGCCTTTCGTAGAATTTCCTCTTTCAAGGAGAACAGGTGGACCCTACAAATGATATCTCTGGGAAACGCTGGATCTGTGCTCTTAGGGCCCAGGGCTCTGTGTGCTCTGTCCAGTTCAACAGGGGTGGAGGGATCTCTGTCTAGAACTTCGTTAAAGATAGATGTTACTACGGCCTTGACGTCTTCAGCGCTCTGTGCTTCCGGGATCCCTCTGATCCGCAGGTTGTTTCTCCTGTTTCGATTTTCCAGATCGTCAAGGTGTAGGTGGCAGGCGTTCAACATTGCCTCTTGAGAATCACATCTAGCCTCCAGGCTCTGCAAGCGATCGGCATAGGAGGGCCCCTCCGCCTCCAAGGCCCGCACTCTGGTTTCCACTTCGGCCACCTCTCGACGTACCGCGTGAATCCCGCGCTTGTAACTCGCCTCGTACTTGGCTATTAGGTCTTCTATCTCGCGCCTGGACGGGATGCCCCTCAGAAGAGAGATGGTCTCCAGGTGTATCTGATTCTGACTCTCGGAGGGCCTCTCCTCAGGTGGGATTTCCACCTGCACGTCCGTGTTCCACTCGGCCGGCTCCTCTGATGCAGGTGCCCCAGGCGAGGCAGCGGGCATCATCAAGGCAGGACTGCCAGCATGGTCAGAGTGGCGCTCCACCGGGGAAAGCTGAAGCGGGGAGATAGGTGATCCCCGACCTGTACCCCCATCAGGCGGCAGCTCGCGCTCACCCCTCTCCACTGGTCTCCTCCTCTCTGGTCTCTGTGGGAGCACGCCGAGTTGAGGCTGCGGAGCCCTTTCTAGGGGGTCAAGCGGGGGGGCTGAGGCACCCAGTCGTCGCCGCCCGTCGTGGGGTGTGTAGGCAAATCTGCCCAGGTCAGCTCGGTCAGTCTTGGACGGGCGCGCCAGCCCTGGTTTAGTGTCAGGGGTGTGCTGCGCCGCGGTGACATCAGGGGCCTGTGGCTTGCACACATCATGGGCAGCTGCATTTGCGCCTGCGGAATAGGGACTCCAGATGAACCCCTGGGCCGGGGCAGAAGTGGGCCTGGGTGGGCATGGGGCGCCCACGTCTTCTTACCCCTGATGGGTTGGCTGAGGTCGGGGGGCGCATCTCTGTAGCTCATGGCTGGCTCCCCGCCAGCAACTGCAGGGCTATATATTAAATTTATTGGAGGGCACTGTCCCTTTAAGGCTCTGGGCACGGGAGCCGGCACGTTGCTCATGGCAGGGGCAGCGGCCGCCATCTTGCTGCACCCTCCCTCTTCAGTGGCGGTGTGTTGTAGCTGCCGCATCTCCCGAGACGGGGAGACCGCAGCGCGAGCAGCCCCGGATAGACCCGCCCCACTCACCGCCGCAGCACCGTCGTCCTCCCGTCCTCCACCGCTAGCGCTCAGGGGGCCCGGGGAGGCCAGCGGGCAGACGCCGGCCGCCATCTTGGTGCTCCCATCTGCAGCCTCCATGCACCCCTCCCGATCTGCGGCGCCTGTCGCTTCTTTAACCGGCGGGCCCGCCGCTTCTTCCTCCTCGGCGCATGGCGTCACCTCGCCTTCTCCGCTGGAGACCTCCATGGAAGAGGAGGCCGCCGGGTCGTCTCCTCCAACCCCGCGCCAGTGTGTCAGCTCCTCCGCCGTCATCTTGGTCCTCTCGGTGACCTCTCGAAATTTAAGTTTTGCCGAGTCCCCTCGGCCCGTCGGAGTTCCTCCGCCGTTCCGGAGTCTTCTCTGCCTCTTCTGCTTCTTAGGCATGGTTGTTTCCAAGCCCCAGCCGCCAGGTGAGTGGAAAACTAGGGTAGGGAGAGCAGGAGATCCTCTATCCACGTCTTTCCCACTGCATGTCGGGACACGCCCCCCTCTAGCGCACATTTTAATAGTGTCATCCATAGCTGAGAGAATAAACTCACAAAAACATCACAATCAGACAGCGCATTAAAGACCTCCCAAGGGAGATCCTCCGGCTGGTGGTCAAGTATCTTCCTAAGAAGGGTCCTGGCGGCCACCGCAGTGACGGCCGCAGCACAGACCGGGCGCAGAGCCGTCCCTGCACACGAAAAGGCGTGGGAAGCCAGTCTGTCAATGCACCGGTCCTCAGCATCCCGAAGGGTACGATGAGTAGAGGCTGTCATGAAGGGAGGTTTAGCAAACCCAATAATAGGTGCATCCACCTCGGGAGGGACTGACCAACAGTCAACCACATCAGGGGGAAAAGGGTATCCAATCCCAGACCCCCGGAACTCCTGTAAGTTTACAAGGTGATTCCCATTCCTTAGATATAAGAGTCTGGAAATGATCCTGTTCCAGAAATTCCAAGCGCGGCGTCGCCATGTGGAAACTCTCCCTCTTGGGCTTGGGAGACTCTCCCGGAGGAGAGATGGATAGTACTTCAAAGATCTTAATGAGTAATTCATCAGTGTCACACAGGCCCCAGGAACCAGGGCAAGAATTGTCATGGCTTCAAGGTATCTCGTCTGAGGAACTGGAACCTGAGAAAATTTCCCTTCATCAGAAGGATCAAGGTCCTGCATAGCAGCAGATTCTTCAGTTTCAGCGGGAAACATAGAACCAGGAGGCGTCAGGGACCGGCCATAGGTAGCCTGCGCGGCACCACCTGCTGGTCATCCCCGCTCGAGTGCGACTCATCAGGAGTGAGATTTAAACACGGGGAGACAGGTAGTATTGAAGCGAGGTGCAGCCACTGGTAAACCTGATTGCAGGGCCAGTGCTTGTTCAGCACACGGTCCGCAGACCCGTGCTCTGTCAGCATCAGCATGGGGTTGTCCGCACGCAGTACACAGCCGGTCTTGTCCCCGCGGGCCCCCGGACACATAATTCTGAGATGCCTCCATATGGTGATTATCTAAGCAATATGCTGTAAGCAACCCTGGATGCCCCAAGACCCGCTAGGAATGTGGGAGAATTTAAATGTGAACCCGTTTAAGATATATATCAGGCCGGAAGATGCCCCCGGAATCTTGGCGTCTGAAAGACATAAGGAGAAGAGTGGGTGTCAGAGCCATGCGCAGCTGGGAAAAAATATAAAAGGAGTCACCCGCGAGGGCACTTACAGACCAAGGGAGGAGGGGAACCGCCACCACGCGCGCGCACGAAGATCAACAAAATGGCGGCCAGCGAACCTCGAAGGGCGGGTTCGATGCTCGGCCGTGACGCGGAGCGCGCCAATTCAAGTCCCCGCCCACTCCGAAGAGCGCGAAGCTCTGAGGTAATGGCAAGGCAAGGATACAATCACACGCTTAAGGATTCGTAGAAAAACCGTTACATCTAGTAAGGACCGTTACACCGACTCAGGGAAGGACACCCAGCAAACACTGTCCCGCATCCGGAGGAACTACCTCCCAACTCCACCAGAACGAGGCATGAAGCCTCCCGATAGGAGCAAGGTGCTGTGGCCATCCCCTCACCCAGGCGGGTGAGGGCGCCCCATCATGCTTGTGGGGTTTCGATGAAGGATTCAGACTTGGCCCGGCCGGAAGGCCCCGGGCGTTGTCTGCCACTCTCGGGACAGGAGACTGAACCAGACCCCGCAAAGGGCATCCCTGGTTCCTGCTTAACACTATGATATGGAGGTGGAGGGGTATCCCTGCTCCGAGGGGGCTGGACGGCCGCTCCTGATTGGGTGAATTGTCCTGTTTCCCAAATAGGTCCAGACGGGCCCCAAACAGGCGATGCCCTCTAAAGGGGAGCCCCGTCAGAGTCCTTTTAGCGTCATCGTCTGCCCCCCACTGTCGCAGCCAGAGCAGGCGATGTATAGCTATCACTTGGGCTGAGGTCCTCGCACACATTTTGATGGTGTCATCCAGAGCTAAAAGGATAAATTTAACAAAAATATCACAGCTGGAGAGTGCATTAAACACCCCCCAGGGTAAATCTTCAGGTTGAAGCTCAAGCATCTTACTTATGAGGGTCCTAGCGGCCACTGCAGTGATGGCCGCGGCACAGACAGGACGTAGAAGCCAGCCTATCAATGCGCCGGTCCTCGGCGTCCCGCAGGGTGCTGTAAGCCGGAGCTGTAAGGAAAGGGGGGTTAGGAACCCCAATAATCGGTGCGTCTACCACTGGAGACGAAGCCCAACAATCAACCATCTCGGGGGGGAAAAGGGTATTTCCAAACCCAATCCTCTGGGGCCCCTTGAAGTTTAGTGGGGCATTCCCATTCCTTAAGTACAAGAGCATGAAAGTGGGCCTGCTCGAGAGATTCCAAGCGCGCAGGCGCCGCATGGAAGCGCTCCCCTCTCGGCCTGGGGACCGCACCAGGGGGCGAAATAGATAGGGCCTCAAAAATCCTGAGCAACATACCACCAACGTCAAGCTGGTCTCAGTCATCCTGACCAGCCTCATCCTGACGCCTCGGCCTCTCATCAGAGGAACCCGGGTCAGAGAACAGGTCTCTATCTTCAGATGGAGCACTATCACGCGGAGAAGAGGACTCCTTCGAGCCCATAGCACAGGCCGAAGCCGGGGGAGTCCAGGGCCGTTGTCTGCCAGGACCCACACGGCCGGACAACCCTTCAACAATCTGGTTAAGCGTGGGCAGTCTAGGAGAGACGTCTATTTGTAACTCCCCGCTTGTACATGACTCAACGGGAGTGAGATTTAGACAAGAGGAAAGGGGAGAGAGGGAACGAGGTGCAGCCACAGGCGCCGCTCGCAGGTCCAGCGTCTGCTCGGCACATGGCGCGCAGATCCGTGCCCCGTCAGCATCAGCATGGGGGAGACAACACGCTACACACAGCCGGTCTTGTCCCAGAGGGACCCTGGTAACACAATCCTGAGATGCCTCCATATGGTGATTGTCTAGACAGAGTATGGGAATCCCGTAGGGATTTATGCAATAAGCAACTCTGGATGCCCCAACGACCCGCTGATCAATATGGGAGATTTGTAGTAAGGCCTGTTAAATCCTTATATGAATATATATATATGTATATATGAGGCCGGGACAAGCCACCAGTGCTCAGCGTCTGAAAGACATAAATGGGAAAGAGATGTCAGGGCCATGCGCAGCTGGACAGAACATATAAAAAGGGAGTCGCCCGCGAGGGCACTTACAGATCAAGTGGAGGAGGAGGAGACCGCCACCACGCGCGCGTGCGAAGCTCAGCAAAATGGCGCCCAGCGAACCTCGAGGGGCGGGCTCGATGCTCTGCCATGACGCGGAGCGTGCCGAACCAAGGCCCCGCACACTCCAAAGAGCGCGAAGCTCTAAGGTAAAAGCAAGGATACAACCACACGCTTAAGGATTCATAGAGAACCGTTTCATCCAATAAAGTAATGGCACCACAGCATCTAGACGACGCAGCAAACTACATACAAGGCATACGGCGGCGGCCGAAGAAACGGAGTAAAGAGCAAGCAGCGCGGCTCTGACATCTCGGAGTTAATAAAGGGCAGAAATAAGGCCACAAGCATGACATACCGGTACACTGGGACCGCCACACACATACCCCCCCTTTCTTTTCCCCCTACTAGTTGGGGAAATGAGGAAGGATGGCGACCCTCACACAGGGTCCAGCGCTACCCGGGGTAGGGGCAAAAATGCGGGAGGGGCATCCACAAGAGGCTCACCATCGGCCTAAACCGCCTACCCTATGGTGGGGGATTGCGGTGGAGCATGGCTCCGTTAAGCACCAAGGTGCTGCCTACCTTCACCCGACCAACGCAGCCCAGGCTGGGAGGCATATTCATATACAAGAGGACGGGTGGAAATAGTCCCGCAGGGCCTCGGGCTGTAAAGCCCCGCTCGCCTGCGAGAGCATGATACTTCATGTCTTCGCAGTTCCAGCACTGCAGAGAAATCTGAGGATTTGTGGGAGGTCCCTCGGTATATGTAGGACCGGGAGGAGCTTGTTTTCTACATGTCTGCAGTGCACGGCGCCGGAGGATTACCCCACGTTATTACTATATCTGGAGCAGGACGTGCTGTATGCTTAGAATAAACACACCACGTTATCTTTGCTAGGAATACAGCACTGTCCTCTGCACTTCAGGTAGCGCAGCAGGGAGGCTCAGAGCGACATCCCCCTGTGCACGATTCTGGCCCCCATTCATGTTAATGGGTGGACGCGTGTGTGGGCACAGTGGGGGTTGCTGTGCAGCCCCGCCAAGATGGCCCGGCCCATGGTTGAAAACAATGATAGAAAGCACTGGATTGTGGAGACCGGGTAAGGTGTTTTTTCTTTTTTTTAATCGCCCCTCACACCTTGGCTCGCCAGCAGGGAAAGGTCGGGGATGGGGGCGACTTTTAGATGACTAGAATTTCACTTTAATCTCTGTCATGAAAAAATTGGGAACCAGAAGTATGTATGAAAAGTGTGTAGAGGCCATGGTATACTCTTAAACCTAGCATGAACTTTATTTAGACTGCAGCTACAGAGTGCAAGATGAAAGAACAGAGAGGAGGAAAATATCCAACAACCAGCACATCATTTTACACTATGAAATGGTAACAGAATGGTTAAGCAGTTTCAAAGCAAATATTAAGTTGAATATACATATGTACAGATTCATCAAGAAGAATCAAGAAACAGGAGGAGATAGTTGTCTCCTTAGAGATCATTTTCTTCTCAAAGCTGCGGAGTAGTGATAGTTATTTCTGACAGGCTGAGATGTATTATGGTCAGATTTTCATCCATGAAAGACGTTGATGCTTGTATCTTTAATCTGTCTTACCATGACTCGGGTTATTATTTGTCATATGATACCAAACAGTTTCTGTTTAAAGTGACCAGGACATAGATATAATGTCTCCCTAGATTTGCTAAGCTTAACCTAAAATTACCACATTCAGAACAGGACCCATATAAGCAATATCTACACTACTCTGTATGAAGCTTTTCGTGGGCGATAAGCTGCCATTTCTTGTGGAACCACCTCCCACAATTAGAACATGTATAGGGCTTTTCTCCTGTATGAATTCGTTCATGTTTAGTAAGATCTGATCTCTGAATAAAACATTTCCCACACTCAGAACATACATGCGGCCTGACCCCTGTATGAACTTTTTCATGGCTCATAAGGTGCGATTTCTGAGTAAATGATCTCCCACATTCTGAACAAGAGTATGGCTTCTCTCCTGTATGAATTCTTTTATGGCTGATAAGATGCGCAAGCTGAGTAAAACGTTTTTCACATTCAGAACACGAATATGGTTTCTCATTTGTATGAATTCTCTTGTGACTAATTAGGTGTGTTTTTAGAGAAAAAGATTTGCCACATTCAGAACACAAATATGGCTTCTCCCCTGTATGAACTCTTTCATGAATGATGAGCTTTGCTTTCCCACTGAAACCTTTGCCACATTCGGAACATGGAAATGGTCTTTCTCCTGTGTGAACTCTTTCATGGTTGATAAGCTTTGATTTCCTACTGAAACTTTTGCCACATTCGGAACATGAAAAAGGCCTTTCTCCTGTGTGAGCTCTTTCATGGTTGATAAGCTGCGATTTCCGTGCAAACACTGTACCACATTCAGAACATGAATATGGCTTTACCAGTGTATGAACTCTTTCGTGACGGCTAAGCTGCGATTTCCTACTATAACTTTTCCCACATTCACAACAGGAATATGGCTTATCTCCTGTATGAACGCGTTCATGGCTGACGAGCTGTGATTTCTGCATAAAACATTTCCCACATTCACAACACGAGTAGGGTTTCTCTCCCGTATGAACTCTTTCATGGTTGAGAACCTGGTATTTCCGACTATAACACTTCCCACATATAGAACATGAATATGGCTTCTCTCCTGTATGAACTCTTTTATGTATAAAAAGCTGTGATGTTTGTGAGAAACATTTCCCACATTCAGGACACACATATGGTTTTTCTCCTGTATGAACTCTCTCGTGAATGGTGAGTTTTGATTTTTCAGCAAAAGATTTCCCACATTTAGAACACTTATGTGGCTTCTCTCCTGCATGAAATCGTTCATGCCTCATAAGGGTTGATTTCTCAATAAAACTTTTCCCACATTTAGAACAAACAAATGGCTTCTTCCCTGTGTGAGCTTTTTCATGTCTTATGAGGTTTGCTTTCCTAGCAAAGCGTTTCGCACATTTAGAACATGAAAAAGGCCTTTCTCTTGTATGAGTTTTTGCATGCCTGGCCAGCAGTGATTTCACAGAAAAACATTTTCCGCAATGAGAACATGAAAACGTCCTCTGTTGTGTTTGATTTTTTCCATGAGTGATTAGCTGTGATTTGTTGGACAAGCACTTCCTCGGTTCAGAGTATGAAGAGGATTCCTTTTCTGTATGACTTCTTTCATGGCTGAGAAGACTTGATTCAGAGTCGCACTTAGAATATGAATGCAGCTTCCTAGGGGGGCTACGAGCTGTGGGATGAATCACAGGCTGTGGGCTGGGAAACCTATTCCTTGAAGTAGATGGGTTAGATGACAGATATGCTGGATGGGGGACTGGAGTAGTCAAGTCTACTGTAAATTCTGCTGTAATGTCATCATCTTCTCTTTCAGAATGTTCTTGATGATCCCGGCTGTGTTGTTTATCTGAAGGAAATAAATATTGGGGGATAAAAATTTTCAAAATCACTACACCAATTCAACTTTTATTAGCCCTTTAAAGAGGAACGCACAGGCATTTGTTTTTTCTTGTTTGCATATTGATATTGTAGGAAAAGTGGCTTTTGTTCTACTTTTTTATACATTTTTTTTAGGGAAACCCTGTGCAATCAAGGAATTCTTCAAGGGATTACTACCAGAAAGATGACCCCACTACAACAAGCTGGGTATGCCTAGAAAGCTTAATTCGTGTAATTTCAGGGGGTGTATAGTTTGTCTGTAAAATTTCAAATGTAAATAGTTGTTTTGGTTGGAAAAATACCATTTTGTGAAATACTCACCTGTAAAATGGGTATTATAAGTATGTCACACACCCCGCTTCAGAATATCCATAACATGTGGGTAATACCGACCTGAAGGGGCGTTCCTGCAGAGATGATAGCAAAAAAGAAAGCCCCTCCCTGATCCATAAATACCTGGGACCTCCCACTCATCACCCAGTATATAGAAGCAGTAAGGTAAGGGACCAGGAAGAGGCAAATATAAATATAAATAACGCAAAGTTCACAATATAAAGGATCCTGAATACAAGAAGGGCGGGTGAAGCGGGGTGTGTGACATACTTATAATACCCATTTTACAGGTGAGTATTTCACAAAATGGTATTATTCTAAGTATGTCACACACCCCGCTTCAGAATATCCATAACATGTGGGACATCCAATAGCAGTGTCTGTCTTGCTTGGGCGTAATTTATCTAAAATTTACAAAATATATTTGCAGCCCTCAAATATATAAGGTAACTTAAGAGCTCAAATACATGTATATCTCCAAAAATTACGCCTCGTTTTGTCTAAAAGTTCAATTGCCAGTAATCTCCAAGGAAAATGATGCACTTTAAAGTTATTTTATATACCTTGCAAAAATGTACAAAACAAAAATCTGTGTTACAACATAGAAAGCCTAACAGGGCAAAAGCATATATATATTAAAACGGATTACTCATCTGTTTATATTGGTTCCAAGTAGGTATCAACAGGCCACGTCCAAACAAGATGGCTGCTGTACTTGGCTTCACAACGCAGGTCCATCTACCCAAGGCAAAGTCCCATCTTGGTCCGTCTGGTCAGGCGCATCAGCAGAACTCTTCTCCAGCTGCCCTCCAAAAGAAAAAATCTCCCATCTCTCTCCAACCTACAGTTTTTATTAGGTGGACCCTTTGTTCCATTTTGAAATCCGCAGCTCATCCCTGATTGGCCCAGGCAAAACTCACAAAGTGAATGCTCTGGCCCATCCCTATCTTTATCAGAGGTAGCCAGCTTAATTTGCATGCAAATGCACACCTGAAACTCACACCCAGAAAACCAGTTTTCAAAAAAACAAAGGGGGTTACCAACCCTGCATCAAACAAAAGGGATTGTCCTATATATATACAGTGATTGCATGTATAAGATTTTTTTACAATTTCTATGGGAACAATATATATATATATAAAAAAATATCATAGCTTCACAATCCACCCAGTTGTTCCCTATGAAATCTTAAAAATCGGCAACAATCAGTCTGACCAATGTCCCTTTCAGCTTCTGGTGACTGAAAAAACCAGCATAAAAAAAACATTTTGGAAAAAACTTCTGGAAAAAGTCACCAAATCCAAGTCCTTAACTCGTATCAGGGCCCCAGGCAAAGTCAGAATGTCTTTCAAGTGTCCCTGCCGCTGTAATTCGACTTTTCATAGTTCCACCGCACCATCCATTCAACCGTTGCTCGACGCCATTTTCTTGCCCATCTGGTCAGGCTGGGACTCATCACCTCATGGAAACGGCTGCGGGAACAAAGAAAAATACAGCGGAATTACCTGTCCTTTACAAAGCATTCAGATCAGGAACACTTTCTGATATTGCCTTAGCTCTTATTTCATTATAAGGCAACTTTTGCTGCCTAACTGCACTAAATCCAAAACGAGAATTAAATCTGGCAGAATGTGTATCACTATCACGTTTGGAAGTCGTGGGGTGTGCAACACATGTGCGCCTCCGTCCCACATCACTATGTGCAGTATTACAATTACTGGACAAATGCCCACGTTTCTTGCAGGTAAAACATATGATTCTATGTCCAGTTACCCTCTTCCATTTGTTCCACAACTCCTAATAAGGGATACCATCTATCTCTTGCTTTGGAACCCCTGATTTCAATAAATCCACCCAGAGAATCTTGCGAGGAATTTTCCATTTCCTTTTCACCAAGTCATTCTTGGGCTTTTCAATAGGTGCAGACTGCACCTTCTCAAGTGGAGGCCCACTCAGTGCTCGTGAGGGGGTCTTAGGCTTAAGCAATGGCTGCTTAACCACCTGGCTTGCTGCAGGCTGGCTCACTATATTTCTGACCTCATCAACTGAGCTAGATACAACAACTTTGCTTGACCTAACCTTAGAGCCTGACTTCCTTTCACTACTCTGGGAAGTATTACTGGCTACAGACAAAGCTTTGTACTTATTTTCCAGCTCAGAAAACTCATTTGCAGTGTGTTGGAGGCATTCTACAGCTACTGCAAGTTGATCTCTCAACGATACAACTTCCTCATCAGCTTTGAGTTTTTCCGCCATCTCAGCATGAAAAACTTCTAATAGTAGCCACCCCATCTCTGCCACTGCAACTCTAGCTTGCTTATCGAGCTGGAAACGTTTAAAACTAAATTTAGCTAAACGGCTATGTATGCTACCCTCACCCAAACTAACACTAGGGGGAGCATATTTACCAAACTCTTTAGCAATGGACACCCATGGACTCTGATTAACCCAGCTTGGGACATTACAATCCTCAATTTCCCATTGTGAAGTATGGTTAACCCCAGCCTTCTTAAACAGCTTGTGAAACATTTTCTACTCAACAAAGGTATAACAAAAAAAAAAAATAACTCTAATTTTGTGCACGGTTTCAGTTGGAAATTAGTGCAAATAACGGCACGAGCCCCCAATTGTCTTGCTTGGGCGTAATTTATCTAAAATTTACAAAATATATTTGCAGCCCTCAAATATATAAGGTAACTTAAGAGCTCAAATACATGTATATCTCCAAAAATTACGCCTCGTTTTGTCTAAAAGTTCAATTGCCAGTAATCTCCAAGGAAAATGATGCACTTTAAAGTTATTTTATATACCTTGCAAAAATGTACAAAACAAAAATCTGTGTTACAACATAGAAAGCCTAACAGGGCAAAAGCATATATATATTAAAACGGATTACTCATCTGTTTATATTGGTTCCAAGTAGGTATCAACAGGCCACGTCCAAACAAGATGGCTGCTGTACTTGGCTTCACAACGCAGGTCCATCTACCCAAGGCAAAGTCCCATCTTGGTCCGTCTGGTCAGGCGCATCAGCAGAACTCTTCTCCAGCTGCCCTCCAAAAGAAAAAATCTCCCATCTCTCTCCAACCTACAGTTTTTATTAGGTGGACCCTTTGTTCCATTTTGAAATCCGCAGCTCATCCCTGATTGGCCCAGGCAAAACTCACAAAGTGAATGCTCTGGCCCATCCCTATCTTTATCAGAGGTAGCCAGCTTAATTTGCATGCAAATGCACACCTGAAACTCACACCCAGAAAACCAGTTTTCAAAAAAACAAAGGGGGTTACCAACCCTGCATCAAACAAAAGGGATTGTCCTATATATATACAGTGATTGCATGTATAAGATTTTTTTACAATTTCTATGGGAACAATATATATATATAAAAAAATATCATAGCTTCACAGTGTCCATAACAAGGGCGGGGATCCAAAACAAGGCAACAATGCACAACTCAAACCACAACAGCTTGCAGAACTTTGCGGCCAAAAACAGCATCCGCTGAGGCCCGAACATCAACCTTGTAAAACTTGGAAAAAGTGTGAACAGAGGACCAAGTAGCGGCCTTACAAACTTGCTCAACAGAGGCCTGGTGCTGGAAAGCCCAGGACGCTCCAACCGCACGAGTAGAATGAGCAGTAACACGAAAAGGGGGACTCCTCCCCTTGGCAGAATAGGCCCCAATGATGGCCTGACGAATCCATTTACTAATGGAAGATTTGGCAGGAGCCAAACCTTTCCTAGGCCCAAAGGGCACCACAAAAAAAGCATCAGTCTTACGAAAGGAAGACGTAACCACCAGATAATATTTCACAACACGGACTACGTCCAAGGAATGCAGCGCCCTTTCCTTGTCGTTGCTGGGATGAGGACAAAGAGAAGGCAGAACAATGTCCCGATTCAGATGAAAGGCAGAGACCACCTTAGGAAGAAAATCCGGCTTGAAACGAAAGACAACCTTGTCCTGATGCCTTTCGAAGTACGGAGCTTTAATGGATAAAGCTGCCAACTCAGAAACACGCCTAACCGAAGTGATGGCCACCAAAAAGGCCACCTTTTGGGTAAGTGAAGACAAAGCAATCTCGTTCAAACGGGGGACCCTGAAGAGCAGAAAGAACCAGGTTCAAATCCCAAACCGGAACAAAAGGGCTTCCTAGGAGGCCGTACATGCGTAACTCCTTGGAAAAAGGTCTTGACTAAGGGATGAAGAGCAAATGACCTTTGAAAAAACACCGCCAGGGCAGAAACTGCTCCTTCAAGGTACTAAGTTGAAGCCCCAAATCCAGACCATGTTGAAGAAACTCCAGGATTCTGGAAATGGAGAACTCCCGACAAGAGAAAGACCTACTTTCACACCAGTCAATATAGGACCTCCAAGTCCTATAGTAAATAGTAGAGGAAGAGCGCTTCCTGGCGCTAATGAGAGTCTGAACCACCGCGTCAGAAAGACCTTCTTCCTTTAAGATGGCGGTTTCAGCAGCCACGCCGTCAAAGCCAGCGAAGGTAAATTGGGATAGCGCAGCCGACCCTGGGTGAGCAGGTCCGGCAGAAGAGGCAGAACGAACTGATCCTCTGCCAGTCTTACCAGGTCTGCGAACCAAACTTGCCTTGGCCACCTTGGTGCCACTAGAATCGCCGACAAGCCCTCCAGAGTCAGCTTGCGCACCACTCTGGCTACCATTGGAAACGGAGGGAACAGGTAAATGAACCCCAGATCCCTCCAGTTCAGAGACATGGCATCCACTGCCAGAGCCAGAGGATCCTGCGAGAGGGACACAAAGACTGGAAGCTTGTGATTGTGACGAGAGGCAAAGAGGTCCACCGCTGGGAACCCCCACCTGAGACATATCGAACGAAACACCGTGGGACTGAGAGACCACTCCCCCTGACGAGAGGAGGCTCTGCTCAGCAAGTCCGCCTCCGTGTTCTCCAATCCCAGGAATATAGACTGCTGAGATACACGGGACGTGAGTCTCCGCCCAGTCCAGAATCAAAGACACTTCCCTGAGGGAACTCCTGCTGCGAGTGCCCCCTTGGTGATTGATGTAAGCAACCGCCGTCCTGTTGTCCGACCGGACCTGAACTGGCAGGCCTCTCAACTGATGAGTCAAGCGAAACAGAACCAACCTGATGGCCCTCAACTCCAGAACATTGATGGGCTCGTGAGCCTCCTGCGGACTCCACAGACCCTGAAACTGAAGGTCCTTCCAAACACCCCCCCAACCTGACAGACTGGCATCCGTGGTGACAGTTTCCCAACACGGGGCCAGAAAGGATCTGCCCTGTGACAGATTGGCCGACCCCAGCCACCATTGCAGGGATCGACGAACTCGAGGAGTCATCAGGAAGGACTGATCCAACCATAGAGGAGACTTGTCCCAAACCTTCAACAGATGAAGCTGAAGCGTCCTCGTATGAAACTGCGCAAAGGGAACTGCCTCGAATGAGGCCACCATTAACCCCACCAGCCTCATCCCTAGCCGGATGGACGGACGAGGGACCGACAAGAGAAGCCGAGCTAATTCCTGAATCAAAAGAATCTTGGCCTGAGGCAGAAACACCCTGGCCTGCGAAGTGTCCAGAGACATTCCCAGAAAAGTCACTACTCTGGACGGAGTGAGAGAAGACTTGGGGTGGTTGACCACCCAACCAAACCTCTCCAGGGTGGACACCACAATTCTGGAATCCAACTCCGCTTGGTTGAAGGAGGAGGCCATGATCAGAAGATCGTCCAAATAGGGCACAATGCGGATGCCCTGAACCCTTAGCAGAGCCATCACCCCCGCTAGCACCTTGGTGAACACCCGAGGGGCCGAGGTGAGGCCGAAAGGGAGTGCTACAAACTGAAAATGCCGATCCTCCACCACGAACCTGAGAAACCTCTGGTGTGCTGGAAAAATTGGAACGTGTAGATAAGCATCCTTGATGTCTATGGACGTCAGAAAGTCTCCCTGACGAAGAGAGTGAATGGCCGAACGTAGCGTTTCCATGTGGAATTTCCGAGGCCGGATGAACCTGTTGAGAAACTTCAGATCCAAGATGGGTCGGACCGATCCGTCCTTCTTGGGTACCGTGAACAGATTGGAATAAAAACCCCTGCCCTGATCCGAAGGGGGCACTGGGCAAATGACAGCCATGTCCAGAAGGTTCTGCACTGCCAACAGAAGCCCCTGCGCCGCCAGAGGTTCTGAAGGCATCCGAGACCTGAATGTTAGACACTTACCTGCTTGCCGTTCCGGGTCCCGCGGCGCGCTGGTGAAGGGGCCCCAGCGGCCCTCTGCTCAGCCATCCCCAGGTCATCCATCCCCTCGGCGCCCCTGTGAGGGTCAGGGGCGGTCGGCGCTGCATGCGGCTGATGGCCGCTGCGCGGCCGCGCCAGCCAGCTGGGCTTCCGGGCAGCGTGACGCTGCCTCCTCCGGGCGGGGGCGCGTCTGGCTCTCCTCGTGCTCGCGCGCGCGCGAGCACGTCTTTCTTATGCCTCCCGGCGGCGCTTCCTCCAGCGCGCGCGCCGGGGGCGAGTGTTAAAATAACCTATCATCTGCTGGTTCCCAGGGTCGGGCCCAGGGACTGGTCGGCCTGTCTGGCCTGGGCCGTCCAGCTCCTGGGACCGAGCCCAGTTCACTTTGTATGCACCAATCATGTTGCTTCCCCTGTTGCACCCGTCCCTATTGGCCAGCATTCCCTATAAAGTCTTTCTGCTTCTACATCCCAGTGCCCGTTATAGCTTCTGGGTTCTGGATGTGCGTTGCTGTGTCTTTGGTGAACATTTGGATTTGGACTTCGACTATTCTCGCTTGCTGCCTGCCCTGACCTTCTGCCTTGCCTGACCACTCTTTTGCCTGACCCTCCTGTACCTTGCTCTGTGACCTCCTGGACTTGACCTCGGCTAGCCTCGACCACCCCTTCGTTATCTCCCTTGGATACCTCGCCTGTGACCTCCTGGTTTGACCTCGGCCTGAAACTCGGACTTTCGCACCCCGGCATCCTCATTCGGGATTCCCTGCCAAACATCATTCTGCACCTTAAGCTGTTATCCTTTGCGCCTTTTAAGTCCTGGGGGCAACCGACTGGGAGAGGCATTACCCGTGTCTCCTACAAGCGGGGGCTTGTCTATAGGCGGAAGTGGCGGCGGAGATTGGGGGATACCAGCTTAAGACAGACGGGTGTTTGGTATAGTCCTGACATTATAACGGGCCAGAAGAATGGACCAAATCCTGGAGCAGGTGCAGGCCTTGACAGCGGCTGTGGAGCACCTGGCTCATCGGGTTGCGGCTCAGGAGAACCGTCCTACTCCTATTGTCCCCAGTTCTCAGGGGACTCCGGGCGCAATGTTTGTGGAACCCAAGATCCCACTTCCTGAAAAATTCTATGGCGACAGGGCAAAATTTGCCAATTTCCGGGACTCTTGTAAATTGTACTTTCAGCTCCGTCCTGTTTCCTCAGGGTCACAAGAGCAAAGGGTCGGCTTGATTATTTCCCTTCTGCATGGAGATCCTCAGTCCTGGGCCTTTAGCTTATCAGCTCAGGACCCAATCCGCCTATCTGTGGATAGTTTTTTCTCTGCAATGGAGGTCCTCTATGATGATCCCGACAAAGGGGCCTCCGCTGATGCCCAATTACGTACCCTTCGCCAGGGACGCCGTCCAGCCGAAGACTACTGTTCTGAATTCCGGCGTTGGGCGGTTGATTCTCGTTGGAATAATCCTGCCCTCTGCGGCCAATTCCGACTAGGTTTGGCTGACACTATTAAGGACTCCTTGGTGAATTACCCGGAACCTCAGACTCTGGACGAATTAATGCATCTGGCCATCCGCATTGATCGTCGACTTCGGGAGAGGCGCCTAGAAAAAGGATCGCATCTTGAGTCTGCTTCAAAGTCTGAGGCTCTAGTCGTTCAACCTTCAGAAGAGCCCATGCAGTTAGGGGCCACGAGGCTCACTGAAGGCGAGAGGCGGCGACGTTTATCCGAGGGGCTTTGTCTGTATTGTGGAGGAACCGGCCACATGGTCAGACTTTGCCCAAAGAAACCGTCGGGAAACTGCAGAGCCTAGGGGGTTTCGAGGGGGCCCTCCTAGGCTGTAAGGTATCTCCTCAAGTATCGTCTCCAGTTCTCATTCCAGTCCAGTTTAAAGTTGATGTTAAATGTATGAATCTAAAGGCTCTTCTAGATTCTGGAGCAGCTGGGAATTTCCTAGACTCTGAACTAGCGCAGACTTTAGGAATTGTGGTACAGGCCTTGCCGACCCCTATTCGGATTTCAGCCATTGATGGCACTCCAGTGGCCGGGGGGTTAGTTCGGTTCCAAACCCCTCCTATGCAAATCAAAGTGGGAGCCAGTCATTCTGAGGTTATCAGGTTTTTGATATTGAGTATGCCTGGTACCCCTTTGATTTTGGGATTGCCATGGCTGCAGCAGCACAATCCCCAAATTGATTGGGTTTCGGGGCAAATCACCAAGTGGGGACACCAGTGTTTTCAGAACTGCCTAGAATTTCCGCTAAGGGTTGCGCAACTAGCGCCGATTGGGGTTCCCACTCCATACTTGGAGTTTGCTGATGTCTTTTCAGAAAGGGCGGCAGACAAACTTCCTCCCCATAGACCTTGGGATTGTCCTATTGAACTGCTTCCCGGTACCATGCCTCCCAGAGGGAGAATATTTAATTTGACCCGAACAGAAACCCTCGCCATGCGGGAATATATTGCCGAGAACTTAGAAAAGGGGTTCATTCGGCCTTCATCTTCCCCAGCAGGGGCGGGGTTTTTTTTCGTGGAAAAAAAGGATGGGGGACTTCGCCCCTGTATTGATTACCGGGGCTTAAATAACATCACGGTAAAAAATAAGTATCCCCTACCGCTTATTGAGGGTCTCTTTACACAGGTGGTTGGGGCACAGGTCTTCTCTAAACTCGATCTCCGGGGGGCCTATAACCTCATAAGAATTAGGCAGGGGGACGAGTGGAAGACGGCTTTCAATACCCTTGAAGGGCATTATGAGTATCTAGTAATGCCTTTCGGCCTGTGTAATGCCCCTGCGGTCTTTCAAAGTTTTGTTAACGAAATCTTTAGGGACTACCTTGGCCGTTTTATGGTCGTTTATTTAGACGACATTTTAATTTTTTCTTCGTCCATTCATGAACATCGTAAACACGTGTGTTTGGTCTTGCAGAAACTTAGGGAGAACTGTTTATATGCCAAGTTAAAGAAATGTCAATTTGAAGTATCTGAGGTTCCGTTTCTCGGTTACATTATCTCCAAATCTGGTCTGTCTATGGACCAATCTAAGGTGAAGGCCGTTTTAGAATGGGAGCAGCCCAGGGATTTGAAGGGCCTACAAAGGTTTTTGGGTTTTGCCAATTTTTATAGGAGGTTCATTAAGAATTTTTCTGCCCTGGTTACACCACTAACTAATTTAACCAAGAAAAGCGGGTACCCCTCGGTTTGGCCGATTCAAGCTGTCCAGGCCTTCGAGGATCTTAAGAGGGTATTTAGTGCTGCTCCCGTCCTAGTCCACCCTGATGAGCAACGACCTTTCCTTGTGGAGGTGGATGCTTCTGAAGTCGCTGTCGGGGCAGTCTTGTCACAGTATTACGGCTCACCCGCACGCCTCCATCCATGTGCCTTCTTTTCCAAGAAATTCTCAGCGGCCGAAAGAAATTACGATATCGGCAATAGAGAATTATTGGCCATCAAGTTAGCCTTCCAGGAATGGAGACACTGGCTGGAGGGGGCTCAGTATCCAGTTACGGTCTTTACGGACCATAAAAATCTAGAATACATCCAATCCGCCAAGAGATTAACTCCTAGACAGGCTCGCTGGTCCTTATTCTTTTCTCGGTTTAATTTTTCTATAACCTATAAGCCCGGGTCCAAAAATATAAAAGCGGATGCCCTGTCTCGGAGTTTCTCTCCTCCTAACTTACCTGAAAGGATGGTTTCTCCCATTTTACCTCGCTCCCTAGTGGTAGCTGCCATCCAACCCCAGCTTCCTGATCTTACTCAGTTTCAGGCCCAAGCTCCTCCTGGGAAACCGGCTTCAGCCCTGTTTGTACCCTCTACTTACCGGTCTGACTTTTTGTCCCATTTTCATGATACCAAAACAGCAGGTCATCCAAGGGTTAAGAAAACCATAGCTTTATTATCACGCCAAGTTTGGTGGCCTTCTCTCAGGAAGGACGCTCAAAGATTTGTCTCCGCTTGCAAAGTCTGTGCCCGAAGTAAGTCCTTGAGGCATTCTCCTGAAGGCCCACTCCTTCCATTGTCCATTCCTGCCTCCCCGTGGACCCATCTGGCCATGGATTTTGTTACTGACCTTCCCCCTTCTCAGGGACATACTGTTATTTGGGTAATTGTGGACCGCTTTAGCAAGATGGCCCATTTCGTCCCTTTAAAGAAACTCCCCTCAGCTCAAACACTTGCTCAACTCTTCATTACTCATGTTTTTAGGATTCATGGTATTCCCATAGATATTGTATCGGATAGGGGGGTCCAGTTTGTCTCCCGGTTTTGGAGGGCTTTCTGTGCTAAGTTGGGTTTCACTGTCTCCCTTTCCTCGGCTTTCCACCCGCAGTCGAATGGACAAACCGAGAGAACGAATCAGTCCCTGGAACAATATTTGCGCTGTTTTACGGCTGATACTCAAACTGATTGGGCTTTCTTCTTACCATTTGCGGAATTTGCATTTAACAACGCTGCACATTCTTCCACGGGGGTTTCTCCTTTCCATTGTGTTTATGGCAAGGACCTGAAGTTTTCTGCCCTTCCGGACCAACCCTCTAGAGTTCCCTCCGTGGATGAATGGGTTTCCAAATGGCCAGGGGAATGGAATAAAATCCAACAGCATCTAGCTAAGGCTGCTCTTCAGCAGAAAAAATTTTCAGATCGCAAACGTTCCTCTAACTCTAGCTATAAGGTGGGAGACTGGGTTTGGCTTTCAACCAAGAATTTGGCGCTACGCCAGCCCTCCGCTAAGTTAGGACCTAAATTTATTGGTCCCTTCCCCATAGTAAAGAAAATTAATCAGGTCACGTTTCAGTTGGCCCTCCCTTCGTCCATGAAGATTTGCAGGTCTTTTCACGTTTCTCTTCTTAAATCTGCTAGAAACCATGAACCCGATAAGCTCCCCGGTCCTGAATTAGTCGATGGGCATCTGGAATTCGAAGTCGCCCGAATTCTTGACTCCCGTCTTTTTAGGAATTCTCTTCAGTACTTAATTGACTGGAAGGGGTATGGTCCGGAAGAAAGGTCTTGGGTCCCAGCCAGAGAGGTTCATGCGCAGAATCTGGTGAAGAGATTTCATAAGGAGAATCCATTGAAACCCAGCTTGGAGGGTCCAGTGGCCCCTCCTCAGGGGGGGGGTAATGTTAGACACTTACCTGCTTGCCGTTGCGGGTCCCGCGGCGCGCTGGTGAAGGGGCCCCAGCGGCCCTCTGCTCAGCCATCCCCAGGTCATCCATCCCCTCGGCGCCCCTGTGAGGGTCAGGGGCGGTCGGCGCTGCATGCGGCTGATGGCCGCGTCGCGGTCCGCGCTGCGCGGCCGCGCCAGCCAGCTGGGCTTCCGGGCAGCGTGACGCTGCCTCCTCCGGGCGGGGGCGCGTCTGGCTCTCCTCGTGCTCGCGCGCACGTCTTTCTTATGCCTCCCGGCGGCGCTTCCTCCAGCGCGCGCGCCGGGGGCGAGTGTTAAAATAACCTATCATCTGCTGGTTCCCAGGGTCGGGCCCAGGGACTGGTCGGCCTGTCTGGCCTGGGCCGTCCAGCTCCTGGGACCGAGCCCAGTTCACTTTGTATGCACCAATCATGTTGCTTCCCCTGTTGCACCCGTCCCTATTGGCCAGCATTCCCTATAAAGTCTTTCTGCTTCTACATCCCAGTGCCCGTTATAGCTTCTGGGTTCTGGATGTGCGTTGCTGTGTCTTTGGTGAACATTTGGATTTGGACTTCGACTATTCTCGCTTGCTGCCTGCCCTGACCTTCTGCCTTGCCTGACCACTCTTTTGCCTGACCCTCCTGTACCTTGCTCTGTGACCTCCTGGACTTGACCTCGGCTAGCCTCGACCACCCCTTCGTTATCTCCCTTGGATACCTCGCCTGTGACCTCCTGGTTTGACCTCGGCCTGAAACTCGGACTTTCGCACCCCGGCATCCTCATTCGGGATTCCCTGCCAAACATCATTCTGCACCTTAAGCTGTTATCCTTTGCGCCTTTTAAGTCCTGGGGGCAACCGACTGGGAGAGGCATTACCCGTGTCTCCTACAAGCGGGGGCTTGTCTATAGGCGGAAGTGGCGGCGGAGATTGGGGGATACCAGCTTAAGACAGACGGGTGTTTGGTATAGTCCTGACACTGAAAAATCTGGAAGGGGGCGGAGCTCGAACTCCAGCTTGTAACCGGAAGACACCACTTCCCGGATCCATCGGTCCGAGACCTCTTGATCCCAAACCTGGGAAAAGAGTCGCAGCCGTCCCCCCACCCGCAAGGGTGAGGGCGCCCCCTCATTGCTGAGCCGGCTTGGGCTTAGAGCCCCAACTAAATCCTGGACGGGCACGACCTCTGCCCCTGCTCCCGGAATCTCCTCTGGAAGAAGGGAATGCAAATCCCCTGCCAGATCTGGCCCCACGAAAGGAGGGGGTAAAGGAAGGCGCCCCTCGAAAGGGGCGGCGTTGTTTCTTGCGTTGGGGTAACCTACCACCCTTGGTGACAGAGTCCAATGTCTCTCCAAAAAGCCGTAACCCAACAAAGGGTAGAGCCGTTAGTGACTTTTTGGACATAAAATCTGCCGCCCACTGGCGCAGCCACACCGAACGCCGAATAGTGACCAGCAGCGCCGACGTTCTACCACACATCATCAAAGTGTCATCCAAGGCTGTCAACACAAAAGATAAAAACAGCTCACACCGTTTGAGGCTAAGGAACTCAGCACTACCGGGACGCAGCCCGGAAGAGTTCAACAGGTCCCTAACCACGGACCTAGCAGCCAACACCATCAGCGCCGATGCGCAAACAGGCCGCATGGCTGACCCAACGCTAGCAAAACCATGACAAGCCATCTGGTCAATACGTTTATCCTCTCCATCCTTGAGAATAGAACAATCAGGTCTATTTAAAACCGAGGAATTGGGCAACCCCAAAACCGGCGCATCCACCTCGGGGGGAAATGCCCAGCGCTTAACTGCCTCCGAAGGAAAGGGATATTTCCTATCCCATCCCTGAGGGATGCCAGGGAGCCGAGCCGGCCTGTCAAAATGCCTTTGTGTAGGGAATTCCAAGCGCGGCTTGGATTCCTCAAACAATTCACCCTTCCTCTGTGACACCTCCTCAGGAGGGGAAATATTCAACACCTCCAACATCAGAGCCAGAGCGTGGGGAGTATCAGAGGATCTCCCCAAATCCCCCAGCTCGGCATCAGTGCCAAAGGACTGCTCATCGTCCGAAAAATCAGAATCCTCATAAACTTCCCCTTCTTCTAGCTGGGAATAGTCAGACCAATCCAGATTATTAACATCCTCCAGGTCCTCCGCCAGCGGAGCCGGCGACAAATGCTTTCTCTTAGTCGGAGCCTTACGGGCAACCGAGCCAGAGATAATTTTTTCAAGGTTAGCCAATCTGGCGCACATCTCAGATTGCAGCTCCCTGCCCATGACGACATCGCACGGGGCGCGTGTCAAAGCGGGAGGTGGAGATGAAGCGACCGGCGGTGCTGACCCAGACGCCTGTGGTTCGGACTGCCGCGTGATGGTCTGCTGTGCACATGGTATACACAGAAGTACATCGCCCCCAGAAATGGATACCCCACATAACATACACTTTCGGGGATGCCCCGAAGGGGCCCCGAGCCCAGTATCCGGGGATGCCTCCATAAGGTGAACTTTGTTAAGGAATAGTCGCTATGACCCAGGGAATTACGCCGTTAGACAACCCGGGATGCCCCTTTAATGTCCCGAGTGGGAGGATTTATGGCAAACAATTAACCCAGAGATAAGGATCAGGAGGGACCCCCTAAATGCTACTGGCGAACCTCCTGAATCACCATCTGAAAAACAGAACAGAAGGACTGTTTTAGATAAGGCTAATGAAAAAAGACAACAATCAAACAGGAAGAAAGAATGGCCAGAGGCCACTTACAGATCCATCGACCAAAATGGCGACCGTGAGGGAAGATCCAGACGCTCCACAGCAACAGGCAGGGCTGCAGTCAGAGAGGGAGAAGGGGGCGTGGCCAGCGCGGGACGCGCGCGAGGCCAAGCCACGCCCCCCCCTCTCCCCTCCACGAGCTCCGCAGTGGCACCAGCGAGGGCAGGAGGCGGGGAGCGGTGACGCGTCGTCACTCCGGCCCCGCCCCCCCCAGCCTGCGTGAGGGGAGCTGAAATCACCTCAGAAAGAATGTGCTCAGAGCCGGCCGGCGCCGCAATAGTAAGAAGCGGTCGCCGGCCCGGCCACAGTAAAAACACACTGACACACACACAAACGAAAAACGGGAGGGACAAGTCCCGGCCCCGCCAACGGTCCGGCACCCGCCGCCCCCCCCCACAGCAACATGGCGTGAGGTGAATACCTCCGCCATTAACAGAGAGGAAGGGAGGAAGGGGGGGAAGAAGGCAGCCAGCACCGCACAGGCTGCAGCGCTTTCTATTTAAAGTAATAACACACGCACACACACACACTAATGTATGCTGTCCAAATAAACAAACTAATAAACTAATAAATTTATAAAAAGACGAACACTCCCCCACCCCACCTATGGAAGGGAATCCTGGGAGGGACATAGTATGAAAGGGACAGGGCATCCCAAACCGGGGTCACCAACCCGGTAATACCGCCTACCCTCTCATATAGGGTCTCACGGTAGAGCATAGCACTTGAGCACCTAATGTGCTGAAATACCCTCGCCTGGACCCTCAGCCGAGGCTGGGAGGCATATGGATTTCTGGGGAAAAAGGTCCAAGCGGAAATAAATAAATAGCGGGCCGGGAGTTACCCCGGCTACCTGAAATCCCCCTGTGCAAGGAGGAGCCATCATCTTCTGACTTGCTCGCCGTCTGCAGAGATGGAAAACTGGGTGATGAGTGGTAGGTCCCAGGTATTTATGGATCAGGGAGGGGCTTTCTTTTTTGCTATCATCTCTGCAGGAACGCCCCTTCAGGTCGGTATTACCCACATGTTATGGATATTCTGAAGCGGGGTGTGTGACATACTTAGAATAACAGCAAGATGTGCACTTTGTCTGCAGAGCTGATATTTTTAAGTCAAATTACCCCTACACGCATGCTTTACCTTGGGCTCTTTGGCAACCCTACAATTAACAGTGCCTATGCATGTTGGGTACTGTTCTGTTTGAGAGATTTTGTTTTTTTCAGATTTAACCTGTTTTTTCTAGTTTGCATATAGTTTTTTTTCAGGAAAATGTGGTTTCCATTCAGCTTTTTTTTTTTTTTTAGGGAAACCATGTGCCACCAAAGAATTCATTGAGGGATTACTTTCAGTAAACTATGCCCACATCAACAAGTCTGGTATGCCCAGAAAGCTTGAGGTGTGTACTGCAAGATAATAAATAGTTGTGAGGTACTTCAAATGTAAAGGACTGTTTTTCTTGAAAAACTGCAATATGCATATTTAATCTCAGTATTTTATCTCCTAAAGCACTGTTTCAGTTCGGGGGGGGGGGGGGGGGGGGGGACTCTCCTCCTGTCTACCAATACATGTGTGGTACCGTTATAACCAGGAGAAATGGGGCTTTTACACACAATATGATTTTATTGAAAAACTTACACTACAAATTGGAAAAAATTTAATTTTACACTAAAACAAACAAGACATTTCACGTTAAAGCCCAGACTCTGCTGAAAAAAAATATATAATCTTCCTGGGGAATCTGTGGACATTCCTTCTCACAGTTAAGCACAAAATAGTAAAAATGACCTGGCAAAAGAGGGTGGCAAAATCTCTAGGTAGGCTGTGTCAAGCCTCCTGGCTACAATCATGGGGAGAGCTGAGCTGAGCTCCAGGTATGGGGCGAAGTGAAGCAGAAAAAACTCCAAAGAGCAAATAAAAAGTCTGAGCAGAGTCCAAGGGTGAATCCAGGGTCAGAGGTAGGCAGAAAACAGGCAAAGTCCTTAAGCAATCCGCATCAAAAATCAGGTTATCCGTCCATGTATAAATCCAGGTATTCAGGAATCAGGGAAACAAGGTCCAGGAAGTAAGCTGATAACACAGCATTGGCTGTAGGCCAGCTGTCCTCTTAAATAGGGCTATCAATCAGCACAGGGAGGGATGTGCCAGAGTCTGGTGAAGTCACTTCCTGTCCATTCAAACTCAGGACACCAGGAAGTAAAATCAAGTCCAAGAGCTTACACTCTAGGCCTTGTGCACTTCCAATGGGCTGAACAGCAGATGTCACTGTGGAGCATGCGACAGAAGAAGAGCCTGCTCTGTTAGAACCATGCAGCCGAGCATGTCTGCTGCTGCATGCAGTCCGTGGTATGGCGCGCTCACGATGTCCTAAAGGGCAGGAAAGGCGAGGAGACTGACTGGCTGGCACCTAAAGGTTTAAGGCACCAGAAGCCATAAGCTTACTGCAGCACACTTAGGCTGCCAGGCAATGTTTGCTTACTGTTCTCCACTCTGTAGTCAATTAACCGCAATGCGGCTGTGCGGGAATCTGCTCTCACAATTTAGGCAGCTGCCGCACCCTAGCTGCCCTAGGCACAGTCCTGTCTGTTCACAGTTTAACACAGCAGTCTACAATGTAAGAACAAGCTTCATCCTGCTTGTTACATTGCACAGCACGAGGGTGAAAGCTCCCAGCCTGAGTTTCATCACTCTTAGCACTGCTGCCTCTTTACATGTAAGCGATTCAAGCATACTTGATTAGAGTTGCCCCAAAACAGACCCCTCCTTTAGACTGATGCGGCGAGTCGATACAAGCGCAAACCCTTCCTTATTTTCTTTCAGGCAGCATGTATATTCACAACAGGGAACACTTTCTATCAAAGCCTTAGGGTTGTGTCTGGAGCCATTCTGTCTTAACAATTTGTTTGTTGTTATCGGTAAAAAATACCATTTTGTGAGTACTCACCTGTAAAATGGATATTGTCAGTGTGTCACACACCCCGCTTCCCCTTTAATTCTTACGATCGGGTTACTCCACCAGCAGGTGGCGACGTTGCAGAGAGAAGTCTTGAAAATGAGCCCCTTCCGGCCTATATATACCTAGGACCTCCCACTTAACACCCAGTGAATTCAAAAGCAGAAAGACAAGGTACCAGGAAATCCAATGGTAACCTCAAAATAAAAATAAAGAAAAGCTTCACCATATAAAGGATCCAGGATACCGAAAAGGGCGGGTGAAGCGGGGTGTGTGACACACTGACAATATCCATTTTACAGGTGAGTACTCACAAAATGGTATTATTCTCAGTGTGTCACACACCCCGCTTCCCCTTTAATTCTTACGATCGGGACATCCAAAAGCAGTGTCCACAAGGGATGGGTATCCGAAGGCAAAATGAAGCATAACTTAAATGACTGCAGTCTGCAGAACCTTGCGGCCAAAGCGGCCAAACACAGCATCCGCTGAGGCCCGCACATCAACCTTGTAAAACTTAGAAAAAGTATGAACAGAAGACCAGGTTGCAGCCTTACAAACTTGTTCAACAGAAGCTTGGTGCTGAAAAGCCCAAGACGCTCCAACGGCGCGAGTAGAATGAGCAGTGATACGAAAAGGGGGAACTTTCCCCTTAGCAGAATAGGCCGCAATAAAGGCCTGACATATCTATTTGCTAATGGAAGATTTGGCCGGAGCCAAACCCTTCCTAGGCCCACAGGGCACAACAAAAAAGGCATCAGTTTTACGAAAAGGAGAAGTAGTAATCAAATAGTACTTAACACAGCGTACTACATCCAAACAATGCAAAACCCTCTCCTTGTCATTCTTAGGCTTAGGACACAAGGAGGGAAGAACAATTTCCTGATTCAAATGAAAAGCAGAAACAACCTTAGGAAGAAAGTCCGTTTTGAACCGAAAGACCACCTTGTCCTGATGCCTCTCAATGTAGGGCGCCTGAATCGACAAGGCCGCCAACTCCGAGACACCCCGAACCGAAGTGATAGCTACCAAGAAGGCAGTCTTCTGAGTCAAGGTAGACAAAGCAATATCCTGCAAGGGCTCAAAGGGAGGAGCCTGAAGAGCAGAGAGAACCAAGGTTAAGTCCCAAACTGGGAGTAATGGTTTCCTGGGAGGCCGCACATGCGTAACCCCCTGGAAAAAGGTTTTAACTAAAGGATGAAGCGCAAAACGCTTCTGAAAAAAGATAGATAAGGCAGAAACCTGCCCTTTCAAAGTACTCAGCTGAAGACCAGAGTCCAGCCCTGATTGCAAAAACTCCAGAATCCTGGAGACCGAAAAGACCCTACAAGGCAAAGATCTAACCTCACACCAAGCGATATAGGCTTTCCAAGTCCTATAGTAGATGATAGAAGAAGACCTCTTCCGGGCACCGATCATAGTCTTAACAACCGAGTCAGAAAGACCCCCCTCCTTCAGGATGGAGGTTTCAGCAGCCAAGCCGTCAAACCCAGCGTTGGTAAATTGGGGTAACACAGCCGACCCTGAGTGAGCAGATCGGGCCAAAGAGGCAGAACGAACTTATCCACTGCCAGCCGAACGATGTCTGCGAACCATACTCGCCTTGGCCACCTTGGAGCCACGAGAATGGCGGACACCCTTTCCAGAACCAGCTTCCGTACCACCCTGCCTAGCATGGGTATCGGAGGAAACAGGTACAGAAAACCCAGATCCCCCCAGCTCAGGGACATGGCGTCCACCGCCAGAGCCAGAGGATCCTGGGAAAGCGACACAAAGTTCGGGAGCCTGCAATTGTGACGAGAGGCAAACAGGTCCACCTCTGGTGTCCCCCACCGGAGACACAGCGACCGAAAAACTTGAGGATGGAGAGCCCATTCTCCCAGACGGGAAGAGCACCTGCTCAACAGATCCGTTTCCCTGTTTTCCACACCCGGAATGTAAACCGCCGAGAGACAAGGAACATGGGCCTCCGCCCAGGTCAGGATCAGGGACACCTCTCTGAGGGCACCCAGACTGCGAGTCCCTCCCTGATGATTGATGTAAGCAACCGCTGTTCGATTGTCCGAGCGAACCTGAACCGGAAGACCCAGAACATGTTGAGTGAAAAGAACAAGAACCAGACGGATGGCTCTCAGTTCCAAAATATTGATGGGCAAGTGGGCCTCCCGAGGCCCCTACTGCCCCCGGAACTGAAGATCCTTCCAGAATCCCCCCCCATCCCGAAAGACTGGCGTCCGTGGTGACAATTTCCCAAAGAGGAGTCAGGAAAGACCTGCCCCTCAAGAGATTGGTCGAGACCAACCACCATTGGAGGGACTGCCGGACCCGGGAGGACAACTGGAAGGGCCTATCCAACGACCGTGGTCGCCGGTCCCAGGACGCCAACAGATGAAGCGTCCTCGTGTGAAATTGGGCGAAAGGAACTGCCTCGAACGAGGCAAACCGACCCGTCCTTCTTGGGGACTGTGAAAAGATTGGAGTAAAAACCGAGGCCCACCTCTAAGCGCGGAACCGGCCGGATGACCGTCATTTCGAGAAGATTCCTTACCGACGCCAGGAGCCCCTGCGCGGCCAAAGGATCGGTGGGCACCCGAGACCGGAAGAACCGTGAAGAAGGGCGAGACTCGAACTCCAGCTTGTAACCGGACGACACCACCTCCCGGATCCATCTGTCTGGAACCTCCTGGTCCCAAACCAGGGAGAAGTGTCGCAATGGTCCCCCCACCCGCACGGGTGAGGGCAGCCCCTCATTGCTGAGCGAGCTTACCAGCAGGCTTGGGCTTGGTGCCCCAGGACTGACCAGGACGGCCACGGCCCCTCCCCCGGGTCCAACCTGCACCCCTGGTAGCGGGAAAGGAAACCTCTGCCCGCTCTGACTCCCCGTAAGGAGGGACTAAAGGAACTCGCACCCCGAAAGGAGCGACGAGGCCTCTTGCGTTGAGGCAATTTACCACCCTTGGTAACTGAATCCAATTTATCGCCAAACAGACGCAAACCTAAAAAAGGGAGCGCTGTAAGCGCCTTCTTAGAGATAAAGTCCGCCGTCCACTGGCGCAGCCACACTGACCGACGAATAGCAACCAGCAGTGCCACTGTCCTGCTACTCATCGCAAGAGCATCGTCCTGGGCGGCCAAGACAAAGGAAATAAACGACTCACACTGCTTGAGAGAACTAAACTCATCACAAACGGGATCAAGACCTGTGTACAGATCCCTAATGATGGACCTAACTACCAACAGAAAGTGCCGAAGCACACACCGGCCGCAGTGTCGACCCGGCACTGATAAAACCATGGCGAGCCAATTGATCAATCCGACGATCCTCACCATCTTTAATGGTAGTAGTGTCAGAGGAGTGCAACACAGTCGTGTTCGACAGCCCTAACACAGGGGCATCAACGTCAGGGGGTACAGACCAAAGCTTGACAAAATCCTCCGGAAAGGGATAACGCTTATCCCAACTAGGAGGAATTCCAGCCAGGCGCGTGGGTTGTTCCCATTCTTTAAGGACAACCCTCACAAAGTGTTGTTGCTTGGGAAACACCAAACGCAGCTGGGGTACATCAAACAACTCACCCTTTGGCGGGGGGACCACCGCGGGCGGATCCAAAGCCAAAATTTCAAACATTTGAGCCAAAATGGAAGGAGTGTCAAGGGACACCCCCACATCCTGATCGCCAGCAGTGTCAACCCATAGCTGGTCTGCAGGCTCATCCGACTCCTCAAGGAGTTCCCCCTCCTCATCAGGGGGACAATCGGACCAATCCAATATTTCAAACACCTCATCCTCCGAAACAGGCGCTGCCGGAGAAAGGTGCTTCCGCTTCGCCGTAGCCTTCTGAGCTACCGTGGCGGAAATTATCTTCTCGAGGTTGGCCAATCGTGCACACACCTCGGATTGCGAATCCCCACCTTTGACAACGTCACACGGGGTCCGGAATAAGGGAGGGGGGTAGGAGATGACGGCAGTTGCGAGGAGCCAGAAGCCGGAGCGACGGACTGGCGTGCAATATTCTGCTTTGCGCAAGGAACGCATAATATGACATCATCGCCTGGGAGCGGAGCCCCACAACCCCCACACAGCCTGGATAGCCCCGAAGAGACGTTTCCGGTAATGTCTCCATATGGTGAAATTATGGTATTCGCAACAACCCAGGGTTTTATGCATTAAGCAACCCGGAATGCCCCTTTATAATTAAAGTCCCGGGAGTAGGAGGATTTTTTATTTTTTATTTTTTTTTAAACCTAGGAAAAACCCAATTTAGAGACTAAGACTAGCCAGGTATATCAGAACCGGGAGAGCCACTGCAGTGAGGGGATCCCAGGATCTGTAGGGGAAAAGAGACCACAGTCAGTCCCCCAGGAAAAATAGCCAGCATGCATCACACTCATACACATTAAAAAATAATGGTAAACCATATAAAGGCAGAATATACATCATGAATTCAACTATATATATATATATATATATATATATATATATATATATATATATATATATACACACAGGTAGTCCTCGACTTACGACGTTGATCCGTTCCTACGCGGCGTCGTAAACCGAATTTCGGCGTATGTCGGATCATACGTTCATACAGTACTGTACCATAATAACAGTACAGTACTGCAAACACTTAGCCTATCCAAACACCTATCCTAACACAGTACCCTACATAATTATCAATAAACACACGTACAGTAAAATATTGTGCAGTATAGTACGTTTAATAATGAAATACTTTACTGTAAGTGCTGTAAGTGCTGTAACAGTAATAAACAGTGTACTGTAATAAACAAAGATACAGTACTGTAACAATTCCAAAGAGAACAGGCTTACTTATTGGGAGGAAGCTGCAGAAGGTGCTGGAGATACTGGGGCAGGTGAGTCAAGAGGGGCAGCTGAGGTAGAGGGTACAGGATCTGTTGCAGGATTTGTTGCAGGCCCCTCTAACTTCTTGAAGTACTGCTGCAGGTTAGTTTGGAAGGAGACCATCTTCTTCTCCTCCAAGATCTCCTTGTAACAGCTAAGGGAATCCATGACTCCTCTGGCAACCCTAGTGTACCTTTCCATGTTGGGATCCTCAGCCTCAAACCTTGACAACCCTTCCTGTATCAGGGCAAAACCTGCTGCCAAGCCCTGCCTTGTAAATCTCTTAGGTTCTGGGGTTGGTGTGTCTTCCTCTTCCTCTATCATCTGCTTCTCCAGTTGAATAAGGTCCTCAGCAGATAACTCCTCTCCATGAGATGCCAGTAGCTCTGTGACATCATCCTCCTCCACCTCCAGATTCATTGTCTTACTCATATCAACAACATTCTTTATGACGCTAGTCACTGACTCTTGGACCTCTGTGACATCATTCACAAACTGGTGACACAGTTTTTTCCACACACCATTCATAGTGGTCTGCTTAACCTCATCCCAGGAATCAGCAATGTTATTCACAGCATCAAGGATGTTGTATGTTTTCCAAAAGTCCTTGAGAGTCAAGTCCTTATCCTTTTCAGTTGCTGCTAAAGCATTACCAATGACCCTTCGGAGGTAGTAAGCCTTGAATGTAGCAATGACTCCTTGGTCCATAGGCTGTATTAGGGCAGTGGTATTAGGTGGAAGGTAAACCACCTTGACATTAGGGTTAAAATCATCCAGATGAGCAGGGTGTCCAGGGGCATTGTCCAGAATTAGCAACACCTTAAAGGGGATATCCTTGGAGGTACAATACCGCTTCACGTCTGGCACAAAATGTTTGGTGAACCAGTCATCAAACACTGCAAGTGTCACCCATGCCTTCCTATTAGACTTCCAGATGACTGGTAGATGATCTTTTGGAATACCCTTGAGTGCCCTTGGATTCTCAGCCTGATATACCAGCATGGGCTTCAGTTTGTAGTCGCCAGCAGCATTGCCCCCAAGAAGCAAAGTCAGTCTTTCCTTGCCGACTTTATGACCTGGTGCTGTCTTCTCCTCCTTGGCGATGTACGTACGGTTAGGCAAACGTTTCCAGAACAAGCCTGTCTCATCCACGTTGAACACTTGTTGAGCACAGTAACCACCCTCCTCAATTATCTTAGCCAATTCTTTAGGAAACTCAGTTGCTGCTTTCTCATCAGCACTAGCAATTTCACCTTGCACTTTAATGTTATGGAAATTGGCACGATCCTTAAACCTCATAAACCAACCCCTACTCGCCACAAATTCTTCACTTTGACTTCCTTCCCCCTTTTCTCTTTTCAAAGCCTCAAACAGTCGCCTAGCCTTCTCCTGAATAACCATAAAACTCACAGGGATACGGCGTTGATTTTGGTCTTCCAACCAAAGCACCAATAATCTTTCCATCTCAATAATAAGCCCACTACGCTGCTTTGTTATTACTGTTGCTTTCATAGGAGCAGATCCTTTCACATGTTCAAGGATACGATCTTTATCCTTGATAATCGTAGCAACAGTCGAACGACTAAGTCCTAATGACCTGCCAATTTCTGTTGCTGTTTCCCCCTTCTCAGATTGCCTTATGATATCCACTTTCACCTCCATGGTGATGGCCTTCCTTTTCTTTGGTGCACTGGTATCAGATGAGCCTACCTTTTGTTTGGGAGCCACAATGAAGGGTGTTATGGTGTGCAGGAGACTCGTTTTTCTCATGTACAGTAACCGGGTACAGTGTGCAGTACTCTATGGCTTCCGGCGCACGTACAGTTCGACTTACGACGCAAAACCGCGTAAGTCGGGATGAGCCGCCGTATAAAGCGTCGTAACCACGAAACGACGTAACTCGAGACCGTCGTAACCCGAGGACTACCTATATATATATATATATATATATATATATATATATATATATATATATAAAGTGATAAGTGCCTCCAGGAGTAATGCTAGTGTGCCAGGGCAAACTTCAAACATAAATAACACACATTCACAAAAGAAAACACTACAGCTAAATGACGGCCCCACGAGCGCGAGGTGGGGACCGTTACCTGTTGCCGCTGCACAGGACAGCCACACACTCCTGGACGCGCACTTTTCCCCCGTTCAGCAGCACCTGTCTCTGTAATGAGACAGAGGAAGTGAGGCGGGCCGGGCTCAGTGAGCGACGCGCTCCGGCCACGCCCCCTGCCAGTGAGTCACAGAGCGAGGGCCGACAGAGGACTCGGCCCCGCCCCCAGGCTACGAGTGACGCGGCCCGCCCAATGGCGGTGCCGCGTGCAAAAGCGGAGGGAAATTCAAAAAGTACAAAGTAAAAAGTAAAAAGAAAGAGCCCCAGCAACCCAGGCCACGCGGCCGCACACCACGGCTCTGAGCCTGCGTCTGCCAGCGCACTCACACATACAATAGTAAAAGCACCCCATGCAACACCCCCCCCCCCCCCCCAAGTGAAGGGAGAAGGGACCGAGCGGGAGAAGACAGCCAAGGGGAACATCGGGACAGGGGCATCCCAAATCCGGATCACCATGCCGGATAGCCGCATTGCCCCACGCGTGGGGTCGAGCGGAGGAGATAAGCTCCTAGGCACCTAGTGCCATCTACCGTTGCCCAGCCAGCAGCCTGGGCTGGGAGGCTTCCATTAACCATCTAGGCATGTGAACAATAGAACTGGGCAGAAATAGACCAAAAGGGGGTGCCGGGGTTTGACCTTCTTCTTTCTTCTGTCTTGTCGCATCTTGCAGAGAGAAAACACTGGGTGTTAAGTGGGAGGTCCCAGGTATATATAGGCCGGAAGGGGCTCGTTTTCAAGACTTCTCTCTGCAACGTCGCCACCTGCTGGTGGAGTAACCCGATCGTAAGAATTAAAGGGGAAGCGGGGTGTGTGTCACACTGAGAATAGAGAACCTGTTTACACTAACTTGCCATATGCCAGCGGGTGCTGGTTTGTTGGCTGCTTCCATGAAGTATGGGGGGTGTGATTGACATGGCTACTGGCAAGGTTTGAAACGCCAGAGGATGTGAGGGGTGAAGGGATAAGGGAAATATTCTCTGTATAAGGTTTATTACTCACCTGGGCTGATCTGGGAAGGAATTTCCTCTAATTTAATCTGTAATAGTTCCTCTTTATCAGTGTTGGCCTCTCTTACTGTTGTGTCCTCACAGTCTGTGATAAAGATGAGAGAAAAAACATAAGTGAGTCCTTGTGAGGTCCTGTGCTGGGGTTTTTATTTTAAGGCGGTTAAACCGGTTCAACCCCATGCCCATTCACCCTCACTAAACCCAAAAATTCAAAACTTTCTCCTCGCTCCCCCTAAGGCCGTCACTGGCCACCATGGTCACACAGTTGCCAGCGGGGGAATACACAGAAAAAGCGTTCAGACCATGTGACCATGGTGGCCAATCACAGAGCTCAATTTCACCAGGGGACCAAGGAGAAAGGTAAGAATTTTTGGGTTTAGCAAGGGTTAATGTGCAGTGATGCACAAGCAATTGGGGTGTTATCGTTTAAAGTGGACCGTCACCCATGGGTGATCGGCCCGGGAATCTATAAGATTCCCGGGCCGATCACCCCCCTCACCGCGGGACATCCGAGATCGGGATGTCCCGCGGTGAGGGACCCCCCCAAAACCCCAAAAGAACTCACCTGATCGGCGGCGGCAGCGGCCGCCGCCTCCCGCACACTCCTCTAGCCGTGCGCGCGCCCGCCGTTTGTGAATGGCCGGCGCGGGTGCGCGCACTGTCAGAGGGGCGCGCGGGAGGCGGCGGCGGACGCGCTGCCTTGTCCGCCGCTTGTCCGTGGGAGCGTGGTGAGGTGAGTTTGGGGGTTTCTGGGGGGTTTTACACAGCGGGGCACCCCTAATCGGGGTGCCCCCCTGAAGTGGACCAAAACCCAGGATAGTCAAAATCCTGGGTGTTGGTCCACTTTAAGTAATTGATTGCAATTTTTCTTTAGGTCAGAGTGACATCCCCTGTACTGAGACACCCGAGTGTATGTGTAGAGAGACTGCACAGCTATATTAGAGGGTGTATTACTCACTTGGGCTTATCTTCAGCAAATGTTCCTCCTTTTTATTTGTCACAAACACTTCCTCCTCCCCCTCCTTGGGGTTCACATCTCTCACTATATTGTCCCTGGGTTCTGTGAAATAAAGACGTGAGTAAGGAATTATTTATGAAGTGTGCAAGGTCGCTGGAGAAATCCTCTATAACGTACCCGTAAACTACTCACCAGCGTCAATTTGTAGCGGAATGTTCTCCTCTTTAATCTTCACACACACCTCTTCCACCTTCTTAGGGTTCCCATATCTCACTATAGTGTTTCTGAGTTCCGTGAATAAAGATGAGATTGACGCCTCTGTAATGAGATGCGGAACGAGCCTCTAATTGTACCTTAAAGCGGGTCAAAACCCATCTTTCACCCATACATCCAAGTCTATCACCATTTACTCTATACCAGAGATTTCATCTAAATGTTTTATAAATAAAAAATAAATATCAAATATAAATGTTTTATTCTAAGTATGTCACACATCCCGCTTCAAGATATTCATAACCTGTGGGTAATACTGACCTGTAGAGGGCGATCTGCAGAGATGATTGGAGGAAAGAAAGCCCCTCCCGGTCCATAAGTACCTGGGACCTCCCACTCATTACCCAGTCTTCATCTCTGCAGACGGCGAGCAAGCAGAAGATGATGTCTCCTCCTTGCACATGGGGTTTTCAGGTAGCCGGGAATACTCCCGGCCAGTTATTTTTTAGTTCAGTTCGGACTCATCTTTTTCCCCTTTGATCCTGTATATTTGCATGCCTCCCAGTCTTGACTGCTGTCCGGGCGAAGGTATATTAGCACCACTGGTGCTCAGGAGCTATGCTCCGCCGCGAGACCCTATATAGAGGGTAGGCGGTTATACCGGGTTGGTGACCCCGGTTTGGGATGCCCTGTCCACTGGAAAAAAAATTTCCTATTTGGCCTATTCCCACCTTCCTAGCTTGGGTTAGGGGTCCTCTCCTCAGCTTTAGGTTTTATGTATCCTGGAAGTAATCCCTCAATGAATTGGTTGCACTGTTGTTTATTGTATGTAGTGTGTGTTGTTACTGTATACAGGGGGGCACATTATTTACTGACAGACACCACGGCCGCCATTGCCGCCGCGGCGCTGCTTTTACCTCAGAAGGCGGAGGGGAGGTTTCTCCCCTCACGCTCTTCTGTTGGGGGCGGGGCCGGGCCTTCGGCGCGAGGCCGCGGCCCGCTCCCTTTATACTTAGAGCCTTATGTAGCGTGGCTCGAGCGGGGAGCGGCTCCGCATACCTTGCGGGCCGCTACCGCTTGTTTTTTTACTATCCGGTGCCGCGGGTGGCCGCGACACCGGCTTGCTGGGACATGCAGCGGAGGGGAGCCGGACTTTCAGAGCGTCGCCGCGGCCCGCCCCCTCTAGTTCTGAGCACCGCTGAGGAGCTCGATCCTCCTGACTGACTTGTGGAGGGGGGCGGAGCAGGTCAAGCACGCGGTCCGCGCTGGCCTCACCCCCCTTCTCCGTCTCCCGCTCTGCTTCTTACCTCAGGCTGTGTGGGCGCAGCACTTGGATCCTGGAGGCACTGTGAGTGGCCCTGTGGGCCTTTCCCCCCCCCCCTGTTTTGACTCTTATACACAGCATAAGGTTTCTCGTTGTGTCTATTGTATTTTTTAGGTGGAATCTTCAGGGATATTTAGGGGGTTTCTCCCGGTCCTAGGGTCCCTGGGTATTTCTATTATATTTTACAAATCCTCCCACTTGGACACTATAAGGGCATCCCGGGTTGCTTAGTAGCGTAATTCCCTCGGTCATAGCGACTTACTCAAGTTCACCTTATGGAGGCATCCCAGGGTTCCGGGCTCCCCTCGGGACAATCCCGGAAGTGTTTGGGCTGTGGGGTATCCCTAACTGGGGATGATTTCTTCCTATGTATATCATGTGCACAGCAGACTATTACACGGCAGTCCGAACCCCAGGCTTCTGGGTCAGCACCGCCGGCTTCATCCCCTCCCCCTCCCATTTTGACCCGTGCCCCGTGTGATGTTGTCATGGGGGGGGCAGTCGCAATCTGATGTGTGTGCCAGATTGGTCAATATTGAAAAATGTATTTCTACTGCGGTCGCCAAGAAGGCACAGGCTAAGAGAAAGCATTTGTCACCGGTTACTCATTTTGAATACGATGATGCGGATGGTCTGGATTGGTCAGACTATTCCCCTCCGGAGGAAGGGGAGTTATTTGAGGATTCGGATAATTCTGATGTTCAGCAAATTGTTGGCGCTGATTCCGATCGGGGGTCAGGGAGTTCCTCGGATACTCCTAATGTTCTGACTCAGATGTTTGAGGTTCTGGCCATCTCGCCTCCGGCGGCTGTTCCTCAACAACAAGGGGAGTTTTATGAGGAATCCAGGCCACGTTTGGAATTTCCTAATCAAAAGCATTTTGATAATATTATTTCTAAGGAATGGGAGAGGCCGGCTCGGCTCCCAGGCATTCCTCAGAGTTGGGATAAAAGATATCCTTTCCCCGTGGATACGGTTAAGCGCTGGTCGACCCCCCCCCCCCCCCCCGAGGTGGACGCCCCAATTTTGGGGTTATCCAACTCAGCCGTTTTGAATAACCCTGATTGTTCCTCTCTTAAAGATGGTGAGGATAAATGCATTGACCAGATGGCTTGTCATGGTTTTGTCAGTATTGGGGCAGCCATAAGGCCTGTTTGTGCCTCATCGCTGTTGGTGGTGGCTACCAGAAAGGTGGTCAGGGACTTGTTATCCTCTTCCGGTTTGGATCCGGACAGTGACGAATTTCTTGGACTAAAACGATGTGAGGTGTTTTTGTCCTTCACGTTAGCCGCTTTGGATGATTCCTTGATGATGAGTAGAAGAGCCTCGGCTCTAATGGTGACTATCAGGCGTTCAATTTGGTTGCACCAGTGGGCGGCTGATTTTGGGTCAAAAAAGTCACGGACATCTCTTCCCTTTGTTGGGTTACGGCTTTTTGGAGACAAATTGGACTCTGTAGCCAAAGGTGGTAAACTACCTCAATGCAAGAAGCAACAACGCCCCTTTCGAGGAGCGGCTTCCTTCACTCCTTCCTTTCGGGGATCCAGAGCGGGAAGAGGATTTGCCTTTCCTTCTTCAAGAGGAGATTCCTGGAATAGGGGCAGGGGTCGTGCCCGTTCAGGATACAATTGGGGCTCTAAACCCAAACCCGCGGCCAAGCCAGCTCAACAATGAGGGGGCGCCCTCACCCGTGCGGGTGGGGGGACGGCTGCGACACTTCTCCCAGGTCTGGATTCGGGAGGTCTCGGACAAGTGGATCCGGGAAGTGGTGTCTTCCGGCTACAAGCTGGAGTTCGAGTCCCGCCCCCCCCCCCCCCCCGCGTTTCTTCAGGTCTCGGGTGTCCCCGGACGCACTGGCTGCGCAGCAGCTCCGGGCGGCAGTATCGAGTCTTCTGGAAATGGCAGTCATTTGCCCAGTGCCCCCATTAGACCGGGGTCGGGGTTTTTACTCAAATCTGTTCACGGTCCCCAAGAAGGATGGCTCCGTCCGGCCCATCTTGGACCTAAAGATTCTCAACAGGTTTGTCAGGCTGCGAAAATTTCGCATGGAAACGTTGCGTTCTGCTATCCTCCGTCTTCGTCAGGGGGACTTCATGACGTCCATAGACATCCAGGACGCTTACCTCCATGTTTCCATTTTTCCCGTGCACCAGAGGTTTCTAAGGTTCGCGGTGGAGGATCGGCACTTTCAGTTTGTAGCTCTTCCCTTCGGTCTCACCACAGCTCCAAGGGTTTTCACCAAGGTGCTTGCTGGGGTGATGGCTCTCCTCAGAGCGCAGGGGATTCGCATAGTGCCATATCTGGGCGATCTCCTCATCATGGCATCGTCATTCAGCCAAGCGGAATTGGACACCAGGACGGTAATATCCACTCTGGAGAGGTTCGGCTGGGTGATCAACTACCCCAAGTCCTCCCTCTACCCGTCCAGAATAGTATCCTTTCTGGGAATGTCTCTGGATACAGATCAGGCCAGAGTGTTCCTTCCTCAGTCCAAGGTTCTTTTGATTCAGGAGTTGATTCGGTTGCTCATGTCCATTCCTCGGCCGTCCATCCGGCTAGGGATGAGACTGGTGGGGTTGATGGTGGCCTCCTTCGAGGCAGTCCCCTTTGCTCAGTTTCACACAAGGACGCTACAGCTCCATCTGTTGTCGGTCTGGGACAGGTCTCCTCAGTCGCTGGATCAATTCTTTCTGATGTCTCCCCGAGTTCGCCGCTCGCTTCGGTGGTGGCTGAACTCAGCCAACCTGCTGAGGGGCAGATCCTTTCAGACTCCTCATTGGGAGGTGGTCACCACGGATGCCAGCCTCTCAGGATGGGGGGGCTTCTGGAAGGATCTGCAATTTCAGGGTTTGTGGGGACCCCTGGAAGCCCACGAGCCTATCAATGTTCTGGAATTGAGAGCCATCAGGTTGGTTCTTTGTCATTTGACTCATCAACTGCGGGACTTGCCGGTTCAGGTCCGGTCGGACAATCGGACGGCGGTTGCCTACATCAATCACCAGGGAGGGACTCGCAGCAGGAGTGCCCTCAGGGAAGTGTCTTTGATTCTGGACTGGGCGGAGAGCCACGTCCCGTGCATCTCGGCGGTCTACATCCCGGGAGTGGAGAACATGGAGGCGGACTCTCTGAGCAGGTTGTCAGCCCGCAAAGGGAAGTGGTCTCTCAATCCCAAGGTTTTTTACACAATTTGTCGCAGGTGGGGGTCACCGGTGGTGGACCCCTTTGCCTCCCGTCACAATCACAAACTTCCGTCATTCATGTCTCTGGCGAAGGACCCTCTGGCTCTTGCAACGGATGCCATGTCTCTGAACTGGAGGGATCTGGGTTTTCTGTACCTGTTTCCTCCGTTTCCCATGGTGGCCAGAGTAGTGCGCAAGCTGGCTCTGGAGGGAGCGTCAGCAATTCTGGTGGCCCCAAGGTGGCCAAGACAGGTCTGGTTCGCAGACGTGGTAAGGTTAGCAGAAGATCAGTTCGCTCTGCCCCTGCTGCCAGATCTACTCACACAGGGTCATCTTCGTTACCCCAATTTACCAACGCTGGCTTTGACAGCGTGGCTGCTGAAACCTCCATCTTGAAGGAGGAAGGTCTTTCTGATGCTGTGATTCGGACTCTTATTAGTGCTAGGAAGAGGTCTTCTTCATCCGTGTACTATAGGACTTGGAGGTCTTATATTGATTGGTGTAAGACTAGGGCCTTCCCTTGTAGGGAATTCTCTATTTCTAGAATTTTGGAGTTCCTGCAACATGGTTTGGATCTGGGACTCCAGCTCAGTACTCTGAAGGGGCAGGTGTCTGCCCTGGCGGTGTTTTTCCAAAGGTCTTTTGCGCTTCATCCGTTGGTTAAGACCTTTTTCCAGGGGGTTACGCATGTGCGCCCTCCTAGGAAGCCTCCGATTCCGGTTTGGGATTTGAATTTGGTTCTTTCTGCTCTTCAGGGTCCTCCTTTTGAGCCTTTGCATGATATTGCCTTGTCTTCCCTTACACAGAAGGTGGCCTTTTTGGTAGCTATCACCGCTGTTCGGCGTGTTTCTGAGTTGGCGGCTCTGTCTATTCAAGCTCCGTATTTTGAAAGACATCAGGACAAGGTGGTTTTCTGTTTCAAGACAGATTTCCTTCCTAAGGTTGTTTCTTCCTTTCATCTAAATCAGGATATTATTCTGCCCTCTCTGTGTCCAAATCCCAGCAATGACAAGGAGAGGGCCCTGCATTCCTTGGATGTGGTTCGCGTTGTGAAGTACTATTTGGTGGTAATGTCTTCCTTTCGCAAGACTGACTCTTTCTTTGTGGTGCCATCCGGGCCCAAGAAGGGTTTGGCGCCCGCCAAATCTTCCATCAGTAAGTGGATTCGTCAGGCCATCGTTGGGGCCTATTCTGCTAAGGGGAGGAATCCTCCTTTTCGTGTTACAGCTCATTCTACTGGGGCTTCCTGGGCTTTTCAGCACCAGGCCTCTGTTGAGCAAGTTTGTAAGGCCGCTACCTGGTCTTCTGTTCACACCTTTTCCAAGTTTTACAAGGTTGATGTTCAGGCCTCAGCGGATGCTGTTTTTGGCTGCAGGCTGCAGTGGTTTAAGTTGTGTTTTATGCCTTGTTTTGGATCCCCACCCCTTATGGACACTGCTATTGGATGTCCCACAGGTTATGAATATCTTGAAGCGGGGTGTGTGACATACTTAGAATAATACCATTTTGTGAATACTCACCTTGTAAAATGGGTATTATAAGTATGTCACACACCCCGCTTCAACCCGCCCTTTGTATTCTAGATCCTTCATATTGGGAACTTTGCGTTGTTATAACTTATATTTGGCTCTTCCTGGTCCCTTACCTTACTGCTTTCTTTATACTGGGTAATGAGTGGGAGGTCCCAGGTACTTATGGACCGGGAGGGGCTTTCTTTCCTCCAATCATCTCTGCAGATCGCCCTCTACAGGTCAGTATTACCCACAGGTTATGAATATCTTGAAGCGGGGTGTGTGACATACTTATAATACCCATTTTACAAGGTACAGAGTATTCACAAAATGGTATTATTACAAAGAAATTTGTTTTTCCTAACCAAAAATCGAACTCGGGCCATGGCAGTGAGAGCTCCGAATCCTAACCACTAGACCACCAGGTGCTCATGGTAGATTGTTTTTCCTGACCAGGAATCGAACTCGGGCCACGGCTGTGAGACGCCAAATCCTAACCACTAGACCACCAAGGACTCATGGTAGAACAACTCGGGCCACAGCAGTGAGAGCACCAAATCCCAACCACCAGACCACCAGGGACTCATGGTAGATTGTTTTTCCTGACCAGGAATAGAACTCGAGCCACGGCGGTGAGAGCGACGAATCCTAACCACTAGGGACTCATGGAAAAAACAATCTTATTACAAAATCACATTATAAAATTTAATGAGACAATGGGAGCTTGACCCCCGAAGGATTGTGTTAGCTGCTGTACTTTTTCTGTACAGTTTTGTATTAACGACTCCAGTGTTATCCTTCTTGATCTCTAGGTCCAAGAGCAACACTTTTGATGGACTATATTCCAGGAGGAATTTGAAATTGTAACTATTCCTATTTATTTCCTGTACAAATTCATTCAGGACATGTTTCTGTGCCATATATAGCATTGGTGCTCTCTAGAGCAGCGGCACTCAACTGGTGGACTGAGGTCCGAATGCGGACCTCGGCTTCAGATTTCCAAACCCCTGCCCTAAGAGCCCAGAACTCAGTTGCTTCTGTGTTGCCGTGGTTTAGAGTTGCCCCTTTTACTTGATTGGCAATTTAGAGCTCAGTCTCCCTGCTATTGTCATAGTTTTCTGGCACCGAGCATTGCAATATGAAGTACTGCACGGGCGGGAATTGGTATTGCAAGGTACACACAAACTTTGTTTCTCTGTCTCTTTGCATCATACTTCCTTGTCCCCTCAGCCCTGCCACATCCAACTCAGTCTCTCTGCTCCTTCCATTCCTATCCTCCAAGTTTTGCCCATCCAATCTCTGGCCTCCCTGTTCTTCCCCAGTACCCACTCAGTGCGCCGATTTTTAACTATCCACCCCCCATGACAGCCCCCTGCCTGGACCTTTACCTCTCACTAGATGTCAGTTAAATGGACCTTTACAAGACGTGTTTTCGTAGAGGGATAATATAGAAGTAACTAATGTTTGATTTTCAGACTTTCTGGGATAAAAGGTTGTTAAGAAAGGCCATCGGGTTGGAACATGTTCACTCCCATAAAGGATAAAGCTACCAAATGTGTGAACATGTACTTGACTTGTATTAGATCACAGCAGAACAATATGATTTCCCCTACCGGAAAGAGACTAAGACCACACCAGAAAAAAAGGGCAATGTCTTATTGTTAATATTTTAATTTTTAGTAATAAAGTATTAATATTTGATAATATCTCTGGTTAGAGTAAATAGAGATTCAATAGATTTGGATCTATGGCTACTAGGTAGGGTCAGGACATAAGGTGAGTTAGGGGGCTTGCCAGGTCCTAGGACAGGAGGACTCAACCACTTCTTGTAAAGGTCCATTTAAAAGCAGGTAAAGGTCCGGGTGGAGGACTGTCGCGGGGGGGGGGGGGGGGGTGAATAGTTAAAATTCAGCACACTGGGGGAGGGGCTATATATTCCCCAGAACTAAAAAGGCTTCTTTCACCCCCAGCCCGAAAATCCTATTGGGCACTGGGGAAAAAAACAGGAGCTCTGGCCCACTGCTTTATCCCCCTCTTTGCATTCTGTGCAGGCCGTGTTACTAGAAATAAGGGGGCACTTTGAGCACAGAAACACAGAAGCAACTGAGTACAGGGCTGTCAGGGCAGGGGTCCAATGATCTAGCACTGATGTCCGCATTCGGACTGGTCCGCCAGTTGAGAATCGCTGCCCTCGGATATACTACCCTGGTCTTTACTGTATAGATGTAGAATGAGACCAGCCAGAGAGTGTGCGAAGTGACTGAGCAGGGTGAATAGAGAAATATCCATATTGGGTTTGTTACTCACCTGTGCTGTTCTGCAGAGGAATTTCTTTCTCATTATTCTTCACAAACACTTCTTCCTCCTCGGTTTTCAAATGAGTCAGTGTACGGTTTCCTAGGGCTGTAAAAGAAGATTTTAGTGTACTCTGTAATTGTTTTATGTTTAAAGTGTCAGCAAAAGCTGGAAACATGTCCTCCCTCTGCCCTGATGCTGCAAAGTCCTGGTTTCCCCAGTGTGGTCATTTCGGCATACATCGCGGATGCACGCTCCCAGGCTGGTGGTGGGACAGGAAAGTGCACATGGTCTCTAGTAGGACTTCCTCCCTGATTAGATGCGACACTAGTATTAATTTAGGATATTGCTTACTTAGAGCATTTGCTGTTAAGGGCATACCCAGGGGAAGAGACGTTTTTTTAAAAATATTTTTATTGCATGTTCAAAGTATAATTACAAACATACAGAAAATGTGCATAGAGACAGTAGTAAATGAGGACCACCAGATTGATACAGCATAATAAAATAAAGAGGAATTATCAAGTAAGCTTCCATGTGGTCTCATTGCTTTGCTCGTCTCTGTGCCTCTGTGCCAAACCTTGTTATATTTTACTCTTGCGAGGCCAGTTCCCCCGCGCCCCCCTCCCTCATGCCAGGCCACCCCCGCTCGAGAGGGCAAGGTCCGGGGAGGGGCATAGGCCGCCCGCAGGGACCCGCCTCCCCCTCTTCATGGCGCTTACCCCTGAGAGCTCGAGACCTGCTCTCGCTCCCACAGGGCACCTAGTACATGACCCAGAAGCATCATATAAAAAAGAGAATAAGCAAATAGGGGAAAGGGAAGGAAAAGCAAGAATAAAGCAAGAACCTGACATATCAACGCCCATTGTTAATGCCCCTACTGATTTCTTTCAACTAACACCTTATAGTCTGCCGAGTATGCAAATACTACCCACCCTGCCCATCTGAGAGACATTTTGCTTCCCACAGGTTGGACACAGCTGGAGGCCCTGCAGAATAGGTGGGAAACTCGATTTCTAGATCCTTGGCTGTGGATGACTTTCCAGCACTGTGTGTGCGAGAGTGTGTGTGTGAGGAAATCAGCCCCTGTCCCCTCCTTGGCGTAGCTTAAAGAGTAATGTCAGGGGTAGGTTAAAACCTCCCCGATCTGCTGCCCCCCTCCTCTGGTTTTACCTAAGAGCATTCTTTACTCACCTCGCCGGGGGATCCATCTTCTAGGTTCCTTGGTTTCCGGGTGACCTTCCCATGAGCTGCGCCATCTTGTATCCCATGAGGCACTGCGCACGTCCCCCTATCTCACACCTAAGCAGTGCCCATGAATGGGATGCAAACTGAAGCGCTGTTTCAGTTTGGGGGAGTCTCCTGGGCAGGAAAGGGTGTCTACCTATACATATGTGGTACCGCTGTAACTAGGAGAAATTCGGGTTTCACGCGAAATAAGATTTTATTGAAGAACTTACATTTTTTTATTACAAAAAAACACTACATTGTAAAAAAAAGTTTTTTCTTTTGCACATATTTCATCCAAAAATAATGAGAATACACCTAAAAAAATGACAAACAAGACACTTCATGTTAAAGCCCAGACTCTGCTGAAAAAATACCATTTTGTGAATACTCACCTGTAAAATGGGTATTATAAGTATGTCACACACCCCGCTTCAGATAGTAAATCATTAGTCATGGGTTATACTCACCGCTAGGTGGCACTGTTTGCAGAGAAGTCCAGAAAACAACAAGCCCCTCCCGGTCTATACATACCTGGTACCTCCCAACAATTCCCCAGTTATTCAAACAGCAGTAAAGACAAGGTTCCAGGAAAAAAACAATGGTAACCAGGATACCAAAAAGGGCGGGTGAAGCGGGGTGTGTGACATACTTAGAATACCCATTTTACAGGTGGGTAAAATGGTATTATTCTAAGTATGTCACACACCCCGCTTCAGATAGTAAATCATTAGTCATGGGACATCCAACAGCAGTGTCCAAAAAGGGCGGGTATCCAACCAGGCAATAATGCAGAAACTCAAACCACTGCAGCCTGCAGAACCTTGCGGCCAAACACAGCATCCGCTGAGGCCCGCACATCAACCTTGTAAAACTTGCAAAAAATGTGAACCGAAGACCAGGTAGCGGCCTTACAAACTTGATCAACAGAAGCCTGGTGCTGAAAAGCCCAGGACGCTCCAACCGCACGAGTAGAATGAGCAGTTACACGAAAAGGGGGATCCTTCCCCTTGGCAGAGTAGGCCCCAACAATCGCCTGACGAATCCATTTGCTAATTGAAGACTTAGCCGGAGCCAAGCCCTTCCTAGGCCCACAGGGCACCACGAAAAAGGCATCAGTCTTACAAAAAGAAGACGTAGCATGCAGATAGTACTTGACACAACGTACCACATCCAAGCAATGCAACGCACTCTCCTTGTCATTCCTAGGCTTAGGACACAAAGAAGGAAGAACAATGTCCTGATTAAGATTAAAAGCAGAGCACTTTAGGGAGAAAGTCTGGCTTGAAACGAAAAACCACTTTGTCCCGATGTTTCTCAAAATAAGGAGCCTGAATCGACAAGGCTGCCAACTCCGAAACACGCCGAACTGAAGTGATGGCCACCAGAAAGGCAACCTTCTGAGTCAAAGTAGACAGAGCAATATCCTGCAAAGGCTCAAACGGAGGAGCCTGAAGAGCAGAGAGAACCAAATTCAAATCCCAAACAGGGAGCAAAGGCTTCCTAGGAGGCCGCAGATGCGAAACCCCCTGGAAAAAAGTCTTGACCAAAGAATGGAGTGCAAATTGTGACGATTGCACGGGTTGATCAGACCTATTGATCGTTCATCTGATCAGACCGGCCAATCGTACCACACGTGTGTCACAGCAATTCTTCAATTGGCAACACACGCGGCTATAAACTGCTGCCACCAGAGCACAACAGTGCTCAACTCTATAATATAAGATAGGCCACACACAATACAATCAGATCGAACGTATCGATCGACCCACAACCACTTCCAGGCGGGGGGCGAGCGAGCGTCCTAAGCAAGTAAGGTAGCCAGTCTCTTCAGAATAGCATGGGCCTTTTAGATCTTTCAATAAGAGCGTCAGGGACTATGCTGTATTTTAGAATTTATTCAAACAAACAGAAAACACAAGGACAACAAGAAACACGATGCAAGTGATAAAACAGAATTGACTATAAGCACGGTAAACAAATAAATAGCAATTTCAAATAAAAGAGGGAAAATACCTAAGGGTTCTGGGCTGCGTTCAAATCAATTGTCCTCACACGCTTTTCTGGTCTTATTCAGCTTGGATGTTAAAAGCCAGCGTGCGTCAATCTTGATGGTCAGATCCAGTCTCGCCATCATCATCTCAAGCTCATCTTAATCCCTCTACCCAGGGGTCAGTTTACAACCCCTCCCATGGGCCGAACAATTGGTGTCACCCACTGCCTGATTGGTGCATCTGGGATTCTCCCTCTTTGAGAACCTAAATAATTGGTTCATATGACTTATCAGATTGCACAGGGAGGGGGAACACTTTGGGACTGATTTGAGTGATCTGTTGTTTGTTTGTTTTTCCACACTGGGGAAGGTTTTATTAGCCCCATCCACTCTCGTGTTTATCCAGGTGGGAGGGGGAGCAAGTCGTAAAAGAGGGTCAGAAATAGGTGAGAACCAAGTGGCAGGGGGGACAAGAATGAGGGGTTTACACCAATCTGACATATCCACACACACAAATATATTACACCAGTCTACACACCTAGAGAAATTAAATACACCTAGGATGTTCTGTCACACCTTCCCCCATTAAGAGGTTGGCTGGAGGGGAATAGCAGTTTCCCCTTTTAGCCGACCGACTTCTGCTGGTTCGGCCTGCCGTGATAGCCCATCCGCATTACCATGGTTACTCCCTTTTTTATGCTGAATGCTGAAATCATATTGCTGGAGAATTAGGCTCCAACGGAGTAGCTTACCATTGTCACCGGCAACTCGATTCAGCCAACTTAGGGGGTTGTGATCAGTGATGACCGTGAAATTCCTGCCATACAAGTAGTGTTGGAGCTTCTGTAATGCCCACACGATCGATAAGCACTCCTTTTCGATAGTGGCATACGCCACTTCACGAGGAAGCAGCTTCCTACTCAAATAGAGGATGGGGTGTTCTCCCCCGGCGTGATCCACCTGGCTTAGCACTGCTCCCAAGCCATAAGCGGAGGCGTCAGTTTGCACCAGAAATCGCCGGGCAAAGTCCGGCGCCTGCAGCACTGGGGCACTGGCCAATGCCTCCTTCAGGGTCTGAAAGGCTTGTTCACATTCGGGGGTCCAATTTATCGACCTGGGCATCTTCTTTTTGGTCAAGTCTGTCAGGGGTTTGGCTATGGCACTGTAATCCCGGACAAACTTCCGATAGTACCCCGCCGTCCCCAGAAAGGACTTGACCTGCTTCTGGGTTTGGGGGGTGGGCCATGCCATAATGGCCTCAACCTTCCCTGTGTCAGGCCGCAGGTTGCCCCCTCCTACCTGGTGCCCCAGGTACTGGACCTCGGTCATGCCCACCTGACATTTGCTAGGTTTTATCGTCAGGTTGGCGGCAGCCAGCCGGTCCAGGACCTCTGACAGGTGTTCGAGATGTTCTTCCCAAGAAGAGCTGAACACCGCGAGATCATCCAGATAGGCAACTGCAAAGGCCTCCAGACCCCCCAACAGTTCATTGATGAGCCTCTGAAATGTGGCGGGTGCGTTTTTCATCCCAAACGGCATCACCACGGACTCAAATAAGCCGAAAGGGGTGATAAAGGCTGACTTTTCACAGGCCTCAGGTGCCAGCGGAATTTGCCAGTACCCTCTGCTCAGGTCCATGATTGTGATATAGCGGGCAGCCGCCAGCTTATCCAGCAGCTCATCAATACTGGGCATAGGGTAGGCATCAGAGGTGGTGATAGCATTTAGTTTCCTGTAGTCCACACAGAACCGGGTAGTCCGATCCTTCTTGGGGACTAAGACTACCGGCGATGCCCATGGGCTGCGGGATTTCCTAATTACACCCAGGGTCAGCATCTCCTCAATTTCCGTTTTCATGTCTGCCTGTACCTCCAAGGACACGCGGTAAGCAGTCTGTCTGATAGGGGGATGCGTCCCTGTGTCCACACGGTGGACTGCCAGGTGGGTTCGCCCAGGTCTCCCGGTGAAGGTGTCAGGGTATTTTCCTAGAACCTTCTCCAGCTGGGCTCTCTGCACTGGGGATAATTGAGGGTTGACATTCAGGTCAGCCCCCACCTCTCGGGTACCCTCCAGTAGATCTAAGAGGGGGTCCGGTCCCTCCTGATCAGACTGACTGCACACCGGCATTATGTATGCTGTCCTTTCATGATGAGCCTTTAGCATATTCACATGAAAGGCCTTCCGTCTCCTTCCCCCCAGGCTGACCACATAGGTGACATCGTTCAGCCGTTTGGTGATGGTGTGTGGACCCTCCCAAGCTGCTTGTAGCTTGTTTTGTCGCATTGGTAGTAGGACATATACCTTTTGACCTACATTGTATGTCCGCTCTCGAGCATGGCGGTCATACCAACGCTTCTGTTTGGCTTGGGCTTGTGCCATGTTTCCCTGCACCACCTCCACCAAGGCCTCCATTTTGTCTCGGAACCGGAGGACATAATCCACAACCGACACTTCGGGGCCTGCAATCTTGCCCTCCCAGGTCTCCCGGATTAGGTCCAGCGGTCCCCTCACACGCCTCCCGTATAGGAGCTCAAATGGGGAGAAACCTGTGGACTCCTGTGGTACCTCTCTGTAGGCAAACAAAAGATGAGGCAAGTATCGTTCCCAGTCTCTCCCTTGTGACTCCACAAAGGTCTTGAGCATCTGCTTCAGCGTTCCATTGAAACGCTCACACAGACCATTGGTTTGTGGGTGGTAGGGACTGGCCACAATATGCGTCATCTGTATTTTGTCGCAGAGAGCCTGCATCAGGTCAGACATGAACTGGGGCCCCTGATCGCTCAGGAGTTCAGCGGGGAATCCCACTCTCGTGAAGATTCCCAGTAGGGCATCAGCTACCTTGTCTGCTCTGAGGGAGGAGAGTGCCACAGCTTCTGGATACCGGGTGGTATAATCCACCACTGTCAGTATATACCGCTTGCCTGAACTGCTGGGGATAGCCAGAGGCCCAATGATGTCCACTGCAACCCGTTTAAATGGCTCATCAATTATGGGCAACGGCTGCAGGGGTGCCTTTTGCACATCTCCAGCCTTACCGACACGCTGGCAGACAGTACAGGACCGACAGTAGGTGGCTATGTCGACCCCCATGTTGGGCCAGAAAAACCTCTGGGTTATTCGGGCCCTGGTTTTGGAGATGCCCAAGTGACCCGCTAGTGGAATTTCATGGGCCACCTTCAGGAGGGATCCCCGGAATTGCTTTGGCACAATTAGTTGCCTTCTTACCAGTTCAGTCTCCCCATCTCCCTGGGCCAGATTTTCCCGGTACAATTTCGCATTCTCCCAATAGACCCTTTGTCTGGCCCCCTCATCTGGAGTACTGGAAGCTAGGCTTCTAAGCTGCTCCAGGCTTGGGTCGGTTTGCAGGGCTTGTTCGAAGGTGGGACTACCTGTCCCAGCTGGCTGCCCCGTGGTGAACAGGGCTAGCGGCTGAGTTTCTGGGGAGGCTGGGTCAGTTGGCTCAGAGCAAGCAGGGGAGTCAAGTGCACCCCCTTCCTCCTCTGGGGCCAAGGACTCAGCCACCGCCATTCTTGCAGCACCAGCTCTGGTAGCGAGTACAGGCGCCTTCACATTAACAGGGGAACGTGTGACATTTACATCCTGATCACTTACCTGCCCAGGTTCACTGACCTTCTCCTCTCCCCTTCTGGGAGCATAAGACAACCCCAACCCCTCTCCCTCTCTTTGCCCACCCCTAGGGCTCCCTGGCGCCTCACCTGCATCTTTGCAGGTCGCCTGTAAGGGTTCAGAGGACAGAGTTGGGGACTCCACAGAATCAGCTACGGGCTCATAGTAGGAGACCAACCTGCCCAGGTCCCCGCCGAGCAACACAGCCGTGGGTATCTCATCAGATACCCCCACTTCTTTTATCCCTCTACCCGCCCCCCAATCAATGTACACCCTTGCCCGAGGTACATGAGGACGGACTCCCCCCACTCCAGTGAGGGTCAGGAATCTCTCCGGGATTAGATTTTCCTTGCTGATTAGGTCCGGGTGGACTAAGGTCACCTCTGCTCCAGTGTCCCGAAGCCCAGTGACCACTCGATTGCCGACCACCACGGGTTGGAGGTTGGCATTGTTGGGCCTGGCGTCACCCCGCACCATCATCACAGAAGAGCGGAGGGCGCTTGCCTGGCTGGCTGCAGCTGTTCTTTTGGCTTCTGGACAATCCAGTCGGAGATGTCCAATCTTCCCACACAGGTAACACGCGCGGGGTGCAGCAGGCGCCCGCTTGACACCAAAGGCTTCCCGGAAGGGCTTCTGGGAGGTCCGGCTGGCCGATGGTGACTGGCAGACGGGTGATAGTCTTTCTTCTTTCCAGCTACTAGAGGGTGCACGACGGCCATCAGACACCCGGGTGTGCACATAGCTGTCGGCCAGTTCTGCTGCTTCTCGGGCGGAGGTAGGTTTGCGCTCCAACACAAACTGCTTGAGGTCAGGGGGGCAAACGTGCATGAATTGGTCTTGCACCATCAAGTCCTCCAGGGTATCATAACTGTCCCTTTTGAGGCCATGGACCCACTGCCGGAAGGTGGTACGCAGTCGGGCCAACAGGTCTAGGTAACTGTCCGCGGGTCCCTTGTGCAGTGATCGGAACCGCCGGCGGTAGACCTCTGGGGTGAGCTGATACTTTTCAACAATGGAGTCTCTTATTGCCTCATAGTCCCCATCTTTCTCAGGAGGCAGCTCAATGAATGCCTCCAATGCCTTGCCCTTCAGCCCTGGGGTTAGGTACAATGCCCACTGAGACCGGGGCAAATGATGCTGGCGGCAGATCTTCTCAAAGGACTGCAAGTACACATCCACGTCGCAGTTTGTGTCCATAACTGGGAACTTTGGGGCAGAACCCACAGTTACAAATGAAGAGTCCACTGAAGGCAAGCGAGGGTCAGGGGTGGTTAGTTGGATCTTGGCCATTTCCAGCTCATGACGGCGGGCAGCTTCCCGCTCTGCCTGACGCTGGGCAGCCTCCCGCTCTGCCTGACGCTGGGCAGCCTCCCGCTCTGCCTGACGCTGGGCAGCCTCCCGCTCTGCCTGACGCTGGGCAGCCTCCCGCTCTGCCTGACGCTGGGCAGCCTCCCGCTCTGCCTGACGCTGGGCAGCCTCCCGCTCTGCCTGACGCTCCAGGAACTGTAAATAGGCCTGCGGATCGGTGGCGCTTAGCTGGGTCAGGACCGATTCCAGCTGGGGGTCCCTGCCAGTAGCAGAGAGGCTGGAGCTGGGAAACCCAATGGGAGCAGGCACTTCATCCACCACCTCAGGCTGGGATGGATCAGCTGCACTGGAACATTCAAGTATATCTGTTGCAAGCTGCGTTGGTGCCTCCAGATCGGTTTCATAGAGCGATTGCACAAGCTGTGTTTTGGTTCGATCATAAATCGGCAACTGTCTGCGCTGGCATTCATTGATCAGATCGTCTTTGCTCATTCGCTTGTATTGCGCCAGTCCAGACATTTCAGCAAAAAAAAAACCAAACAAAGGAGGGGCAAACAATTGCTATCTGCTTATTTACCGTCACAACTATGCACCAATAAAATAACTGATTAATTTAAATAAAGTCCTTCAATACAACATTACTTAACACAACACTTATGCTCTAAATTGAAAGAAATAAAAAGGTGATCCCACGAGCTGCCAACCAATTTGTGACGATTGCACGGGTTGATCAGACCTATTGATCGTTCATCTGATCAGACCGGCCAATCGTACCACACGTGTGTCACAGCAATTCTTCAATTGGCAACACACGCGGCTATAAAGTGCTGCCACCAGAGCACAACAGTGCTCAACTCTATAATATAAGATAGGCCACACACAATACAATCAGATCGAACGTATCGATCGACCCACAACCACTTCCAGGCGGGGGGCGATCGAGCGTCCTAAGCAAGTAAGGTAGCCAGTCTCTTCAGAATAGCATGGGCCTTTTAGATCTTTCAATAAGAGCGTCAGGGACTATGCTGTATTTTAGAATTTATTCAAACAAACAGAAAACACAAGGACAACAAGAAACACGATGCAAGTGATAAAACAGAATTGACTATAAGCACGGTAAACAAATAATTAGCAATTTCAAATAAAAGGGGGAAAATACCTAAGGGTTCTGGGCTGCGTTCAAATCAATTGTCCTCACACGCTTTTCTGGTCTTATTCAGCTTGGATGTTAAAAGCCAGCGTGCGTCAATCTTGATGGTCAGATCCAGTCTCGCCATCCCCATCTCAAGCTCATCTTAATCCCTCTACCCAGGGGTCAGTTTACAACCCCTCCCATGGGCCGAACAATTGGTGTCACCCACTGCCTGATTGGTGCATCTGGGATTCTCCCTCTTTGAGAACCTAAAAAATTGGTTCATATGACTTATCGGATTGCACAGGGAGGGGGAACACTTTGGGACTGATTTGAGTGATCTGTTGTTTGTTTGTTTTTCCACACTGGGGAAGGTTTTATTAGCCCCATCCACTCTCGTGTTTATCCAGGTGGGAGGGGGAGCAAGTCGTAAAAGAGGGTCAGAAATAGGTGAGAACCAAGTGGGAGGGGGGACAAGAATGAGGGGTTTACACTAATCTGACATATCCACACACACAAATATATTACACCAGTCTACACACCTAGAGAAATTAAATACACCTAGGATGTTCTGTCACACAAATGACCTCTGAAAAAAGATAGACAAAGCAGAAACCTGCCCCTTCAAAGTAAAGACCAGAGTCCATCCCTGATTGAAGAAATTCCCAAATCCTAGAAATAGAAAAGACCCGGCAGGGCAAAGATCTAGCCTCACACCAATCAATATAAGATCTCCAAGCCCTATTATAGATGGAAGAAGAGAATCTCTTCCTGGCACTAATAAGAGTCCGAATGACCGAATCCGAAAGACCCTCCTCCTTTAAGATGGAGGTTTCAGCAGCCAAGCCGTCAAAGCCAGCGTTGGTAAACTGGGGTAACACAGTTGGCCCTAAGTGAGAAGATCCGGCCGAAGAGGCAGATCGAACTGATCCACTGCCACGAACGATATCTGCGAACCACACCCGCCTTGGCCACCTTGGAGCCACGAGAATGGCGGGAACTCCTTCCAGAACCAACTTTCGCAGCACCCTGCCCAGCATGGGGATCGGAGGAAACAGATAAAGGAACCCCAGGTCCCTCCAGCTCAGGGCCATGGCATCCGCCGCCAGAGCCAGAGGATCCTGAGAAAGCGACACGAATGTCGGAAGCTTGTGATTGTGACGAGAGGCAAACAGATCCACCTCCGGCGTCCCCCACCGAAGGCAAAGCGACCGAAACACCTGGGGGTGGAGAGACCATCCCCCCCCGGCGGGACGAACACCGGCTCAGAAAGTCCGCCTCCGTGTTTTCCACTCCCGGGATGTACACTGCCGAGATGCAAGGAACATGAGTCTCTGCCCAAACTAGAATCAGAGACACCTCCCTGAGAGCACCCAGACTGCGAGTCCCTCCTTGGTGATTGATGTAAGCAACCGCCGTCCGATTGTCCGATCGAACCTGAACCGGCAGGCCCTGTAAATGCTGCGTCAAGTGAGACAGAACCAACCTGATGGCTCTCAACTCCAGAACATTGACGGGCAAGTGGGCTTCCTGAGGGCCCCACTGCCCCCGGAACCGAAGATCCTTCCAGAAACCTCCCCATCCTGACAAACTGGCGTCCGTGGTGACAGTTTCCCAAAGCGGGGTCAGAAATGACCTGCCCTTCAGAAGATTGTCCGAGACCATCCACCACAGAAGAGACTGCCGAACCCGGGGGGACATCCGGAAGGACCGATCCAACGACCGCGGTCCCAAGACGCCAAAAGATGAAGCTGAAGCGTCCTCGTGTGAAACTGCGCAAAGGGAACTGCCTCGAAAGAGGCTACCATCAACCCCACCAGTCTCATCCCTAGCCGGATGGACGGGCCAGGATTGGAAAGAAGAAGCTGAGCCAATTCCTGAATCAAAAGAACTATGGCCTGAGGGAGAAAAACTCTGTGCTGGCAAGAGTCCAAGGACATTTCCAGAAAGGTCACCACCCTGGCCGGAACCAGAGAACACTTGGGGTAGTTGATCACCCAGCCGAACCTCTCCAGCATAGACACCACCATGCTGGTGTCCCTTTCCGCTTGACTGAAGGAAGGCGCCATGATGAGAAGATCGTCCAGGTAAGGCACAATGCGAATCCCCTGAGCTCTGAGCAGGGCCATCACTCCCGCCAACATCTTGGTGAACACTCTCGGAGCCGAGGTGAGGCCGAATGGAAGAGCTACAAACTGGAAATGCCGATCCTCCACCACAAAGCGAAGAAACCTCTGATGAGCCGGAAAAATCGGAATGTGAAGGTATGCATCCTTGATGTCTATGGACGTCATAAAGTCCCCCTGCCGAAGCGAACTGATCACAGACCGCAGGGTTTCCATGCGAAACTTCCGGGGACGAATAAACCGGTTGAGAAACTTCAAATCCAGGATGGGACGGAACGACCCATCCTTTTTGGGTACAGTGAAGAGATTGGAATAATACCCGCGCCCCACCTCCGAAGGCGGGACCGGGCAGATGACTGCCAATTCCAGAAGATTCCTTACCGCCGCCGGGAGCCCCTGCGCGGCCAAAGGATCTGAAGGGACACGAGACCTGAAAAACCTTGGCGGAGGGCGGGACTCGAACTCCAGCTTGTAACCGGCCGACACCACCTCCCGGATCCACCTGTCCGAGACCTCCTGGCCCCATACCCGGGAGAAGAGTCACAACCGTCCCCCCACCCGTAAGGGTGAGGGCACCCCCTCATTGCTGAGTGGGCTTGGCAGCTGGCTTGGGCTTGGTGCCCCAGACGTGAACGGGACGGCCACGGCCTTTACCCCTATTCCAGCTGGCACCCCTGGAGGCCGAGAAGCCCGCACCCCTGCCAGCTCTGGATCCCCGAAAAGGATTGAAGGGGGCCGCCCCCCGAAAGGAACGACGAAAATTCTTGCGCTGAGGTAACTTACCTCCCCTGGCAACAGAATCCAGCTTTTCACCGAAAAGCCTCAGACCCAGAAAGGGAAGAGCCGTGAGCGATCTCTTGGAATTAAAATCAGCCGTCCACTGCCTCAACCACACTGAACGGCGAATAGCTACCAACAGAGCCGTAGCCCTGCCACACATCAACATGGCATCATCCTGGGCGGCCAGAATAAATGACAAGAAGGATTCACAACGCTTAAGAGCAAGAAACTCATCACAAGTAGGATCAAGATCCACACATAAATCTAATAGACCTAACCGCCAACAACAAAAGTGCCAAAGCACAAACAGGCCTCAAAACCGAACCCGCACAGACAAAACCATGACGGGCCAGCTGATCAATCCGGCGATCCTCGCCGTCCTTAAAGTGGACCAACACCCAGGATTTTGACTATCCTGGGTATTGGTCCACTTCCCCGGGGCACCCCGATCGGGGGTGCCCCGCTGTGTGAAACCCCCCAGAAAGCCCCCAAAACTCACCTCTCCCCGCTCCCACGTGGCCGCGCCGTCCAATCGGCGCCGACGGACAAGCTGATTGACAGCAACGTACAAGCAGCTTGCCCGTCGGCGCCTCCCGCGCGTCACTCTTGACGTGTGCGCGCCCACGCCGGCCATTCAGAGACGGCCGGCGCGGGCACGCGCACGCCTAGAGGGGCGCGAGGGAGGCGGCGGCGGCCGGCCGCCGCCGAAGACCAGGTAGGTGAATTTGAGGTGTTCAGGGGGGGTTCACCCCACGGGACATCCCGATCTCGGATGTCCCGCGGTGTGTGAGGTGATCGGCCCGGGAATCTTATAGATTCCCGGGCCGATCACCTCAGGGTGTTGGTCCACTTTAAGAGAAGTCGTGTCAGGAGAATGCACAACCGCCGTATTAGACAGTCCCAAGACCGGAGCATCAACCTCGGGAGGGACAGACCAACGCTTCACCACGTCCGCCGGAAAGGGATACTTTCTATCCCAGCTAGGCGGCACCCCAACGAGACGCGTAGGTTGCTCCCATTGCTTAAGGACAACATCCTCGAAATGCTGTTGACTGGGAAACTCCAAGCGCGGCTTGGACACCCCAAAAAGCTGACCCTTAGGCCGAGGAGCAGCTTCAGGAGGATCCAAATCCAAAACCTCAAACATTTGGGCCAGAATGGAAGGCGTATCGGGAACGGGCCCCTCAGCCTGGTCACCCTCAGCGCCCAGCAACTGCTGAACCTCGGGATCCTCTAATTCCTCAACAAGCTCACCCTCTTCAAGGGGACGATCTGGCCAATCCAGAACCTCCATAACCTCCTCATCTGAGTCCGGCGGAGGCGGAGACAGGTGTTTCCGCTTAGCCGGAGCCTTCTGAGCGACCACAGCGGAAAACATTTTTTCGAGGCTGGCCAACCGGGCGTATACCTCAGATTGCGAATCACCCCCAACGACAACGTCACACGGGGTCCGGAACAGGCGAGGAGGGGAGGGAGATGGCGCAGCCGAAGAAGTACCGGGCACCGGGGTGCCGGACTGGCGCTCAATGTTCCGCTGTGCACATGGAATACATATAATGACATCATCCCCTGGGAGCGGAGTCCCACACCCCCCGCAGAGCCTGGACTGCCCCCGAAGGGCCGTTTCCGGTATCTTTGGTAGCCTCCATATGGTGAAATTATGGTATATACAGTAACCAGGGATTTACGCCGTAAGCGACCCGGGATGCCCCTTAAGTACTTATGTGACTATATAGATAAACCAAAAATGGGAATTTAGGCAAAAAAACCTTAACAATTAAGATAACAGCCAAACCCAACTAGCCAGGTATCTAAGACCGGGAGAGCCCTGCAGCGTGGGATCCCGGGATCTGAAAAACAAGAGACAACAGTCAATCCAGACACAAACATAACACCTGGAAACACACATATGTCAATGATGAGGCACAAGCAGGGATGACATGCATAAGTATATATGGGTATATATAAATGAATATATATATAAATATATCTATATGTTGTAACAAGAGAGGTGTAGGCCAGGGAAGCCAGTAAACTCCCTGCCAGCCGGCCAAGAGCCAGGCTAAGGGAAAACGCCGCCCCCCCCCCCCCCCCCCCCTGGCAAGGAAAGGGGCCAAAACATAAAACGCCCCATCCCCCCCCCCCCGGCCCAGTAGTGACACACGCCTGAACCGCCTACCTGGACCTCGCAGCAGGAATGGCGGCCAGCGCGACGGAGGAGAGAGGAGAGGGGCGGGCCCAGCCAAACGCGGGAGACGCTGTGGCCCCGCCCCTCACCCAACAGCCAGACACGGCGCGAGACGCGGCCCTGCCCACCCCTCCGAGACCGAGCCACAGGAATGGCGCCCGCACATGCCGCCAGGCGGGCCGGCGGCACGCATGCCGCCCGGTCCCGCCCGCCTCCAGAACTACAGCCGGCGGGCGCCGAGAAAAAGTACGCGCCGCCCGGCCCTGGAGATCCAACGAGAGGCGGGCTCCAGAACATGGCGCCTGCCCTCAAAGAAACGAGCGGCGGGCCGGCGGTACTGCCCCGGCCGACCCGCCCCTCCAGCACCAATGAAGGTAGTCCCGGGGGCTCAAGTAGCCCCCCCGTCCAAAAAAAAAAAACGTAACCAGGCAGAGAGACGGGCCGGCCTCCAGCCACCCGTCCCTGCCACACACACCACACACATACATCAATAAAAGAGAGGGGGAAGGCCAACTAGGGGAACCTGACCTGACCTAAGGGCTGGGGCATCCCACATCCGGATCACCACGACCGGAACACCGCATTGCCCCATAATATGGGGTCGAGCGGAGGAGCTAATCTCCTAGGCACTCTAAGTGCCATCTACCATTGCCCGGCCGAGAGCCGAAGCTGGGAGGCTACCAGACTAATCCAGGGAATAATACAAAAGTAGCCGGGCAGAAAAAGACCATGGGGGGGGGGGGGGGGCCGGGGTGATACCCCGGCTACCTGTAAGCAGGAGACTTCTTTCTTCTGTCTTGTCGCCACCTTGCAGAGAAGAACACTGGGGAATTGTTGGGAGGTACCAGGTATGTATAGACCGGGAGGGGCTTGTTGTTTCCTGGACTTCTCTGCAAACAGTGCCACCTAGCGGTGAGTATAACCCATGACTAATGATTTACTATCTTAGGCAGGGTGTGTGACATAGATCTTTTATCTTATAGATTCCCGGGCCGATCACCCCTGGGTGACAGTCCACTTTAAAGGCAGGTAAAGGTCCGGGTGGAGGACTGTCGCGGGGGGGGTGAATAGTTAAAATTCAGCACACTGGGGGGGGGGCTATAGATTCCCCAGAACTAAAAAGGCTTCTTTCACCCCCAGCCCAAAAATCCTATTGGGCACTGGGGGAAAAAACAGGAGCTCTGGCCCACTGCTTTACCCCCTCTTTGCATTCTGTGCAGGCCGTGTAGAGGGGGGGGCAAAATGTTACTAGCAATAAGGGGGCACTTTGAGCACAGCAACACAGAAGCAACTGAGTACAGGGATGTCAGGGCAGGGGTCCAATGATCTAGCACCGATGTCCGCATTCGGACCCTGGTCCACCAGTTGAGAATCGCTGCCCTAGGATATTCTATCCTGGTCTTTACTGTATAGATGCAGAATGAGACCAGCCAGAGAGTGTGCGAAGTGACTGAGCAGGGTGAATAGAGAAATATCCATATTGGGTTTGTTACTCACCTGTGCTGTTCTGCAGAGGAATTTCTTTCTCATTATTCTTCACAAACACTTCTTCCTCCTCGGTTTTCAAATGAGTCAGTGTACGGTTTCCTAGGGCTGTAAAAGAAGATTTTAGTGTACTCTGTAATTGCTTTATGTTTAAAGTGTCAGCAAAAGCTGGAAACATGTCCTCCCTCTGCCCTGATGCTGCAAAGTCCTGGTTTCCCCAGTGTGGTCATTTCGGCATACATCGCGGATGCACGCTCCCAGGCTGGTGGTGGGACAGGAAAGTGCACATGGTCTCTAGTAGGACTTCCTCCCTGATTAGATGCGACACTAGTATTAATTTAGGATATTGCTTACTTAGAGCATTTGCTGTTAAGGGCATACCCAGGGGAAGAGACATTTTTTTTTAAATATTTTTATTGCATGTTCAAAGTATAATTACAAACATACAGAAAATGTGCATAGAGACAGTAGTAAATGAGGACCACCAGATTGATACAGCATAATAAAATAAAGAGGAATTATCAAGTAAGCTTCCATGTGGTCTCATTGCTTTGCTCGTCTCTGTGCCAAACCTTGTTATATTTTACTCTTGCGAGGCCAGTTCCCCCGCGCCCCCCTCCCTCATTCCAGGCCACCCCCGCTCGAGAGGGCAAGGTCCGGGGAGGGGCATAGGCCGCCCGCAGGGACCCGCCTCCCCCTCTTCATGGCGCTTACCCCTGAGAGCTCGAGACCTGCTCTCGCTCCCACAGGGCACCTAGTACATGACCCAGAAGCATCATATAAAAAAGAGAATAAGCAAATAGGGGAAAGGGAAGGAAAAGCAAGAATAAAGCAAGAACCTGACATATCAACGCCCATTGTTAATGCCCCTACTGATTTCTTTCAACTAACACCTTATAGTCTGCCGAGTATGCAAATGCTACCCACCCTGCCCATCTGAGAGACATTTTGCTTCCCACAGGTTGGACACAGCTGGAGGCCCTGCAGAATAGGTGGGAAACTCGATTTCTAGATCCTTGGCTTTGGATGACTTTCCAGCACTGTGTGTGCGAGAGTGTGTGTGTGAGGAAATCAGCCCCTGTCCCCTCCTTGGCGTAGCTTAAAGAGTAATGTCAGGGGTAGGTTAAAACCTCCCCGATCTGCTGCCCCCCTCCTCTGGTTTTACCTAAGAGCATTCTTTACTCACCTCGCCAGGGGGTCCATCTTCTAGGTTCCTTGGTTTCCGGGTGACCTTCCCATGAGCTGCGCCATCTTGTATCCCATCAGGCACTGCGCACGTCCCCCTATCTCACACCTAAGCAGTGCCCATGAATGGGATGCAAACTGAAGCGCTGTTTCAGTTTGGGGGAGTCTCCTGGGCAGGAAAGGGTGTCTACCTATACATATGTGGTACCGATGTAACTAGGAGAAATTCGGGTTTCACGCGAAATAAGATTTTATTGAAGAACTTACATTTTTTATTACAAAAAAACACTACAAATTGTAAAAAATAGTTTTTTCTTTTGCACATATTTCATCCAAAAATATTGAGAATACACCTAAAAAAATGACAAACAAGACACTTCATGTTAAAGCCCAGACTCTGCTGAAAAAATACCATTTTGTGAATACTCACCTGTAAAATGGGTATTATAAGTATGTCACACACCCCGCTTCAGATAGTAAATCATTAGTCATGGGTTATACTCACCGCTAGGTGGCACTGTTTGCAGAGAAGTCCAGAAAACAACAAGCCCCTCCCGGTCTATACATACCTGGTACCTCCCAACAATTCCCCAGTTATTCAAACAGCAGTAAAGACAAGGTTCCAGGAAAAAAACAATGGTAACCCTCAACTGTGATAAAAAAGCTTCACCATATAAAGAACCAGGATACCAAAAAGGGCGGGTGAAGCAGGGTGTGTGACATACTTAGAATACCCATTTTACAGGTGGGTAAAATGGTATTATTCTAAGTATGTCACACACCCCGCTTCAGATAGTAAATCATTAGTCATGGGACATCCAACGGCAGTGTCCAAAAAGGGCGGGTATCCAACCAGGCAATAATGCAGAAACTCAAACCACTGCAGCCTGCAGAACCTTGCGGCCAAACACAGCATCCGCTGAGGCCCGCACATCAACCTTGTAAAACTTAGAAAAAATGTGAACCGAAGACCAGGTAGCGGCCTTACAAACTTGATCAACAGAAGCCTGGTGCTGAAAAGCCCAGGACGCTCCAACCGCACGAGTAGAATGAGCAGTTACACGAAAAGGGGGATCCTTCCCCTTGGCAGAGTAGGCCCCAACAATCGCCTGACGAATCCATTTGCTAATTGAAGACTTAGCCGGAGCCAAGCCTATCCTAGGCCCACAGGGCACCACGAAAAAGGCATCAGTCTTACGAAAAGAAGACGTAGCACGCAGATAGTACTTGACACAACGTACCACATCCAAGCAATGCAACGCACTCTCCTTGTCATTCCTAGGCTTAGGACACAAAGAAGGAAGAACAATGTCCTGATTAAGATTAAAAGCAGAGCACTTTAGGGAGAAAGTCTGGCTTGAAACGAAAAACCACTTTGTCCTGATGTTTCTCAAAATAAGGAGCCTGAATCGACAAGGCTGCCAACTCCGAAACACGCCGAACCGAAGTGATGGCCACCAGAAAGGCAACCTTCTGAGTCAAAGTAGACAGAGCAATATCCTGCAAAGGCTCAAACAGAGGAGCCTGAAGAGCAGAGAGAACCAAATTCAAATCCCAAACAGGGAGCAAAGGCTTCCTAGGAGGCCGCAGATGCGAAACCCCCTGGAAAAAAGTCTTGACCAAAGAATGGAGTGCAAATGACCTCTGAAAAAAGATAAACAAAGCAGAAACCTGCCCCTTCAAAGTAAAGACCAGAGTCCATCCCTGATTGAAGAAATTCCAAAATCCTAGAAATAGAAAAGACCCGGCAGGGCAAAGATCTAGCCTCACACCAATCAATATAAGATCTCCAAGCCCTATTATAGATGGAAGAAGAGAATCTCTTCCTGGCACTAATAAGAGTCCGAATGACCGAATCCGAAAGACCCTCCTCCTTTAAGATGGAGGTTTCAGCAGCCAAGCCGTCAAAGCCAGCGTTGGTAAACTGGGGTAACACAGTTGGCCCTGAGTGAGAAGATCCGGCCGAAGAGGCAGATCGAACTGATCCACTGCCAGACGAACGATATCTGCGAACCACACCCGCCTTGGCCACCTTGGAGCCACGAGAATGGCGGGAACTCCTTCCAGAACCAACTTTCGCAGCACCCTGCCCAGCATGGGGATCGGAGAAAACAGATAAAGGAACCCCAGGTCCCTCCAGCTCAGGGCCATGGCATCCGCCGCCAGAGCCAGAGGATCCTGAGAAAGCGACACGAATGTTGGAAGCTTGTGATTGTGACGAGAGGCAAACAGATCCACCTCCGGCGTCCCCCACCGAAGGCAAAGCGACCGAAACACCTGGGGGTGGAGAGACCATCCCCCCCCGGCGGGACGAACACCGGCTCAGAAAGTCCGCCTCCGTGTTTTCCACTCCCGGGATGTACACTGCCGAGATGCAAAGAACATGAGTCTCTGCCCAAACTAGAATCAGAGACACCTCCCTGAGAGCACCCAGACTGCGAGTCCCTCCTTGGTGATTGATGTAAGCAACCGCCGTCCGATTGTCCGATCGAACCTGAACCGGCAGGCCCTGTAAATGCTGCGTCAAGTGAGACAGAACCAACCTGATGGCTCTCAACTCCAGAACATTGATGGGCAAGTGGGCTTCCTGAGGGCCCCACTGCCCCCGGAACCGAAGATCCTTCCAGAAACCTCCCCATCCTGACAAACTGGCGTCCGTGGTGACAGTTTCCCAAAGCGGGGTCAGAAATGACCTGCCCTTCAGAAGATTGTCCGAGACCATCCACCACAGAAGAGACTGCCGAACCCGGGGGGACATCCGGAAGGACCGATCCAACGACCGCGGTCCCAAGACGCCAAAAGATGAAGCTGAAGCGTCCTCGTGTGAAACTGCGCGAAGGGAACTGCCTCGAAAGAGGCTACCATCAACCCCACCAGTCTCATCCCTAGCCGGATGGACGGGCCAGGATTGGAAAGAAGAAGAAGCTGAGCCAATTCCTGAATCAAAAGAACTATGGCCTGAGGGAGAAAAACTCTGTGCTGGCAAGAGTCCAAGGACTTTTCCAGAAAGGTCACCACCCTGCATAGCATAGACACCACCATGCTGGTGTCCCTTTCCGCTTGACTGAAGGAAGGCGCCATGATGAGAAGATCGTCCAGGTAAGGCACAATGCGAATCCCCTGAGCTCTGAGCAGGGCCATCACTCCCGCCAACATCTTGGTGAACACTCTCGGAGCCGAGGTGAGGCCGAATGGAAGAGCTACAAACTGGAAATGCCGATCCTCCACCACAAAGCGAAGAAACCTCTGATGAGCCGGAAAAATCGGAATGTGAAGGTATGCATCCTTGATGTCTATGGACGTCATAAAGTCCCCCTGCCGAAGCGAACTGATCGCAGACCGCAGGGTTTCCATGCGAAACTTCCGGGGACGAATAAACCGGTTGAGAAACTTCAAATCCAGGATGGGACGGAACGACCCATCCTTTTTGGGTACAGTGAAGAGATTGGAATAATACCCGCGCCCCACCTCCGAAGGCGGTACCGGGCAGATGACTGCCAATTCCAGAAGATTCCTTACCGCCGCCGGGAGCCCCTGCGCGGCCAAAGGATCTGAAGGGACACGAGACCCCGAAAAGAAGGATTGAAGGGGGCCGCCCCCCGAAAGGAACGACGAAAATTCTTGCGCTGAGGTAACTTACCTCCCCTGGCAACAGAATCCAGCTTTTCACCGAAAAGCCTCAGACCCAGAAAGGGAAGAGCCGTAAGCGATCTCTTGGAATTAAAATCAGCCGTCCACTGCCTCAACCACACTGAACGGCGAATAGCTACCAACAGAGCCGTAGCCCTGCCACACATCAACATGGCATCATCCTGGGCGGCCAGAATAAATGACAAGAAGGATTCACAACGCTTAAGAGCAAGAAACTCATCACAAGTAGGATCAAGATCCACACATAAATCCCTGACAATAGACCTAACCGCCAACAACAAAAGTGCCGAAGCACAAACAGGCCTCAAAACCGAACCCGCACAGACAAAACCATGACGGGCCAGCTGATCAATCCGGCGATCCTCGCCGTCCTTAAGAGAAGTCGTGTCAGGAGAATGCACAACCGCCGTATTAGACAGTCCCAAGACCGGAGCATCAACCTCGGGAGGGACAGACCAACGCTTCACCACGTCCGCCGGAAAGGGATACTTTCTATCCCAGCTAGGCGGCACCCCAACGAGACGCGTAGGTTGCTCCCATTGCTTAAGGACAACATCCTCGAAATGCTGTTGACTGGGAAACTCCAAGCGCGGCTTGGACACCCCAAAAAGCTGACCCTTAGGCCGAGGAGCAGCTTCAGGAGGATCCAAATCCAAAACCTCAAACATTTGGGCCAGAATGGAAGGCGTATCGGGAACGGGCCCCTCAGCCTGGTCACCCTCAGCGCCCAGCAACTGCTGAACCTCGGGATCCTCTAATTCCTCAACAAGCTCACCCTCTTCAAGGGGACGATCTGGCCAATCCAGAACCTCCATAACCTCCTCATCTGAGTCCGGCGGAGGCGGAGACAGGTGTTTCCGCTTAGCCGGAGCCTTCTAAGCGACCACAGCGGAAAACATTTTTTCGAGGCTGGCCAACCGGGCGCATACCTCAGATTGCGAATCACCCCCAACGACAACGTCACACGGGGTCCGGAACAGGCGAGGAGGGGAGGGAGATGGCGCAGCCGAAGAAATACCGGGCACCGGGGTGCCGGACTGGCGCTCAATGTTCCGCTGTGCACATGGAATACATATAATGACATCATCCCCTGGGAGCGGAGTCCCACACCCCCCGCAGAGCCTGGACTGCCCCCGAAGGGCCGTTTCCGGTATCTTTGGTAGCCTCCATATGGTGAAATTATGGTATATACAGTAACCAGGTATTTACGCCGTAAGCGACCCGGGATGCCCCTTAAGTACTTATGTGACTATATAGATAAACCAAAAATGGGAATTTAGGCAAAAAAACCTTAACAATTAAGATAACAGCCAAACCCAACTAGCCAGGTATCTAAGACCGGGAGAGCCCTGCAGCGTGGGATCCCGGGATCTGAAAAACAAGAGACAACAGTCAATCCAAACACAAACATAACACCTGGAAACACACATATGTCAATGATGAGACACAAGCAGGGATGACATGCATAAGTATATATGGGTATATATAAATGAATATATATATAAATATATCTATATGTTGTAACAAGAGAGGTGTAGGCCAGGGAAGCCAGTAAACTCCCTGCCAGCCGGCCAAGAGCCAGGCTAAGGGAAAACGCCGCCCCCCCCCCCTGGCAAGGAAAGGGGCTAAAACATAAAACGCCCCATCCCCCCCCCCCCCCCCCGGCCCAGTAGTGACACACGCCTGAACCGCCTACCTGGACCTCGCAGCAGGAATGGCGGCCAGCGCTACGGAGGAGAGAGGAGAGGGGCGGGCCCAGCCAAACGCGGGAGACGCTGTGGCCCCGCCCCTCACCCAACAGCCAGACACGGCGCGAGACGCGGCCCTGCCCACCCCTCCGAGACCGAGCCACAGGAATGGCGCCCGCACATGCCGCCAGGCGGGCCGGCGGCACGCATGCCGCCTGGTCCCGCCCGCCTTCAGAACTACAGCCGGCGGGCGCCGAGAAAAAGTACGCGCCGCCCGGCCCCGCCCACCGCCGGCCCTGGAGATCCAACGAGAGGCGGGCGCCAGAACATGGCGCCTGCCCTCAAAGAAACGAGCGGCGGGCCGGCGGTACTGCCCCGGCCGACCCGCCCCTCCAGCACCAATGAAGGTAGTCCCGGGGGCTCAAGTAGCCCCCCCGTCCAAAAAAAAAAAAAACGTAACCAGGCAGAGAGACGGGCCGGCCTCCAGCCACCCGTCCCTGCCACACACACAAACACACACACCACACACATACATCAATAAAAGAGAGGGGGAAGGCCAACTAGGGGAACCTGACCTGACCTAAGGGCTGGGGCATCCCACATCCGGATCACCACGACCGGAACACCGCATTGCCCCATAATATGGGGTCGAGCGGAGGAGCTAATCTCCTAGGCACTCTAAGTGCCATCTACCCTTGCCCGGCCGACAGCCGAAGCTGGGAGGCTACCAGACTAATCCAGGGAATAATACAAAAGTAGCCGGGCAGAAATAGACCATGGGGGGGGGGCGGGGTGATACCCCGGCTACCTGTAAGCAGGAGACTTCTTTCTTCTGTCTTGTCGTCACCTTGCAGAGAAGAACACTGGGGAATTGTTGGGAGGTACCAGGTATGTATAGACCGGGAGGGGCTTGTTGTTTTCTGGACTTCTCTGCAAACAGTGCCACCTAGCGGTGAGTATAACCCATGACTAATGATTTACTATCTTAGGCAGGGTGTGTGACATAGATCTTTTATCTTATAGATTCCCGGGCCGATCACCCCTGGGTGACAGTCCACTTTAAAGGCAGGTAAAGGTCCGGGTGGAGGACTGTCGCGGGGGGGGGTGAATAGTTAAAATTCAGCACACTGGGGGGGGGGGGGGGGGGCTATAGATTCCCCAGAACTAAAAAGGCTTCTTTCACCCCCAGCCCAAAAATCCTATTGGGCACTGGGGGAAAAAACAGGAGCTCTGGCCCACTGCTTTACCCCCTCTTTGCATTCTGTGCAGGCCGTGTAGAGGGGGGGGGGCAAAATGTTACTAGCAATAAGGGGGCACTTTGAGCACAGCAACACAGAAGCAACTGAGTACAGGGATGTCAGGGCAGGGGTCCAATGATCTAGCACCGATGTCCGCATTCGGACCCTGGTCCGCCAGTTGAGAATCGCTGCCCTAGGATATTCTATCCTGGTCTTTACAGTATAGATGCAGAATGAGACCAGCCAGAGAGTGTGCGAAGTGACTGAGCAGGGTGAATAGAGAAATATCCATATTGGGTTTGTTACTCACCTGTGCTGTTCTGCAGAGGAATTTCTTTCTCATTATTCTTCACAAACACTTCTTCCTCCTCGGTTTTCAAGTGAGTCAGTGTACGGTTTCCTAGGGCTGTAAGAGAAGATTTTAGTGTACTCTGTAATTGCTTTATGTTTAAAGTGTCAGCAAAAGCTGGAAACATGTCCTCCCTCTGCCCTGATGCTGCAAAGTCCTGGTTTCCCCAGTGTGGTCATTTCGGCATACATCGCGGATGCACGCTCCCAGGCTGGTGGTGGGACAGGAAAGTGCACATGGTCTCTAGTAGGACTTCCTCACTGATTAGATGCGACGCTAGTATTAATTTAGGATATTGCTTACTTAGGGCATTTGTTGTTAAGGGCGTACCCAGAGGAAGAGACATTTTTTAAAAATATTTTTATTGTATGTTCAAAGTATAATTACAAACATACAGAAAATGTGCATAGAGACAGTAGTAAATGATAACCACCAGATTGATACAGCATAATAAAACAAAGAGGAATTATCAAGTAAGCTTCCATGTGGTCTCATTGCTTTGCTTGTCTCTGTGCCAAACCTTGTTATATTTTACTATTGCGAGGCCAGTTCCCCCGCGCCCCCCTCCCTAAAGCCAGGCCACCCCCGCTCGAGAGGGCAAGGTCCGGGGAGGGGCATAGGCCGCACGCAGGGACCCGCCTCCCCCCCTCTTCATGGCGCTTACCCCTGAGAGCTCGAGACCTGCTCTTGCTCCCCCAGGGCACCTAGTACATGACCCAGAAGCATCATATAGAAAAGAGAAAAAGCAAATAGGGGAAAGGGAAGGAAAAGCAAGAATAAAGCAAGAACCTGAAATATCAACGCCCATTGTTAATGCCCCTACTGATTTCTTTCAACTAACACCTTATAGTCTGCCGAGTATGCAAATGCTACCCACCCTGCCCATCTGAGAGACATTTTGCTTCCCACAGGTTGGACACAGCTGGAGGCCCTGCAGAATAGGTGGCAAACTCGATTTCTAGATCCTTGGCTTTGGATGACTTTCCAGCACTGTGTGTGCGAGAGTGTGTGTGTGAGGAAATCAGCCCCTGTCCCCTCCTCCGCGTAGCTTGTAGGTTAAAACCTCCCCCAAGCCTCACCGATCTGCTGCCCCCCTCCTCCGGTTTTACCTAAGGGCATTCTTTACTCACCTCGCCGGGGGATCCATCTTCTAGGTTCCTTGGTTTCCGGGTGACCTTCCCATGAGCTGCGCCATCTTGTATCCCATCAGGCACTGCGCACGTCCCCCTATCTCACACCTAAGCAGTGCCCATGAATGGGATGCAAACTGAAGCGCTGTTTCAGTTTGGGGGAGTCTCCTGGGCAGGAAAGGGTGTCTACCTATACATATGTGGTACCGCTGTAACCGGGAGAAATTCGGGTTTCACGCAAAATAAGATTTTATTGAAGAACTTACATTTTTTATTACAAAAAAACACTACAAATTGTAAAAAAAAGTTTTGTTTTTTTTTGCACATATTTCATCCAAAAATATTGAGAATACACCTAAAAAAATGATAAACAAGACATTTCATGTTAAAGCCCAGACTCTGCTGAAAAAAAACAATATATCACTTTCCTGGGAAATCCCTGATAATCCCTTCAAAAATCACAGTTGAACATGGGGAGCGCAAAATAGTGCAAAATGGTCTGGCAACAAAGGGTGACAAAATCTCCAGGTAGGTTGGCACTTAAAGGGTTAAAGGCAGGTAAAGGTCCGGGTGGAGGACTGTCGCGGGGGGTGAATAGTTAAAATTCAGCACACTGGGGGAGGGGCTATAGATTCCCCAGAACTAAAAGAAGGCTTCTTTCACCCCCAGCCCAAAAATCCTATTGGGCACTAGGGGAAAAAACAGGAGCTCTGGCCCACTGCTTTAACACCCTCTTTGCATTCTGTGCAGGCCGTGTAGAGGGGGGGCAAAATGTTACTAGCAATAAGGGGGCACTTTGAGCACAGCAACACAGAAGCAACTGAGTACAGTGCTGTCAGGGCAGGGGTCCAATGATCTAGCACCGAAGTCCGCATTCAGACCCTGGTCCGCCAGTGGGGAATCGCTGCCCTAGGATATTCTATCCTGGTCTTTACTGTATAGATGCAGAATGAGACCAGCCAGAGAGTGTGCGAAGTGACTGAGCAGGGTGAATAGAGAAATATCCATATTGGGTTTGTTACTCACCTGTGCTGTTCTGCAGAGGAATTTCTTTCTCATTATTCTTCACAAACACTTCTTCATCCTCGGTTTTCAAGTGAGTCAGTGTACGGTTTCCTAGGGCTGTAAAAATACCATTTTGTGAATACTCACCTTGTAAAATGGGTATTATGAGTATGTCACACACCCCGCTTCAAGAATCCATAACATGTGGGTAATATCGTCCTGAAGAGGGCGTTCCTGCAGAGATGATAGCAAAAGAAAGCCCCTCCCTGATCCATAAATACCTGGGACCTCCCACTCACTACCCAGTATACAGAAGCAGTAAGGTAAGGGACCAGGAAGAGGCAAATATAAACAACAACCACGCAAAGTTCGCAATAAAGAGGATCCTGAATACAAAAGGGCGGGTTGAAGCGGGGTGTGTGACATACTCATAATACCCATTTTACAAGGTGAGTATTCACAAAATGGTATTATTCTTAGTATGTCACACACCCCGCTTCAAGAATCCATAACATGTGGGACATCCAACAGCAGTGTCCATAACAAGGGCGGGGATCCAAAACTAGGCAACAATGCACAACCTTAAACCACAACAGCTTGCAAAACTTTGCGGCCAAAAACAGCATCCGCTGATGCCCGAACATCAACCTTGTAAAACTTGGAAAAGGTGTGAACAGAAGACCAGGTAGCGGCCTTACAAACTTGCTCAACAGAAGCCTGGTGCTGAAAAGCCCAGGACGCACCAACTGCACGAGTAGAATGAGCAGTAACACGAAAAGGGGGACTCCTCCCCTTGGCAGAATAGGCCCCAATGATGGCCTGACGAATCCATTTACTAATGGAAGATTTGGCAGGCGCCAAACCTTTCCTAGGCCCACAGGGCACCACAAAGAAAGCATCAGTCTTACGAAAGGAAGACGTAACCTCCAGATAATGTTCCACAACACGAACTACATCCAAGGAATGCAATGCCCTTTCCCTGTCGTCGCTGGGATTTGGGCATAGAGAGGGCAAAACAATGTCCTGATTCAGATGAAACTCCGAGACCACTTTAGGAAGAAAATCCTGCTTGAAACGAAAGACAACCTTGTCCTGATGTTTCTCGAAGTACGGAGCTGTAATGGATAAAGCTGCCAACTCAGAAACACGCCTAACCGAAGTGATAGCCACCAAAAAGGCCACCTTTTGCGTAAGAGAAGACAAAGCTATCTCATTCAAGGGCTCAAACGGAGGGCCCTGGAGAGCAGAAAGAACCAGGTTCAAATCCCAAACTGGAACAAAAGGCTTCCTAGGAGGCTGAACATGTGTAACACCTTGGAAAAAGGTCTTGACTAAGGGATGAAGTGCAAAAGACCTTTGGAAGAACACCGCCAGGGCAGAAACCTGCCCTTTCAATGTACTAAGCTGGAGCCCCAGATCTAGACCATGTTGGAGAAACTCTAAAATTCTAGGAATGGAGAACTCTCGGCAAGAGAAAGACCTACTTTCACACCAATCAATATAGGCCCTCCAAGTCCTGTAGTAAATAGAAGAGGAAGAGCGCTTCCTGGCACAGATAAGAGTCTGAATCACCGCGTCAGAAAGACCTTCTTCCTTCAAGATGGCGGTTTCAGCAGCCATGCCATCAAAGCCAGCGATGGTAAATTGGGATAGCGCAGCCGACCCTGGGTGAGCAGGTCCGGCAGCAGAGGCAGGGCGAACTGATCCTCTGCCAGTCTTACAAGGTCTGCGAACCAAACTCGCCTTGGCCACCTTGGGGCCACCAGAATTGCCGACGCACCATCCAAGGCCAGTTTGCGCAGCACTCTGGCTAGCATTGGGAACGGAGGAAACAGGTAAAGAAACCCCAGATCCCTCCAGTTTAGAGACAAGGCATCCACTGTCAGAGCCAGAGGATCCTGCGAGAGAGACACAAAGACCGGAAGCTTGTGATTGTGACGAGAAGCAAAGAGGTCCACCGCTGGGACCCCCCACCTGAGACATATCGAACGAAACACCTTGGGACTGAGAGACCACTCCCCCTGACGAGAGGAGGCCCTGCTCAGCAAGTCCACCTCCGTGTTCTCCACTCCCGGAATGTAGACTGCTGAGATACACGGGACGTGGGTCTCTGCCCAGTCCAGAATCAAAGACACTTCCCTGAGGGCACTCCTGCTGCGAGTCCCTCCTTGGTGATTGATGTAAGCAACCGCCGTTCTGTTGTCCGACCGGACCTGAACTGGCAGGCCTCTCAACTGATGAGTCAAGCGAAACAGAACCAACCTGATGGCTTTCAACTCCAGAACATTGATGGGCTCGTGAGCCTCCCGCGGGCCCCACAGACCCTGAAACTGGAGGTCCTTCCAAACACCCCCCCAACCTGACAGACTGGCATCCGTGGTGACTGTTTCCCAACACGGAGCCAGAAAAGATCTGCCCTTCAACAGATTGACCGACCCCAGCCACCATTGCAGGGATCGACGAACTCGGGGAGTCATCAGGAAGGACTGATCCAACCATAGAGGAGACTTGTCCCAAACCTTCAACAGATGAAGCTGAAGCGTCCTTGTGTGAAACTGCGCAAAGGGAACTGCCTCGAATGAGGCCACCATTAACCCCACCAGCCTCATTCCTAACCGGATGGTCGGATGAGGGGTTGACAAGAGAAGCCGAACTAACTCCTGAATCAAAAGAATCTTGGCCTGGGGTAGAAACACCCTGGCCTGTGAAGTGTCCAGAGACATTCCCAGAAAGGTCAGATTTCTGGACGGAGAAAGAGAAGACTTGGGGTGGTTGATCACCCAACCGAACCTCTCCAGAGTGGACACCACCGCTCTGGTGTCCAACTCCGCTTGGTTGAAGGAAGAGGCCATGATCAGTAGATCGTCCAAATAGGGCACGATGCGGATACCCTGACCTCTGAGCAGAGCCATCACCCCCGCTAGCACCTTGGTGAACACCCGAGGCGCTGAGGTGAGACCGAAAGGAAGTGCCACAAACTGAAAGTGCCGATCCTCCACCACGAACCTGAGAAACCTCTGGTGTGCTGGAAAAACCGGAACGTGTAGATAAGCATCCTTGATGTCTATGGACGTCAGAAAGTCTCCCTGACGAAGAGAGTGAATGGCCGAACGCAGCGTTTCCATGCGGAATTTCCTCGGCCGGATGAACCTGTTGAGAAACTTCAGATCCAAGATGGGTCGGACCAACCCGTCCTTCTTGGGTACCGTGAACAGATTGGAATAAAAGCCCCTGCCCCGATCTGAAGGGGGCACTGGGCAAATGACAGCCATGTCCAGAAGATTCTCCACTGCCACCAGGAGCCCCTGCGCCGCTAGAGGCTCCGACGGCATCCGAGACCTGACAAATCTGGAAGGGGGGCGAGGCTCGAACTCCAGCTTGTAGCCGGAAGACACCACTTCCCGGATCCATCTGTCCGAGACCTCTTGATCCCAGATCTGAGAGAAGTGCTGCAGCCGTCCCCCCACCCGCATGGGTGAGGGCGCCCCCTCATTGCTGAGCCGGCTTAGCAGCCGGTTTGGGCTTAGAGCCCCAACTGTATCCAGAACGGGCACGTCCTCTGCCCCTGTTTCCGAAATCTCCTCTGGAAGAGGGAAATGCAGAACCCCTGCCAGATCTGGCCCCCCGAAAGGAGGGGGAAAAGGCAGGCGCCCCCCGAAAGGGGCGGCGTTGTTTCTTACGTTGAGGTAACCTACCACCCTTGGTGACAGAGTCCAATGTCTCTCCAAAGAGCCGTAGACCAACAAAGGGTAAGGCCGTCAGTGATTTTTTGGACATAAAATCGGCCGCCCACTGGCGCAGCCACACCGACCGCCGAATAGCCACAAGCAGAGCCGAAGTCCTACCACACATCATCAAAGTATCATCCAAGGCGGTCAACACAAAGGATAGAAACAACTCGCACCGTTTAAGGCTAAGGAACTCGTTACTACCAGGACGAAGCCCGGAAGAAGTCAACAGGTCCCTGACCACAGACCTGGTGGCCAACACCATTAGCTCCGAAGCGCACACAGGACGGATGGCCGACCCAATGCTAGTAAAGCCATGAGAAGCCATCTGATCAATACGTTTATCCTCTCCATCTTTGAGAGTGGAACAATCAGGTCTGTTTAACACCGAGGAGTTAGACAACCCCAAAACCGGTGCATCCACCTCGGGGGGAGATGCCCAGCGCTTGATCGCCTCAGAAGGAAAGGGATATTTCCTATCCCACCCCTGAGGGATGCCAGGGAGCCGAGCCGGCCTATCCCATTCCTTGTCAATGATTCTATCAAAATGGCGTTGCGTAGGAAACTCCAGGCGCGGCCTGGATTCCTCAAACAATTCACCTTTCTGCTGTGACGCCTCCTCGGGAGGGGAAATATTCAGAACTTCCAGCATGAGAGACAGAGCGTGAGGAGAGTCCAAGGATCTCCCTAAATCAGAAAGCTCGGCATCAGCGCCAGCAGACTGCTCATCATCCGAAAATTCTGAACCCTCATCAACTTCCCCCTCCTCTAGCTGGGGATAATCAGACCAATCCAGATTATCTCTGTCATCAAGATCATCCACCGGCGGAGCCGGCGACAAATGCTTTCTCTTAGACGGAGCCTTACGGGCGACCGAGCTAGAGAGCATTTTCTCAAGGCTAGCCAATCTGGCACACATCTGGGATTGCAGATCCCTGCCCATGACCACGTCACACGGGGCACGAGTCAAGGCGGGAGGGGGAGTTGAGGTGGCCGGCTGTGCTGACCCCGACGCTTGGGGTTCGGACTGCCGCGTAATAGTTTGCTGTGCACATGGTATACACAGTAACACATCATCCCCAGTAATGGAAATCCCACACAACATACACTTTTTGGGATGCCCCGAAGGGGTCCCAGTCCCAGTATCCGGGGATGCCTCCATAAGGTGAATTTTGAGTGGTCGCTATGACCCAGGGAATTACGCCAGTTAGACAACCCGGGATGCCCCTTTAATGTCCCGAGTGGGAGGATTTGTGATGCTAAAATGGACCCAGGGACCCAGGATCAGGAGAGACCTTCCAATACTACAGAAGATCCTTCTGGATAACCTTCACCTAAAAGACAGAGAGAGACCCATAAGTCCCTACAATAAAACTTAACAGATAAAGAAAAGAAGAAATAAATGAGGCCCACAGGGCCACTCACAGACGCTGCGGTGAACGATCCGCCTCAGAACAATGGCGATCTCTGAGGTGAAGTGAAGAGAAGAAGAACGGCCGTGCCAGGGGCGTGGTCTGCGCAGCCCGCGCAAAGCTGATCTGTGCCCCTTTCTGCCTAGTAACAGGGAGCTGCCTAGTAACAGGGAGCTCAGCTCCGCAGCGGCGCCAGTACAGAGGAGGGCGGAGCCGCGGCGACGCGCCGAAAGCCCGGCTCCGCCCCCCTTCCAGTGTGAATGAAGCGTGAGGGAAGAAGTCCCTCACGCACCAGCCCAGAGACCGGCGCCGCCGACAACCGCGGCGCCGGCTGCATGACAACGGGTGCGTCCGCTTTCACTAGCGGAGCACCCGCCCCGCTCGCTGCGGCGAGGAGTGAAGGAGAGAACGGGGGCTGGCCGCGGCAGAGCGCCGAGTGCCAGCCCCGCCCCCCCAACGCGCGTGAGGTGAAAAATCACCTCACAGACTGACAAACCCCGGCACCCGGCTGCAATGACAGCCGCGGTGCTGCAACATAGTAACAAGAGAATAACACATTGAGGAACTACTCCCAGATACACACATCAATAAAGAGACAGTGAATAAAGAGAAGTGAATAAAGCTAACCCCTATGAGAGGAACCCCCAGCCCCCATAGTTGGTAAAGGGAAGGGCCCCCCCCCAGGGGAAAAGTCAAGGGACGGGGCATCCCAAACCGGGATCACCTACCCGGTATGACCGCCTACCCTCTCTTTTAGGGTCTCACGGTGGAGCTCTGCTCCTCAGCACCAGAGGTGCCAATGTACCCTCGCTCGGGCCAGCAGCCAAGACTGTGGAGGCATGTAATATGAGGTAAATTTTTGGGACAAACAGGGGTCCGAGCGGAAATAAACAAAATAAGAGGCCGGGAGTTACCCCGGCTACCTGAAATCCCCCTGTGCAAGGAGGAGCCATCATCTTCTGACTTGCTCGCCGTCTGCAGAGATGGAAAACTGGGTAGTGAGTGGGAGGTCCCAGGTATTTATGGATCAGGGAGGGGCTTTCTTTTGCTATCATCTCTGCAGGAACGCCCTCTTCAGGACGATATTACCCACATGTTATGGATTCTTGAAGCGGGGTGTGTGACATACTAAGAATAGAAGATTTTAGTGTACTCTGTAATTGCTTTATGTTTAAAGTGTCAGCAAAAGCTGGAAACATGTCCTCCCTCTGCCCTGATGCTGCAAAGTCCTGGTTTCCCCAGTGTGGTCATTTCGGCATACATCGCGGATGCACGCTCCCAGGCTGGTGGTGGGACAGGAAAGTGCACATGGTCTCTAGTAGGACTTCCTCACTGATTAGATGCGACGCTAGTATTAATTTAGGATATTGCTTACTAAGGGCATTTGTTGTTAAGGGCGTACCCAGGGGAAGAGACATTTTTTAAAAATATTTTTATTGCATGTTCAAAGTATAATTACAAACATACAGAAAATGTGCATAGAGACAGTAGTAAATGATAACCACCAGATTGATACAGCATAATAAAACAAAGAGGAATTATCAAGTAAGCTTCCATGTGGTCTCATTGCTTTGCTTGTCTCTGTGCCAAACCTTGTTATATTTTACTATTGCGAGGCCAGTTCCCCCGCGCCCCCCCTCCCTTAAGCCAGGCCACCCCCGCTCGAGAGGGCAAGGTCCGGGGAGGGGCATAGGCCGCCCGCAGGGACCCGCCTCCCCCTCTTCATGGCGCTTACCCCTGAGAGCTCGAGACCTGCTCTCGCTCCCCCAGGGCACCTAGTACATGACCCAGAAGCATCATATAGAAAAGAGAAAAAGCAAATAGGGGAAAGGGAAGGAAAAGCAAGAATAAAGCAAGAACCTGACATATCAACGCCCATTGTTAATGCCCCTACTGATTTCTTTCAACTAACACCTTATAGTCTGCCGAGTATGCAAATGCTACCCACCCTGCCCATCTGAGAGACATTTTGCTTCCCACAGGTTGGACACAGCTGGAGGCCCTGCAGAATAGGTGGGAAACTCGACTCTTAGATCCTTGGCTTTGGATGACTTTCCAGCACTGTGTGTGCGAGAGTGTGTGTGTGAGGAAATCAGCCCGTCCCCTCCTCCGCGTAGCTTAAAGAGTAATGTCAGGGGTAGGTTACAACCTCCCCCAAGCCTCCCCGATCTGCTGTCCCCCTCCTCTGGTTTTTCCTAAGGGCATTCTTTACTCACCTCGCCGGGGGATCCATCTTCTAGGTTCCTTGGTTTCCGGGTGACCTTCCCATGAGCTGCGCCATCTTGTATCCCATCAGGCACTGCGCACGTCCCCCTATCTCACACCTAAGCAGTGCCCATGAATGGGATGCAAACTGAAGCGCTGTTTCAGTTTGGGGGAGTCTCCTGGGCAGGAAAGGGTGTCTACCTATACATATGTGGTACCGCTGTAACCGGGAGAAATTCGGGTTTCACGCAAAATAAGATTTTATTGAAGAACTTACATTTTTTATTACAAAAAAAACACTACAAATTGTAAAAAAAAGTTTTGGTTTTTTTTTTTGCACATATTTCATCCAAAAATATTGAGAATACACCTAAAAAAAATGACAAACAAGACATTTCATGTTAAAGCCCAGACTCTGCTGAAAAAAAACAATATATCACTTTCCTGGGAAATCCCTGATAATCCCTTCAAAAATCACAGTTGAACATGGGGAGCGCAAAATAGTGCAAAATGGTCTGGCAACAAAGGGTGACAAAATCTCCAGGTAGGTTGGCACTTAAAGGGTTAAAGGCAGGTAAAGGTCCGGGTGGAGGACTGTCGCGGGGGGTGAATAGTTAAAATTCAGCACACTGGGGGAGGGGCTATAGATTCCCCAGAACTAAAAGAAGGCTTCTTTCACCCCCAGCCCAAAAATCCTATTGGGCACTAGGGGAAAAAACACGAGCTCTGGCCCACTGCTTTAAAGTGGACCAACACCCAGGATTTTGACTATCCTGGGTATTGGTCCACTTCCCCGGGGCACCCCGATCGGGGGTGCCCCGCTGTGTGAAACCCCCCAGAAAACCCCCAAAACTCACCTCTCCCCGCTCCCACGTGGCCGCGCCGTCCAATTGGCGCCGACGGACAAGCTGATTGACAGCAACGGACAAGCAGCTTGCCCGTCGGCGCCTCCCGTGCGTCACTCTTGACGTGTGCGCGCACGCCTAAAGGGGCGCGAGGGAGGCGGCGGCTGGCCGCCGCCGAAGACAAGGTAGGTGGTTTGGGGTGTTTTGGGGGGGTTCACCCCGCGGGACATCCCGATCTCGGATGTCCCGCGGGGTGTGAGGTGATCGGCCCGGGAATCTTATAGATTCCCGGGCCGATCACCTCAGGGTGTTGGTCCACTTTAACCCCCTCTTTGCATTCTGTGCAGGCCGTGTAGAGGGGGGCCAAATGTTACTAGCAATAAGGGGGCACTTTGAGCACAGAAGCAACTGAGTACAGTGCTGTCAGGGCAGGGGTCCAATGATCTAGCACCGATGTTCGCATTCGGACCCTGGTCCGCCAGTTGAGAATCGCTGCCCTCGGATATACTACCCTGGTCTTTACAGTATAGATGCAGAATGAGACCAGCCAGAGAGTGTGCGAAGTGACTGAGCAGGGTGAATAGAGAAATATCCATATTGGGTTTGTTACTCACCTGTGCTGTTCTGCAGAGGAATTTCTTTCTCATTATTCTTCACAAACACTTCTTCCTCCTCAGTTTTCAAATGAGACAGTGTACGGTTTCCTAGGGCTGTAAAAGAAGATTTTAGTGTACTCTGTAATTGCTTTATGTTTAAAGTGTCAGCAAAAGCTGGAAACATGTCCTCCCTCTGCCCTGATGCTGCAAAGTCCTGGTTTCCCCAGTGTGGTCATTTCGGCATACATCGCGGATGCACGCTCCCAGGCTGGTGGTGGGACAGGAAAGTGCACATGGTCTCTAGTAGGACTTCCTCACTGATTAGATGCGACGCTAGTATTAATTTAGGATATTGCTTACTAAGGGCATTTGTTGTTAAGGGCGTACCCAGGGGAAGAGACATTTTTTAAAAATATTTTTATTGCATGTTCAAGGTATAATTACAAACATACAGAAAATGTGCATAGAGACAGTAGTAAATGATAACCACCAGATTGATACAGCATAATAAAACAGAGAGGAATTATCAAGTAAGCTTCCATGTGGTCTCATTGCTTTGCTTGTCTCTGTGCCAAACCTTGTTATATTTTACTCCAGCGAGGCCAGTTCCCCCGCGCCCCCCTCCCTCATGCCAGGCCACCCCCGCTCGAGAGGGCCAGGTCCGGGGAGGGGCATAGGCCGTCACTAGTTTCGGAGTGGACATGGAAAAAAAACACACCTTCCTCCCTTAGGGAGCACCAAAAAATATTCACAAACCTATATCCTCAAAAATATATCACTTTTATTTACACATGAAATTTCATAAAAACTCTTACATACAAATACACAAAGCACAAGACATTTAAAAACAGTGACGCTAATCCCCTATCGTATCATCAAAATATCTCAAAACTCCCACTAATGGGATATATACATAGTGTGTGTCTCTGTTCCAATGCTGTGAACTAATCAAATTCTATTAAAATACACGTCTGTATTGTGCAGGGAGAGGAAATCTCTCTACATATACATACTTAAGTATTTGTGCCGGCACTTAAAGAGGACCTGAACCATATCCCCCTATTATACAAAACCTTAAGTGCCGGCACAAATACTTAAGTATGTATATGTAGAGAGATTTCCTCTTCCTGCACAATACAGACGTGTATTTTAATAGAATTTGATTAGTTCACAGCATTGGAACAGAGACACACACTATGTATATATCCCATTAGTGGGAGTTTTGAGATATTTTGATGATATGATAGGGGATTAGCATCATTTTAAATGTCTTGTGCTTTGTGTATATGTATGTAAGTGTTTTTATGAAATTTCATGTGTAAATAAAAGTGATATATTTTTGAGGATATAGGTTTGTGAATATTTTTTGGTGCTCCCTAAGGGAGGAAGGTGTGGTTTTTTCCATGTCCACTCCCAAACTAGTGATTGCATTTACTGAGGTATGAGCACATGTTAAATGGAATAAGTAGTGCACCCCATAGTAATCGAGGGGCATAGGCCGCACGCAGGGACCCGCCTCCCCCTCTTCATGGCGCTTACCCCTGAGAGCTCGAGACCTGCTCTCGCTCCCCCAGGGCACCTAGTACATGACCCAGAAGCATCATATAGAAAAGAGAAAAAGCAAATAGGGGAAAGGGAAGGAAAAGCAAGAATAAAGCAAGAACCTGAAATATCAACGCCCATTGTTAATGCCCCTACTGATTTCTTTCAACTAACACCTTATAGTCTGCCGAGTATGCAAATGCTACCCACTCTGCCCATCTGAGAGACATTTTGCTTCCCACAGGTTGGGCATAGCTGGAGGCCCTGCAGAATAGGTGGGAAACTCGACTCTTAGATCCTTGGCTTCGGATGACTTTCCAGCATTGTGTGTGCGCCCCTGTCCCCTCCTCCGCGTAGCTTGTAGGTTAAAACCTCCCCCAAGCCTCACCGATCTGCTGCCCCCCTCCTCCGGTTTTACCTAAGGGCATTCTTTACTCACCTCGCCGGGGGATCCATCTTCTAGGTTCCTTGGGTTTCCGGGTGACCTTCCGATGAGCTGCGCCATCTTGTATCCCATCAGGCACTGCGCACGTCCCCCTATCTCACACCTACGCAGTGCCCATGAATGGGATGCAATAGGGCTACCAAAATCCTGCAAGACTTCGCTGAGCTGTGAAATCGCCGTGAGACATTGACGAACATGGGTAAGGACGTGCTTGTCATTAACCTCCCTGGCGTTGTGAAAAAGACAAATGCAATGGTAACGAAAGCGTTACCATTGCATTTGTCTCTGACACACGGCTCCGCCCCCATGAGCCTCTGCGGCTCACAGAGACGGAACCCGGAAGCGGAGACGGACGCCGCAGCCGCGGCTCTCACCTGCGATCGCGGCGGAGACATCGCTGGATCGCAGGGAGAAGGTAAGGAGGCTGCGCCGCCCGCTCTTGCTCCCAAATCGATCCCGAGCGTGACTCGGGGTTACCGCCACTTACAGCGCAAATTAACCCCGAGTCACGCTCGGGATCGCCGCCAAGGGGGTTAATAGACGGCTAAGCGAACGACGGGGGTGAGTATCAGGCCCTTATGCAGCTGGATGTCACCGCAGAAGGCAGCCGCAACATACAAAAGGTAAGTAGGGGCCGATGGGGGGGTCGGCCCCTTTATATTTTCGCTTTAAAGTGCAAATATATATATATTGCAAATATATATATATATATATATATATATATATATATATATATATTTTCTCTTTAAAGTGCAAATATACTCAGAAAGGAAGTTTATATGGTCACTTTCCATCTGCAGCCCAGTGCCCCAAAACAGCCAGTGTTTCTTTTTTTTTTTACTTCAGCCTTTGCCCAATATCCATAAAAACACCGGGCAAAAACAACAGGAAGTAGTATTATGGTGAATGGCAGCAAAACGCTAATTAAACCGGACCTTCAGCATCATTTAATGAAAAGCCCAAACCCTTAAATAACTATTCCCCAGCATCTAAAATTAATATATTTTAAGTTTTTAATCTCTTACTTATTATTCTTTCCCTCACTGGGCTTCAACTCTGTTCAGGACTCTAGGATACAGATGCCGCCATCTTGCCTCAGAGGTATCACATACTGAGGAGAGGGGGGCAAAAGTACAGGGGGCGGGGTTATAGATGTGCTTTGCACAGACAGAGCAGAGTTGGGGTCAGAAAAAGGACAGCGATCCCAGAGTGCAAAGTGGCACAGTCAGAAGACACTTCCTGTCTGCAGGCCTGATGCTCCATGGGCCGCCATCTTGGATGGAGGTTAAAAAGAACACAATAGGTGCAGGTAATCTGTATATACAGGGTGTGAGAAACAGGAAATTCAGGGTGAAGGTCTGGGTTAATGTGGGCAATCTGTATGTACAGGGGGGAAACATATAAGACAGGCTCTTATTCAGGGTGACGGTCTGGATTAATGTGAGCAATCTGTATGCACGGGGGGGGGGGGGGAAACATACAAGATAGACTCTTATTCGGGGTGAAGGTCCGAATTAATGTGGCCAATCTGTATGTACAGGGTGGGGGAAACATACAAGATAGACTCTTATTCAGGGTGATGGTCCAGATTAATGTGGGCAATCTGTATGTACAGGGGGAAACATATAAGATAGGCTCTTATTCAGGGTTAGGCTCTTATTCAGGGTTAGGGTCCGGATTAATGTGAGCAATCTGTATGTACAGGGTGGGGGAAACATATAAGATAGGCTCTTATTCAGGGTGAGGGTCTGGATTAATGTGGGCAATCTGTATGTACAGGGTATGGGAAACATATAAGATAGGCTCTTATTCAGGGTGAGGGTTTCCGGATTAATGTGATCAATCTGTATGTACAGGGGGAAACATACAAGATAGGCTCTTATTCAGGGTGAAGGTATTTAATTCAGTTACAACCAAACTGTCACATAATGGCAGTTGGGTGGAAGTGCTCCCCATTGCTGAGCTGTGTGTAACTGATTGCATCATAACTGGGAGGTAGGGGTGCTCAGCCAGGGAGCAATATGGCCGACTGCATCCAGTTTGTGTTATAAATATTGGGCAAAAGGCTAAAGCAAAAAAAGAAACACAGGCCACTGGGCTGGGGATAGAAAGTGACTACATAAACTTCCCTCTGAGTATAGGTGCACTTTAAGTACTTTCCAGTTCAGCTGAAATTCCACTCTGGAAATCTGCACGCCCTCCTCCCTTCTGCCATGATTAATATAAGAAGGGGCCCCAAGAAATACAATCTTCTACTCAAACTTACATACAACAGAGGTTACAAGTAAATGGTCTGAAGGGCCATTCATCAGATAATTGCACGAGATGAAATCAAGACACAGTAAAAGCAATGCTGTGAGTACTCACCTGTAGAATTGTTTTTGTTCTTGCATGGCACGGCCCGCTTCGGTATTCAAAACTGATGGGTATTCCGCCACCAGGTGGCGCAGCAGCACTGCAGAAAGCTGTGGCAGCTCCCGGCTCCCTATAAAAACGGGACCAACCAACAAGTTCCCAGCGTAGACGAGCAGTGAGACAAGAAGCCGGGAGAGAATAAAGGTAAGAATGTAAAAAAGGTAAAAAACCCTGATTAAACTTGGAACAATCACCAGAAAGAGGCAACCAAGAACAACTATAACAAGAGTGGGGCGAAACGGGCCGTGCCATGCAAACAATTCTACAGGTGAGTACTCACAGAATTGCTTTTTTCTTTAATGCATGGCACGGCCCGCTTCGGTATTCATAACAGTTGGGACATCCAAAAGCAGTGTCCAAAGTAGGGCGGGATCCCCAATGAGTAACAGCCAGTAGTTCAAGTCACTACCGTAGTTCAAGTCAAAACCTTGCGGCCCAAAGCAGCATCAGCTGAGGCCTAAATATCAACCATGTAAAAAAAGTATGAACAGAAGACCAAAAAAAACGGCCGTACAAACTTGTTCCACAGAAGTTTGGTGCTGACAAAGCTCCAAGAGAGTCCAATAGCACGCATGGAAAGAGCAGTCACCCTAAAGGGAGGAGTTTACACCTTAGCAGAATAGGTTCGAACCATCACCTGACGTATCCACTTACCGACAGCGGATCCAGCAGGAGGAAAACCATTCCCAGTCTCAAAGTGAAACAAACAGAAAATTAGACTTCCCAAAAGTCTCCATAGCACCAAAAAGAACATCAGAGCCCAGACAACATCCATAGAATGCAGAGTCCGCTCCATGGAAGTAGCTAGATTGGAACACAATGAAGGCAAGACAATGCCCTGAATAAGATGAAAGGCATACCCAACCATAGGCCGAAATCTGCCCTAAGTCTAACATCGCCTAACTCTAAAGACACTCAAAATAAGGATTTTTGATGAAAAAACACCGCTAATTCAGAACTCGCCTTACAGAGGCAATAGTCATACAAAAAAGGGGGGCTACTCTAGGAGTCAACAAAGGGGCAAGGCGGCCTCACGGATAGACTCAAAAAGGAGGCCCCTGCATAACCAGTAGCCCCAGATTCAGATCCTAGACAGATAGCAAGGCTACCTGGGGGGGGGGGGGGGACGCATGTGAAAAAACACCCTGGAAAAAAACCCATGCACCAGCAGATAATTGCAAGGGCCCGTTGGAAAAACTTTTCCAGAGCTACAAACATGGCCCTAGATTGTCTTAAGTACAAAGGTCCAAATTCAACCAAGTTGCAAGAATTCCAGAATCCTGGGAATAGAAAAAAACTGCCTACAGGAAAGAGACTTGGAGTTCTACCAGTCAATGAAACCATGCCAGACCCTGTAATAGGCGAGGCACGAGGACTTCCTCCTGGCCCCAATCCTGGTATCAACAACAGAATCAAGCAACTGCTAGACCATAAGATGGAAGCTCTCAACAGCCAAAAAGGCCACCAGGGTGGCAGGTACCCACTCTTGGGTTATGGAGCCCATAACCCTGCTCAGGAGAGGAACAGAGGGAATTCATAGAGAACCCGAACTCCGTCCAAGGGAATGCCAAGGTATCCAAAGTGAAGACCATAGGATCCTGAACCAGAGACAAATTCTGAAGATATATGATTATGGCGGGACACCACCGTTCCATGACCTGATGATCCCAGCAGTGAAACAGGAATAGAAGCTCCCATTAGTTGCGGGACCATATCCCCAGCTGAGGCAGCCCCCTATCTCAGGAAGTCCGCCTCCCAGTTGTCCGCCCCTGTAATGTAGACCGCTGAGATGCAGCGAACATTCTGTTCTGCCCAAGAGAGAATCAGGGAGAATCCCTTGAAGGCTAACTTGCCCCAAGTAACTCCCTGACAAATGAAATAGGCAACAGCCTACTGGACGTCTGAGCGGACAGAACAGTCTAACCCTGAAGGTGAGCGGACAGAAAGAAGAAGCAACCTGATCGTCCTCAGTTTCAGGAAGTTGATGGGAACCTGGGCCTCCAGTGGGCCCCACCATCCCTGGAAACTCAGGGCCTTTCAGAAGTCTCCCCCAAACGGCAGACTGGCATCTTCGGAGACCATCTCCCAACATGGGGGCAGAGAGGACCTAACCCCCAGAGGTACCAGGAGTTCAGCCTCCACCAGAAAAAACATGTGGCCAGAGAAGACAGATTCAAATCCTGCTCCAAGGACACAGGGTCCCGATTCCAAACTGACATGAGGACTCATGTGAAACGAGCAAAAGGATTACCTGAAGCAGGACACCAACAGACCCACTAACAGCATCCCTTGACAATGTAGGGGTTAGGACACTATAACAGAGCCCAAGCCTGCATCTGAAAAACCATTCCCCTATTACTGAGGAAGGAACACCCTGACCTGGGAGATACTCAGAAAAGACAGCATCCAGGACGGGTACATATAAAACTAGGAATGGCAGATTACCCAGCAGATGGATTCTAAAAAGAAGATAACCAGCTGATTGACTTGAGCGACCCAAGAAAGGGACTTGGCCACAATCAGATTGACCTGCAGGTCAGGAATGGTGAGGATGCCTTGGATCCTTAACAGAGCCATCACCCTTGCCATTGTCATGGTGAACCATCTGGTGACGCTAAAGGGCCATAAATTGGAATGTTAAGTCTCAAGCACTAACCGCAGAATCTCTTACAACCCCAAAAAATAGGCACCAGAAAATAAGCTGCCATGATGTCCAGAGGACCCGAAATCGTCCAGATGAAGGGTACTGACAGCATGCTAGCGGCTTAAAGCAGAAAAACTTTACAAACAAAAACCAAAGAACAACTTGGTTGAGGCCCTTCAGGGCCAGAATGTGCCTCAAAAAGCCTTCCTGTTGGGGGACCATGAAAAGACTCCTGACTCTAATAGTCAAGGAGACAGAAGAAACATCCCTTAATAAGACATGGGATTTAAAGGACATCCAGGATCAATGAATTCTGGGGGTGGCCAGGCAACAAACTCTATCTTGGAATCAGAGGATGCAAGCTCCTGAATCCACCGGATTGAGACGTGAAGTCTCCAGATATGAGTAAAAAGCCAAGGCCCTCCCCCCACCCAGATGGGTGAGGGCGCCCCTTCATTCCTGAGGGGGCTGGGAGAGGGTTTGGTCTTTGTATTCCAGCAAAAAGCGGGAAGACCACGGGATCTGCCACGGCCCCAGGAATCTCTGCAGCGCAAACCAGCCCCCACACAGGTAAAGGCATGGCAAGCCAGCTGATCCATGCGCCTGTCCTCACTGTCCCTCAGCGTGGTAGTGTCAGGGGAAGGCACGACCGAAGTACTGGACAAACCTAGCACAGGAGCGTCCACTTCAGGAGGAAAGGACCACCTTTTTGACAAGATCAGAAGGAAAGGGATACCTTTTATCCAGCCCCTTGGGCACAGCAGGCAGTCTGTTGGGACGTTCCCATTCCTTAAGCACAAAGGAGGTGAAGTGTTCCTGCTCAGGGAACTCTAGACGCTGTTTACCAGGACGAAAAAGCTCCCCTTGCTTTCTCTTAGCAACCTCGGGAGCAGCAATGTGTAAAATTTCAAAAATATGTGACAGCAGATTATCAGTGGCTGGGAGGCAAGTAGGGTCCAGAAATGGATGGAAATAGACATGCAGGGCCGCAGGCTTGGTTGCCCCGCTCACCTGCGCAAGAGAGATAGCCATCTTCTAACTTTGCAGTGTCACTGCAGAGAAAACACTGGAAACTTGTTGGTTGGTCCCGTTTTTATAGGGAGCTGGGAGCTGCCACAGCTTTCTGCAGTGCTGCTGCGCCACCTGGTGGCGGAATACCCATCAGTTATGAATACCGAAGCAGGCCGTGCCATGCATTAAAGAAAAAACAGACATTATTTATCTCTAAGCCTTGACTTTGCATATGAGGATAATTCATTCCTTGCAAAGGGGTCCAAAAACAGATGATGATGAAAGTAAACATTCACACACACACAGTTTATCTAATCGAAACATATGGTGCCAATAATTTACTAAATAAAACATTCCCAATCTAACAGAGGGAATTCCAGTGGAGTGGAGCAGCACATGTGAAATCATGAAGACGGGGGTGGGGGAAGGTGATCAAGGTTGAGAACAGGAGGAAGTCCTGGGATGAGCACAGGCTGCATCTAGGTTGGTATCATTGTATAGGTGATGACGTGATGTAGAAGGGGCTAGGGTGGAAATGGCTTTGTAGGTTAAGGTTGGAAGTTTAAAGTGAATTCTTTCTGATATTAGCAAGAAGTTGCGGGGAAGCACTGGAGAAGGAGTAGATCTATTGATATATTGTATTACTGCAAATTGCGTTCTACATTGTGGCTAAAAATACTCCTCCAAAATGCTCTTCTGGAAAGAAATGTTGTGCAACCTTTGGCTATAAAGAGGTCAATAAATACCATTCCCCTTATACCAGTCTCTGGCAAATAACTGGGCACTTTTATGGGGTTCTATCTGTTGCCGCTTCCTAGAGGTTCTATGTGTTCCCGCTTCCTAGAGGTGCTATCTGTTCCCGATTCCTAGAGGTCGATAAAAAACATTCCCCTTATACCAATCTCTCTGGCGAATAACTGGAAGTAGCACTTTATGGGGTTCTAACAGTTCCCGCTTCCTAGAGGTTCTATCTGTTGCCGCTTCCTAGAGGTCTATAAATAACATTCCCCTTATACCTCTGTCTCAGTCTTAGTTTGGGACCCAGAAAAGTCCGTCTGCAGCCTTATATCATTTCCTTAGACTGGGCTTCTGAGAAACAAGCGTTTACCCCCCCCCCCACTAGTGCAGCAGTACTCATCTGGCGGACCAGGGTCCGAATGTTGACCCCTGCCCCTACAGCCCTGCACTCAGTTGCTTCTGTGTTGCCATGCTCAGCGCTGCCCCTTTTCTTGATAGTCGATGTAGTGCTAAGTCCCCCTGCCAGTGGCATGGCTCCCTGGCACCCAGCATTGCAATATGAAGTACTGCACGGGTGGAAATTGGCATTGCAAGGTGCACACAAACTTTGTTTCTCTGTCTCTTTCCCCCATCCAGTCCTGTCCCGCCATCTCTGACCCATCCATCTCTGCCCCCCGCTCAGCCCCATCTATTCCTGTCCCCCCAACTTTGCCCCATCCATCCCATTCCCATCCATTCCTGTCCCTCCAGCTATGCCCCATCTATCCCTCTCCCGCCATCTCTGGCCCATCCATCTCTACCCCCAGCTCAGCCCCATCCATTCCTGTTTCCCCAAATTTGCCCTATCCATTGCTGTCCCCCCAACTTTGCCTCATGCATTCCTGCCCCCCCAACTTTGCCTCATGCATTCCTGTCCCTCCAGCTCTGCCCCATCCATCCCTGTCCCGCCATCTCTGCCCCATCCATCCCTGTCCCACCATCTCTGACCCATCTATCTCAGCCCCATTCATTCATGTCCCCCCAACTTTGCCCCACCCATTCCTGTCCCCTCAACTTTGCCCCATCCATTCCTGTCCCCCCAACTTTGCCCCACCCATTCCTGTCCCCCCAACTTTGCCCCACCCATTCCTGTCCCCCCAACTTTGCCCCACCCATTCCTGTCCCCTCAACTTTGCCCCACCCATTCCTGTCCCCCCAACTTTGCCCCACCCATTCCTGTCCCCTCAACTTTGCCCCATTCATTCCTGTCCCCCCAACTTTGCCCCACCCATTCCTGTCCCCTCAACTTTGCCCCATTCATTCCTGTCCCCCCAACTTTGCCCCATTCATTCCTGTCCCCCCAACTTTGCCCCATTCATTCCTGTCCCCCCCAACTTTGCCCCATTCATTCCTGTCCCCCCCCCCAACTTTGCCCCATTCATTCCTGTCCCCCCAACTTTGCCCCATCCATTCCTGTCCCTCCAGCTCTGCCCCATCCAACCCATCCATCCCTGTCCCTCCAGCTCTACCCCATCCACTCCATCTCCATTCATTCCTGTCTCCCCCAACTTTGCCCCATCCATTCCTTCCACCCCAACTTTGCCCCATTCATTCATGTCCCTCCAGCTCTGACTCATCTATCCCATCCATCCCTGTTCCGCCATCTCTGACCCATCTATCTCCGCCCCCCAGCTCAGCCCCATCCATTCCGGTCCCTCCAGCTCTGCCCCATCCATTCCTGTCCCTCCAGCTCTGCCCCATCCATTCCTGTCCCTCCAGCTCTGCCCCATCCATTCCTGTCCCTCCAGCTCTGCCCCATTCATCCCAACCACATCCATTCCTGCCCCTCTAGTGCTGCCCCATCCATCCCATCCCCATCCATTTCTGCCCTATCCATCCCAGCTTTTTTTAGTTTTGCCTGTGGAATCTATAGCCCCCCAGTGCGTAGATTTCTAACTATCCACCCCCCGCCGACAGCCCTCCCACCCAGACCTTCACCTGTCAACGGATACCTGTATATGGACCTTTACAAGAGGTGGTTGAGTGCCCCTGCTCTAGTGTGTGCCCCCAGGTAACTGACAAATAGATCAGAGAGAAGCCCCTGTCCTGAGTCTCAGACAGACCAGTGTATACACGGAGTGACTGAACAAAACAGGGTTATCGTCTCTACATAAAGTTTATTACTCACCTGGGCTGATCTGTACAGGAACTTCCTCCTCTTTATTTGTAACAAATACTTCTTGCTCCTCCTCTTTTTTAACAGTTAATATAGTATTTCCAGGGTCTGTGAATAAAGATGAGAATGTTGCCACTGTGTGGAGATTTTTGAGTGTGGGCTTGCATGATATTGCTGGTAAAAATGGCAATGTTCCCCAAGAGAGCCGACGATGGGCCGGGATTTGCGGGGTGGAGTAATTAGCGCAGCAGCAGGGTGTAACACAAATACATTTAAAGTGGACTAAAACCCAGCACCCATAAGCTATCCGGGCCGATCGATTCCCTCGCCCCGGGGCATCCAAAATCGGGATGCCATGCTGTGTGAAACCCATCCCTGCTATCCCTGTAGCAATGGCTTGCTTCATTTCAATTCTTCACATTTGGGTAGTCCGCCACAAGGTGGCGCAGTTGACTGCAGAAGACTTGTGGCTCCCCCCGGCCCATTAAAAAGGGCAGGAATTACCCAGAGACCCCAGTGTTTGAAAAGCAGTAATGCAAGAAGCCGGGAGGCAAGACCGTGTTAACAAAAACACATCCCACTAAAAAATAACTCTCTCAAGAAAAATCACCATAACAAGGCAAAAGAGGATAACAATAACAAGGGAGGGATGAAGCAAGCCGTGCTGTACACTGTAAAAACAATTCTACAGGTGAATAGAACAGAATTTTATTTTTCCTGGTGTACAGCACGGCTTGCTTCATTTCAATTCTTCACATTTGGGACATCCAACAGCAGTGTCCATGAAGAAGGGTGGGGTCCCCAGTGAGCAACAGCAGGCAGTTCAAGACACTACCGTCTGAAGCACCTTGCGACCAAAAACAGCGTCAGCTGAGGCCCTAACATCAACCTTGTAACCTTGTAAATACTAAAAAGTATGAACAGAAGACAAAGTAGCGGCCTTACAAACTTGTTCAACAGAAGCCTGGTGCTGAAAAGCCCAAGAGGCACCAATAGCCCTAGTGGAATGAGCCGTAACACGAAAAGGGGGTTCCTTCCCCTTAGAGTACACTTGCACCACCGCCTGTCTGATCCACTTGCTGATAGTGGATTTGGCTGGAGGCAAACCCTACCTAGGCCCAGCAGGAAGGACAAACAGAGAATCGGACTTACGAAAAGACTCAGTGGCGGTTAAATAGTATTTGAGCGCCCTGACCACATCCAGAGAATGAAGGCTTCGTTCCTTAGAATTAGAAGGGGAAGGACACAAGGAAGGCAAGACAATATCCTCATTGAGATGAAAGGCAGAAGCAACCTTGGGCAAAAATTCAGGTTTAAGACGGAATACCACCTTATCCTGATGCCGTTCAAAATAAGGAGGCTTAATAGAAAGCGCCGCCAGCTCAGAGACACAACGCACCGAAGTGATGGCAACCAAAAAGGCCACCTTAAGAATCAGAATGGACAGTGCAGCATTGCACAAGGGCTCAAAGGGAGGACCCTGGAGCGCAGAAAGCACCAAGTTCAAATCCCACACCGGTAGCAGGGGCTTACGCGGTGGACGTACATGAGTAACTCCTTGGAAAAAGGTCTTGACAAGCCTATGATTGGCGAAAGATCGTTGGAAAAAGATTGCCAAGGCCGAAACCTGGCCTTTGAGGGTACTCAGTTGTAGACCCGACTCCCGACCATGTTGTAAAAACTCCAAAATCCTAGAAATGGAGAAAGTGCGACAAGGAAAAGACTGGTGCGACTCGCACCAGGCAATGTAAGCATGCCAGACCCTATATTAAATCAAAGAAGAAGATTTCTTCCGAGCCTGAATCATAGTACTGACTACTGAGGCCGGCAATCCCTTATCCATCAGGATGGAGGTTTCAGCAGCCAAGCAGTCAAAGCCAGCGTTTGTAAATTGGGATGACGCAACCCTGAGTGAGAAGCCCTGGATCATCGGCCTTGACGAAGTGATCCACCGCCATCTGGACGACGTCCGCGAACCATACTCTCCTCGGTCAGGGCGGGGCCACCAGTTGGTCGGTACCCCCTCCTGGGCTATCTTGCGCAGCACCCGTCCCAGGAGAGGAAATGGAGGAAACGCATAGAGGAGCCGGAAATCCGTCCAGGGAATGGCTAGAGTGTCCGTGGCGAAGGCCAGCGGATCTCTTGACAGAGAGACGAATCTTGGAAGCTTGTGACAGGGCGCAAACAGGTCCACGTCCGGCTGTCCCCAGCGGCGACACAGGGCATGAAATACTGTATCTTGTTGTTGAGGGACCATTCCCCCAGACGAGACGTCCCCCTGCTCAGAGAGTCCGCCTCCTGGTTCTCCACCCCTGGGATGTAAACCGCTGAGATGCAGGGAACATTCTCCTCTGCCCAAGACAATATCAGGGACACCTCGAGCCTTGAGGGCTCGTTTGCTCCAAGTCCCGCCCTGATAATTGATGTAAGCGACAGCCGTCTGATTGTCCGAACGGACCTGGACCGCACGACCCCCGAAGGTGGGGAGTCAAATGGAAGAGAACTAACCTGATCGCCCTAAGCTCCAGGAGATTGATAGGCGTGTGGGCCTCCTGAGGGCCCCACTGGCCCTGGAACTTCAGTGAGAGTGCCAAACCCCCCCCCCAAATCGGTCAGACTGGCGTCCGCGGTGACAATCTCCCAGCACGGAGGTAAAAAGACCTGCCCGCTAGAAGATTCCTCGAGTCCAACCACCACGAGAGGGACTGTCTGGCCAGAGGGGATTCCTGTTTCCGATCCCAGACTGTCAAGAGATTCAACTGAAGAGGTCTCATGTGGAACTGGGCGAAGGGTACAGCCTCGAAGCAAGACACCATGAGTCCCACCAACTGCATCCCCAGATGGATGGAAGGATGAGGACACAACAGCAGGGCTAGCGCCTGCATTTGAAGACCCTCCACCGTAAGCTGAGGAAGAAACACCTTGACCTGAGAAGTATCCAGCGTCATGCCCAGGAAGGACCTCACCAATGACGGAGTGAGCGAAGACTTGGGATAATTGATCAGCCAACCGAAGGACTCTAGGGTGGACACAACCACCTGAGTATCCCTCTCGGCCTGATGAAAAGATGGAGCAGCAATCAACAGGTCGTCCAGGTAAGCAAGAATGCGAATGCCCTGGCTCCTCAGGAGGGCCATGACACCCACCTGCACCTTGGTGAACAGCCGAGGGGCCGAAGTGATACCGAACGGCAAGGCCACAAACTGGTAGTGCAGATCTCCCAGAGCGAACCTCAGGAACTTCTGAGGCCCTAGGAAGATAGGAACGTGCAGGTAGGCATCCTTGATGTCCACAGTGGTCATAGTCGGCTGGCCGAAGAGAGCTCACCGCCGACCGTAAGGTTTTGAAGTGTTTGAACCTCTCAGGGGGCCGTCCTTCTTGGGCACCGTGAACAGATTGAAGTAGAACCCCCGACCCCGTTCTTGAAGAGGCACCGGGCAAACCACTCCGGATGACAGAAGATGTTGGACGGCCAACCTCAGGCCCTGCGCCGTCACGGGATTTGGGGAGATCTGGAACTGGAGGAATCTTGGGGGTGGCCAAGCTGCTAGCTCTATCTTGTAACCGGAGGACACCACCTCCTGAATCCACCGATCAGAGATGCGTTGTCTCCAGACGTGAGCAAAGAGCCGAAGCCGTCCCCCCACCCGGATGGGTGAGGGCGTCCCCTCATGCCTGAGGAACCTTGGTGGGGGGCTTGGGCTTGGAACCCCAGGAGAGACCAGGGCAACCACGGGATCTACCCCGTCCCCAAGAGTCTCTGCGGCTACCTGTGAAGGAGGATCCGCGTCCCCCAAGGGTGAAATGAAGAGGAGCACCGAAAGGGCCGAGAATGCTTTCTACGCTGAGGGAGCCGACCATCCTTGGTCAAAACATCAAGGCGTTCCCCAAAAAGACGGAGTCCCATGAAGGGAAGCCCGGTGAGGGACTTCTTAGCGGCAGTGTCAGCCACCCACTGACGCAGCCAGACGGACCGACGCATGGCAACCAACAGGGCAGAGGCCCTACCACCAAGCCGGACGGCATCATCAATGGCAGACAGCACAAAAGCAATAAAGTCAGAGCAAAGCAAAAGGTCCTTGCAGTCTGTAAGCCTCTCGCTTGCGAAATCTGGAAGCTTCGGCAAGGCGCCTAACCTTCTTCTCAAGTGCACTGGCAACAATAGCCGCGGCACAGGCCAGGCATAAGCCCGTCCCCACAAAGGTGAAGGCAAGACAAGCTAGTAGATCCATACACCGGTCGGCATTATCGCGTGGTAGTAGTGGTAGTAGCGGTGTCGGGAGACCGCATAATATAAGTATTGGACAGCCCCAGGACGGGAACGTCCACCTCGGGGGGACAAGACCAGCGGCGAACCAAGTTGGTCGAGAAGGGGTACCTTCTATCCAGTCCCTTGGGCACAGAGGGCAGCCTGTTGGGCCGTTCCCATTCTTTGAGGACCTTGGAAAAATGTCCCTGCTCCGGGAACTCTTGCTTGTCAGGGCGGAAGAGCTCACCCTGCCTCTTCTTTGCCGCCTTAGGGGAAGCGATGTGTAAAGAATCAAAAACTGCATCATCTGGGAGCCCAGAATCCTCGTCTGAGGAGGACGCTGGTTCGCTATCAGACTCGCCATGACGGTCCCCAGAGGAATCGGAATCACGGAACAATTCCCCCTCCTCCATGGATTCACGGCTGCCATAGGTATCATAAACCTCGTCATCATCGGCAAAGAGGGACAAGTCCGTATCCAGGTGCCTCTTTTTACTAGAGGCCTTTCCGGCGGCCGGACGGGCCAGTTGCCGCTCAATGCTGGCCACACGCAGCGCCAGGTCCGAATGAGACCCCCTGCTGGCTTCCCCCTCGCTGGGAGCTAAATGCAGGCGTGGGGGAGTAGGCGAAGCAGCAGGAAGAACAAGACTGGGTAGAGAAGCGCTCGGCCCAACCTGATCCGCAATGACACTTTGGGCGCACGGAACGCAAACCATGCCGCGACCACTCAAAGGGGATGCCCCGTACATGAGACACAGTCGAGCTTGCCCCGAAGGGCCCCCAAGCTCGCTATCCCCAGAAGCCTCCATATGGTGATTATCAATAAGGCACAATCGGCCAACACAGGAGAAGGGCTAACAGGCCCCACCCGGGATGCCCCACAGGGAAAAAAGGGGGGAGGGAGGGTATGGACCGGGAGAAACCACAACACAGAGGGTCAGTCTGAAAGACATAATTATGATAAGCAATGAGCATCCCACAGCGCATGCAACATGGAAAAAGACCGCAATGTGGAAAAAAGGTAGCAGACTCACGGACCAGCTGATGAAGAGGGGTAGTGCAGAACTACAGCAGGAGCGAGAAAGGTCCGGGAGGCGTCCGCAGCAGCGCAGAGCGTCCCCCAGGCAGTGGACCCCCAGCACGGAGAAACAGCAGGCAGTTCACGCTGCAGGCGCGGGGACACAAAATGGCGGCGGAGAACCTGGAGGGCCGGGCCGCGCAGTAATGATGCGGGTAGCATCATCTCGCGGCCCCACCCCCCCGAAAAACGCGCGAAGACTCCGGGCGCCCAGAGCCAGAAAATGGCGCCCGGAGCACAGTGGAGGGAGGAGGGAACTCCTCCTCAGCGTCCCCCGCCGCGGAGCGTGATGCGCCTGCAGCGGCGGGGAGAGACAAGACGGCCGCCAGCGCGGCCCGTCACAGCGCCGCAGGGCCCCCCCCTCAACTGACAGCGGCCCAGGGGGGGGGGCGGCAGGTAAAAGGGGGGTGGATGAAACCCTACCACACAGCAACAAAGGCAGCCACAGTAAAAAAGACACCACAATGTATGAAATACAACTAAAGCATAATATCTCTCAAATAGGAAAACAGCAAGGGTGGTTTCTCCTTACCCTCATCTAGGCTCACCATAAGCCTATGGCCGGCTACCCTTTGGTTACAGGGTCTGCGGCCCGGAGCATAGCTCACCGAACACCCGACCCCAGGTGTTCCCCTATCTTCACCAGATCCGTCAGCTGAGGCTGGGAGGCAGAAGGGTCCGGAAACAGGTGTGGGATTAGGCTTTCAGGGCCGAAGGGCTTGGGTTGCCCCACCTGCGAATAACCAGAGAGAGAATTTTTCTGTCTTTGCAGTCAGGACTGCAGAGAAACTCTGGGGTCTCTGGGTAATTCCTGCCCTTTTTATGGGCCGGGAGGAGCCACAACGACTTCTGCAGTCACCTGCGCCACCTTGTGGCGGATTACCCAAATGTGAAGAATTTAAATGAAGCAAGCTGTGCTGTACACCAGGAAAAGTTTGTTTACTCTGTGGTGATGTAAGTTGTTTTTTGGGGGGATATTTATATATGTATACCTTTGTTAGCTAATTTACATATTAGTAAATTTGTCATATCTTGTTTGTGATACGGTATGTCTAATACGGTATGTCTAAAAGGATTCTAAAAATCTTTTACAAATGCTGCCATAGGATCGCTTCTGACCTCCTCCTTCACTGTCTAGTATAGCGGGGCTACAGCCAAAGACAAAAATAGGCTGAAGAGGATTACCAGGAATGCCAAGCGGATCATAGGATGCCCCTTACCATCTCTAGAGGGACAATTCAAGAGCAGAATCTGCACAAAGGCTAAAAAAATAGCTGTGGACTCAACGCACCAAGGGCATTCTTTCTTCAGACTCATTCTTTCTTTACCCTCAGGCCACAGATACCTGGCTCTTTCGACTAGAACCTCCAGGCACAAACATAGTTTTTTTCCTTTGGCCATTAAGGCAAAGAATAACCTGCACTGAACTTTTACCTGTCACTACTATGTTACTACTATGTATTATATGTTATTGTTTAGAACTCTAATGGTGTATCTCCTGCCAAAAATCATTCCTTGTATGTATCCTGTATTTACATGGCGGTCAATAAAGTATTCAGTGTTCAGCAATAAAAATACATTTGTTATTTTCTGTACTTATGTACTTTGTTATGATCTGATCTCTTTAAAACAATATTCAAACCTTTTTTTTTTTTTTAACAGCAAAATAATTTGGCCCGTTTCGAATACAAGAAAAACACAGAGCTCTATAGCGTGATGTGTGGAGACCCACAAATCATGACCTTTTCTGTCTCATGAGGTGAGAGTTGGTGAACACTGTCCTATAGAGTCTCTGGATCTGTGATTAAAAAGGGCCGAGAGCTTCATCTTACCCTGTGACGGGAGGAGATGCTGATCCTCCATCATGGTGCCCTTGTAAGGAATCGGGTGACCTTCTAATACTTAACCTCCTTTGTGTTTTCGGACTTAGAAAAAAAAAACATAATTTAGTGTAGAATCTTCAAGAGTCTGATATGAAAAATAAGCCAGATGGTGAGTTTCCAACCCGCATCCACACAGTATACATATAATTATATACAAAGCTCACCATGGAATAGATGCCTAAAACACCCTAAACTAACCTGTTATTTTTCCCACTGCTATGTAACATAATGAGGAGTGTGCGGCACCCACATAGAGGAAGTGCCCCCTATCCCAACACCCTTTGTTGAACTTGATGGACATATGTCTTTTTTCAACTTTATTATCTATGTAAGTCTGGAAAATAGTTTAAATGGTAACATCAAAATGTTTAGACAGACACCAACGGAAAGGAATTGACTTATATGGCTGCCGCATCCCTGGCCAAGAGCCGCCCACCGAATGAAGTAGTCTTATTGGACGAGAGCCCGCGCATGCACCGTTGGAGCTTGGAAAAGTGAGCTTTTATTTCCTGGGAAAAAGCTAGAAGCCAGCATTGGAATCTTTTAGATTCCAGGATGGCCGCTGGTGGGTTTTGTTCCACTTTGAGCAACTAGTCAACTGCTCTTTGCGAGGTCTCAGCTCCAGAAGAGAAGTGCAGAAAGCTGGACGCATAATATACGGCAAATCTGAAAGGCAAATCCTCATAGGACTAGTGACACGTCTGGCGCAGCGTCTGATTGGGTCTCTGATCTTGTGCCATCCCACCTGTGGACCCTGGATGAGACCAACAAAGGTTTTCAACTCTGATCTTCCAGTAAGTATGCCATGAAGCAGCCATGGTGCCCACCACTCATCAGCCACCTCTCCTCATCACCTGTCCCTCTCTACCCATCTCACCTCTCCTCATCACCTGCCTCGCTCTACCCATCCCACCTCTCCTCATCCCCTGCCCCTCTCTTCCCATCCCACCTCTCCTCATCACCTGCCCCTCTCTACCCATCTCACCTCTCCTCATCACCTGCCCCTCTCTACCCATCCCACCTCTCATCATCACCTGTCCCTCTCTACCCATCTCACCTCTCCTCATCACCTGTCCCTCTCTACCCATCTCACCTCTCCTCATCACCTGCCCCTCTCTACCCATCCCACCTCTCCTCATCACCTGCCCCTCTCTACCCGTCCCACCTCTCCTCATCACCTGCCCCTCTCTACCCATCCCACCTCTCCCCATCACCTGCCCCTCTCTACCCGTCCCACCTCTCCTCATCACCTGCCCCTCTCTACCCATCCCACCTCTCCTCATCACCTGCCCCTCTCTACCCATCCCACCTCTCCTCATCACCTGCCCCTCTCTACCCATCCCACCTCTCCTCATCACCTGCCTCGCTCTACCCATCCCACCTCTCATCACCTGCCCCTCTCTACCCATCCCACCTCTCCTCATCACCTGCCCCTCTCTACCCATCCCACCTCTCCTCATCACCTGCCCCTCTCTACCCATCCCACCTCTCCTCATCACCTGCCCCTCTTTGCCCATCCCACCTCTCCTCATCACCTGCTCCTCTCTCCCCATCCCACCTCTCCTCATCACCTGCCCCTCTCTACCCATCCCACCTCTCCTCATCACCTGCCCCTCTCTACCCATCCCACCTCTCCTCATCACCTGCCCCTCTTTGCCCATCCCACCTCTCCTCATCACCTGCTCCTCTCTCCCCATCCCACCTCTCCTCATCACCTGCCCCTCTCTACCCATCCCACCTCTCCTCATCACCTGCCCCTCTCTGCCCATCCCACCTCTCCTCATCACCTGCCCCTCTCTACCCATCCCACCTCTCCTCATCACCTGCCCCTCTCTACCCATCCCACCTCTCCTCATCACCTGCCCCTCTCTACCCATCCCACCTCTCCTCATCACCTGCCCCTCTCTACCCATCCCACCTCTCCTCATCACCTGCCCCTCTCTACCCATCCCACCTCTCCTCATCACCTGCCCCTCTCTACCCATCCCACCTCTCCACATCACCTGCCTCTCTCTACCCATCCCACCTCTCCACATCACCTGCCCATCTCTGCCCATCCCACCTCTCCTCATCACCTGCCCCTTTCTACCCATCCCACCTCATCACCTGCCCCTCTCTACCCATCCCACCTCTCCACATCACCTGCCCATCTCTGCCCATCCCACCTCTCCTCATCACTGCCCCCCCCCCCATGCTTTTTTAAAAAAGTATAAGACATCGTGTTTATATTAGGTATGCCCCTCAGTGACCCCCCCCCCCCCCCCCCCCATGGCTTTGCTGTGACTACGTCATTCATGTCTGCCTTTAAGCCACAGAGGTGACACCTCCCCTCTCCCATAAACATGCTGTCACATGAAGGGTTTACGCTGCCTATCTTTGCACTTACCAGCGCCGGAAATACCTTCACCTGGTCGCCATGGCAACTCCCGCCAGAGGTAAAACTAAGGTAAATCCAAGCCCTTCTTCCCTTCTGCGCGCCTCTCGCCCCCCATTGTTTCCAGAGCAGCTTCCGCTGGGCGGCACTCCCCTAGCACCTCCACTCTGTCCTCAGTGACGGGGAACGGCCGCCATCTTCTTATAGTCCACACATTTCTCTCACCTCACACAGCGCGGCCCGTGGTCCTTCGCAGGAGTCAATTAGGGATGTCGAATAAAACAGTCTGTCCGTATTCTTACATAGTAAACATATGAGCTTCGGCCACACGTTTATTTTCCGGACGAGAAAAACTTTACCTCAAGCACAGTGCGTTCGGCGGCCATCTTGTCGTAGCCTGCGTCTTTACGTTGTGCAGTTCAGGGCTTGAATAGATTTATAATTGAGAGGTTCTGAAAAGAATTCTGACAGAAATGTATTTTGCATGTTGCTCTGATGGTGATGCTGGGAGGTGTCCTCAGTGGTGGGGGTGGCCGTGTTGTATTCCTTCCAACCTTTTTGGGTGGGAAAGAGGTACAAGTTTAAAATTAAAGTGGACCAACAGCATACCTACCAAGTTTTCAGGGTGGGAAAGAGGGACAATTGATGGATGGATAAGCGATAGGTTGTAACAGTTACAACAATAGAAATACTTTAAATAGGCAAATGAATCATTTATTGCTGCAGATCTGCATGTTACACTTCAACACATGAGAACAATGAGGGGGGCATGGATTTCAAAGAGGGACAGTCCTTTCAAATCAGGGACATTTGGAATGTATGTAATAGTCAAAAATGACTTAAACCAGACCAACACAACAAACAGTGCTCATATGTATCTCTTCCCTGGCCAATTTAGATTGATGCACATAAAAATTAATTTACTATTTTTTAACTCTTGGTAAATTTTAAAAACAAGATGGCGGCTCATGCACCTGCAAACAGGAAGTGCTGCTTGGCTTCCTGTTACTGTACATTGTTAGTTTTGTCAGTTGAATTCAGGCAGCAGCATGGCTGAGATGCTGGGAGTGGGAGCTCCAAAATGGCTCCTACCTTTGTTTTCCAACTGTGCCAGGATGTTGGTTCAGTTTAAGCTACACCCCCTCATTGAGGGATGGATAGGAGATAGGTTATAACAGCTACAACAGTGTAAACACTCTGAATAAGCAAATGAATCATTTATTGATACAGTTTACCTCAAAGAGGGACAAATAAGAACAACTGGGGACATGGACTCTAAAGAGGGACAGTCACTCTAAATCAGGGACACTTGGGAGGTATGTTGCTATTTGGCTTTCTGAGGTTGATATAAAGGGAGGTATGTTGCTATATGGCTTTCTGAGGTTGATATAAAGAGAAATATGTTGCTATATGGCTTTCTGAGGTTGATATAAAGGGAGGTATGTTCCTATATGGTTTCTGAGGTTGATATAAAGAGAAATATGTTGCTATATGGCTTTCTGAGGTTGATATAAAGGGAGGTATGTTGCTATATGGCTTTCTGAGGTTGATGTAAAGGGAGGTATGTTGCTATATGGCTTTCCGAGGTTGATATAAAGGGAGGTATGTTGCCATATGGCTTCCTGAGGTTGATATAAAGCGAGGTATGTTGCCATATGGCTTTCTGAGGTTGATATAAAGAGAAGTATGTTGCTATATGGCTTCCTGAGGTTGATATAAAGGGAGGTATGTTGCCATATGGCTTTCTGAGGTTGATATAAAGGGAGGTATGTTGCCATATGGCTTTCTGAGGTTGATATAAAGGGAAGTATGTTCCCATATGGCTTTCTGAGGTTGATATAAAGGGAGGTATGTTGCCATATGGCTTTCTGAGGTTGATATAAAGGGAAGTATGTTGCCATATGGCTTTCTGAGGTTGATATAAAGGGAGGTATGTTGCTATATGGCTTCCTGGGGTTGATATAAAGGGAGGTATGTTGCCATATGGCTTTCTGAGGTTGATATAAAGGGAGGTATGTTGCTATATGGCTTTCTGAGGTTGATGTAAAGGGAGGTATGTTGCTATATGGCTTCCTGAGGTTGATATAAAGCGAGGTATGTTGCCATATGGCTTTCTGAGGTTGATATAAAGAGAAGTATGTTGCTATATGGCTTTCTGAGGTTGATATAAAGGGAGGTATGTTGCTATATGGCTTTCTGAGGTTGATATAAAGAGAAATATGTTGCTATATGGCTTTCTGAGGTTGATATAAAGGGAGGTATGTTGCTATATGGTTTCTGAGGTTGATATAAAGGGAGGTATGTTGCCATATGGCTTTCTGAGGTTGATATAAAGAGAAATATGTTGCTATATGGCTTTCTGAGGTTGATATAAAGGGAGGTATGTTGCTATATGGCTTTCTGAGGTTGATGTAAAGGGAGGTATGTTGCCATATGGCTTCCTGAGGTTGATATAAAGGGAGGTATGTTGCTATATGGCTTTCTGAGGTTGGTATAAAGGGAGGTATGTTGCCATATGGCTTTCTGAGGTTGATATAAAGAGAGGTATGCTGCTATATGGCTTTCCGAGGTTGATATAAAGGGAGGTATGTTGCCATATGGCTTCCTGAGGTTGATATAAAGCGAGGTATGTTGCCATATGGCTTTCTGAGGTTGATATAAAGAGAAGTATGTTGCTATATGGCTTCCTGAGGTTGATATAAAGGGAGGTATGTTGCCATATGGCTTTCTGAGGTTGATATAAAGGGAGGTATGTTGCCATATGGCTTTCTGAGGTTGATATAAAGGGAAGTATGTTCCCATATGGCTTTCTGAGGTTGATATAAAGGGAGGTATGTTGCTATATGGCTTCCTGGGGTTGATATAAAGGGAGGTATGTTGCTATATGGTTTCTGAGGTTGATATAAAGGGAGGTATGTTGCCATATGGCTTTCTGAGGTTGATATAAAGAAAAATATGTTGCTATATGGCTTTCTGAGGTTGATATAAAGGGAGGTATGTTGCTATATGGCTTTCTGAGGTTGATGTAAAGGGAGGTATGTTGCTATATGGCTTTCCGAGGTTGATATAAAGGGAGGTATGTTGCCATATGGCTTCCTGAGGTTGATATAAAGCGAGGTATGTTGCCATATGGCTTTCTGAGGTTGATATAAAGAGAAGTATGTTGCTATATGGCTTCCTGAGGTTGATATAAAGGGAGGTATGTTGCCATATGGCTTTCTGAGGTTGATATAAAGGGAGGTATGTTGCCATATGGCTTTCTGAGGTTGATATAAAGGGAAGTATGTTGCCATATGGCTTTCTGAGGTTGATATAAAGGGAGGTATGTTGCTATATGGCTTCCTGGGGTTGATATAAAGGGAGGTATGTTGCCATATGGCTTTCTGAGGTTGATATAAAGGGAAGTATGTTGCCATATGGCTTTCTGAGGTTGATATAAAGGTAGGTATGTTGCTATATGGCTTTCTGAGCTTGATATAAAGAGAGGTATGTTGCCATATGGCTTTCTGAGGTTGATATAAAGGGAGGTATGTTGCTATATGGCTTTCTGAGGTTGATATAAAGGGAGGTGTGTTGCTATATGGCTTTCTGAGGTTGGTATAAAGGGAGGTATGTTGCCATATGGCTTTCTGAGGTTGATATAAAGAGAGGTATGCTGCTATATGGCTTTCTGATGTTGATATAGAGGGAGGTATGTTGCCATATGGCTTTCTGAGGTTGATATAAAGAGCCTTTTACACCTACTGTAAAAAAAATGTCCCTGTGGGATATCCCTACAGTTAAAGCGGACGAAGACCCGCAGGCTAGCTGGCTGACCCCGAGGCAACCTCATTTGAAACCCTTTTCCTGCGGCTCCCACAGCATCTTTACTGGCGTTCCCTCTGGTGCACAGCCTTTCAGATAGGCTGGGGCAGGAGCAGGCCTCAGACTAGGGAGAAGCTGGGGATGCGGTCAGCGGGCTTGTGATATCCAACAGATTGGACCAGCCAATCACGCCAGCTGACCAAGGCTAGGGCAGCGAAAAAGGCTTAAAACAAGCCATTGCCGGGCCGGTAACTTCATTTGCTTTAAAGAGGGACATCGGGGGAGGTTAAAACCTCCCCCAAACCTCAACGATCTGCTGCCCCCTCCTCCGGTTTTACCTTAAGGCATTACTTGCTCCTGTTCTTTTTTCTCTAGATCATTGGAAACCTTTGCCTTTTGCTTGCTTTTTGGATTTTGCTTGTTTGCTGTCTGCTGCTTTGACTTTGGATTATGGATATGACCACCCCTTGTCAGCTGCTAGCCCACAAGTATTTGGATATGCTTTCTGGCTTACTCATGTTTGCCGCTGGCCCTGACCTTTGGACTTGACCACCCAACCTTCGTCAATCCTCGGCCTTGGCAACGTCTGACCACACCTTTTCTCCTGTGTGCCTCTGTACTATCTGGGACTTCATGACTTCACAGTCCCTTGACTTCTCCGGGAGCACCCAAGTAGCAAAGCCTATTCTTGTGGGTGCTCTAGAGCAGACTGGGGAGGTCCTTAGACTGTGGGCTGCAGGGCCAAGTCCTGGGTTCTATGCATAAGGTGCCAAGGCCATGTTTAAAGTGGACCAACACCCAGGATTTTGACTATCCTGGGTTTTGGTCCACTTCGGTGGGGCACCCCCCAGAAAGCCCCAAAAACTCACCTGTCCCCGCTCCCACGTGACCGCTGCAGCCAATCCCCGCCGCCGGACAAGCGAGGTCCGTCGCCGGACAAGCGAGCGCGCCCGCCGCCGCCTCCCGCGCGTCACTCTTACAGGAAGCGCACCCGCGCCGGGCATTCACAAACGGCCGGTGCGCGCCCTGCTAGAGGGATGCGCGAGCGGCGGCTCGCGCATGCGCCGCTGGATTGAGGAGCAGGTAGGGATTTCGGGGCTTTCTGGGGGGTTTCACACAGCGGGCACCCCAGATCGGTGTGCCCCGCAGGCCCAATGCTGATCGGCCTGGGAATCTTATAGATTCCCGGGCCGATCAGCATCGGGTGTTGGTCCACTTTAACAGACAGTGGAACTCTCATCCCCATACCTGGTGTCCCACTTGTCTGTTGGCAACTTACAGTCTTGAGACCGTTTGGCTGCCAGGTTACTATTCTTTCTCCTGTTCCATTACATTACTGGGTCTCTTTCCACCAGCGGAACCTGCTGAGGTCCTCCCGAGATGAATAGCCAGAAAGGTGCTACAGCAGAAGAAGCTGGAGAGTCAATAGTGCTGATGAGCTGGATACAACTGTCGAGCAGCAGAGCACAGGAATCAGCAGAAACAGGTTAGTATTTGAATATGGTACTACCGGTACCACTGCATGCATTTTCTGGAGTGGGGAGCCTATTGGCAGGCCCAAGTCCTGGGGGCTGCAGGGCATGGGGGTGTGGGGAGAGAGGTGAGTCTGAGCTGCAGCCACAACCAGGTTCCCACAACCATCACCAGAGGCAGGTGGCACAGAGCATAGATTAGTCAGGCAAAGCCAGGGTGGAAGCTAAGCAAGTGGTCAGGAAGACAAGGAAACACGAAGATCCTGAGTGCTTATCTCCTGCCTACTCACAGACTTTGGATAAGTCCTTGCTATCTGCTAGCCTATGACCCTTGGATTTGGACTCTAACGCTTTGCAGGTTCTGTAGTGCCATCTGCTCCTGGGAACCACTGCCGGTCTATCCAGGCTCTTGACTTCCCAGACTTGATCGGGATCCTCCCACAATGATGTTAAGGTCTTTTGTATTATTTTCTATCTTCTAATAAACCCCTTTTTGTTCATTATCTTCGGTGTCCAGCTCTGTGCTCTCTATGTGGAGGAGAGCTCTGTCCTTGAACTCTTGTCCCTTACACCTGGTAGAGTGGGAGAACCTTCAGTTTGTAACAAGCAGTAGGCAAAGTAACTACTGGGATGTCCCAAAACACTGCAAGAGCCTAGGGAGGGAAGAAGAGGCAGAACAAGGAAGAAATCCATGCCTGCCAATAATCCTATTGGCTCAAAAACGGCTCTTGACAACCTCTATACAGAAAAAGGGGGTGCAGAAGCCCAATTAGTCATTCTTTTCAGAAAGGCACCCTGTGAAGGAATGATCCAGCTTAAGTGCAGAAACCTCACATACCCAAGTCTGGAGTTCCCCTTTATTTCCCCCTGCTATAAATGCACAGGTCCTTATCTCTTCAGGAAGGGGAATTCGCATTTATGTGTTGAACAGCACAGATCACAGACCCCCCCCCCCCCCCCTGCTGACTGTCACACCTCTAGTCTGAGAAGACTCCGCTGGGTCTGCAGCTGGCTCGACCCCTGGCTGTGAATTTGTCAGATGAAAGAGGGGAACGGCAGACATCCGGCACCAACATAAACCGGACCATAGCTGCGCCCCCATGTGCCCCAGCACCAAACCAGGTACAGAATCAGACCCGGCTCACAAAACCGCACACGGGATAGGTTATGGTGGGCTCAGCAATAAAGGAAAACCCGGAAAACGGAGATCTTAGTTTCTGACCCCATTTCTGGACTCATCGGATGCCTGGCGTCCAGCCCAATCGTTTGGTACCGCTTCCAAAGTCATACAACCCTTTTGCTCAAAGTTATAACCTCTAAAGGGTTTTAGGGGCTGAAGCGAGCCCCAGAACAGTGGGAGGTGACAACCCGTCCCACAGAGGGGAGGGGGTGGAGGGGTCTCGCCGCATAAATAAGGTAACCCTTAGCCAGACAGGGGTCGCTTCTGGAGAGGTCACGAGTCACACGTGCTGGAGGTGCCCACCCACACAGCTTGCCACTTACCTCTTGTGGAAGCTCTAATCACTACTCTGCAATTGCATACTCAGGTAACCGATTAATGTGTCTCTGTGTAACTCACTCTATCCTGTAACCGTCTCAGAATTTTGTATCATCTGTATCATTTTATATTCCATCATAGCCAAATGTTTGTTATCACTGCCTAGTGTGCTTATAGAATTAACACTTAAATTTTAACTTGAGCAATCTATTTGCCTTAAACCAAGAATCTGTGTGCCCACAGGCTTTGGGCCTGGTGTTTCTGATAGGAGAACTCGGACAAAGGTTTTCTTGGGAACGCGGTCTGTGTGTACGAAGTTCCCTGGTTTATAGTTGGATCACGTGACCCGCGGTTCCCTGACAAATTGGTGGCAGCGTGGTGGGATAAGGCAAATAGTGTGAGTGTGGGCCCCATACTCATATACACTAAAGATTACCAGCAGTGGCTTTTCTGTTGCTGGGATCTTAAGATCGGCTCAACACTAGGCAAATTCTGAGAGTGGTTACAGTAGGTTGTGTGATTACAACATTTTGCAATATCTGTCAGTGACCAGCAGCTGCAGGCATGGCAAGTTGCACCAGGGCCAGAAGCAGGGATGTGGCTGCCGATGTTGCCCTAGGTGTGGAAGGGCCCAGCCAGGGCTCTCCCAGAAGCCAGTCACCAGCCCTCAGCATCCCGGAGGACCAAGCCCCACCTGCCGATCCCCCCAGCCAAGCAGGCTCAGACGCTCTCCTGCATGCTGCTCTGGCAAGTCTCCGGGCTGGAGACCTCGCCACCTATGAGGTCCTAAAGGAGGCTGCCGAGTGCCAAGCAGAACGCGAGGAACGCCGTGAACGTGAGCAGATTGAAGCTGCCGAGCGCCAACTGGAACGCGAGCAACGCCGTGAAAGTGAGCAGATTGAGGCTGCAGAACGCCGGGAACGTGAGCAGATCGAGGCTGCCGAGCGCCGGGAGCAAGCTGAACGTGAACACCAGCTCCAAGTACTGCAGCTAAAGCTTCAGCACCCTCAACCCAGCACAGCTGGTAGCGGCCCCCCTGAGAACCAGGCCCCAAAGTTGCGTGTGGAGGATTTCCCCATCTTGGACAAAGGTACAGATCTGGACACCTTTCTGCTGGCTTTTGAAACTGTTTGCCATCAATACCATGTACCGGAGGATCAGTGGGTCAGGCACTTAACCCCTCGACTTAGGGGTTAAGCTGAGCTACGAGGGAGTCAAGCAAGCTCTGATCCGTCAATATAAACTTACCCCGGAATGTTATCGCAAGAAACTGCGGAGTTTGCGACGGGGCCCCACCGACAGCTGGTCTGACCACATGAGGGCGCTACAGAGAGCAGTTGAGCAGTGGACTACCGGCTTAGAAATCACCACCATCCAGCAACTGAAGGAGCTGATTGCCACAGTACAGTTCCTCTGGAATTGCCCCGAGGATCTGCAGCAGTTTCTGCGTGACCGGAAGCCCAAAGGAGCCTCAGCAGCTGCAATCCTCGCTGATGATTACAGTCACAACAGAGCCCAGGAGCCCCGCAAACCTGTCAGCTGGAAAGTGGGTAAGCCGCCGCTGGCGTCTGTTGTCCATGCCCATCAGCCCAAGACTCCTGCCCCTACTCCCTTCTCCCGGCAAGGGGGGCCCCAACTGTGTCACCACTGCAACCAACCAGGACATTTCAAGGCCGCCTGCCCTTAGCGCCAGCGGGGTGCGGCCCAGCGCTCCTCCACTGTGTTGTGTGTGGGTGAGGGGGCAGGGAGGTATCTGGACAATGTACAGCCCATCACCGTAGGCCAGGCTGTGGCCATGGGACTTAGGGACACTGGTGCTAAGATGACCCTGGTGCGACCAGAGTTAGTGTCCCCACAGGATTTGGTGCCTGGGAAGACCCTTGTGGTCTCCGGGATTGGAGGAACTGAACCAGCATTGCCGGTTGCCAAGGTTTATTTGGACTGGGGTGCTGGACAGGGAGTGCGGGAGGTGGGGGTATCGTCGAATATCCCTGCCAGTGTTTTGCTAGGGACAGACTTGGGGCGGCTAGTGTCTCACTATGTGGCCACTGAACCCCCAAGGTCTGGTCCCCTAGACGGTAATGTAATGTATGAGACTATGTGTATGAACAACAAGAGTAATGTATGTAACCTACCTGCTACAGGGAATGTGGGGGTGTGTGAAGTGGGATGCCCTTCTTCCCTCGGGGAAGAGGAGGGCGACCCAGTCGGCTGTTATTTTTTGTCCCCAGAGCTCATCCCCAACGCGATGAGCCAGGTACAAGCAAAGGCTGTGGTAGGACCTGCGACTGAGGAAGGGGCTGTTCCAGGAGACGTGGGGCCCCTAGGTGAGTCCGCATCGCAGGATTGCTGCACTGCTGGGGTATTAAGGGCCCAGGCCAGCCAGTCTGGTCTGGCGACTTGGTTGGAAGCAGAAGGGGAGCTAGCGCTACCAGCGGCCACAGTGGCTGTGGCCGCTGTCACCCGCAGTTGGGGCGCTAGGGGCCCAGGGGCACCACAGGGATCTGACGGCATGCTCCCTTCTATCCAAGTGGCTGCCAGGAGGAACGATCTGAGGACATGGCTTTTTGATACTGGCCACGTCCGGCTTTGGAAGCCGATGAAAGCCTGAATGCTCTCAAGGAGCAGGCGGCACAGCCTCCCTCAGGCTCGGACAAAGAGCGAGTTGTCTGGGACCAAGAACGGCTGTATCGCATGACGGTCTCGCAGGGTTCACCAGAGGAGTGGCCTAGGGACTGACAGTTGGTGGTCCCCTACCCCTTCTGGGCGGAATTGTTGCGGGTTGCGCATGAGATTCCGATGGCAGGACACTTGGGGGTCACAAAAACAAAAGCCAGACTAGCCAGCACTTCTACTGGCCAAAAATGGGGGTCGATGTGTCCGCCTACTGCCGTTCGTGTGAGTTCTGTCAGAAGGTGGGGAAGGCAGGGTCTCACCCCAAAGCACCACTGGTGCCTCTGCCAATCATAGAGGAGCCTTTCAGGAGGGTGGCTGTGGATTTGATCGGACCACTGTCCATTCTCAGCAGCTCCGGGAAACGCTTCATACTAACGGTAGTAGATTATGCCACACGGTACCCAGAGGCAGTTGCCTTATCATCTATTCGGGCCGACAAGGTGGCCACAGCCTTGCTGGAGATATTTTCTCGGGTAGGCTTTCCCCAGGAAATGCTCACGGATTGGGGGAGCCAGTTCATGTCACAGCTGATGGGAGTCTCTCTGTAAGCAGATCCAGGTGCATCATCTGGTGACCAGCCCGTACCACCCACAGACAAATAGCCTCTGTGAATGGTTCAATGGCACCCTGAAGCAGATGCTTAAGATGTTGGTTGATGCCCATGGGCGTGACTGGGAGCGGTATCTCCCTCACCTGCTGTTTGCCTACAGGGAGGTCCCACAGGCCTCAACGGGGTTCTCCCCCTTCGAGCTCCTGTATGGACGACGTGTGCGGGGACCCCTGGCCCTGGTGAGGGAGGCTTGGGAAGGGGATCTGGCCCCCCCAAAGTGTCAGTCGTCGAGTATGTGATGTGCTTCCGGGACAAGATGCAGGCCTTGGCGCAGCTGGTGCATAACAATATGATACAGGCCCAGGCCGAGCAGAAGAGGTGGTACGACCAGAACACCTGTGATAGGACCTACCAGGTGGGTCAAAAGGTGTGGGTGCTGGTCCCGGTACCCCAGGATAAGCTTCAGGCTGCCTGGGAAGGCCCCTATCTCGTGCACCAGCAGCTCAATGCCGTAACGTATCTAGTCACCCTAGACCCTGCCCGTGGACGGCGGAAGGCCTTCCACGTGAACATGATGAAGGCCCATCATGAGCGGGAAGCCTGTGCTCTCCCGATCTGCAACCTGTCAGAGGAGGGGGAAGCTGAAACCCTCCTGGATATGCTGGCCCAGGTCAGGGAGGGGGGGGACCCTTGAGGATGCTCAGATTGGTCATCAACTCACAACAGACCAACAGTCCCAGCTCTGGGCCACCCTGCACCCCTTCCGGGACTTGTTCAACAGCAAGCCCGGACAAACTAAGCTAGCCGTCCACCGTGTGGACACCGGGCCCCACCCTCCGATCCGACGGGCGACCTACCGTGTCTCCCTGGAGATCCAGCAGCAAATGCGTCAAGAGATTGACAAGATGTTGCAGCTAGGGGTCATCCAAGCATCCAGCAGTGCTTGGGCCGCCCTGGTGGTCCTTGTCCCCAAGAAGGACCGGATCCTCCCGTTCTGCGTGGACTCTAGGGGGTTCAGTGCTGTCATGGTTGCCGATGCATACCCCATGCCGCGCATCGATGACCTGCTTGACCAGCTGGCCGGGGCTAGGTACCTGACCATCATAGACCTGAGCCGGGGATACTGGCAGATTCCTCTGACCCCCGAGGCCAGGGAAAGGTCGGCCTTCATTACTCCATTTGGATTATACGAATCCACCGTCATGCCGTTTGGCATGAAAAATGCCCCCGCCACTTTCCAGCGGATGGTCAACACCCTGCTCCCGGGACTAGAGGGGTACGCGGCTGCATACCTGGATGATATTGCCGTCTTCAGTCCCACATGGGAAGAACACCTAGAGAACCTGTCGCAGGTGCTTGGGTGGGTCCGGCAGGCAGGTTTGACCATCAAGCCAGGAAAGTGCCAGTTGGGCATGGGCGAGGTCCAGTACCTAGGGCATAGGGTAGGAGGGGAGACCCTGAAACCTGAGCCAGGGAAGGTGGAGGCAATCGCCTCCTGGCCAACCCCTAGGACCAAGACCCAGGTGCAGTCCTTTTTGGGCACCGCCGGATACTATAGGAGGTTCGTCCCCCACTATAGTACCCTGGCCAAGCCCTTGACGGACCTCACCAGGAAGAAGCTGCCCTCCGCAATCAATTGGACCCATGAATGTGAGACAGCCTTCCAAGCACTGTAAGATGCCCTCTGCAGCTCTCCAGTACTCCAAGCGGCCGACTTTACACAGCCGTTTATGGTACAAACTGATGCCAGTGACTTTGGCCTTGGTGCCGTGCTAAGCCAGGTCGACCCGACAGGACAGGAACACCCTGTCTTGTACTTGAGCCGTATGCTCCTACCCAGGGAAGTGGCGTATTCAGTCATGGAGAAGGAGTGTCTCGCAATTGTCTGGTCACTGCAGCGGCTGCAGCCGTATTTGTGTGGGCGCCACTTCATTGTGGAGACTGATCATAACCCTCTCCACTGGCTACACATGGTCTCTGGAACCAATGGGAGATTGTTGCGGTGGAGCCTGGCTCTCCAACAATATCAGTTTGACATCCGCCATAGAAAGGGCCGAGACCATGGAAATGCCGATGGCCTGTCCCGGCAGGGGGAGGTAGCCAGTGGGTGCATGGGTCAGCACCGACAGGTTCTGGCCCCTAGCACCCTCTAAAGGAGGGAGGTGTGAAGGAACGATCCAGCTTAAGTGCAGAAACCTCACATATCCAAGTCTGGAGTTCCCCTTTATTTCCCCCTGCTATAAATGCACAGGTCCTTATCTCTTCAGGAAGGGGAATTCACACATATGTGTTTTGAACAGCAATGATCACAGAACCCCCCCCCCCCCCTCCCCCTGCTGACTGTCACACCTGTAGTCTGAGAAGACTCCGCTGGGTCTGCAGCTGGCTCGACCCCTGGCTGTGAATTTGTCAGATGAAAGAGGGGAACGGCAGACATCCGGCACCAACATAAATCGGACCATAGCTGTGCCCCCATGTGCCCCAGCACCAAACCAGGTACAGAATCAGAACCGGCTCACAAAACCGCACACGGGGATAGGTTACGGCCCGCTCAGCAATAAAGGAAAACCCAGAAAACAGAGATCTAAGGTTCTGACCCGCTTAGGGACCCCATTTCTGGACTCATCGGATGCCCGGCGTCCAGCCCATTCGTTTGGTACCGCTTCCAAAGCCAAACGACCCCCTGCTCAAAGTTATAACCTCTAAAGGGTTTTAGGGGCTGAAGCAAGCCCCAGAACAGTGGGAGGTGACAACCCGTCCCACAGAGGGGAGGGGGTGGAGGGGTCTCACCGCATAAATAAGGTAACCCTTAGCCAGGCAGGGGGTCGCTTCTGGAGAGGTCACGAGTCACACGTGCTGGAGGTGCCCACCCACACAGCTTGCCACTTACCTCTTGTGGAAGCTCTAACCACTACTCTGCAACTGCATACTAAGGTAACTGATTATTGTGTCTCTGTGTAACTCACTCTATCCTGTAACCATCTCAGAATTTTGTATCATCTGTATCATTTCATATTCCATCATAGCCAAATGTTTGTTATCACTGCCTAGTGTGCTTATAGCATTAAAACTTAAATTTTAACTTGAGTGATCTGTTTGCCTTAAACCAAGAATCTGTGTGTCCGCAGGCTTTGGGCCTGGTGTTTCTGATAGGAGAACTCGGACAAAGGTTTTCTTGGGAACGCGGTCTGTGTGTACGGAGGTCCCTGGTTAAATTGGATCACGTGACCCGCGGTCCCCTGACACACCCCCTTTCATGTGACAGCATCCAGCCTTCTTAATCTGGAACCGAATGACAGCGCCCCCGAGATCCGAGATCTAAGAGCTGGAACAGCCCTGCAATGAAGGACCCTGTAGAAGGGATGTATCAAGTTTCCAATTCCTCAAAGACCATGAGAGACATTCCACCCTCTCTTCCCAAGGTAGAACCCGCGGCCTTAGTAGATAACTACCTGTAGTTTGCCAGGTCCAATGCTTCAAGGCTCAAGATGGGAAGGTCCCAGAAAATGGGGCTTGGCCCCCGCTTTGAGCAAGAAACCAGGGAACGCTTTAAGGAAGCTGCCCAGATCCCATACCATGTGGAGAGACAAGGGTGGTAATCATGGGGGTTATCCAGATGTGTTTGAGAGCTTCTGAACATTATGGAGGCAGAGCTTACCAAATAATAGCCATTAACATAATGATCCAGGTATCACATACCTGTGAGTGGCAAAAATATGTGAATCTCTGCTTTTAGCATCTTATATGACCCAAGAACTGCATGTAAACATTACCAGTAACTGTTAATTAGTCCTACATATTGGCCATGAACCGCACGGTTCAGGTCCTACTGCAACATTTCTTGTGGAGTAAGATTGTGACTTTGACTTGACCATTGCAGCTTTCTTTTCTTCCTTTAAGTGGTACAAAACACTTTTTGGGTAACACGCTTCCTTCATTGATTGCAATGGACAGAACAGTGGTTGTAACCAAGGCCCCACAGATATGGTCATGCAAAGGCAACCAGTTGAGTTCAGTTCAGACTTCTAACACTTACCTACAAAGCTCTCTCCAGCCAGGCCCCTCCCTACATTTCATCTCTAATCCAGCAATACCAACCCCGACGCAACCTCTGCTCTGCTCAGACATTCATGTCCTCCTCCTTGGTCATCTCCTTGCACTCCTGCCTTCAAGACTTCTCCAGTGCCTTTCCACTTCTCTTTATTTTTTCCCATCCAAAAAACATGTTTCAATAGCCTTATGGCTTGTCCAGGTGATCTATAGGACGTTGCAAACAGATAGCAATGTTCCCTTTGGAGAACAGTGGCTTTCTCTATGCAATCCTGCCTTGCACACCATTGTTGTTCAAAGTCCTCCTAATGGTGCACTGATTCAAGTTAACAGAGCTCCAAAATTTGCCCTCCTTTCAATTCCATTAATCCAGAACAAAAAAAAGGTCTAACAGCCAATCTGTTCCTTGCAATCGAGCACAAGCCACAGTGGTCCAGCAGATCTGACCACAGCATACCAAGACTTCTAACGCGCTCTTCCCAGCTCAGTCACAACCTAGACATTGAAGCCAAGAAAGCGGCTTTACTTAGAATACATAAGGTATTTACATATGAGAGATTATAAGATTATTTGAAATGGCTTATTTTACACTGCTCCCAAGGGGGATAAGGTGGGAGGAAGTTAGCATTTGCCTAGACAGGAACTTTAACATTATCTAATGTGAGAAAATACAATTCTGTGATTACTCATCTGTAGAATTGATTTTATGGGTATCCAGCACGGGTCGCTTCATCTTCAATTCTTCACTATTGGGTAATCCGCCACCAGGTGGCGCAGTCGACTGCAGGAAGACTTGTGGCTCCTACCGGCTCATAAAAGGCAGGAAATTACTCATAATACCCAGAGTTGAAAAGCAGTAATGCAAGAAGCCGGGAGGCAAAAACCATGTTAATTAAACACAGCCCCACTAAGAACTCTCTCAAGAAAATCACCATAATGAGGCAAAAGAGGATAACAGAACAAGGGTGGGATGAAGCGACCCGAAAAAGTATGAACTGAAGACCAAGTAGCGGCCTTACAAACCTGTTCAATGGAAGCCTGGTGCTGAAAAGCCCAAGAGGCACCAATAGCTCTAGTGGAGTGAGCTGTAACACGGAAAGGGGGTTCCTTCCCCTTTGCAGAATACGCTTGCACCACTGCATGTCTGATCCACTTGCTGATAGTGGATTTGGCCGGAGGCAAGCCCTTCCTAGGTCCCGCAGGGAGAACAAACAGAGAGTCCAACTTCCGAAAAGACTCTGTGACAACCAAATAGTACTTAAGCGCCCTGACCACATCCGGAGAATGAAGATTCCGTTCCTTAGAATTAGAAGGGGCAGGACACAAGGAAGGCAAAACAATGTCCTCATTGAGCAGAGACAACCTTGGGCAAGAATTCCGGTTTGAGACGGAACACCACCTTATCCTGATGCTGCTCAAAAGAGGAGGCTTCATACAAAGCACCGCCAGCTCAGAGACGCGACGCACCGAGGTGATAGCTACCAAAGAGACCACCTTTAGAGTCAGAATGGAGAGAACGGCATTGCACCAGGGTTTAAAGGGAGGACCCTGGAGAGCAGAAAGCACCAAGATCAAATCCCACACCGGTAACAAAGGCTTACGCCGTGGACGCACATGGGTAACACCCTGGAAAAAGGTCTCGATAAGCCTATGATTGGCGAAAGATCTTTGGAAAAAAATTGCCAAGGCCGAAACCTGACCTTTGAGGGTACTCAGTTGTAACCCCGACCATGTTGTAGAAACTCCAAAATCCTGAAGATGGAAAAAGCGCGACAAGGAAGAGACTTAGGCTCACACCAGGCAATGTAAGCATGCCAGACCCTGTAGTAAATCATAGAAGAGGATTTCTTCCGAGCCTGAATAATGGTACCGATGACCGATGCCGGCAACCCCTTATCCATCAGGATAGAAGTTTCAGAAGCCAAGCCAGCGTTTGTAAATTGGTATTGCGTAGCTGTCCCTGAGTGAGGAGCCCTGGATCGTCGGGCATGACGAAGTGATCCACCGCCATCTGGACGATGTCTGCGAACCATACTCTTCTCGGCCAGCGGGGGGGGGGGGGGCACAAGAATGGTAGGTACCCCCTCCTGGGCTATCTTGCACAACACACGGCCCAGCAGAGGAAAAGGAGGAAAAGCATAGAATAGTCGAAATCCGTCCAAGGAATGCTAGCGCGTCTGTGGCGAAGGCCAGCGGGTCACTTAACAGGGGGAAGAAATTTGGAAGCTTGTGAATATGACGGGACGCAAACAAATCCACGTCCGGCTGCCCCCAGCGGCGACACAGGGCGTGAAAGATTTTGTTGCTGAGAGATCATTCCCCCAGACGAGACGTCCCCCTGTTTAGGGAGTCCGCCTCCTGGTTCTCCACCCCTGGGATGTAAATCGCCGAGATGCAGGGAACATTCTCCTCTGCCCAAGACAGGATCAGTGACACCTCCTTGAGGGCTCGTTTGCTCCGAGTCCTGCCCTGATGATTGATGTAGGCGCCCGTCGTCTGATTGTCCAGGCGGACCTGGACCGCACGACCCCGAAGGTGGAGAGTCAAATGAGGGAGGACCAACCTGATCGCTCTCAGCTCCAGAAGATTGATAGGCACGTGGGCCTCCTGAGGACCCCACTGGCCCTGGAACTTCAGAGATTGCCAGAACCCTCCCCAACCGGTTAGGCTGGCGTCCGTGGTGACAATCTCCCAGCAAGGAGGGAGAAAGGACCTGCCCACTAGGTTTCTCGAGTCCAACCACCACGAGAAAGACTGAATGGCCAGAGGGGACAGAGTAAATTCCTGCTCCAGGGACTCTTCTTTGCTTTCCATTTCCTCTTTCTCTTTTGTCACTCTCTCTGTTCTTCTGGAGTTGTATGGTTATATTTGGTTCAGCTGCAGTATCAATGAGCTGATTTTGGGTTGGTATGTGACTATGAAGCAATGGGGGGGTCGCTCTCTGGGCGCTCCCGCGGAGCCCATGAACGGAAAGGCCTTATTGGGCATTTGAGGTTTGTTATCCCCGCGGGTATTGGTAGGGGCGGTGGTGGGGGTGTACAGGGGCTGCCCCCTTCGCTTAAGGAAATTGTTTTGGAGCCACCCTGTTGGAGTCAACAGACAAAAGCGGACTGCATTGCATGAACCCTTGTCTGCATTGTTTGTTTATTGCCTTTTCTTTGTTTCTATGTGGAATGGTTTTTATGTAACTTGAAAACGATGCAAATAAAGAATATATAACGAAGGGAAGCCCGGTGAGAGACTTCTTGGCGGCAGCATCGGCCGCCCACTGCCGCAGCCAAATAGACCGACGGAGAGCAACCAGCAGAGCCGAAGCCCTACCGCAAAGCCGGACGGCATCGTCCATGGCTGAGAGCACAAAGACAATGAAGTCAAAAGTTCCTTATACTCATCCGCTCACTTGCGGGAATGAGTAGCCTCAACAAGGCGCTTTACCTCCTTTTTAATGGCAAAGGAGACAATGGCCGCGGCACACACAGGGCGCAGACCAGCCCCCACAAAAGTGAAGGCATGGCAAGCGAGCTGGCCCATGCGCCGATCAGCATTATCACGTATAGTAGTGTCCGGAGACGGCATAACAGAAGTATTGGAGAGCCCCAGGACAGGAGCGTCCACTTCAGGAGGACAAGACCAAAGACGGACCAATTCCTCTGAGAAGGGATACCGTCTGTCCAGCCCCTTGGGCACCGAAGGCAGGTTATTAGGCCTTTCCCATTCCTTAAACACCATTTTGGAGAAATTTCCCTGCTCCGGGAACACCAGGCGCTATCTATCAGGACGGAAAAGCTCCCCTTGCTTCTTTTTAGCCTTTTTAGGGGAAACAATGTGTAAGGTCTCAAACACCGCGCACAACAGATTATCATCTGGAAGCCACATGTCCTCATCCAAGGAAGAACCAGGGTCGCTGTCGAAGTCGCCCGGACGGTCCCCAGAGGAGTCGGAATCATGGAATAACTCACGGCCGCCAAGAGCCTCATAGGCGTCATCATCATCAGCAAAGGGAGAGTAAGCCGGTTCCAATGCTGCTTCTTACTAGAAGCCTTACCGACTGCCGGATGTGCCAAATGCCGTTCAAGACTGGTCACGCGAAAGGCCAGATCTGAGTGGGACCCCCGGCTGACCTACCTCTCACTGGGGGGTAATGCAGCCGCTGGGGTGTTGGCGAAGCCGCAGGTAAAATGGGACTGGGAAATGGGACGCTAGGCCCATCCTGTTCCGCAATAACGCTCTGGGCGCAGGGGACACAAAACGCACTGCGGCCACTCAAAGGGGATATACCACACACAAGACACAGTGGAGCCCGCCCCGAGGGGCCCCCAAGCTCGCTATCCCCAGAAGCCTCCATATGGTGATTAACAGGTAACAGGCGCTAATGGCCCAGACTCGGGATTCCCCACAGCCAAATGGAAGGTGGATGGGGGGAGAGGGGGGGTGAGGAACGACCGGGAGAAACCACAAGTAAGGAGGACCCGCCTGGAAGACACAAATAGGGGCGGAAGTTGAGCGTCCCACAGCACATGATCTTGCTGGCTCTACCCCAGCCTGCCGCCATACCCGGCAGATGGCCGAATTCCCCTGCATCCAGACGGCTCTGTGCATGTACTGCACCAGAGCTGCTATACTGCTACCATCTTGATTTTACAGGACCCCATATTCCCCCTCCGCTGCCAGATGGCTCGTTCCTTGTGCATTACTGGAGCAGCTGTACTGCCACCACCATCTTGATTTTACAGGGCCACCACCACGCTGGGCACACGACCACATCTCCTCGCTGAAATGGTTTTTAGGTTTCACTGGCTCTTCTATTCCTTCTACATAGAGTGCTCATTTATTGTTACAGTTCGCATTTATACAACACAGCACAAATAGCTATTCGGGAACTCCTACAATCTACTGATGAAAACTAAACTAGGTGGTCTCGTCATGTCACGTCTTTTCCAAGAGATCACATGCTTTCCAAGAAAAAGAAACTTAAAGTGGACCAACACCCAGGATTTTGACTATCCTGGGTTTTGGTCCACTTCGGCGGGGCACCCCGATCGGGGGTGCCCCACTGTGTGAAACCCCCCAGAAACCCCAATAAACTCACCTCTCCCCGCTCCCACGTGACTGCCCGGTCCAATCCCCGCCAACGTCCAGGCGGGGAACAGGAACGTCCAAGCGGCTTCCGCCGCCTCCCTCGCGTCACTTTCGGCGCGCGCGCGCCCGTGCCGGCCATTCACAGACGGCCGGCGCGGGGGCGCGCACGCCTAGAGGGGCGCGAGGGAGGCGGTGGCGGCGGAAGATAAGGTAGGTGATTTGGGGTGTTTGGGGGGGTTTCACCCCGCGGGACATCCCGATCTCGGATGTCCCGCGGGGTGGGAGGTGATCGGCCCGGGAATCTTATAGATTTCCGGGCCGATCACCTCTCGGTGTTGGTCCACTTTAACTTTTGGTAGCTATGTGTATTACATGTCCATGATGCTTCATCAAATGGTGTCTAGGATATACAAAATAAAAACATACCGTATATACTCGAGTATAAGCCGAGTATAAGCCCGGCTTATACTCGAGTCAGTGAAATTTTTGCAGTGTGCAGCTGTCAGCTAAGGCGCTCACAAGACGGAACAAAAAACTCCTCTCTTGTTTCCCCCACTGCGAAGGCCAGCCCAGAACACAGGAGAAGCCAGCACTTCCCCTTCCAGGCATGCTGGCCGGCCAGTGCGGGAGAGGATGACGTGAGTAATTAAACGGAGAGAAAGTGTGATTGATGGCTGGAGCGGAGGTCGGTGAGGGGGAAAAGTGGGGAGGGGAGAGAGCGTCTGTGTCTGTGTGTGTGAGGGCTGCAGCCATAGCCCGAGGAGAGGAAGGGGGAGAGAGATGTGTGTGTGTGTGAGGGCTGCAGCCATAGCCAGAGGAGAGGAAGGGGGGAGGGAGAGACGTGTGTGTGTGTCTCACCCACGAGGACAAGTTAGCAGCCTGCAGACACCATGTTGATTGAAGGAGAGAAGAACTCAGCAACAGAAAAGATTCTCCAACTTGGCAGTGAAGTGGCTCCAGGTGAGTCCATGCTGTTGCTGTACTGTGTTCCAATACACCTCAAACTAAATGCTAATACTAATTAATGGTGCAATGTTTTTCTCTTAACCCACCCTGCCCTGCCCATCTACCCACCTGCTCACTCACCCACCTACTAATCCAACTGCCTAATCCACCCACCAATCTATATACCTGCCACTCACCTACCTACCTACCCAGACCCTGGACCAGCAGCAGACTGGAGTGGTGTGCAGGCGGAATCAGCGGATTCTGAAGTGGAGGTGGCAGCCACCCACCCACTTACCTACCTGCCTGACCACCTGCCCACTCACACATCTAAATACCCACCAACCAACCCTCCTGTCAACCCGCCCCCTTATACCCTAATAGAGTGTAAGCTCTTCTCCTCCTGTATCCTCCCTTATACCCTAATAGAGTGTAAGCTCTTCTCCTCCTGTATCCTCCCTTATACCCAAATAGAGTGTAAGCTCTTCTCCTCCTGTATCCTCCCTTATACCCTAATAGATTGTAAGCTTTTCTCCCTCTGTATCCTCCCTTATACCCTAATAGATTGTAAGCTTTTCTCCCTCTGTATCCTCCCTTATACCCTAATAGATTGTAAGCTCTTCTCCTCCTGTATCCTCCCTTATACCCTAATAGATTGTAAGCTCTTCTCCTCCTGTATCCTCCCTTATACCCTAATAGAGTGTAAGCTCTTCTCCTCCTGTATCCTCCCTTATACCCTAATAGAGTGTAAGCTCTTCTCCTCCTGTATCCTCCCTTATACCCTAATAGAGTGTAAGCTCTTCTCCTCCTGTATCCTCCCTTATACCCTAATAGAGTGTAAGCTCTTCTCCTCCTGTATCCTCCCTTATACCCTAATAGATTGTAAGCTTTTCTCCCTCTGTATCCTCCCTTATACCCTAATAGATTGTAAGCTCTTCTCCTCCTGTATCCTCCCTTATACCCTTTTATTTAAGGAGGAATTTAATCCCAGTTACCAGGAATGCAGCAGGAGCCTCTTAGATCACATAGTATGGCCTATATGTGACCTCTTATACACTCTCAACCCCCCAGAACCTGCATTTCCCACCCTAGGCTTATACTCGAGTCAATAACTTTTCCAGTTTTTTTGTGGTAAAATTAGGTGCCTCAGCTTATATTCGGGTCGACCTATACTCGAGTATATACGGTAATGGATGCTGTTCACACAAAGCAAAAGCCATTTATCCCTTCACTCGCACATGGCGAACGAAGCCTGAGGTACAGGAGCGACTATCAGCTATACTGCTGCCACCATCACCTTCACTTTGCTGGTCTGCTGCCAATTGCTGGGCACACACCCGCATCTCACCACTGCCTGCCGGCTATAAAACATCCTCTGTAAATAAGCCCAGCACCTATTTTTGACGCAAAAATTAATATGTCTTATTGTCAGGGAAACGTGGAAGGTCAAATCTATGGCGAAGTTTCTGAATATAAACTTTCAAATATATTACCTATATATTACATTAGTGTACTATATGTTTGTGTTATGTGTTGTGCTGTGTTATGTACGTTATCAAGGCAGAGCATGCATTAATTTAGTTTTCGGGCATAGAGCTTGTTTTTGATTGCAGCCTTTATTTACTTCGTATCATTAGTATACTTAGTATCATTTATCAGATCATGAGCATGATGTATGTATTTACAGGGTATAATTCAAAAAGAATCGAACAAAAATAATATATAACGATTGCTGTAATTAATTTATTTCACAAATACAGATATAACATGAAAAGTTAACTCTTTCTACAGCCATTCACAGATGTTTCGATGTGTAAAATGCCAGACTTCTTGCGTAGTTATCTCTACATACCAGAATAGCCTTAATAATTCGCTTGACCGTGTTGCCTATCCATTTGCTTTAACTGCTGTATATCCTGTGGACACGGGGCTGTGAACACTGTGTCCTTCACATAATACCAGAGGGAAAATAAAAAAGTCACAAGACATTAGGTTGGTCGGCTTGGCACATTTCACCCGACACGGCCATTCCAGCATTCTGGAAGATGCTGGTTGACTTTGCATACGTGTCTAATCCATGTAATTTTTACCCCTGCATAAGCAGCCCCTATACTGTGATGCTGTGGGGTGCTTCGTTAGCAATTTTGGTCCAGAACTGGTAACCAACAATAATCAGCAGTGATATAACAGCACCCCTAGCAAACATTTTGGAAATGGTAAACTTTTCTGTGTAACCAAATAGAAATATAGGAAGGTTACACTTTAACATTATATCGGTATTTGCAAATTAAATATATTTCAGGAGCCATTGGTGTGTTTTCTGTTCTTTTTTAAATTACCCTATTATTTAGTATAAGGACTATTCTCCTATAGGTTCATTTCTTTTTATAGGGTCCTAAATATCTCAAAATTCAATTTGTATTTTAATGGTATCGGTATTGATTTTTTTTCAGTGGTGCTTCCCCCTTTTTTTCTTTTCATTTATCAACAAAGAAATCACAGAAGTCACTAGGATAAGGGCAAAGCTGACACTCAGATAGAAGTTGAGGAAGCTATGGAAGGAAATAGGATCTTATATCTTATAAAATGTTGGATTGTTTCACCGCTGAGCCTTAACAGGATATGCAATAGCCAGCACATCTTTTCCTTTGATGCCGTCTTGATGGAAGATTATGGGGACAGCAGTTTCAATAAACTTGGTCAGGTCTATTAATTTAGTCAGGTTTACACACTTAAGGGTTGTATACAAAAACCAATCACGAGAACACGAGCCAGTGAGCAGAAGAGCTGACGGTTGCCTCATTCTTCATCATGGGGATTATTTTCTCCTCTGAAGCATCTGGTAGGAATATGTTTTTTTTCTCTGACAGGCTGAGCTATAAATATATATATATATATATATATATAGAATTGTGACCCATGCTTGATTACCTACAGCTCATCCGTCATATCCTGATGCAGGTTATACTTGCTGGTTTTTAGGCAAACAGGACATATATTCAATTTGCATTAAAAATTAGATATGCTATAAGGGACTGTCCAGCAAAGGTTTAAGGAAGTGTGCTTACACGTTTGTGTCAGAGCTGTTATCTCATGTTTGTGTCAGAGCTTCCCTAATCAATCATTGCTTGAATGCTTCTTATTATTTAGCTATATCTTCTTCTCAGCTCCTTGCGACCATGGCCAGGGGACAACGAACCTCCCTCACTGGAACACCTGAAGACAAAGGCATTTCAGTGAACGACTGAGCAGTGCAGTCAGGAGATTCTTTGGCTTTATAAAAAAAAAAGTCAGACAATGTTTGATTTGAAACACAGCCTCTGACTCAGACTGAGATATCAAGTTAATACACCTTTGCTTGGACAGTCCCTTTAAACTAGAATGATCACATTCATAACGTGCCCCCCCATATTAGTTAATTGAGGAGAAGACAGACACTGATATACTGCACTTCAAAACAATATATACATTATCCTGTATGAACTGTTTCGTGGGTTTTAAGAGAGGATTTCTTTGAAAACCCTTTCCCGCATTCAGAACATGAATACAGCTTCCTCCCTTCATGAATTATTTCATGTTTGGTAAGATCTGATTTCTGACAATAACGTTTTTCGCACTTGGAACACGAATATGGCCTATACCCCGTATGAACTCTTACATGGCTGATTAGGTGTGATCGCTGAGTAAAATTTTTCCCACATTCAGGACACAAAAATGGCTTCTCGCCGGTATGAATCCTTCCATGAGAGATTAGGTGTGATTGCTGAGAAAAACATTTCCCACATTCAGAGCATACATATGGCCTTTCTCCTGTATGAACTCTTTTATGACTAATAAGGTGTGATTTCTTAGGAAAACATTTGCCGCATTCAGAACATTTATGTGGCCTTATTCCTGTATGAATTCGTTCATGTTCAATAAGCCGTGATTTTGCAGAGAAACACTTTTCACATTCAGGGCATGAATATGGCTTCTCCTCCTCTGTATCATCCTTTTTATAACTAGCACAATGTGATATGTCAGGTGAGCACTGTACATCCCTAGGACAAGAATGCGACTTCTCTGTATGAACCTTTTGATGAAAGACAAGTTGTGAGTTACTACGAAAACTTCTCCCACATTCAGAACATAGAAACGGCTTTTCACCTGTATGAACTCTTCCATGGATAATAAGCTGAGCTTTCTTTATAAAACCTTTTCCGCATTCAGAACATGTATATGGCTTCTCTCCTGTGTGCAATTTTTCATGGTTGAGAGCTTGGTATTTCCGACTAAAGCACTTACCACACTGAGCGCATGGAAACGGTTTGGCCCCTGTATGAATTCTTATATGGTTAGTAAGCTGTGATTTCTGTGAGAAACGTTTTTCACATTCGGGACACGCATATGGCTTCTCTCCTGTATGAACTCTTTCGTGACATGCAAGATGTGCTTTTTCAACAAAAGATTTCCCACATTCGGAACATGAATATTGCTTCTCTCCATGAAGCTTTTTATGCCTGTTAAGGGTTGATATTTTATCAAAACATTTCTGACATTCAGGACACTGGTGTGGTTTCTTTCTATCTGTTGGAGGTGTTTGATGGGCGATAGGCTGTGGGGAATCAGGAAGTCTAGAAGGGTCAGATGACAGTGCTGGATGAGGGGTTGGGGTAGTTAAGTCTCCCCTTGATTCTTCTGTGATGTCATCTTCTCTTTCGCCAGCCACAGAAATAGTAGCTTGTTGCTCTGTAATATTCTGGCTCTGTATTAGACCTGGCGAAAAATACAAAATAAGTGAAAAAGAAATAGTTAAAGAGGAGCTCCGCTCTATCTTTAGATAGAGATCATCATATTTATGATAAGCACTGTCCAGAATGCAGCACAGTAAAAGAAACACAGAGGAGGGGGAAGACTTTTGGTCCAGTTTAAAGCGAAACAACACCCACGCAGCGCGGGTGTTGGTCCCCACTGCTATGACAGGTTGGGGGCATGCAGAATGCTGGAGCCCCCCCCCCTGCGCATAACCCCCAGAATGCCCATAAATTTCACCTTAACCTTGCCCCCCTGCCGGGAATCCATCGCAGCGATTGGCCACCTGGCTCACATGTGGACAGCACAATCCGGCGGCCCTGAACAATGGCAGTGCTGGTTACCCATGTGTGCGCTGCACTGGATTCCTGGTGGGGGGGCGAGGTTAAACGTGAGATTTATGGGGTAATGCTCCAGCATTCTGAATCCCCCTCCTTAGCCTGTCATATAGCTTAAATACTTTGCTGCATTGTTACTTTTACAATTCAGCTTTTCAGAACCTCCGATGTCTGTCCTAATTCTTGACTCTGAACCCAAACTAGCCATACCAATGTCCATTGCTACATGTGCAACCCAGGAACAAGGTTGCTCAAATCTATCCCCACTGCCAGGGACTTTGTTCTAGCAAGTGTATCTCCTGTAGGCACCTGGCCCTGGTAACTGACACCATCTTCAGTCTCAACAGCCTATACCCCAGGTGAGCCATCTCCAGCAGCACTACAGCCTCTTCTTCTGGATACCATCTGGGTTATGGACTGACACCAGGTACACGCAAGTATCTATTCACATGCAGCCTAGTGGTGAATCCTCAAATCTTAGGGCCTTAATTTAGCAAATTACTGTCAGGCCCAGGTGAATTAGATTGCTGGGCAAATTGGGAATTTCCTGGTCTGGCTATTGGCAAACAAGATAGTTAAGCGGCTCTCAGCCAAAAGGCTCATTCCCCTCCACAGCCATAGCTGTGGTTACTATAAAAAATCTCCGGAAAACCACTGGAGTCGCAGGCTGGGAACAGGCGAGCAGAGTTGCAGACTGGGAGCAGAAGTCACAGACCGGGAGCAGATAGGCAGGTACACCAGACAAACAATCCATCTACCAGGGTTGTGGAGTCTGTAAACCAAAGCCTGACTTCAATAATTAGTAAGGAATTTCCTGCAGTAAAACATGGGGCTTTTTCTCACCACTATATAAGCAATGGGAACATTTATATAAACCAGAAAGCATTTATTGGAATACAAATTCAGAACAAATAACTTAAAGCGGAGGTGCCCAACCTTTAGCACAGCGAGGTCATATAAGCGATTTGAAAACTGGTTGTCGCACACAATGGATAGCTTCAGAATTTCTACAACAATAAGGATCTCCAAAAACCCCACAGATTTTTTTTGCACCTATAATCACTCACCTTATAAAGCAACCTCTTACCCTGATACCTTTACACCACGTGCTCCCACCATCCAGCAAATTTATATGGATTGTTATCATTAGGCCATTTTGGTAATAGTGCTCCTTTAATGTTTCTAAACTTAGAAAGTTACATCATTATACAATATTAGGAAGAGATTTTTTTTCATTCTGGAGTCGGCCCTGCCAGCTACACCACCAGAGAAAGCCAAGCCACTGACCACCCGATGTGTGGGAGGTCAGGTACTCAATGGAGAGCCCCTAACTCGGGTCTTCAGCCGAGCCCAGGAGGGCAGAGGTTGCACAAGCGAGATGGGGGATGGTTGACAGAATAGCACATGGACTTACAGCGGACAAGAACTAGCCATGGGGTAGTGGACGGCCTAAGCCAATTACAGAAGATGGAACCCCTGGGCACCTGTACAGGGAATAGAATGCTTAGCCCCAAAAGCAAGACTTAGGGCTGGATGTGCAACCTAGAGAGCACATGCAGGCAGTATGACGCAGCAATGGTCCAGCAAGGAGGTGAGGTTACAGACATACGTTTATAGAGCAGACAGAGGAGGGGATTGTGTCTGAAAGAGAGGGCAGGGAGCACCAAACAGACAACACATGGGAGAGCCACATTTACACAGAAACCAAATGCACACAAACAAGCAGGGCAGGCGTCAGCACTGGGCGTACCCAGGCAGATGCCAGGGCCCCTGTGCCTTGGTAGGGCCCCACCTCATTCCCTCTACCCTGGACAGACCCTATGCAGGACACAGGGCCGTGCAGTATCCAGGCCTAAGGACAGTCAGCTAGGACAGATTGGCCATTTTTTCTTTGTTTCTTTCCTTCTATTTTCTTTTTTCCTTTTTCTATCCATCTATTTTTGTTTCATTCTTTCATCGGTTCTTTCTGCTATTCCTTTTCTTCCTTTCTTCTTACCTTCTATTATTTGTCGGACCTTCTATTCTTGGTTTCTTGCCTTCCAGTATTTTTCTTACTTGCCATCTGATATTATTCTTTCTTCAAAGTGGACCAAAACCCAGTGCGATCGGCCTGGGAATCTATAAGATTCCCGAGCCAAATCGATTCCCTCCCCCCAGGGCATCCAAAATCGGGATGCCCCGCTATGTGAAACCCCCCCCCCCAGGTCACCCCATACACTTACCTTGCTTCCCGGTCCAACGGCGCATGCACGAGCCGCATCCACGATATATCCCTCTAGCAGGGCGCGTGCCCATGCCAGGCATTTGTGAATGGCCAGCGTGGGCATGGTCCCTGTTAGAGGGAAGGGGGGGATGTGGCCGCCAGCACGCTTGGAGCCGCTCGCCTTAAATGCTGGTTAACACGGCGTGACGTCAGCAGCTCTGAGCACGCTGATCGGACGAGGGGCCTCGCATTGCCGTAGGACTGGGAAGAAGTGAGTTGCGTTCAGTGACCTGGGGGGTTTCACACAGCAGGGCACCCCCAATCGGGAGTCACAATCCTGAGTTTTGGTCCGCTTTAATCTGTTTGTTCTTCCATGCCTGTTCTTTCTTTTTTTCCTTCCTTATTTCTTGTCATTCCTTCTATTCTTTCTTTCTCTCTCTTTTTTCTCTCATTCTTCCTTCTCTCTCTTTTCTGCTTTTATTTTCTGTCATTCCTTTAATTCTCTCTTTGTTTCTGTCATTCGTTTTATGTTTTTGTTTTTTCCATTTATGTTTCTTTCCATCTACTCTTTTCTTTTTTTTTTTGTCATTCTTTTCCCCCTTGTAGTTTTTTTTTTATTTCTTCTAATATTTCATTCTTTACTTCTCTTTCCTTCTGCCATTTCTTCTATTATTTTATTTTATGTTATATTCTTTGGCAGTGTTCAGCATACCTGCAACTTTGTCACCATGTATGGAGTGTCATACCACACGCAAGGGGCTCACTGAGACTCTATCGCCCCAAGGGCCCGCATACACCTGGAGCCGACCCTGCACACAAGGCATCAGATGGTGCAACAGGAAAAGCACTGGACATGGAGAGATCACGGGCCCCGTCGAGGTCAGTCCTCACATTTACCACTTTGGGGGGCACTTGGCTGTGTACTAATCACTAGTTTATGGAGGGTGATAATCCTGGGTTTTATTTTGCTTTAAAAGCGGCACTAAACTCAAGTTACCACTTCCTCATTCATGGTGTATGGCACCAAATGGCAGTTAATGAGGTGACCAACGGAGACCATTCAGGTGTGATGAGCAAGCCCACTGGGAAATCCAGATTGGTCACTGCCAGTAACATGGGTTGCCAGCCACTCGTGAATAAGGCAGCTTTAAGGTCTGCAGTTCCTCCGCAACATGGCAGCATGCTTCTGTACTGATTTTTGCTGGCTCCCTTTCCTGGACTTTCCCCTGCTATATGCTGCTCCACCAGCAGGTGGCCCTCTCCTGCAGAGGTGCTGGTAATCAGCCAGCACCTGTGTCACTTCCTGGTCTTTATAAGTTGATCCACCCTTACAGCCGGTGGATCAGCATTGCATTGTCTTCATGTACCCAGAACCCCTGCCACAGCCTTGTGATCTGCTTTCCGTCTCAGCCTTGTATCCGCTTTTGGACTTTAACTTGACCCTATGCATGTATGTTTCCAGACTCCACCTGTGTACATGTACAGCACCCAGAGTGTGTTTAGGTTTTCCAGGTTCACCTGTATTTCTGCGCAGCAGATGTAGCACTCGGTGATCATCTGTATTCTTGTACTGTTACCTCAGCGCGTGCATGTTATAATGTTCACTTGTGTATTTGTACAGCAGCCTGGTTGGTGTGTGCTATATAGATATTTGTTCCTGTTTTTCACCATTAAACACGGCTCTTGCAGCTCTCAATTACCGGTTATTCTATAATAGGGGATTTCTCTGCCGAGAAATCCGTGACAGCACCGGTTAAAGCGGAACCTACCCCAGGGGACAGTTATGTGAAACCCCTCCCTTTAGATCGCTCATAAAAACATACTTTTCCCAGTCCTACAGCGTATGCTCAGGCTCGCATCCAATCAGCTCCGTATGCCAGCCACATTAATGATTGGCAATACCGTTCCATTTAGACAAAGCTCAGCAATAGTGAGCGGGGATGGCCTCATCTCTAGTTACCTTCAGACGTGGGCACGCTCCTGCCCCCAATCTGAATGACTAGTCGCAGCAACTGATGATCGCGGTCACCTTGTGAAGTGTCCATTTCCATGGCCATGCGGTATGGGTGAGATTGAAGTGGACCAAAACCCACCTCGATCCCCATTATGTGAAACCACCCAGGTAGCCCTGACCCAGGTAGCACTCACCTTTCCTTGGTCCTAAGGCGCATTTGCGGCCTCTCGTCCAACCAGCGCCCTCGGATCAGCTCACGTCAGCTCTCCTCTAACAGGAAACGTGCCCGCACCGGCCATTCACAAGTGCCTGGTGCTGCTAGAGGGATAGTGGGGATGCGGCTGCATTTTGCACATGTGCCGTTGGACCGGAAAAGAAGGTGAGTGTATGGGGCAACCTGGGGGGTTTCACACAGTGGGGCATCCTGATTTTGGATGCCCTGGGGGGAGGGAATCAATCTATAAGATTCCTGGGTCGATCACCATGGGACTTAGCAACATGAAGCGTCACAGACTCGGTGCTGAGAGTGGAGAAACCAGGAAGTGGGAGGAATCGGAATAGGCAAAGCTTGTCTGAATAAGATTTTTTACTCACCTGAGCTGATTTGTACAGGAATCTCCTCCTCTTTAAGCATTACTAATACTTTCTTCTCAGGTTTCACAGTTCTCAATGTAGTGTTTCCGGGGCCTGTGATCAGGGCGAGAGCGGAAGAACCATGTGCGATAGAGAGAGAGAGAGAGGGGGGGAGGCGGGTAAGTAAAAGAACAGCTCTCAGGGGTCTGCAAAAATGGTAACAATGGAGCCCTTGTACCCAGGGGTGCACCTAGCCTCTCTGCCTTCTGAGGTAAAACTAAGGAATGGCGCGCCCCCCATACCGGACATACACATTTATTTATCAAACTGTAAAATACCAGTATATCAAATAATATATTAATATTTTTATAAATATATATTTTAAATAATATATTTTATAATTTAAATTAAAATTGTATTTATTTCAAATGTAAACTTTAACACAACTCCACGGTTATGCAGATTTTGGTCCACTTTTACACCCCCCCCCCCATCCTGGATATGCAGTTTTGATCCCCTTCAAAGTGGGAAAAAAATCTGGGATTCTGACTATCCCGGGATTTGTTCGGTGCCAGGATTGCCCCACTGTGTAAAAACCCCCATATTGCCCAGTACAACTTCTCGGCTTCCTCGATCCCAGGGGGTGTGGATGGGGCTGATCTGTAGAGGGATTTCCTCCTCTTTACTCTTTGTTGTTACTTCTTTGTTGTTCACATATGTCATTGTAGTGTCCCGGGGATCTGCCGATAAAGATTAGAGCGACACGCCTGTAACCTGAAGGGTTTACACAGTCGCTGAAGGGTTAGGCTTCACTCAGCCAGGGTTAGGCTTCACTTCACCTCCCCCGCAAACACCCTCACAGGCCTAGTTGTAGCAAGCAGTGGAAAGGCAGGACCTGACCATATGATCAAAAGGTGTTATGTAGCCACCACTGAACAACATGGCAGGGACCCAGCACACAGTCACTTAAAAGTGGACCAAAACCCACTCTGGAGTCTCATAGACTCAGGCTTGCTCCCTCCCCACCCAGTTCGCGATACCCCACTGTATGAAACCCCCCAGGGCGTGCAGTAAGCTCACCTTTACCCCAAGCCCACGGCGCTGACATCACTAACTTCTCTCCTTGGCTGTGCGCAGCCCCCACAACTGAATGGCTGTGCGGAGGAGTGAAGCTCCAAGTGTGAAGTCAATCACCAGCAATAGGTGAGAAAAGTCACTACTTTTTAGGAAACCCCCCAGGTCGCCCGATCTCACTCACCCTTTCCTGTTCCTATGGCACCATGTGTGGCCTCTCTTCCAATCAGCGCACTCGGATCCGCTCCTGCCCCTTCGGCTAATAGCTCGTCTAAGGCGAGCGGATCTGAGCACGCTGGTGGCCGCATCCCCCGCTACCCTCTAACAGGGAGCGTGCCCGTACCGAACATTCACAAATGCCTGGCATGCGCCCTGCTATCAGGGATGCGGCCGCTGCTCGCACATGCGCTGGACTGGGAAAAAAGGTAGGTTTCCAGGCGTTCTGGGGAGATTCACATGGCGGGGCATCCCGATTCTGGATGGGAGGAGGGAGTGTCATCCTGGCTGAATCGCCTGAACGCGTGACCAATTCATGCTATAAATTGTCTGAATTGTTTCAAGGACTTACCTAGTCTGTTCTGTAGAGGGACTTGCTTCATATTACTCTTTACTAATACTTCTTCCTCCACCTTAGTGTTCACATCTCTTACTATAGTGTCTTCAGGGTCTGGGAATAAAAAGAGAGACCAGAGTAACTGGACAAGAGGAATCGCAAATTAGTTCTCAAAAAAAAGTGTGGACCAAAACTCGGGTTTTTCACTATCCCTCTGGGGCACCCTGGTTTGGGATGCCACGCTATGTGAAACCCCCCAGATCGCCCGCCCATTCTACACACCTTTCCCATGTCACATGCGTGAGCACTCATCAAATCACAGCTGTATGCCAGGCAAACTAATGCGTGACATAAAGCAGTTTTGAGCGCCACTCGGCATAGTCAGCAACCTGCCGCGCATCCCTGTCTCCCCTGTGCAGTGCACCCAACCTATCAGAAGGAATGAACATGGGAGAACGCACAGCTGCAGGGGTGTCGGGGATGCAGTGACAGCTGGAGATCGCAGCAAGAGCCTGGGATAAGGTAAGGGGGGTTGTGGGTGATCTGGGAGGCTCACACAATGCTGAATCGGCACCTAGTCCGGCATCGGGGGTGATTGGTCCACTTTAATACACGTGATGTCACTTGCACACCTTACCCAATGATATAGAGTAGGGTTCAGGTTGTCTCAGGGGTCTATGTCCCCAAACAAGTTATATATATATATATATATATATATATATATATATTGTAAAAATACCATTTTGTGAATACTCACCTTGTAAATGGGTATTATAAGTATGTCTCACACCCTGCTTCGGAAGTAGTCATTACACTTGGGTTATGTCCAGTAGAGGGCGAACTTCTGCAGAGATGACTAGAAAAAAAGGAAGCCCCTCCCGGTCCATAAATACCTGGGACCCTCCAAGCACCTCCCAGTATAAGAAAGCAGTAAGGGGACCAAGAAGAGCAACTAAAAAACTTACAAAACAGTAACACCAAAGAGGATCCAAGATACAACTCAGGGCGGGGCGAAGCAGGGTGTGAGACATACTTATAATACCCATTTTACAAGGTGAGTATTCACAAAATGATTATTCTAAGTATGTCTCACACCCTGCTTCGGAAGTAGTCATTACACTTGGGACATCCAAAAGCAGTGTCCAAAAAGGTTGGGGATCCCAATAGGCAAAAATGCACAAATGAAAAACCCCTTCCGCTTGTAGAACTGTGCGGCCAAAAAACAGCTAAGGCCCGCACATCAACCTTACAAAACTTGCAAAAGGAATGAACAGGTGACCAAGTAGCAGTCGCACAAATTATTCCACTAGACTGAAAAGGGGAAACCTTCCCCTTGGCAATATAGGCCCACAAGAGAACCAGACATATCCATTAGAAATGGCAAATATGAAGGCACCAAACCCGTCAGGGGCCAGAGGGCACCACAAAAGGCTTCCTTCCTACAGAAAAAGGAAGCAGCCAAGAAATAGAAAATCAACAGGACCCTCTCCTCGTCAAAGCTAGACGAAGGACATAAGGAAGAAAAAACACATCCTTAAAAAGATGGAAACACAGCGAACAGAAGCAATAGCCAACAAAGAGGCAATCTGTCGCGCAAGCATAGAAAATGCAGATCCCAAATAGCCGCCAGGCTAATTCTGAGGACAAAAGATCCTAGAAGAACACCACCAGGACAGAGGCCTGCCCCAGCAAACCCCATAAGCTGGAGCCCCAGACCGTACAGACGAAAGTCCAAAACCTAGAGAACAAAAAACCCCTTGCAAGCCGAGGCCCTAGCCTCACACCCATCAATATAGGACCGCCAAGTCCTGTAGAAGAAGTTAAAGGAAGACCACCTGCCAGCCAAAACAAAGGTCCAAAGCACAGCATCAGACAAAACTTCCTCTATGAAGATGGAGAAGGTTGCAGCAGCCACACCGCAAAGCCAGCGTTAGCAAACTGCAGTACAAACCAAACCTATCTTGACCACCCTGGAGCCACCAGCAATGCTGACGCACCCTCAGGAGCCAGCTAGCGCACCACCTCGCCCACCACGGCGAAGGAAGGAGACAGGTGCAGGAACCACAGACCCCTCCAGGCAAAAGACATGGCGACCACTGCCGGAGGCAGAGGAACCTGAGACCGAAAACCAAACGTTGGGAGCTAGTGATTGCAACGGAAAGCAAGGAGAACCACCTCCGGAAACCCCCACTTGCGACAGAGGGACCGAAACACCCTGCGGTAACAAGAAAAGCTCCGTGATGTCCACTCCCGGAATGAAAGCCGCTGAGATGCATGGAACACCGCTCTCCTCCCATGCAAGAATCAGCGACACTACCCTGAGGGCACTCCAGCTGTGAGTCCCTCCTTGGTGATCGACGTAAGCGACCGCAGTTCAGTCGTCCAACTGAAGCTGAACCGGCAACCTGTAAATGATGCACCCAGCATGGACAGAATAGAACAAAAGCTCTGAGCTCCAAAAACAGAGATGGGAGCGGAAGCCTCCTGAAGACTCCTCAGCCCCCGGAACCGAAAGTCCATCCAGAAAAGCCCCCAGCCCAACAGGCTGGCATTCGTGGCAACCGTCTCCCAAGAGCCAAAAAGGATCTGCCCCTCAACAGACCGCTAAGCTCCAGCCACCACTGAAAGGATTGCCGAACCCTGGAAGACAGCAGAAATGACCGAGCCAAGCACCGGGAACAACCGTCCCAAACCGCAACAGACGGAACTAGAGCGACCTCATGAGGAACTCATGAGGAGCAAAGGGGACTGCTTAGAAGGAAAAACCAAAATCAATCCCACCAGTTTCATCCCAAGCCGGAAAGAGAGGCGAGGATTGTCCATGAGAACAAACATCAGGTCCTGAACCCTCTGCACCTTTGAGCGAGGAAAGAACCCTCTGGCCTGACCGGATCCAGATTCATGCCAGAGAACTAGGAGTGGGTGATCACCCATCCGAACCGTTCCAGCGCCGTCACCACCCTGGAGTCCATCTCCACCCCGCATAGAAAAGATCCTGTAATGAGAAGATCATCCAGATTACGGCACAATGTAAACACCCCGGGCTCCAAGAAGGGCCATTATGCCCGCCAGCCCCTTGGTGAACACCCTTGGCACCGAAGGCAACCAGAAAGGAAGGGCCTAAAACCTAGAGCTCTCCCTGTCGGGAAATTGAACCCAGGTCTCCGGCGTGACAGGCGGGGATACTAACCACTATACTAACAAGGATCAGCTACAACTGAAAATGCCGATCTTCCACCCCAAAACCGAGAACCTCAGGCGAGCGGGGTAGAATGACACATAAAGGTAACAACCGTGATGTCTATAAATGTCACAAAAGCCCCCTGATGAAGGGAATAGATGACAGAACGCAGAGACTCCCTGCGGAACTTCTGGAATCTGATGAACCTGCAGAAAGGCCTCAAAAACCAGAATGGTTCTGATAGATCTATCCCGTAAAGGGACCACAAGGGTTGGAACAATAGCCCCGGCCCCTGCACAGCCCGGGGGTCCGAGGAAACCCGAGAAATCACCACTGAAGATAGAGAAGGCAGCACCTCTGCCAGCTCCGGCACCGAGAAAAGAAAGAAATAGAGGAGCCTGCCCCCCGAAGAGAGCACATCGCCTCTAGCATGGCGGAAGCCTGCCTCCTTACGCACTGAAACCAATATGAGTCCAAACAACCGCATACCCCAGAAGGGTAGCCAATGTTAGCCGCCACCGGCGTAACCAGACAGAGCGTCGTAAAGCCACAAGCAAAGCTGATATTCCGCCATACCGACATATAGTGTCATCCAGGCAGACAAGACCATGGTCAGGAACTATACACACCGCATAAGCGCAGCCAAATTAGCACTAGCAGGGTCCAGCTGGGACCCCTCAACAGGCCCCAAACCACAGACCTGAGAACCACCACCGTGATTACAGAAATACAAACCGACCGCCAGGCAGAACCCACGCCGGCAAGGGCATGTCAAGCCATCTGATCAACGGACGATCCTCACGATACTCAACCGTGGACACGCTAGGGAGTGCACCACAGATGCGTCGGACAATCCCAACACCGGACGCATTGACCTCGGGAGGAGATGACCAGCGCTTCACCGCAATCCCCATACAGGGATACCTCCTATCCCATTCCTGAGGAAAACCGGGAAGCCGGTTAGACCCCTCCCGATCCTTAAGAATCATAAATTAGAATGAAACTGAGTTGGGCACCCATACGAGGCTTAGAGGTCCCAAGAAAAAAATTATTTTCCCTTATGCGGAGGGGACTCCGCCGTAAGAGGAATAGCCAACACCTCAATAAATGGCCAGGATCTTGGGGATAACCACATCATCCCCAAACCCCGCCTCAGGATCCCAACTGCTGATCCTCAGGACCATCAGATTCCAGAAACAGCTCTTTCCGCAAGCGGAAAATAAACAGACCAGTCAAGGGAATCATGATCATCAAGAACCGGCACTGCCGGAGACAGATGTCTTCTCTTAGCCGAGGCCGCACTGGCCACAGAGCTAGAACAATATATCGATGTTGGCCAAACCAGCACATACATCAAATTGCGACTCCCCGCTAATGACAATGTCACATGGGGTACAGATAATTTAAGGTGAAGTAGGTGATAAGGCCGGCAGCACTGACCCAGACGTCCGGGCCCCCGACTGCCGTGTTAAGGCCTGCTGACCACAAGGTATGCACTAGTACAGTATCCCAGCAAGGGATACCCCCCAACCCACACACCGCCGGGACTGCCCCGAAGGGAGCCAGAGCCCGGATCCAGGGGAGCCTCCGAATGGTGATTTGTATGGTAGTCGCAATGACCCGCGGGAATTACGCTAGAAGCAACCCGGGATGCCCCTTAAGTCCGTAAGTGGGAGGATTTGCAAGCCCAAGGGACCCCAGGACACATAGACAGGAGGGCCCCCATAATAAAGAATCAAGACAAGCACTCATACATTCAAACAGAGTGTGGCTAAACATAGAATATAAAAATATATATAGATATATATGCATATACATAATGCGACAAGGAGCATATAATACAAAATATGAATCATCTGTAACATGCTAGTGTCATATGCAATAATACCAGGAACGCAAGGTGGGACAAAAGGATCCCACGGTGTGCCAATCTGGCGCTAGATAAAGCGCCCTAACAACATACAATCAAGGGACAATCAAAGCCCCACGGGGCACTCACCTCAACCAGAAGTCTTCAGAGCCGAACCTTGATCTGGAGGAAGCAGACGAAGAGGGCAAGCCAGCGCGGATAGCACGCCGCCGCCTCCCCATCCTCACCAACGGACGCTCAGAGAAAGAGATAGAGCGAGGGAGAGAGAGAGAGAGGTACGGGCCGCGGCAAGCACCCGGGCCCCCTCCCCAACAAAAGAATAACTGGGCGCAGCAGAGGGTGCCATAGATCGAGAGAGCGGGGCGGGCCGCCGACAGCGTGTAGAGCGCCCGGCCCCGCCCCCTCCTTAGTCACGCAAGCCAGGTGCCGCAGATGGCACCGAATAGGGAAAGAGAGAAAGAGAGAGCGAGAGGGGGGCGGGCCGCCGCCACTGCGTCGAGCGCCCGGCCCCGCCCCCCTCCGCATAATAGTAACAAGAGTCAAGAGAGTGAGAGGGAGAGGGACGGGCCGCCACCAACGCGCAGAGCGCCCGGCCCCACCCCCTCCCCATAGCAAGATAGAACAGGGCGGCACAGAGCGCGCCAGAAGAAAATAAGTTAGAGAGAGTGAGGAAGCGGGAGCGGGCCGTCCCAGCACGCAGAGCGCCCGGCCCCGCCCCCCTTCCGACCACAGGCAATGAGACCGGGCGCCGCCGAAGGCGCCAGAGAGAGCGGGGCGGGCTCCTGCAAGCGCGCCGAGCGCCAGGCCCCTCCCCCTCTCTCACAGCAAAGAGGAGAGACAAATCCCCTCAGCCTCCCCACTAGCCGCCATGACAGTGCGGCCGTATCCCCCGACGGCCGCTGCATGTCATGATGTCCTAAGTGGATCGAAGAGAAATCAATTCTACAGTAAAAACACACACACAAACACTCATTGTCCCCTAATAAATGAAGGAATACTTCCCGAAGCTCCGTGACCACTGGGCAAGGGAAGGTCACAGCCCCCCCCCCCCGTCTCACAGAGAATAAAGGAACAAGGGAGGGAGGGATCCCCAACTACAAGTAAAAAGTGGGGGAACGGACAGGGCATCCCAAACCGGGATCACCAACCCGGTTAACCGCCTACCCTCTAGTATAGGGTCTCACGGTGGAGCATTAGCTCCTAGGCACCTAGGGTGCCATTCTACCCTCACCCGGACCGGCAGCCTAGGCTCGGAGGCAGGGTAAATCAAAAGGGGATCCGGGCGGTAATAGGTAAAATAGAGTGCCGGGAGTCATCCCGGCTACCTGAAATCCCCCTGTGCAAGGAGGAGACATCATCTTCTGCTTGCTCGCCGTCTGCAGAGACTAAAACTGGGAGGTGCTTGGAGGGTCCCAGGTATTTATGGACCGGGAGGGGCTTCCTTTTTTTCTAGTCATCTCTGCAGAAGTTCGCCCTCTACTGGACATAACCCAAGTGTAATGACTACTTCCGAAGCAGGGTGTGAGACATACTTAGAATACATACATATAAATAACCACACAGTGATATACAAAATTGTGCCAATGGACCAATAATGATTAAAGTGGACCAGACGTGGCCCTCTAAAAGTCTTCAGGGCTGCCTAACCCCCCCCCCCCCCTCCAGGGGCATCCAAATTCGGAAAACCCCCGAGTCCCATTCTCCCTCAGAGGCTTCCAGATTCGGGAAAGCCCAGAGTCCCCCGTCCCCTTCTCCCCCAGGGGCATCCAGATTTGGGAAAGCCCAGAGTCCCCCGTCCCCTTCTCCCCCAGGGGCATCCAGATTTGGGAAAGCCCAGAGTCCCCTTCTCCCCCAGGGGCATCCAGATTTGGGAAAGCCCAGAGTCCCCCGTCCCCCTTCTCTGATTCAATGGCATATACGGAAGCCGTGGCCGCCCTCAGCTATACATTTATCCCAGCAACACGCCCACACCAGGCACTTGTAGGTGGGCGGCACAGGGATGCAGCTGCCGGAACGCTCAGCTCCTTTTGATTAGACTCGGCCCCTTAGCCAATATTGAAGAGTACAGTCGAGTGCGCCGATTGGACGAGAGCCTGTGCATGCCTCACACAGGACTAGGGGGAAGGTGAGTTTTAATGTGCAACCTGGGGAGGTTCACACATCAGGGCATCAAAAATCAAGGTGCCGCAAGGGGCAAAAACCAGGTTAGTCAAAATCCTGGGTTTTGGGCCTCTTTAACAATTCATGTGTACATGACATACATTAGCGGCGCCGCTGTGTTCCATCTTGCAGGCACCGCTTCACAGGAATGCCGTAAATTCAGGGAGCCTGCGGGACCCGCCCATCTCTCATGAATATATGACGAACGGATTGCTTAAACCGGACCTTCACCATGATTTATTGAAAAGCCCAAACCCTTAAAAACCGATTCCCCAGCATCTAAAAATAATATATTAATAGTTTTTAGTCACTTACTTATTATTCTTTCCCCCACTGGGCTGCAACTCCGTTCAGGACTTTAGGATACGGGCGCCGCCATCTTGACTCAGAAGCATCACACTTACTGAGCAGAGGGGAGTGGGATAAAGTACAGGGGGGCGGGTTATAGCTGTGCTTTGCTCAGACAGAGCAGAGCTGGGGTCAGGAAAAGGTCAGCAATTTCAGAATGCAGAGCAGCACAGTCAGAAGGCACTTCCTGTTTGCAGGCTGCCTGACGTCCCATGAGCCGCCATCTTGGATGTTTAAAGGCTCATAACATGCAGTAGATGCAGGTAGGATGATTTTTAATGTGAGCAATCTGTATGTACAGGGTGTGGGAAACATATAAGATAGGCTCTTATTCAGGGTGAAGGTCTGGATTAATGTGGGCAATCTGTATGTACAGGGTGTGGGAAACATATAAGATAGACTCTTATTCAGGGTGAAGGACCACTTTAACTGTAAACTGCCATTACTTATGTTGTAAGTAATGGTCATGTCAGACTAATCTTATTGATTTCTTTGACAATGTCACTAAGGATGAAGGTGGTGCTGTGGATATTCCTTTTTTCACTTTTCAGTTAGTAATAAGTACTCCCTTTTTATCACATTAAGCATTAGAGCTACTTTATTGTAATATGTTTGGATGCTCTCCAGGTACCCTTAGTGGTGTTTATAATCTAGAGTTCATGTGTGTATGGCTCTGTGCTGTCCGGTTGACACTCACACACTTGTTAATGTGAGGGAGTCATTTATCATCATTTGTGTATAAATTATTACATGTTTAATATTTATATAGGCAGGTATACCACATTAATTGACCATTGTGTATTTTTTGGTATATCTATTTTTATTTATATGTGATTATGTTTGATTGTCAATGATCACGTTACAATATTGGGCAAGCTGCTTTTCAATTAACTGTATTAACTGTATGCCACAGATTTGTTCATTATATTTTTTTCTGACATTACTACGCCTGTGCCCTCTGCGTGTGTGGTGCAGCAGCTCTCGGTCCCCGGGCTGTGGCTCGCGGCGTTCTCGTCTCCATGGAGACCGCCTTGCTTTGAGTGACGTGCTCATGACGCGCCAGCTTTCCCTTGCTGGAGCGCACGTCACCTCCCATTGACCTCCACTCTGGTGTGCGTGACGCGTTCCCGTCATTCCGGCGGGCGCGCCTTCGTGTGACGTGCTCCTTCGGGGTTTGCTGTGCTGATTGGTGGATTGGCTTCTGGCAGGCGGGTTTCCGGGAGGCGAGTCCGGTGTGTGCGTCGCTTGGGGACTGCGGCTGAGGCGCGATACTTGCACAGGTGGCGCGGGGTAAGTAATCATAATTCAGTGGTTTATTTAAATGCGATTACTGATTGACTCACCTATCTATGAATAAGGACCCCCCTCTGTCCGAAACGCGTTAGAGCACGTGAGAATTTCTACCTCCATCGGGTTCTTTCATTTGTTTTTATAGCTGTCTTTTCAATTTTGGGATGATTTTATATGGATTTTCATTAAAGCATTGGATTTTTTAAGGAGTGCTGACCTAAATAGCCTTTGTGAATTTCAAGTGGAAGTGGGGATCTGGGACTCCCCCAGGTCTTGCACCCGATTGTGGACCCGTGTTGCGGTTGTATTTGACCTTTTTCCGTGCTGTGGATATCGCCTATCTGGATTTTAGCAAAGCCTTTGACACTGTACCACATAAGGAGCTCATAGATAAGTTATTGAAGGTAGGACTCAATCCCTGGATAGTTCAGTGGATTTCCAGTTGGCTGAGGGATCGGTATCAGAGCGTTGTTGTAAATGGCGTGCAATCTGAACAAAGGCGAGTTACAAGTGGCGTGTCGCAAGGCTCTGTCCTGGGCCCCATTCTTTTTAATATATTTGTAAGTGACATAGGAGAAGGCTTGGTAGGAAAAGTTTGTCTGTTTGCTGATGATACAAAGGTTTAGCTTTACTGGATAGATGGTCAAAACTGTGGAAACTAGAGTTTAATGTCTCTAAATGTAAAATGTAGAAGTAATCCCAGCTCTGAGAACCGTATGGGCAGCACTGTGTTATCCAGGACCTCGGAGGAGAGAGATTTAGGGGTACTGATAGCTGCAAGATGAGTGGACAGTGTAGCCAGGCAGTGGGAAAAGCAAGCAGGATACTCGGCTGCATAGCTCGAGGCATCACCAGTAGGAATAGGGAGGTTGTGATGGCGCTGTATAGAGCCCTGGTGAGGCCACAGCTAGAATACTGTGTGCAGTTCTGGAGACCTTACCTGCAAAAAGACATTATTCAAATAGAACGGGTCCAAAGGCCGGCAACGAAAATGGTGGAAGGACTTAAACTTAAAACTTATCAGGAGAGACTTAAAGAACTTAATCTGTACAGTCTGGAGGAAAGAAGGGAGAGAGGGGACATGATGGAGACCTTTATATATGTGACAGGATTGAATAAGGTTCAGGAGGGAAGTGTGTATAGGAAGAAACTTAATGACAGAACAAAGGGCCCAACCTGAAGCTAGTCGGGGGGAAGATCAGGAGCAATGTTAGAAAATATTATGTTACAGAAAGAGTAGTAGATGCCGGGAACAAACTTCCAGCAGAGGTAGTTGAAAAATCAACAGTTCAATCAGTTGATCAATCAGTCAGTGAATGAGCACATGCCTGGGATAAGCACACATCTATCCTAAGATACAGAGAACATACAGTATACACATAAGATACAGAGAACATACAGTATACACATAAGATACAGAGAACATACAGTATACACATAAGATACAGAGAACATACAGTATATACATAAGATACAGAGAACATACAGTATACACATAAGATACAGAGAACATACAGTATATACATAAGATACAGAGAACATACAGTATATACATAAGATACAGAGAACATACAGTATACACATAAGATACAGAGAACATACAGTATACACATAAGATACAGAGAACATACAGTATACACATAAGATACAGAGAACATACAGTATATACATAAGATACAGAGAACATACAGTATACACATAAGATACAGAGAACATACAGTATACACATAAGATACAGAGAACATACAGTATACACATAAGATACAGAGAACATACAGTATACACATAAGATACAGAGAACATACAGTATACACATAAGATACAGAGAACATACAGTATATACATAAGATAAAGAGAACATACAGTATATACATAAGATACAGAGAACATACAGTATACACATAAGATACAGAGAACATACAGTATATACATAAGATACAGAGAACATACAGTATATACATAAGATACAGAGAACATACAGTATACACATAAGATACAGAGAACATACAGTATACACATAAGATACAGAGAACATACAGTATACACATAAGATACAGAGAACATACAGTATATACATAAGATACAGAGAACATACAGTATACACATAAGATACAGAGAACATACAGTATACACATAAGATACAGAGAACATACAGTATACACATAAAGATACAGAGAACATACAGTATACACATAAGATACAGAGAACATACAGTATACACATAAGATACAGAGAACATACAGTATACACATAAAGATACAGAGAACATACAGTATACACATAAAGATACAGAGAACATACAGTATACACATAAGATACAGAGAACATACAGTATATACATAAGATACAGAGAACATACAGTATACACATAAGATACAGAGAACATACAGTATAAAGATACAGAGAACATACAGTATATACATAAGATACAGAGAACATACAGTATAAAGATACAGAGAACATACAGTATAAAGATACAGAGAACATACAGTATACACATAAGATACAGAGAACATACAGTATACACATAAGATACAGAGAACATACAGTATATACATAAGATACAGAGAACATACAGTATACACATAAGATACAGAGAACATACAGTATACACATAAGATACAGAGAACATACAGTATACACATAAGATACAGAGAACATACACTATACACATAAGATACAGAGAACATACAGTATACACATAAGATACAGAGAACATGCAGTATATACATAAGATACAGAGAACATACAGTATACACATAAGATACAGAGAACATACAGTATAAAGATACAGAGAACATACAGTATAAAGATACAGAGAACATACAATATACACATAAGATATAGAGAACATACAGTATATACATAAGATACAGAGAACATACAGTATACACATAAGATACAGAGAACATACAGTATACACATAAGATACAGAGAACATACAGTATACACATAAGATACAGAGAACATACAGTATACACATAAGATAAAGAGAACATACAGTATATACATAAGATACAGAGAACATACAGTATACACATAAGATACAGAGAACATACAGTATACACATAAGATACAGAGAACATGCAGTATATACATAAGATACAGAGAACATACAGTATACACATAAGATACAGAGAACATACAGTATAAAGATACAGAGAACATACAGTATAAAGATACAGAGAACATACAGTATAAAGATACAGAGAACATACAATATACACATAAGATATAGAGAACATACAGTATATACATAAGATACAGAGAACATACAGTATACACATAAGATACAGAGAACATACAGTATACACATAAGATACAGAGAACATACAGTATACACATAAGATACAGAGAACATACAGTATACACATAAGATAAAGAGAACATACAGTATACACATAAGATATAGAGAACATGCAGTATATACATAAGATACAGAGAACATACAGTATACACATAAGATACAGAGAACATACAGTATAAAGATACAGAGAACATACAGTATAAAGATACAGAGAACATACAATATACACATAAGATATAGAGAACATACAGTATATACATAAGATACAGAGAACATACAGTATACACATAAGATACAGAGAACATACAGTATACACATAAGATACAGAGAACATACAGTATACACATAAGATACAGAGAACATACAGTATACACATAAGATACAGAGAACATACAGTATACACATAAGATAAAAAGAGAACATACAGTATATACATAAGATACAGAGAACATACAGTATACACATAAGATACAGAGAACATACAGTATACACATAAGATACAGAGAACATGCAGTATATACATAAGATACAGAGAACATACAGTATACACATAAGATACAGAGAACATACAGTATAAAGATACAGAGAACATACAGTATAAAGATACAGAGAACATACAGTATAAAGATACAGAGAACATACAATATACACATAAGATATAGAGAACATACAGTATATACATAAGATGCAGAGAACATACAGTATACACATAAGATACAGAGAACATACAGTATACACATAAGATACAGAGAACATACAGTATACACATAAGATACAGAGAACATACAGTATACACATAAGATACAGAGAACATACAGTATACACATAAGATACAGAGAACATACAGTATGCACATAAGATACAGAGAACATACAGTATACACATAAGATACAGAGAACATACAATATACACATAAGATACAGAGAACATACAGTATACACATAAGATACAGAGAACATACAGTATATACATAAGATACAGAGAACATACAGTATATACATAAGATACAGAGAACATACAGTATACACATAAGATACAGAGAACATACAGTATATACACATAAGGGCAGACTAGATGGGCCGTATGGTCTCTTTCTGCCGTCACCCTTCTATATTTCTATGTTTGTAATGACACTGGGGGAATATATGAGTTATACAATGTATGTCATGTACATGAATTGTTAAAGGGATACTGCAGGCAAAATCAGAATCGGCGTGGCCCCTGGCTCTGTCATGCCTCATAATAATCAGCATAATGGGCGGGATCTGTAAGAGACGAGATCTTGCTTCAGACACAGGCATTCTCATCATCCTGTCTGTGCTCATTACCACCACCAGGTAAGCATCTGTGCGCTCAGAGCAACACACCCTTAGACTTGCATGCTCGCAATCCCAGAAACACATGCACGCACTCGTTGGCATGCATACAGGTACTCCCAAAAGTGTTTGCACGCAGCCCCAGATGCACATGCGCACACTCCCAGCTCAGCAGGTAGGTGGGTGGGTGGGTAGGTAGCGGGGTCACCTTCACCTTCTTTTGCTCCGATCCGCCCGGCCTGCAGGTTAGATAAGGGGCATTTATGCTGCACTAGCTAACTATGCTCCGACCCAACCACGCTAGACGGATTGGATTTGAGTGCAACATAACCCCCCCCCCCCCCCAATAGTATCTTTGCTGACAGCTGGGAGAGAAAGCACACTCCTAGCAAAGGAGGAAGCTGGGTGGGGAGGAAGGTGGGGTCTAGTGATGCTTGAATGCCGGCATAATTCCTATTCCTATCCTATTTCTATTCAAGAAAGGCCGGGGGCGTGCTTCCATTATTGCTCCTCAGGAGACCATTGGTGGCCTGCATCGGCAGGTTCTGACCGGAGCCGCAAATGACGAAGGCGTCACTGCGCTGACCTAAGAAGAAGCACAGCTCTGGAGCGAGGTGAGGCAAGGTAAGCTGCTGTTTATTCTCTTTTTTTATCCCTTGAAGGATTTTGCAGGCACTTAGTGTCACGATTCTGTAAAGCTCTGTATTGTTATTTCTTTTGCATCATATTTTGGTGTTGTTAGTCTCGCTATAATAACAACTGAAAAATAGTTCTTATATGAAATTCTATACTCACCTTGTGTGATGTGCAGAGGAATCGCCTCCTCTCTCTTCTTCACAAATACTTCCTCCTGCTTAGTTTTCACACGTCTCGCCATGTCTCCGGGGTCTGGGGATAAAGGTAAGTGTCACACCATTGTAATTAGAGGAATGAGAGTGACGGAGGTTTAGGTCTATTACTAACCTGCGCTGATCTGTAGAGGAATTTCCTCCTCTTTCTTCTTCACAAATATATCAACTTCCTCCTTCTCAGTCTTCACACCTCTCGCTATAGTCTCTCCGGGTTCTGTAAGGCGACACAAAGCAGATCATGTGATTAGACAGGGCGAAAGCTGAATCTTTTATAGGTTACTGAAGAAATCCAACAGTGCAGCACCCACCAATAGGATAAAAGCATATACTTTAGTCCAACTTGTCACAAACTAATTGCTCTAAGCGGACCAAAACCCACATTTGAAACTAGTATACCCCGAATCGCTCCCCTATGAGGAGGTCCTTTTGTCAATTTTAAGTGCTCCTGCTTCACTCTATTCCCAGATAATGGCGCCCGTTTTAGCTGTAAAGGTCCGCCTGCTCCATTCATTGCCTCTGTTGTGTGAGGCAATGATGTCAAACAATAATACAAACAAATACAGCGCTAACAATAAAGCAAAGAGCTCAACGTGCTAATAAAAAGTCCTTCGTCTTTCGTAATAACCAATACAAACAGAATATGCACAGAGCTTATTAGTGAAGAGTCATCTGCAAAGATATTTCATCCCGTAGTGCATGCTCCACCACCTCGAGGACCAGTCACCAAGTGTAATGCTCACACTCTTTACCAGATGAACAGTAGAGACAGCGCCTTAATTAGGCCCTTGGGTTTCAAATCTCTTAATTTTCCTATACTCTCAAATTGTTAAACATATGACGAGCTTGCTCAAATCAAAACGTGATGTTGGAGGTACAATAAGCTCAATTGGTTCTTGCAAGGCAACAAAGAGGAAAAAATAGTGCAATATGTTCCACAAATATTTAAACACATCTATTTAATAAATTGCACTCGACAAAATACAGGAAATGGAGGAGTTAACAGCAGCGGTCCATGATAAGGAAGATGAGACCCGGTTGATGTGGACTTCATGGCTTGTAGCCCGAGCTTCGTTGGAGGGGTAACCTGCCCCACCCGGCTGAGGATCGGCTGAGGATCAGGCGTGTACAATCTCGTGGTTCGGGACTTTGGCCGGTCTTTATCACCTCTCTTCCCGCTGTCGCGCCCCCTCCCCCCCCCTCTGACCATTGGCAGCGGTGGTCGCGGTTGAGACGCTTCTCCCTCCCTTCCCCCTTTTCCTACTCCCTTCTTTTTTCCCTCTCTCCATACTATCTCATCTCTCTTTCTCATCTCATATGCTTCTCCACATGCTATAACTAAAAGGTACCTGGCTCTTCCCGGTGACGTTCCCGTCAGCCCCCCTAAATTATCGAATACTCAGATGTGCGCTGGAGTACCCCGCACCTACAGAGAACCGAATCCTATAAGTCGCCCCTAAATGAGGCTGGAAGACCTGACTCGCGACAGTGGGTCAGGGAAACGAATAGGAGCTAGAATCACCTTAGGGATGAAACATGCCAGAAGACATGAGAGATCCCCTCGGGGCCTATCATGAAATCTAAACCCAAAGGCAACAATGAAGAAGAAGAATCTGGAGTGCTCTCAGGTGGAATGGAATGCCAAGTTGGGAGGCGGGAATCGTTGGATAGAGCTGGGCCTAATATTAATAATATTAATACTACTACTATTGCTAGTTCTACTTGCATGTTCCATCTATGTACTTTCTTGTAATTTCTCTGTAATATCTGTACCCTTTTGTATCTCTTCGAAAACCAAATAAAGAATTTAAAAAAAAATAAATAAATAAATTGCACTCACAAAGATAAAATCAAGAAAGGCTTTCAATACATGAAGGTGGTCAGTAATTCTCACCGCCAGCACTGCCCAAGGAACAAAGCAAGTCCAATTCTCCAGTACAGTATATGATGGCCAGTAATCCAATGATGTCATAGCCACACATATGCAATGACTGATCACCTGTCATTTTACAGAGAGGGACAGCAGCAAAACAGTGTTCAAGGATGATTAGAAAAGCGGGAATACCCATTTCTGGTTCTACACCCTAAGAAGGGAGTATCAGCAGGGGCTTTGGCCAAATGTATTTCACAAGTTTGGTGGGTTTTTTTGGTCCACTTTAACTATAAACTGCCATTACTTATGTTGTAATGACGCTGGGGGAGTATATGAGTGATACAATGTATCACCCCTTCCCGGTCATGCGTCCAATCAGCACACTCGGATCCCCTCACGTCACCTCGTCTAAGGCCAGCGGCTCCGAGCGCGCTGGTGACCCTCCGACAGGGAGCATGTCCGCGCCAGACATTCACAAATGCGTGGCGCGGGCACAAGCCTTGCTAAAGGGATAGCGGGGATGCAGCCGCGGCAAGTAAGTTTATGGGCAACCTGGGGGGTTTCACACAGCGATCTTATAGATTCCTGGGCCGATCCCTGTGGGTTTTGGTCCACTTTACAGGGATAATGCAGGCTAAATCTGAATTGGCGTGGCCCTTGGCTCTGAGATGTTTCATAATAATCAGCATAATGGGCGGGGACTGTAAGAGAAAAGATCTTCGTTCAGACACAGGCATTCCCGCCTGTGCTCAGTCCCGCTATCCCTGTTGCTAGGCAACATTGGGGTTCTAGTCCCACATTCCCAGATGCACCTCCGCGGGCGCATGCACGGACCCCCGAGGCGCACATGTGCCCACTCCTAGACACACATGTGCTCACCTCCACAGACACGCATGCGCGCACTCCAACAGGTACATGCGCACACTCCCAGATGTGCATTAACGCACTCCAAGACTTGCATGCACTCCCATGAGTACACCTCAAAATGCATGCTTGCACTCCCACAAGTGCATGTGCGCACTTCCAAATGCACATGTGTGCACTCCCACAGGCGCAAACACCCCCCAGGCACGCATCTGTGCACTCCCAGAGCCACACACCCATAGACTTGCATGTGCGCACTCCCAGAGTGTAAACACCCCCCAGACGCGCATGTGCCCATTCCTACAGGTGCATGTAAGAACTGGCAGACAGACGCCCATGTACCTGTCGGAATGGGCACATTGCACGCAGCCCCAGATGCACATGTACGCACTCCCCGCTCAGCAGGTAGGCAGGTGGGTAGGTAGATGGGTCAGCTTCACCTACTTTTGATCTGATCCGCCTGTCCTGCAGCTCCGGCCTCCAGGTTGGATGGGAGGGGTTTATGCTGCACTAGGTCACGGTCATGTTCCGATCTTCCCAAGCCGGGTGGATCACAGTTGAGTGCAGCATAACCCCCCCCCCCCCATAGTATCTCTGCGGACAGCTGGGAGAGAAAGAGCACTCCTAGCAAAGGAGGAAGCTGGGCTCTAGTGATGCTTGAATGCCGGCATGAGACCGCTATTCAAGACAGGCAGGGGGTGTGGTTCCATTATTGGTCCTCAAGAGACCATTGGTGGCCCGCATCAGCAGGGTGTGACCGAAGCCGCAAATGATGAAGGGGTCACTGCACTGACCTGAGAAGAAGGAGCGAGGTGAGGCAAGGTATTTTATTTTTTTTTTATTTGATCCCTTGGGAGGATTTTGCAGGCACTTAGCGTCACGATTCTGTAAAGCTCTGTATTGTTATTTCTTTGCATCATATTTCAGTGGCGTTATTCTTGCTATAATCACAACTGAAAAATAGTTCTCATATGAAATTTTATACTCACCTTGTGTGATGTGCAGAGGAATCGCCTCCTCTCTCTTCTTCACAAAATCTTCCTCCTGCTTAGTTTTCACACGTCTCGCTATGTCTCCGGGGTCTGGGGATAAAGGTAAGTGTCACACCATTGTAATGAGAGGAATGAGAGTGACGAGGGTTTAGGTCTATTACTAACCTGCGCTGATCTGTAGAGGAATTTCCTCCACTTTCTTATTCACAAATATATCACATTCCTCCTTCTCAGTCTTCACACCTCTCGCTATAATCTCTCCGGGCTCTATAAGGTGACACAAAGCAGATCATGTGACTAGACAGGGCGAAGGTTGAATCTTTTATAGGTTACTGAAGAAATCCAACAATGCAGCACTCACCAATGGGATATAAGGCATATACTTTAGTCCAATTACAATGTCCAATTGGTCACAATGCCACCATAAAACCATATACAGCTGCTAGAGGACATCTTCTTACCTCCATCAGGTGAAACTCGGGCACCTGCTGTATGGCGGCCAACCCGGGAACACGTTGGGAAAGATTGAAAAACCAACCAATCCCGGAGCGCATAGGTCAGCCAATCTCCCGCCGCAGCGGCCAGCCAGATACAGGGAAAAAGCCTTAGGTTGCACGACTGCAGGATGGCGCCCCCTGGGAAAAAGATGGTCTGTCTGTCTGCCCCTCTCCAATAGGCCCAATTAAAGCGTACCTTCACCCTGAATAAGAGCCTATCTTATATGTTTCCCCCACCCTGTACATACAGATTGCCCACATTAATCCGGACCTTCACTCTGAATAAGAGCCTATCTTATATCTTTCCCCACCCTGTACATACAGATTGCCCACATTAATCCGGACCTTCACTCTGAATAAGAGCCTATCTTATATCTTTCCCCACCCTGTACATACAGATTGCCCACATTAATCCGGACCTTCACTCTGAATAAGAGCCTATCTTATATCTTTCCCCACCCTGTACATACAGATTGCCCACATTAATCCGGACCTTCACTCTGAATAAGAGCCTATCTTATATCTTTCCCCACCCTGTACATACAGATTGCCCACATTAATCCGGACCTTCACTCTGAATAAGAGCCTATCTTATATCTTTCCCCACCCTGTACATACAGATTGCCCACATTAAAAATCATCCTACCTGCACCTATTGCAGGGTTTTTTAACCTAACATTCAAAATGGCGGCCCAAAGAGTCTCAGGCTGCCTGCAGACAGGAAGGGTCTTCTGACTGTGCCGTTCTGCATTCTGGGATTGCTGTCCTTTTCCTGACCCCAGCTCTGTTTGTGCAAACACAGCTATAACCCAGCTCTCTGCACTTTTCATCCCAGTCTTCTCCTCAATATGTGATGCTTCGGAGACAAGATGGTGATGCCCGTATACTAGAGTCCTGAACAGAGTTGTAGCCCAGTGGTAGAAAGGTAGAAAGAAGCGACTAAAAACCTAAAATATAAAAATTTTAAATTCAACGATAGCAATAACTCAAAAGATGAATCCGATCAATGCCATACAATACACATCCAACGGTCTCCCCATCACCTGCCACGCGTTCCATGGGTCATGGGGCCCACTTCATCAGGCTCTCCGACATTTCGGAAAAATTATGGCAGGACAGGGCGAGCAGGTGGAAAGCAAGCAGACGTTGCCCCAAATGAGTGCAGATGGTGCCCCCCTCCTGCTCAACACAACAAAACAGCCTCCTCCACAAAACGGAGGCAGGGGAAGCGGGTAAACCCACCAATGGAACCTCCAATGAGGCCGTAGTTTCACCCAACTTTTTGCAGATCCCAATGAAAGCTGCTCCCCATGAATGAAAAGAAAAAACATTTGCCATTTGCGGTCGCATACCCTATAGGCCGGACATGGCAAGCAAACGAACTGGCCCTGGTTAGAGAAAGACCCAAGCCCGCATTCTGGGAATTGTAGGAGGAAAATCTGCATTGCCAGGCATCGTGAAGATGCCGAAAAAGGGCAGCAGCGTGTGAAGGTTACTGACCTGGGCTGAAAAGTAAAGTAATTCCCTCCTCATTCTTCAGAAATACGTCCTCATGAATGTTCACGGGTCTAACTATAGCATCTCCAGGATCTATAGATGAAGATTAGACATGACAACCCGCATTGAGATGTATGGATGAAGCAGACCCATGACTGGACGGGGTGAATGAGGAAACCTCTTCTAGGTTTATTACACACCTGGGCTAATCTGTAGAGGAATTTCCTTAGCTTCTTTCTTCACAAATACGTCTTCCTCTTCAGTTTTCACAACAACGTAACTGGGATCTGTAAATAAAGAATAGAGTGTTATGCCGGTACCAGGATATATGAGACACCCCCAAAGTGTGCGGTGTCTTCTTTAGTCCCTGTGAGTCCCCAGGATTTGTCAGTGAGCCTGTCCTTACTCCAAGTCAGGAGATCAGGGTCATCCATCATGGTGCTCCTGTAGAGATGTAGTTTTAGTTGTCTGTTCAAGAGCCTCAACTTCTGTGTGCGTCAGGTTCTGAGTTAAAAGAAATCAAACAATATAGCTTAGAATCTTCAGGAACCTCTAAAATAAAAAAATAAGCCAGCTGTGACCAACCCCCAAACATCCACCCACATTGTTTTTCAAAGACGTATACTGGAAGCATCAAAGGCCAGATGTTTGATATTTTTACATACAATGGCCCACCTCTATGTAACACCCCCCCCTCCTCTTCATCACCTGCCCCTCTCTACCTATCCCACCTCTCCTCACCTGTCCCTCTCTACCTATCCCACCTCTCCTCATCACCTGCCCCTCTCTACCCATCCCACCTCTCCTCATCACCTGCCCCTCTCTACCCATCCCACCTCTCCTCATCACCTGCCCCTCTCTACCCATCCCACCTCTCCTCATTACCTGCCCCTCTCTACCCATCCCACCTCTCCTCATCACCTGCCCTCTCTCTACCCATCCCACTTCTCATTACCACCTGCTCCTCTCTGCCCATCCCACCTCTCCATATCACCTGCCCCTCTCCACCTATCATCACCTGACCCTCACTGCTGATTCCACCTCTCCTCATCACCTTCTCCTCTGCATATCACCAGCCCCTCTCTGCCCATACTATCTCTCCATATCACCAGCCCCTCTCTGCCCATACTATCTCTCCATATCACCAGCCCCTCTCTGCCCATACTATCTCTCCATATCACCTGCCCCTCTCTACCCATCCCATTACAAGTTTATATAGACCCTTGGTCGACAGAGTCTCTGTGAGCCACTTTCCCATGCCATAACACAACCTCCAGCTCTGCTGCCACTGATGGATCCTCCTCTGATGTTTAACTTCTTTCCTTCCTACCTTCTCTACTGCCACCAATCATCCTCTAGTCCTTGTCATCTTCTCTGCTGCTGATCATTCTCTAAACCTTGCCAGCTGCTCTACTGGTGGTGATCGTCCTCTAGTCCTTGCCATCTTCTCTACTGCCGCCAATCACCCTCTAGTCCTTGTCATCTTCTCTGCTGCTGCAGATCGTTCTCTAAACCTTGTCACCTTCTCTATTGCCACCAATCACCCTCTAGTCCTTGCCATCTTCGCTGCTGCTGCTGATTGTCCTCTAGTCTCTGTCATCTTCTCTGGTGCTGCTGATAGTCCTCCAGTTCTTGTCATCTTCTCTGCTGATAGTCCTCTAGTCCTTGCCATCTTCTCTGGTGCTGCTGATCGTCCTCTAGTCCTTGCCATCTTCTCTGGTGCTGCTGATCGTCCTCTAGTCCTTGCCATCTTCTCTGGTGCTGCTGATCATCCTCTAGTCCCGGTCATCTTCTCTGGAGCTGCTGATAGTCTTCTAGTCTTTGTCATCTTCTCTGGCTCTGCTGATCATCCTCTAGTCCTTGCCATCTTCTCTGGTGCTGCTGATCATCCTCTGGTCCTTGCCATCTTCTCTGATGCTGCTGATTGTCCTCTAGTCCCGGTCATCTTCTCTGGTGCTGCTGATAGTCTTCTAGTCTTTGTCATCTTCTCTGGTTCTGCTGATCATCCTCTGGTCCTTGCCATCTTCTCTGCTGCTGCTGATTGTCCTCTAGTCCCTTTCATCTTCTCTGGTGCTGCTGATAGTCTTCTAGTCTTTGTCATCATCTCTGCTGCTGATCATCCTCTGGTCCTTGCCATATTCTCTGCTGCTGCCAGTTGCCCTCTCGTCCTTACTACTTTATTTGCGGCTGATTATCATACCCCAGTTCTCACTGCTTTCTCCACTGCTGGAGCCAATAGCCCTCACAGATTCTAAGCTGCCATCAACCCCCCTCCATTTCCCACCAACTCTTTTTTCACTGCCTCCAATCACCCTCCAGTCCTTACTGCCTTCATTGCTTCTGCAGAAGAGACCAGCATAGCTTTTAATAGTCCTCTTGGTCATTGCCACCATCTCTGCTGTTGCAGAACAGTCCACCATTGCTGCCATTTATCCTCTTGTCAAAACCTTTTGAGCTTCCACCAGTCCCCCTCCATTCCTCACCACCTTCTTTCTTGCCTTCTTCACTACCTCCAATCCTCACTGCCTTCATTGCTTCCGCCAAAGAGTCCACCATAGCTGCTAATAGTCCTCTGGTCATTGCCCCTCTCTGCTGCTACAGAACAGTCCACCATTGCTGCCAATTGTCCTCTGGTGGTCACAACCTTCTGAACTTCCACCAACCTCCCTCTATTACTCACCACCTTCTTTATTGCCTTATTCACTGCCTGCAATCCTCACTGCCTTTATTGCTTCTGCCGCAGAGTCCACCATAGCTGCTGATAGTCTTCTGGCCATTGCCCCCTCTCTGCTGCTACAGAACAGTCCACCATTGCTGCCAATTGTCCTCTGGTGGTCACAACCTTCTGAGCTTCCACCAAACCCCCTCCATTCCTAACCACCTTCTTTATTGCCTTCTTCACTGCCTACTTTGATTCCACTGAAGAGTCCACCATAGCTGCTAATAGTCCTCACATACAATGGGTTGCCACCAGACCCCCCTGCATTCCTCACCAAACTTTTCTTTGGCTTCCTCACTGCCTCCAATCACCCTCCAGTCCTCACTGCCTTCATTGTTTCTGCTGAAGAGTCCACCATAGCTGCTAATAGTCCTCTGATCCTTTTCAGCAGCTGCATAACACTCCACCGATGCTGCCCACTGTCCTCTGGTGGTCACCATCTTCTGAGCTGCCACCCACCCTCTCTATTCTTCCCCACCTTCTCCATTGCCGCTCATCCTTCTCTGTTCCTGACACGAGTTGCAAACTTATCTGTACATGGGACACCTGGCTCAGTGGTCCTGTGGGTGGGCCCCACTAGAGAACCATCCTGGGGCTCGGTCAGAGTCTGAGTGGGCCCCGAAGATGTCAGAGGCCCCAGCAATACTGAGTGTTGGCCCTGTGTAACATGGAAGAGCAAAGGAAGGAATTCCCTGGAAAGCTGCTCTCATGGCAGAAATTTAGAGGTAAGGAAGCGGCCTTGTCAACGGAGGGTGGCAGGTTCAATTCCTGGCCAGGACATGACTAAAGTGCTCTTGAGCAAAGCACCCCAACCCCCCAAACTGCTCCTCGGACGCCATAATTAGGGCAGCCCACAGTTTCGATTATGTGTATACTCACTGCACGTATGGGATAAATAAAGAAGAAAAATTCCTATGTTTGCAAGCATACAAAGGCCATATGTGCCCCCCACCCCCAACTTTCTGTCACAATTATAAGGTTGCCACCTGGTCTGTATTTTTATATTGCTTTACTGGCCTGGTGACGCTGGTATTTGTTTTTTTTTACTGGTAATTGAGGATGGGAAAAGTATACCTGCAATATAAATTACTGGAATATAAACAAATACCAGCACCACCAGGCTAGTAAAATAACAAAAAAAAATATAGCAGACATGTGGCACGCTAGTCCCAAACTAGGCACCCAACTCGCCCATGGGTGTCACTGGTACAGTAATGGGGAAGCCCCCCTCTCTCTCTCACACCTCATGGCTTTGATTAGGATGGTGTCAGCTGCAAAAATCACTGAGGTAAATTCTCCCCTCCCCCCAATGGAAAGCAAGCGGACACATGAAGGGTTAATGTCTCCCACATCCGTACTCACCAGCCACCCGCACCCAGAACCGGAAGCACCTCTCCTACCCCCACCCCAAGGCTCCTATAGCGAGGCACTAACAGCCCGCCCCGCCATGTCGATAGCCATTGTTCCCGCCGCATTGGCTACGTCCGCAAAGCTGTGGGAGCGGAGGCCATTTTGTCGTAGCCCCGACGGAGCCCCTTTACCTCACGTAGGTGTGGCCGGGGACTGACCTTGACAGCGACCCAGCTTTTTTTATAACGATATCATCGATCTAGCTTTGTTATTAGCGATATTATGCAACAAACATCATGTTACCGATGAAAGAGTCACCGTGCTGGCTGAGGTGTCCTCAGTGATGGGGGCGGCCATGTTGGTGTAGCCCAGCATGCAGAGGGTTACCTGAGGGATAGAGTAGCAGGCCGCGTATTTCTCATTTACGTTATAGGAGTTACTATCGTTCCTCATAGGCCGCCCGTGGCTGCAATATGTTACTTCAGCAGCAAAAATTAACACACCTAAGAGGAGCTTCACCCCTTCCCTGCTGCCATTCTTCAGACTAATACCACCTCTGCTACTACTAGTGCACCTCTCCATATTGGCATCTACCTGAGCAGACATCTTTGCTGGCACTTACTTGATTCCAAATGGCAGCAGGTGGGTCACATGACCAGCAGCCATCGGGGGTTGTGGAAGTGGTGAGTATGGGCTGCCCGGTCTTTGGGCTTCCCAACGGAGAGGTGAGTATGGGCTGCTTGGTCTTGGGCTTCCTGGTGGAAGGGGTGAGAATGCGCTGCCCAGTCTTTGGGCTTCCTGAAGGAAGAAGTGAGTATGGGCTGCTTAGTCTTGTGCTTCCTGGTGGAAGCAGTTAGTATGGGCTTCTTGGTCTTGGGTTTCCTGGCAGAAGAGGTGAGTATGGGCTGATTGGTCTTGGGCTTCCTGGCAGAGGAGGTGAGTATGGGCTGCTTGGTCTTGGGCTTCCTGGTGGAAGGGGTGAGAACGCGCTGCCCAGTCTTTGGGCTTCCTGAAGGAAGAGGTGAGTATGGGCTGCTTAGTCTTGTGCTTCCTGGTGGAAGCAGTTAGTATAGGCTTCTTGGTCTTGGGTTTCCTGGCAGAAGAGGTGAGTATGGGCTGATTGGTCTTGGGCTTCCTGACAGAGGAGGTGAGTATGGGCTGCTTGGTCTTGGGCTTCCTAGTGGAAGAGGTGAGTATGGGCTTGGGTTCCTGGCAGAAGTGGTGAGTATGGGCTGCCCAGTCTTGGGCTTCCTGGCAGAAGTGGTGAGTATGGGCTGCCCCGTCTTGGGCTTCCTAGCAGAAGTGGTGAGCATGGGCGGCCTGGTCTTGGACTTCCTGGAGGAAGAGGTGAGTATGGGCTGCCTGGTCTTGGGCTTCCTGGCAGAAGAGGTGAGTATGGACTGCCCAGTCTTGGGCTTTCTGGCAGAAGAGGTGAGTATGGATTGCCCAGTCTTGGGCTTTCTGGCGGAAGAGGTGAGTATGGGCTGCCTGGTCCTTGGGCTTCCTTGCGTAAGTGGTGATTATGGGCTGCCCGGGATTGGGCTTTCTGGTGGAAGTGGTGAGTATGGGCTGCCCGGTCTTGGGCTTTCTGGTGGAAGTGGTGAGTATGGGCTGCCTGGTCCTTGGGCTTCCTTGCGTAAGTGGTGATTATGGGCTGCCCGGTCTTGGGTTTCCTGGTGGAAGTAGTGAGTATGGGCTGTCCGGTCTTGGGCTTCCTGGCGGAAGTGGTGAGTGTGGGCTGCCCGATCTTTGGATTTTCTGGCATAAGTGATGACTATGGGCTGCTTGGTCTAGGGCTTCTTGGCGGAAGAGGTGAGTATGGGCTGCCCGGTCTTGGGCTTCCTGGCGGAAGAGGTGAGTATGGGCTGCCCGGTCTTGGGCTTTCTGGTGGAAGTGGTGAGTATGGGCTGCCTGGTCCTTGGGCTTCCTTGTGTAAGTGGTGATTATGGGCTGCCCGGTCTTGGGTTTCCTGGTGGAAGTAGTGAGTATGGGCTGTCCGGTCTTGGGCTTCCTGGCGGAAGTGGTGAGTGTGGGCTGCCCGATCTTTGGATTTTCTGGCATAAGTGATGACTATGGGCTGCTTGGTCTAGGGCTTCTTGGCGGAAGAGGTGAGTATGGGCTGCCCGGTCTTGGGCTTCCTGGCGGAAGAGGTGAGTATGGGCTGCCCGGTCTTGGGCTTCGTGATGGAAGAGGTGAGTATGGGCTGCCCGTTCTTTGGGCTTCCTGGTAGAAGAGGTGAGTATGGGCTGCCCGGTCTTTGGGGTTCCTGGTAGAAGAGGTGAGTATGGGCTGCCCGATCTTTGGGCTTCCTGGTAGAAGAGGTTAGCATGGGCTGCCCGGTTTTTGGGTTTCCTGGCATAAGTGATGACTATGGGCTGCTTGGTCTTGGACTTCCTGGCAGAAGAGGTGAGTATGGGCTGCTCCAATCCCCCATCAGCCCCTATTTACCTTCTTAGCGCAGCAGGCAGTGGCGACATCGGGGGCCTACATCTTCGGGTCCTGTTGCTTAGCCATCTGTAAATGACAGCACGGCTTAGCCTCTTCAAAGTTTTTCAGATTTCAGGCGCAGGATTTCCATCCCATCGGTGGGGGGGGCACGCGCAGTGCCTGATGGGATGCATGATGGCGGCACCTGTCAGAAGGTCGGCCAGGATCCAAAGGACCCTGAAGATGGATACCCTGGTGAGGTAAGTATATAGTGTCCAATTGTGAAACCAGAGGGGGCAGCAGATCAAGATTTTAGCTTTACCCAATGTTCCTCTGGCCGATAGCGAAGTCTAAAAGACTCCAGGGCCGGATGGTTCTCTATCCTGGTGTGTAATACTTCTGGAATCAGCGATATAATCACTGGCAATCACACGAGTGAAATGCAACATGGAACCCAGCCACTCACCTAGACTAGGGCGGGATATGTGGCCGCTCCCCTGTCTCTATGCCAGGCCCTGTGTGTAAACAGAGCTTTATGCTGCACATTAAAGAGGGACAACATCCATATAGCGTATAAGGGGCTGTTTAATAACCCCCCCTGTGTAACACCAATTAATAGACTATTATTTTTCCTGCCTACTATCGTCCTAGTAGTTGGCCCCGTTTGTCTGTCACCTCTTAGCTTATTCCAGTCCCACAAATGCATGGGCACGGCCGAAGCTTAAAGAGTGCTGATTGGCTGTCGGCTTGCTTTGCTCCTCCCATAAAATTTCTCATTTGTCGACTTTGAATGCGTTCCTAAAGGAGCACTATCGTGAAAATGGGGGGAGCATGGCAGAGATAGGGAGCAGTGGGAAATAGGGTGGAGATGGGGTAGCTGATATAACCTGTCTAAGTCCCAACAGCAGGATCAAAAGGTATTGTAGTGGATAGTCAGAGAAGGAAATGTGGCTGAAGGGGGTAGTTGTGTAAGTGGGAGGAGTGTCAGGGAAAGTGTGGCTGCAGAGGAAAGTGGGGGGGGGGTGTAGGCACTGTTGCTGGTAAAGATGGCAAAGAAAAGCGATGGGCCTAGTGGCAGCGCTGGAAGACCAGTAGAGACCAGCATTAAAGGTGGAGGCAAGTGCCATGCTGCAAGACGTATTGGAAGCCATAATTAAGCACTTAGCTGTGTATGATGGGGCAGATGTACACTGCAATGGTGCCACCTCCTATGTGGTTGCTGAAAGTATGTGAAGTTTATTGTCCCCATTGGATGGTGCTCTGCTAGGACATGGTGAGTATCTCACCAATGCAGGGCTCACTTTTTGCATGAGGGGGTAGGTTAGGTTAGTATTCCTGTGAACCAGGGCACTGAATAATACAATTCTGTGAAATACTCACCTGTAGAATTGATATTATTTGTATACAGTACGTCCTGCTCCAGATATAGTACTTACACTTGGGTTATCCTCCGCAGGATGGCGCTGCACTGCAGAGACATGCAAAACAGGCTCCTCCCGGCCCCTCAAATACCCGGGGACCTCCCACAAATCCCCAGCATTGAAAAGCAGTGAACCAGAAGCCGGGAGAATTTAACCACCAAAACTGGTGACTATAACAATAATAACAATCACAGGGGATCCAGAATAATGCAAAAACCAGGGTGGGGTGGAGCAGGACGTACTGTATACAAATAATATCAATTCTACAGGTGAGTATTTCACAGAATTGTATTATTCTTAGTATACAGTACGTCCTGCTCCAGATATAGTACTTACACTTAGGACATCCAATAGCAGTGTCCGTAAGTAGGGTGGGATCCCCAACAAAAAAGGCAACAGCAGACAGTTAGAACCACTGTCACCTGCAAAACCTTGCGGCCAAGCCAGCATGAGCTGAGGCCTTAACATCAACCTTGTAAAAACCTTGAAAGGTATGAACAAAGACCAAAAAGCGGCCTAGCAAAGTAGTTCAACAGAAGCCTGGTGCTGACAAAGCCCAAAAGGCATCACAGCAGGAGTAGAATAAGAACAAGGCAAAAAGGAAGAAACTTCCCCTTAGCGGAATAGGCCTGAGTAACAGCCTGACAAATCCAAATGCTAACAGTAGGCTTGTCAGAATCCAAAAACCTTTCCAAGGACCAGAAGGGACCAACCCAACCAAGTAATGACCAGTCCCAACGCCGCCTAGCCCCCCGAGATTAGACAAGATAGGGCGCATTCAGTATGTAGTGGCCGTAGGCCAACAAAGGAGCAACAGTTCTAAAGGACAAGAGACTACAAAGGAAACTTCCAACACCTGTCCAAGGAATGCAGAACCCCTTTTCTCAGCATTGCTAGGAATAAGGCACAGAGGGAAGAGCAATATCTTGAGACAATGAACAGGAGACGCCATTTTAGGCAGAAAATCCGGCTTAAAGTGGAACACCACCTGTCCAGGTGTATCCCAAGGAATGGGGACTAGATAGACAGAGCCGCCAGCTCAGGCACACGTCTGACCAAAATAACAGCCACCTGAAAGACAACCTTGAGGGTAAGAAACAGCAAAACAGCATCCTGAATAGGTCCAAAGGGGAACACCCTGCAAGGCAGACAGACTCAAGTTCAAATCCCAATATAGGGACCATAGTATTACGTAGGGGACACACGAGTAACCCCCAGAAAGGAAGTCTTAACCAAGGAAAAACTGAGGAAAATACTACTACGGAAGGAGGACAGTGCAGAACCCTTCAGAGTACCAAGTAAGAGACCAAACTCCAACCATGTTGTAATAACTCTGGAACCCTGGGAACAGAGAACGCCGACAGGGAAGAGACCTTGACTCCAATCAATATGGGTACACAAGACCCAAAAATGGATGGAAGAAGAAGACGAAGCTTACTCCTAGACTTTCCATAGTCTCAATCACCGAGACAGATAAGGCTGTCTCCATCAAGATGGATGTTTCAGCAGTCAGGCCGTCAAGGCCAGAGTCTGTAGATTGGGGTGACGTAAGGGACCCCGAGCGAGCAGAGCTGGCACTCCTGGCAGAACGTACAGATCCACTGCCCTCTGTACCACGTCTGTGAGCTACACTCTTCCTGGTCACCCGGGGGCCACCAGAATCACTGGCCCCCCTCTAGAGCAATCTTGCGCAGAACCCTGCCTAGCAGGGGGAATGGAGAAAAGACATGCAGAACAGAATGTCCTGCCAAGTTACTACGGCATCATGACCACAGCCAGAGGATCCTGGGACAGGGACCAGGGCTGAGAGCTAGTGATAGTGATAGAACACAAACAGATCCACAACTGGTTAGACCCTTTTATAGAGACACAGAGATTAGCACACCCTTTCGCAGGGGGACCCCCATCGGAGCACATACCACACAGATCAGGATCAGATACACTTCCTGGAGGACCCTCCTGCTCCGGGTCCCTCCCTGATGATTAATGTAGGCCACTGATCGAGCCCCCCGAACAGTCAGGCCCTGAAGAGGAGTAGTCAAGCGAGTTAGAACTAATCTGAACGCTCACTGTTTCAAACATTGATAGGTGTATGGACCTCCTAAGGGCCCCACCTCCCCTGGAATCGCAGGGAGTTTTGGAAGAAAACTTCCCCCCTCACCCTGATAGATTGGCATCCATGGTGACCGTCTCCAGGCAGGGCCAGAAGGGGACTGCCCCCAGACAGATTCTTTGAGTTCATCCACTCCAAGAAGGATCTCCCAACCAGAGGGGAAGGCACACAGACCCTGCTCCAGGGATGCTGGATCCTTGTCCTGTACGAACCATAGGAGCAGTTGCCGAAGGGCCCCAGGGGGACTGAGCATAAGGTACCGATTCGAAGCCAGGCACCAACGGGCCCACCAGCTGCATCCCTGCCTGGTGAAGGGACGGGGACAGCTATGAGGGACTGAGCCTATGCAACCCGATTGTCCACTTTATTGCTGAGAAAGGAAGATTCTCACCTGAACCGTATCCAGATTCATTCCTAGGAATAGAGTTACCAATGAAGGGGACAATGAGGACCCGGGGTGATTGATCACCCATCCAAATGACTCCCAATGGACACCTCCAGCCAAGTATCCAACATAACCTGACGTGGAGACTGGGAAGGTATAAGGGCGTCCAGGTAGGTCATCGCACGGATGCCCCTTGGTCTCATCAGAGACAGCACCTTGGTGAGCACTCTGGGGGCTGAAGGGAAGCCAGATAACAAGGCCATAAATTAGCAGTGTTGGTCTTCCAACGCGAACCTGTAGAACCTCGGTGTCCAGAAGGCACAGGGAAGTGAAAATAAGCATCTTTGATCTCCACAGACGGCAAGAAGCCCCCTGGGTGCAAGGAGCTGATGGCCCATATAAGAGTATCCAAGCAGAAACTGCAATTGACGAATTGCCGAGAATCTGTGAATCCAGAATGAGCCAGACTGACCCATCCTTTGGGGGAACTGTGTAAAGGTTGTTGTAGCGGCCCCTGCCTCTGCCTGTTAAGGGCAATCTGCAAGTGAACCCCAGACCTCGCCGGCCTTGCATGGCCTGCACCAGCACCTGAACAGAGGCAGGGACCAGAAGCACCCGGGACCTGACAATCCTGGGAGAGGCCGCGCAGCAAGCTCTATCCTGTATCCGGAGGACACTACCTCCTGGATCCACCAGTATGAGGCGTGATGCCTCCTGACAAAAGCAAAGTGCCGCAGCCGTCCCCTCACCCAAACGGGCGAGGGCGCCCCATCATGCTTGAGGGGACTTGGTGGAAGATTTGGGTTTAACCCCACCTGAGGAGCCAGGACGTTGTCTGCTGCTCCTGGGGCAGGAATCTGCGCGAGCCCCCGTTAAGGACACCCCTGGTTCTTGTTTAACACTATGGTAGGGGGGAGGAGGGGTGCCCCGGCCCGAAGGGGGCGAGACGGCCGCCTGCATTGGGGTGACTTACCCTTTCTACCAAACAGGTGTAGGCGGGCCCCGAACAGGCGACGCCCTGTAAAGGGGAGCCCGGTAAGAGTTTTCTTAGCAGCATCGTCAGCACCCCACTGTCGCAGCCAGACCAAGCGACGTATAGCCACCACAAGGGCAGAAGTTCTTGCACACATTCTAATGGTGTCATCCAGTGCTAATAAGATGAACTTTACAAACACCTCACAACTAGAGAGTGCATTACGGTACGTGCCCTGTCAGCGTGGGGTTGTCCACACGCTATACACAGCCGGTCTTGTCCCAGAGGGACCCCGGTCACATTATTCTAAGATGCCTCCATATGGTGATTATTTAGGCTCAATATACCAGCAGGGATTGACGCTATAAGCAACCCTGGATGCCCCAAAGACCCGCTAGGGAAGTGGGAGAATTTTACAAGGCCCGCTACCAATACACCGGGCCAGGAGAAGCCAATGGTATTCAACAGTCTGAAAGACACAATGAGAAGAGAAGGGTGTCAGAATGGAATAACTCAACAATGAGTATAAGGCCGCCGCGAGGGCACTTACGGACCATGGTCAGCAGAAACGTCACACGCGTAGCGCGCGAACAGACAAAATGGCGCTGTGTACCTCGAAGGGCAGGCCAGAGCGTGCCATGACGCAGAGCGCGCCAGGCCAGGCCCCGCCCTCCCGAAGAGCGCGAAGCCCAACCAGCAGCCAATGAGCACACAGAAGCGTCTGAGGTAACGCCGCCGCCCGGCGCGGAGCATCCAGCGAAGGAAAAAGCGAGCGGCAGTTATACAAATAAAAATACCAAAAGACGCGGCAGCTGACACCAAATACACAAGTCCAAAGACAGAACAAAGGCCATATACATGTAATCACAATACACTGACACCACAGGTACCCCCCCTTTCTTTCCCCCGGCTACGGGGGGAACGAGGGAGAATGGCGGCCCTTCGTACAGGGCCCACCGCTACACGGGGCAATAATGCGGGAGGGGCATCCCATAGAGGCTCACCATCAGCCTATACCGCCTACCCTTTGGTGGGGGACTGCGGAGGAGCAGCGCTCCATAAGCACGCATGGTGCTGCCTACCTTCACCCGACCAGCGCAGCCCAGGCTGGGAGGCACATCACAAAGAGGACTGGTGGGAATAGTCCAACAGGGCCGCAGGCTGTAATAGCCCCGCTCACCTGCGAGAGAGTGATACTTCATGTCTTTGCAGTCAGCACTGCAGAGAAATCTGGGGATTTGTGGGAGGTCCCCGGGTATTTGAGGGGCCGGGAGGAGCCTGTTTTGCATGTCTCTGCAGTGCAGCGCCATCTGGCGGAGGATAACCCAAGTGTAAGTACTATATCTGGAGCGTACTGTATACTAAGAATAAGACCTAAACCCAATCTGCCAACTTTGCTATAAAAGACCATGATCTACAGGGACACTTACCCACTCCCCCTAACCCTCCCATAAGCCCTGCATTCAGCAGATACCTTCCCTTTTCTTTCATATGCAATGCAGACAGCCCTAGATTCTAGTGTTGATGTGAACGCTGTGTGCCATCCTGGAGATCTCTCACCTCGGCCAGTTCCTAATTAGTTAATGGTTACGAGGTATGAAGTCAGTACACGCAATGGTAATGAATACCATACACTTCGGAGAAGCGATTCTGCTCCCTCCCTCCAGGCAAGCTTTTTTTTTTATAAAAACATACAAAACAGGAACCTACATAATCAAGCTTATCTGCTATTAACATAATACAGTAAGACTATACAAGGCAATGTCTCTAATCAAGTGTACAGGTTGGTCCATCCTTATCTGGTCAGCGCATTCCACACCAGCGCAGTATGTAACTAATCACGTCATATCCGGGTCTTCTTAGGGTGTGCTTTCTCCTATGACGCCATCTTGTCTTTGGAATTTGAACTTAGGATTTTATTTCTTATTCTTTGGGAAGTGTGGAGGGGCTTGCACCTCTGGGCTCATAGTCATATTATACTGATCCATCACAGTGCCGATGGGGATAATTTCCTATGTGCATGAACCTTGTACCTGTACTTTTCAACTCTGGTTGTGGCGTGAGACAGTGGGAAACTTGGGTGTATGGAATGAAGCAAGGATTGCTGATGGGGGGCCTCCATAAAAGGCCCTGGGCAAACCCCACCGGCCACAAAGTGAATGTGTTAGTGATAAGTCGTATTGCCCAGTCTTGGGTTTGCTGTTGTGGAGAGGGTTATCCCAAATCAAAATGGTTGACAGGCCTCCATTCATTTCTAACTGGAGGTCCTCTTCAATATTGGTGGCAGCTGCTCTGCCCCCCCCTGCCATGAACAGCGACCCTCTAGAATCTTTTATCTTTCAATCTTTTTATTGAATTTTGACAATACAATATTTCAAGATCACATTGAAATCAGTATCGTTACATACATAGCAAAAAAGAACTGTGTCAAAGACATCAAGACAGTATATTAACTATTGTCTGGAGCCAGATGCATAATGTGGAAAAAAGAAAAAGAAAAAGAAATGGCTGATCCGACCCGAGGAGCGGGGGGCGTAAAGGGGGGCCTCCCCTTCTCGATCTCCGGAGATACCTTCCACTACCCCGAGTACAGACCAGCCATGTCATGATTCACAATACGTAATACAAGAATCATGTCATTCTGGTTCTATCAACAATCAGAGGTATGGTTTCAACAAATAAGGGGGGGGGGGGGGAAGGAAAACCACAAAAGGAAGTAACTAGGGGAGGGGGAAGGAGGTAAGAGGTAAGAGTCCCTGGTCCGCTCCTAATAGCTTCTCTTCATATTCATCAATTCAATGCTAGCATCGATATGTTAGGGGTTGCAAATCGGATCCATGGCTCCCAAACCTCTAGGAAGTGCTCATGTTTATCATTCAAGATGCTGGAAAGTTTTTCATTTATCAAGAATCCATTTAGTCTAGCTTTAACCTCCGAAATAGAAACCAACTGCTGTTTCCAGGCCTTTGCAATCGTCTGTTTGGTGGCCAGCATGATAAAGGAGAACAGTTTGTTTGGAGCCTATTAAGTTCAGGGGCTTTATGGCGCAACAGCGCCACCCAGGGGTCCTTTTTGGGGGAAACATTCATGATTGCAGCTACCAATCGAAAGACCTGTTGCCAAAGGCGTGATACAAAGGGACAGGTCCACCATGTATGGAGCACATCGCCTTTTACCGAGCAGCCCCTGAAGCATTGTTCTGGGTAGGCAGGATAAATTTTATGGATTCTAGCAGGGACCAGATACCAACGTAACAGGACTTTATAGGCTGACTCAACTGTGAGTGAATTAATTGAACAGCCCCAGGTCGCCCTCCACACATCCTCCCAGTCCACCTCCTCCTTCTCCAATCCCAGGTCCTCCCCCCATTCTTGCACATATTTGTGGTTTTGGGAAATCATTCAGGGAAGAATATAGCAAGGAGATCCTCCCCGGGCTATCCGGCTCCTCCACGCACAAGGCCTCAAATTTGGTCCATTTCCTATACGAGGCCAGGCCAGCAAGCCTAGGTCTAAGCCAGTGGCTCAATTGAGTGTAATGGAACCATTCCGTCCGTGGAAGACCATATTTATCCCTCAATTCTTCAAATGACATAAGGCCCTTGTCTGTCAAGAGATGATGAAAAGCGCAGATACCCGCCGACACCCAATGTGAAAAGGACGTCCCTCCCTGAAGACCCGGTGGGAATAGAGGATTATCCCATAAATTCAGTAAAGGAGCGTGAGGTGACATTAAACCCGAGGAATATTTTATAGAGTCCCAAACCTTAAGGGAGTGTATCATCAAAGGGCTCAGATCTTTTGGTCTATTTCTGGGGTCTATCCATAGCAAAGCCTCTAGGGGGGACTTCCCCAGGTTCGGGATCTCCAGCAGGGCCCACAGTGGTAAATCTCTCATTGCATGTAACTGGGACAACTGCGCTATTTGTGCTGCTTTATAGTAGTGAGTAATATTAGGCACCCCCAAACCCCCTTGAGATTTATGGGCATACATTGTGCGTCTTGCCACTCGGGGTCTGGTTGTTCCCCACACAAACTGGAACATCCGTCTCTGAAGGATTCGGAGCATGTAGGCCGGGATCCTGACAGGTAGTACTCTAAAGTAATACAATATTTTGGGGAGGATTGTCATTTTGACCGCGGCCACCCGTCCCAACCACGATATGGGAAGGTCTGTCCAGGAATCCATCAAAGAATTCAGAGTTCGTATCAGAGGTGGGTAGTTGGCAGCGTAGAGGCCCCCATATGTGGGTGCCAGGCGAACACCCAGATAGGGGAGACCATTTGAGGTCCACTTGAAGTCATATGTGGATTTGAGGTGCAACACTGATCCCGCCGAGAGCCCCACATTCATAGCAACCGATTTGGATCTATTTATTTTGAGCCCAGAGATCTCAGCAAACTCGTCCAACACCCCGAGAAGATTGGGTAAAGTGGTGATAGGTTGTGACAAAACCAGAACAGCATCATCCGCAAAAAGCGAAATCTTATGGTGGACTCCTCCAATGTCAATGCCCTTGATATTTTTGTTGGCTCTGATTTTAAGCGCTAAGGGCTCCATGGCCAAAATAAACAGGATGGGGGATAGGGGGCATCCCTGACGGGTACCTCTCTGTATACCAAACCTGTCTGAAGAGAACCCAAGGTATCTAACCCTCGCTGTCGGTTGGTAATACAATGCCGAGATCCACTGTAAAAACTTACTGCCAAAGCCCCACCTCCCCAACGTTGTACGCATGTACTCCCATGAGATTGTGTCAAATGCTTTATAAATGTCTAAAGATAATAAAAAAGCAGGAATTTTCCTGTTCTGAATGGAGTGAATTAGGTGGGCTATACGTCTAACGTTATCACTAGCTTGTCTGGAAGGGACAAAGCCCGACTGGTCTCTATGGACCAACGAGCCCAGGAAGGAATTCAGTCTCGAGGCCAGGATTTTAGCCAGGAGTTTAACGTCCTGGTTAAGTAATGAAATAGGCCTATAGTTAGAGGTCAGCAGGGGATCTTTCTCCGGTTTGGGGATCATGACAATATTAGCCATTGACGACTCAGGACTGGGATTCATGCCCGATCTAAGGGAATTGAATAGTGCCACCAGGTGGGGCCCCAGCAGCGGGGCAAATTTCTTGTAATAGAGTCCCGAGAAACCATCTGGGCCCGGGGTCTTTTTGGGTTTAATGGTCTTTATTGCAGCCAACAATTCCTGTAAAGTAATGGGCTCTTCCATACTATCTAAACAATCCCGAGGGGCAACCGGGAGCTCAATGCCGGAGAAAAATTCTTCCAGTTTTTGTGGATTGTTCCCCCCCGGGTTGGAGTAGAGATCTGCCAGAAAAGTTTTAAAGGCCTCCACTATCTTTAAGGGGTTGGCAGTTGTGAGCCCTTGTAACTTCAGTTGAATGGGTTGGTTTTTGGGTTTGCTCAGTCTGAGTTGTTTGGCCATCATGGAATCCGGCTTATTGCCCCTGGAGTAAAAGTGTTGTTTGGACCACCGTAGCTGCTTTTCTGCCTGGCAGTCTAGGAGTAAGTTAAGTTCCAGGCGGGCCAAGTCAACTCTGTCTTTAGTGATCTGACATGGGTTGCCCTTCCAATCCTCCTCGGCCTTCCTGAATTGATCAGATAATTCCTTCACTTTGGCCTCCCTTTCCCTTTTTCTTGCTGTGGCTATTTGTATTATGTGCCCTCTCATCACCAATTTATGGGCTTCCCATAAGGAAACTGGAGAGTCCACCGAGCCCACGTTGTGCAAAAAATAATCAGCTAGGTGCTTCTGGATTTTGTCACAAGTATCTTTAGTTGTTAGGAGCGAGTCATTAAGACGCCAGGAGTCAAGAGATCTCCCGGGGACCGCCAAGTCTACGGAGATCATCATTGGGCTATGGTCAGACCAAGGCGTGGAGAGGATTGTGGCTCCTTGAAGTTGTGTAAGTGAATGTTGTGGCATGAAAACATGGTCTATTCTGCAGAAAGATTTGTGTGGATTGGAGTAGAATGTAAAGTCTCGCCCTGTGGGGTGGACCTCCCGCCAAGTGTCACACAGAGCATAAGAGCCCAACAATGCACTGAACGCCCCTGGTTTGCCTGTCCCTGGCTCCCCTCCTCGGCCTGGCACTGTGGGGACTGTCTTGTCCCCCTTGGGATCTATTACCAAGTTTGAGTCGCCCGCCAGGTATACCACCCCTCTGGAGTGCTCCTTTACTACCTTGAATAAATGGGACAGAAATCTGAGCTGGTGTGCGTTGGGGGTATAATACGAAACTACCGTGATTTCCACATCATAGATGGATCCAGACACCAGTACATAGCGGCCTGTCGGGTCCACTATCTCCTTATGGCAGACAAAGGGTAAATTTTTCCTGAAAGCTATTGTGACCCCCCGTTTCTTTTCTTTAAACATAGCATGATAGTGCAGGGGGAAATGTCTGTTTAGGTACTTAGGGTGCGAGTGGCGGGCAAATCTGGTTTCCTGTAGGCAAAGAATATCAGCTTTGTTGGTTTTATAGAATTGGAAGGCTTTGTTCCGTTTGGAGGGAGAATTAAACCCCTGTACGTTATGAGAGATTATTTTCAAACTATTGTGAGACATAGCCATACAGTACAATCGACTCTATCGTCCAGGGCGGACCAGGGACCCAAGGAGGGGGGGGGAATCACCGGGGTGGACACACAGGGGGGCCAGGGTAGGGTGGGTGCTGAAAACACTAATAAGGACAAACTGTAAAAAATATAAACTACTGATCTGCATAGTATGCATAATATTCATAAGCAACAGTATCATTAACCGGGATGATACAAGGGGGCCCATCTGGACCAAGGCCGGGATTTCACCGCCCGTTCAAGCGGGCCTATCAATAGAGGGAGGGTTATTACAACTCCTCCGTCTACCGTAATGCTGTAGTAAAAAAGTACAGTGGGGGTGTGTCCCCCAGGGCAGGCTAAGGACGACTATATTACTTTAAGAAAATACTGACCGGTTGGATTCTCCCGACTGAGGGAAAGTCAGGACAAAACCCAAGAGATCTTAATACATCATTATCGAAAGTGCATAAAAAGAATATAAAACCATATAACCATATAAAACCAACGGCTAACATGTTGAAAAGGCAAAAGAGAGAACTTGCGCCTTGGGCGCATAACCTGAAAGGCTTGCAGCGCCGACTGCAGAAGAATCCGGCATCAAAGTCCCGGACTAAAAGGGATTCACACTACGTCCTGGAAATAAGGCGGACAACAACATTCCACAGAGCCAAAAACTTGCAGAGGACAGGGAGAAAGAGCGCAGCTCCGGGTCCGTCACCTTTGGTTATTTTGTATGGGGTCCCAGTGAACCCGCGGTAAAGAAGGGGCTTTTTTCTTGTTATCAAAGGAAGGCCTGTCCCGGGGTGGCCTGAGGGCGGTTCGCTTCCTGGATAAGGGGGGGCTGGAGTCACGGCTCCCTGAACCCCCCGCGTCCATGGGTATAGCAAGATCTTTGAGAATATGGCACAGTTCGCTTAAGGAAGAGGCTGAATATTGATCCCCCCTGTACGCAAAGAGGACCTTAAATGGGAATCCCCATCTGTAGCTGACATGATGTGCTCGTAGGGCTTCCAGGGCCGGCCTCATCTCCCGTCTTCTCTGTATGGTCTGAGGAGCTGAGTCCTGAAAGAGCTGATAGGTGTGGCCTTGAAAAGTTAGCTCCTTCTTCTCCCTTGCTGCCCGTAGTAGGGCCTCTCTGGTGCGAAAATATGTGGGTTTTAGAACGATATCCCGGGGCAGCCCATCCTTGCGTTTAGGCCCCAGTGCTCTGTGGGCCCGGTCCAGCTCCAACCTCTCTATCGGCAGGTTAGGGATCAATTCTTGGAACAAGGCAGTCACTGTCTCAGTTACGTCCAGCATGGATTCCGGTAGGCCTCTGATACGCAGGTTGCCCCTTCTGGCTCTGTTCTCCAAATCCTCCAGCTTTAACTGTATGGCCTCAATGTCCCTGTCCCGGGATTGTATGGTGGTTAGGGTGTGCTCCATTTTGCTTTCTAGGGCCTCTGTTCTTTCCCCCAAGCTATGAATCTCCGCTTTCAGTGGGGAGGCCCATGCATCTGTGACAGCTTGTAGTTCCTGCTGTAGGAGCAACTTGAACTTTGCTAGCAGGTTGGCGTCTCTGAGCTCAACTGAGTCCGGGGCTGATTGGGCCTGGTTCCCCAGTTCTAGGGATTGAGGTGGGGCGCAGGGGCTACGGGGGCCCGAAAAAAGGGATGACTCACTGTTCGGCGGGCTGCTGCTTAATGGGCTGCTGATGGAATCTGCGCTGTCCATGTGAGGGAGCCTCGTGGGTGACACCGGGGCGCTGGATGGGCCATGTGTGGTGGCGGGGATCGGGCTACCAGCCCTGCTGTTGTCGCTGCCGCCATTCGCCTCTCCCGCGTCCCCTCGGCCGTTTCCCGCCAAACTTGGACGCTGATCTTTCGCCATGGCCGTCCAGTCTAGGACTGTCGCATCTCCTCCGTCGCCGCTTCTGACCGGGAGCACCTGCTGGCTGGTTGCAGACCCGATCGCGGGCTCTGTCTGACGAGCATCCGACTGGTGCTGCTGCTCATGTAGGTTATATGTGTCGTCTCCCTCCGCCATCTTTGTTGGACCCGCGCTGCGTCTCGCTCTATGTTGGTGCGTAGGCGCCGTCCTCCTCCTACCTCCGCCTCCGCTTTTGCCCATCAGGATGGTGCCAACCTCCGCAGGGTCTAGATGCACTTTTTGAGTCTCCTGGCACCGGATTGCTCTGGGTAGCCGCCCTTTTGCCTGCCCGGGGTGCTGAGCTGAGTTACAGTGCGACCATCTCTCTCGGCAGCCAGCCACGCCCCCCCTCTAGAATCTTTTATAATCTGGCACCAGAATCCTAAGAATTTTTCCTGTGGGTGCCCCCATGGCTCTGCTGTGACTATTATAAAGCAATGACGCCAGCAAATTCTCCCCCCTCCCTCAGCAGTAAGAGATATGAAGGGTTAATGATTTCCATCCTGCACTTACCAGACTTCTGCACCTGATATGTCCTACCTACCCCTCGCTAGTAGCTGAGGCAGTTACCACCCAGCCTTGTCCACGTTCATTGTTACCTCAATAGTACATAGTTTACCTACCTTACCTACCAACTTTTCCTACCTTACCTACCAACTTTTCCTACCTTACCTACCAACTTTTCCTACCTTACCTACCAACTTTTCAGGGTGGGAAAGAGGGACAATGTGTAAATTAAACCACACCCCCTCTTTGTTCAATGGATAGGAGATGGTTGTAATAGTTACAACAAGTTAAACACTTGAAATCAAATGAATCATTGATGCACATCTGTAAGTTACACCTCAAAGAGGGGCAAATGAGAACAAGGCACAGGGACAGTCCCTCCAAATTAGGAACAGTTGGGAGGTATGGACTTTACATGATGCTTATGTAAACTATGTCCTGACTGGTCCCTTCAAGAAACTGCAGCCACTGCCCATCGCCTAATTTGATCTCGTTCGCAGACGCTTGCATCTATCGCCTACCTTGATCCCCCTCGCTGGTGCCTGTGTCAGCTGCTTACATTCATCCATCTCGCTGGTGTCTGTCGCCTACCTTGATCCCCCTCGCTGGTGCCTGTGTCAGCTGCCTACATTCATCCATCTCGCTGGTGTCTGTCGCCTACCTTGATCCTTCTCGCTGGTGCCTGTGTGCGTTGCGCACCTGGATCCTCCTTACTGGTGTCTGTGTCCTCTGCCTACATTGATCCCCCTCACTGGTGTCTTTGTCCGATCCCTAAATTGATCTCCACTGCTGGAGTCTGTGTCCACTGCCTATATTGATCTCCCTCTCTGGTGTCTGCCTTCATTGCCTACAATGTTCCCCCTCGCTGGCATCTTCCTCCTATATTTTAAATTCCCACACTAGGGCCTGTCGCCTACCCTGATTCCCCTTGCTGGCATCTGTCACCACCATTAATCCGCCTCACTGGCGTCTGCTTCTGTTGCATATATTGATCTTCCTCACTGGTGTATGTGTCCATTTGCTACATTGATCCCCCCTCACTCGTATCTGCATCCGTCTACATTGATCTTCCTCGCTTTTGTCTATGCCCGTAACCCACATTGAACCCCCTCGCTGTTGTCTGTGTCCCTCTACTACATTGATTCCTCTCACTCGCATTTCCATCCGATGTCTACATTGATCCTCCCCACTGGTGTCTGCAGCCTTCACCTATATTGAACCCCACTGCTGGCGCACGTGCCTACATTCATCCCTCTTGTTAATGTCTGTGTCCGTTTACTACATCGATGCCCTTCACTGTCCATCTCCTACTTTGATCCACCTCGCTGGTGTCTGCAAAACCCACATTGAAGCAGGCTCACTGGCATCTGCCATGAACATTGGTCCTCCTAGCTGGCGTCAGGTCAGGATGGAATCTGGACATGGGTAGGTTGGGAGGGGTCCAGGGAGCACTGTCATTCTAGGATGTAGACTTAATCTAACACCTCTCCACTTCTACGGAATGCACTCCCCCACTCAATCCATCACTCTCCAACACTCCAAGTTACGTTAAGTTTAAAAGTGCCCTCAAACACGCACCTTGATGAGGTAAGCAAGCCCCAGCTCGAATCACAGACTCCCTGCTGATTCTCACACAAGGCTAAATGGAACCACAAGGGACCCCTGACTGGAAGGGCTCCGGGAGCCGAGCTGTGGCCACACGGGCCCCCAGACTCCTTGATGCCAAAACAAAACCCAAAATAACTGAGCCGCTATCTATCCCAGCACTAAAACTGTCCCAGAAAGCTGCATCTGTGCATACTCGGGCCATAGCAATACTTACTGGAGAACCTGAGGAAATGGAAATATCGTGCTCTGACCTATATACGGACCAAAAGCAGGTTATAAGCTGGCTTCCAAGCAGAGGAGGAGCTGGTCTAGAGGGGCGTTGGGAGTGTCCAGCTGGGGGTTATATACCAGACCCCCAATCTAGGGCAAGCTGTTCGATTTTCACAGGGATGGTGGTCCCAGGGTCCAGCAGGCTGCTTTATGCCCCAGGTAGCTGTCCTGCCAACCTCTCATCTGTACGCATCAAAGTAACCTGACTGTATGTTGTAGGTCTGTTTGTAATCCATTTTACCTGTATCCCACTTCTCAGAACTGGTAATATTTCCACCATATCAAATTCTTGTAATAACTGTCTAGTGCGCCTATCACATTAAAATATATATTTAACTTGAGCTGTCTTTTGCCTTAACCAAAACAAGTGCATACTTGGCTACAACTTTAGGCCTTTGGGCTGACTAATGGTCCAGGGTTAGGAAAGCGTGTTGTGTGATCCTATATTCTGTGTTGTTAATGTGATGATGTGGTACGCGTTTACTCACAGATGCTGAGGAAGCTAATAAAAGGTTTGGTATCCCTGTAGAATCTGGAAGGAGAAACAAATTAAGGCTAGGAAGTTGCGCCTAGAGCAGACAGTCATGGCGGTAGGTAAAATAATTGTTGGAGCCCAGAGAGCAGGAAGTGCAAAAGATGAAATAGAGACTTGAATACCCTAAAAATGTCCAAAAGGCTCACACATGAGTGATAGATGAAGCACTTTTTAGTAGAGAAAACCTGTCCCAATGAGAGGTGTTAACACACTGGCCACAGAAATATGGCTTGGCTCCCTGGCTAAGGTGCAGCTAGCCATTGACCCCTATAAACAAGTATGCACACTACTACAACCTGCCCCTAGGTCACAGCCCTCAGCATTCTCTTCTATGACCTAGATGCATAAGAACCTTCACAGACTTTAGGGTAGTTTTAAAATCAGTATAATATTTATTTAGATGACAGGGAACAAAATGTAAAGCAGTTAAAACAAAAAAATACAAGAAGATGCATGATATCCAGAAGCCAGTAAATCACTTAAGAGTAGATTCTAAACAAACTTTCAAACACTTTCATGGGCTTTCCCAAGGACCTCAAACCACGTGGCATGAGACTCCCCTGCTTACCTGACATCCACTCACATGCCATTGATTGCTCACCTACGGTAATACTATAAGAAGCCTGGCGGCGGCCTGACCTTTGAGTGCTCCCATTGCGAACAATGATCATCTCAGTACACAGAAAGTTCTGGCAGTCCTGCTCCTCATAGCAACTGTGCCTGTGTTTTTACAAAGCAATGCAAGTTTATTTGGCCTGTGAACTGTGTATTTGCCCATCAGTGGTGCGGAAGTGGCTGGCAAATAAGCACAGGGGGGGGGGGGGGCTTGTGTCTCAAAGACACATTCTGGTCTGAGACCTTTAACGCTGTCTCACAGTAATTTCATACCTAATGGATGCGGGGGGCACTTTCAGACCGTCTCGGGAGGGCAGGGTGCAGATTTCTGGGGCACCCGCATAATAACCTATGTAACCCCCCAAAATCCTAACTATGACCTTGATCCTCAGCTGAATTGCAGTCCCAAGACTGGCCCCTACCCACGTGACTGCCAGCGACTAGGACCACATTTCAGCTGAGGATTGAGTTTAGGTTAAAGAGGAACAAAACACAGGAATGTAGCTTTCCTGTTTGTTGTTCCTTTTAGGCAGGGCATATCCCTAGGTGCATTTCCCACCCCCAGGTCGCCCATTCTACAGGCATCCCCACGGTGCAGGCTCAGCCAAAACTGCTTACGACAGACGACCAGTGCCCAGTGCACTCACTCAGCTTCTAGCTGTGGTGTGCCAGTGCCACCCATTCAGAGTCTTTTAGACGCCAAAGTTCCTCTTTAAGGATTGTGGGGCATTGCAGGGGTCATTATGCAGAGGTGGGGCTCCCGAAATCTGCGTGCCCCTCCAATTGAGACATGGTGCGGCACCACATCCATTAGGTAGGAAATCGATGGCTTTAACTTATTTAGATAAACATATACAACAACAGAAAGAGATATGTCAAGGAGCCGAGAGAACTTTATAGAATAGCTTTACAGAAGTGCATGCGCCACCCATTCAAACTCCAAAGTTCCTCCTAGTATTTTGAAACGTTGCGGGGCTTATTACGCAGGGACAGGGCTCCTGCAGTCTGGATGCCCCGCCCCCACACCCATTAGGTAGGAAATGGGTGTGGGATGGTTTAACTCATTTTGATAAATATAAACATATAATATAAACATATACACCAACAGAAAGAGATATCTCAGGGAGCCGAACAGAATTTATCCTCTGAGGCATCTGGCGGCGACGTGGATTTCTGACAGGCTGAGATGTGCAATGGTTAGATTGTAACACGTGTATAAATGTTCTCAGATACCTGTGCTCAGTGACAGCCATCTTTCATAGACTTAGGGCCTTATTCGTGAAGGGATAGCGGCAGGTAGCGACAGGTGAACGCCGGACATGGCACGCAATTACACATTTATGAAGCCGAATCTGGTAAGCGACTAGAGCAGCGCCATGTAGCGTCCGATTCATCATTATCCCAGGCTCAGCCTTGCAGAGTGCCATGTCTTACCTCTCGCTACCTGGCGCTCTCCCATACATTTCAGTGGACAATCCTTAAATCCCTTTCCTGATCCCAATTTTTTTTTCCCCCAAAAAATCTCAAAACTTCTGACATGTATTCTGGGCAAGAAAATGACATTTTTGAAAACTTTTTGGATTAATAATATTTTTATGCAGAATTGTACTTACATGTCTGGTATTTAAGTGTTCATGTTACAATGTTATGTTACATTGTGACAATGTAATGTTTGTTACTAGTGGATACATGTTCAAAAACAGCCTTTAATCACACAGCGTCTGGCGCTCTGGGCTACAATTACATGATTTTGAGCGCCGGCGATGGCTGGCGTTACGGTTCGCTCCCATACAGCGTAGTACTGCGACTCACATATCATATTCATCAATGCCGGACAGCGACTGAGGCGCTCTGAAACAATGATCCATGGCCGAGCACAGCGACTACTAGCGCTCTGAAATCCGCTCTACAGACGCTCATCTGTCGCTACCTGGCGTTAGTAATGAATCAGCCTGTAAATCAGGTCATTCTTGTTATTTGTCATAAGATGCGTGGTGGGGTTTTGGTAATCAGGACACAGATGTGGGGAAAGATTATATTTGCTCTGCCCAAATTACAAGGACTACATTCAGAACTGCTCAACATATAGATTCACTGGAGATAAATAAAACCATCACCTAACACAGCCGACTATAACTCTTACCACATTCAGAACATGAATATGGCTTTTTGCCCATATCAACTAGTTAGTAAGCGGTCATTTCTGTGAGAAACCTTGTGAACATTCAGAACATGAAAGTGGCTTTTTACAAGAGTAAAAGCTTTTCTATTTAAATTAAGTTTTTGGTGAGTGTTAAGGGTGGATTTTAATTTAAATCATTTCCCACATGAGTACCCTTACTCTGGTATAAATGACTTCATAAGTTTCGGGTTCAGAACATGAATATGGCTTCACTTGTGTGTGAACTCTTTCACAGCAAGTAATAAGAGATTCTAAAAAACACCCCTTTCCCCGGTCTCATGGCACATGTGCTTCTCTTGTCCAATCAATGCTGTATGTCGTGCATTAAAGTGATCCTATGCCCAGAAAGGAAGTTTATGTTGTCGCCATCTATCCCCAGTATAACAGAATTGATAACAGCTCACCCAGTTTCCTGTTGCACAGCCAGGAGTTCCACCTGTATAAAGCAGCAATGTTGATCATTCAGCCAGCATTAGGTTAAAAATTCTTCGTTTATTCCAAAACATGTTAAAAGACTCACATCTAACCCCAGCCCAGTGTCTTTTTTTTTTTTTTTTTTTTACTAAAGCCTTTGCCCAATATTCCTAAAAAGATAGGAAGCAGTATGATGTCCAAATGCCAGCTGTAAGCAAATTAATTCACTTACAAGCTAAATTGCTACATAATGGCAGTTTAGCTTGTAGTGCTTTCAGATTTATTGCAGTTATTGTAATGGATGAGGTTGACCCCCAATACTGAGCTGTGTTTAACTGCATGTATCAACACTGGAAAGCACCAGAGGGGAGCTGCTGCACGGCCAGGGAGCAATATAACCGACCATTCAAACCTCATACTGCATATTATTATTAATATAGGGCAAAGCCTTCAGTAAAAGAAACATGGGCTGTTTTGAGGCACTGGGCTGGGGTGATTACATAAACTTCCTTTCTGGGTAGACGATCACCTTAATAACCAACATATGGCTCTGTTTGGACACAACAGTAAGTAGGAGTGGCCATATGTTCAGTTTCCCATTAGACATGGGTGAGCTCCCGTCCCCATCTGAATGGGGGCAAAGATGCGGAGGATGCGTGCACGTGCAGCGTTGTTTACACTGCCGTGGGGTCCAGGGCAAAGGTGAGTTTTGCGGTGACCCGGAGGGGGGGCACATAGCGGGGCATTCGCAAGGCAGAAGGCCGTCAGCTGGCCCTGGACTCTTTTAGAATCCATGGCCGGCTGCACACACATTTTCCACACTGAGAGCATGAATATGATCTTTCTTCTGTATGAACTCGGTCGTTAGCTGTAATTTCCTCCTAAAACCTTCTCCGCATTCAGAACACGAATATGGTTTCACTCCTGTATGAACTCACTTATATAAGCTATGACATATGCGAAGAAACATTTTCCACCCTCAGGGCAAAGATGCTGGGGATGCATGCAATGTTGTTTACATCGTCGGGGGGACAGGGCAAAGGTGAGTTTTGCAGTAACCCAGAGGAGGGCACACAGCAGGGCATTCGCAAAGCAGAAGGCCAGCAGCTGGCCCTGCACTCCTTTAGAATCTAGGGCCGTCGGCACTGTATTCTAAGTATACAGTACGTCCTGCTCCAGATATAATACTTAAACGTGGGTATTCTCCGCCAGGAGGCGCTGTGCACTGCAGACATGAGAAAACAGGCTCCTCCCGGCCCCTTAAATACCCAGGGACCTCCCACAAATCCCCAGATTTCTCTGCAGTGCTGACTGCGAAGACAAGAAGTATCACTCTCGCGCAGGTGAGCGGGGCTATTACAGCCTGCGGCCCTGTTGGACTACTCCCATCCGTCCTCCTTGTGATGTGCCTCCCAGCCTGGGCTGCGCTGGTCGGGTGAAGGTAGGCAGCACCATGTGTGCTTATGGAGCCACGCTCCACCGCAGTCCCCCACCAAAGGGTAGGCGGTTTAGGCTGATGGTGAGCCTCTAGTGGATGCCCCTCCCGCATTATTGCCCCATGCCCCATGTAGCGGTGGGCCCTGTACAAAGGGTCGCCACCTTCCCTCGTTCCCCCCGTAGCTCGGGGGGAAAGAAAGGGGGGGGGTGTGTGTGGCAGTCTCTTGTACTATGATCACATGCTTTTGGCCTTAGCTTTGCCCTTTACTTGTAACTTGGTGTCAGAGCCGCGCTGTTTGCTTTTTTATTGTGTATCTGCCGCCGCGCGTGTCTCTTTCCTTTACTGGATGTGCTGCGCCGAAGGCGGCGGCGTCACCTCAGACGCTGTGGCGTCTTCATTGGCAAATCATTTTTCTAAGTGTGTCATACACTTCGCTCCTCATGACAGAGTTGAAACTATCTCAGAGCTTCGCGCTCTTCGGGGGGGGGGGGGTGTACCTGGGTTGGCGCGCTCCGCATCACAGCCCGCTCTGGCCCGCCCTTCAAGGTTCGCTTGGCACCATTTTGATGCTGTGGCGTCTTCATTGGCAAATCATTTTTCTAAGTGTGTCATACACTTCGCTCCTTATGACAGAGTTGAAACTATCTCAGAGCTTCGCACTCTTCGGGGCGGGGGGGGGGGGGGGCGGGGACCTGGGTTGGCGCGCTCCGCATCACAGCCCGCCCTTCGAGGTTCGCTTGGCACCATTTTGATGCTAGTCGCACGCACGCGTGGTAACGGTCCTCCTCCTCCCTTGGTCTGTAAGTGCCCTCGCGGGCGATTTTCATTATCCTTGATTACTGTGCATGGTTCTGACACGCTTTATTCCCATTATGTCTTTCAGACTGATGAACACCATTGGCTTCTCCCGGCCCGGTGAAATTATAGCGGCCTTGTAAATTTACTCCCACTTTCCTAGCGGGTCTTGGGGCATCCAGGGTTGCCTATTGCGTAAATCCCTACTGGCATATCGTGCCTAGATAATCACCATATGGAGGCATCTCAGAATTATGTGACCGGGGTCCCTCTGGGACAAGACCGGCTGTGTATAGCGTGGGGACATCCCCACGCTGATGCGGACAGGGCACGGGTCTGCGGACCCTGTGCCGAGCAAGCACTGGCCCTGCAATCAGGCCTGCCAATGGCTTCACCTCGCTTCAGCTCACCTATCACCCCAGGCTTAAATCTCACTCCTGCTGAGTCGCATACAAGTGGGGAATTGCAGCATGCTGGGCCTTCCAGACTGCCTACGGCTGAACAGATCATTGCGAGGTTGTCAGAGCGCATGGGCCCTGCTAAGAAGCGGCACCTGTCGCCTCATGATTCTGTATTTCCTATGGGAACCGAGGAGTTTACTACTCTGTGTGACTATACCCCGTCTGATGAAGGGGAGTTGTTCTCTGACTCAGGCTCATCTGATGAGAGGCCAAGAAGTCATGACGATTCTGGCCCTGAATACTGGGGCCAGTGTGACAGACGATTTGTTGATTAAGGTCTTTAATGTACTGTCTATCTCTCTCCCTGGTGAGGTCCCCAAGCCGAGAGGGGAGCATTTCCATACAGCGACAGCACGCTTGGAATTTCTAGAGCAGGCTCATTTCCACACTCTTGTGCTCAAGAAATGGGAATGCCCCAGTACACTTCCAGGGGACTGGGATAGGAAATACCCTTTTCCCCCTGAGGTGGTTAATTGCTGGTCGTCACCCCCTGTGGTGGATGTGCCGATTATAGGGGTTCCTAATCCCCCCTTTATTACAGCCCCTGCTTATAGTACCCTTCGGGATGCTGAGGACCGGCGCATTGATAGGCTGGCCTCCCACGCCTTTTCTTGTGCAGGGATGGCGCTGCGCCCGGTCTGTGCTGCGGCTATTACTGTAGTGGCCGCTAGAACCCTCATCAGAAAGATGCTTGATCATCACCCCGAGGATCTCCCCTGGGAGGTGTTTAATGCACTCTCCAGTTGTGATGTATTTGTAAAATTTATTCTATTGGCGCTAGATGACACCATTAGAATGTGTGCAAGAACTTCTGTCCTTGTGGTGGCTATTCGTCGCTTGCTCTGGCTGCGACAGTGGGGTGCTGACAATGCTACTAAAAAGACTCTTACTGGGCTTCCCTTTAGAGGGCAACGCCTATTTGGGGCCCGTCTGGAACCGTTTGGTAAAAAGGGCAAATTACCCCAACGTAGACGACCATCTTGATCCCCTCGGGGCAGGGGCAACCTTCCCCCCCCACCTTAGTGTTAAACAAGAACCAGGGGTGTCCTTCATGGCATTTCGTACAGACTCCTGCTCCAGGAGCAGCAGACATAGCCCTGGCCCCCCCCCGGCGGGGCTAAACCCAAATCTTCCACCAAACCCCCTCAAGCTTGATGGAGCGCCTTCGCCCGTCTGGGTGAGGGGATGGCTGCAGCACCTTGCTCCTATCAGGAGGCATCATGCCTCATTCTGGTGGATTCAGGAGGTAGTGTCCTCTGGATACAGGATAGAGTTTGCTGCGCGTCCTCCCCCGAGATTGTCAGGGTACTTCTGGTCCCTGCCTCTGTTCAGGAGTTGGTGCAGGTCATGCACGGCCTGCAGGGTCTGGGGCTCACTTGCAGATTGCCCTTAACAGGCAGAGACAGGGGCCACTACACCAACCTTTCCACATTCCCCAAAAGGATGAGTCAGTCTGGCCCATTCTGGTTTCACAGGTTGCGGCAATTCTACAATTACAGGCAGTTTTCTGCATGGAATCTCTGAGGTGGGCCGCCAGCCCTTGCGCCCAGTGGGCTTCTTGCTGTCTGTGGAGATCAAAGATGCTTATGGTTCACATCCCTGTGTCTTCTGGACACCGAGGCTCTTCAGGTTTGTGTTGGAGGCCCAACACTGCTAATTGTGGCCTTGTTATCTGGCCTCTCTTCAGCTCCCAAGGTGCTGACGGGGGTGATCTCTCTGATGAGACCAAGGGGCGTCCGCGCGAGGACCTACCCGGACGTCCTTTTTCTTTTCCCAATCTCTACGTCAGGCTGAGTTGGTTACTCGGCTGCTGGTGTCCATTGGGAGTCATTTGGATGGGTGTTCAATCACCTCAAATCCTCATTGTCCCTTTAAATGGTAACTCCATTCCTAGGGATGAATCTGGATTCGGTTCAGGCGAGAATCTTCCTTCCTCAGTAATAAAGTGGACAATCTGGTTGCATGGGCTCAGTCCCTCATTGCTGCCCCCGTCCCTTCACCAGGCAGGAATGCAGCTGGTGGGTCCGTTGGTGGCTTGCTCAGAAGAGGTCCCTTATACTCAGTCCCTCTTGGGCCCTTCTGCAACTTCTATTGTTAACACTGGACAGGGATCCAGCATCCCTGGAGCTGTGTCTGTGTGCCTTCCCTCCTGGTACGGAGGTCCCTCTTGGAGCGGTTGAACTCAAGGAACCTGTCTGGGGGTACCCCCCTTCTTGCCCCTTCCCGTAGACTGTCACCATGGATGCCAATCTATCAGGTTGAAGGGGGGGGGGGGTTTCTTCTGAAATTCCCTGCGGTTCCGGGGGAGGTGGGGCCCTTAGGAGGTCCATACACCTATTGATTTTTTGAAACAGTGAGCTTTCAGGATTGGTTCTATCTCGCTTGACTACTCTTCTTCAGGACCTGTCTGTTTGGGGCGCTCGGGCTGTCTGGCGACAGTGGCCTGCATTAATCATCTGTATGGGACCTGGAGCATGTTCCTCCAGGAAGGTATCCGATCCTGATCTGGGTGGAGGACAATGTTCCCTGCATATCAGTGGTATTCGCCCCGGTGGATGTCCTTCTGCGACAGGATGTGCTATTCGTTGTTTCACTATGGGGTCCAACCAGTATAGATCTGTTTGGGCTCCGTCACTATCACAAGCTCTCGGCCCTTGTTTCCCTGTCCCAGGATCCTCTGACCATGGTCATGGGGCTTAGTAACGTTATGGCAGGACATTCTATTCTGTATGTCTTATCTTCATTCCCCCTGCTAGGCGGGGTTCTGCGCAGGATTGCTCTGGAAGGGAGGACCAGTGATACTGGTGGCCCCTGGGGGCCTAGTGGAGCGTGGATTCGCAGGCGTGGTACTGAGGGCAGTAGATCTGTACGTTCTGCCAGGACTGCCGCTCTGCTCACTCAGGGCCCCTTTACGTCACCCCAATCTACAGACTCTGGCCTAGACGGCCTGACTACTGAATCATCCATCTTGATGGAGACAGGCTTATCTGTCTCGGTGATTTGACTATTGGAAGTCTAGGAGCAAGCTTCTTCTTCTTCTTCCATCTATTATAGGGTATGGCGCACCCATATTGATTGGTGTGAGTCTAGGTCTCTTCCCTGTCGGGCGTTCTCTGTTCTCAGGCTTCTAGAGTTATTACAGCATGGGTTGGAGTTGGCTCCCCAACTTGGTACTCTGAAGGTTCAGGTTCTGCCCTGTCCGCCTTCCTGTAGAAGTCTTTGCTCAGTTTTTCCTTGGTTAAGCATTCTTTCGGGGATTGCTCAGGTGCATCCCCTACGTAATTTTATGGTCCCTGTTGGGATTTGAATTTTATTCTGTCTGCCTTGCGGGGTGTTCCCCTTTGGACCTATTCAATTCTCCCGGCTTCTTGTTCACTGCTTTTCAATGCTGGGGATTTGTGGGAGGTCCCTGTGTATTTAAGGGGCCGGGAGGAGCCTGTTTTCTCATGTCTGCAGTGTACAGCGCCTCCTGGCGGAGAATACCCACGTGTAAGTATTATATCTGGAGCAGGACGTACTGTATACGTATAATACCAATTCTACAGGTGAGTATTTCACAGAATTGTATTTTTTTTTTTACCTCTTTAAGTGTTGACTTCCTAGTAAAACATTTTCCACACCGAGAGCATGAATACGATCTTTCTTCTGTATGAACTTGTGGTTAATTAGCTGTAATTTCCTCCTTAAACCTTCTCGGCATTCAGAACATGAATATAGTTTCACTCCTGTATGAACTCGCTTATGTTTAATAAGCTATGACATATGGGAAGAAACATTTTCCACCACATGAATATGGCTTCTCACCAGTATAGAACTTGGAAATAAGCCGAGATTTTGTACGAAACTTTTTGCACATTCTGAGCATCTCTGTCGTATGAATACATACGTACTTACATGGAAGATAAACTTTTCATTTTTCAATAAAACAACTCTATGAATCTTTTTACGTCTGTTAAACTGGACCTTCAACATCATTTAAAGTGGACCAAAAGCCACGAAACTTGTGAAACACATTTGGCCAAAGCCCCTGCCAGTACTCCCCTCTTAGGGTGAAGAATTAGAAATGGATATATTCGCTCTTGAATCCCATGGAACACTTTATTTTTTGCTGCCCATCCCTGTAAGATGACAAGCATCAGTCATTACATCAGTGTGGCAGTAACATCATTGCCACACACAATAAATGGAGGAGGCGGAGCTTTATGGCTAAAACAGGCGCCATTATCTGGGATTAGAGTGAAGTAGGGGCAGTGAAAATTGGCAAAAGGTTCTCCTCATGGGGGGGGGGGGGGGGGGGGGGCAATTCACAGGATGGCAATTCATGAAAATCCCAAACCCTTAAAAAACTATTCCCCAGTATCTAAAATTAATATATATATATTAAGTTTATAGTCACTTTTTATTCTTTATCCCACTGGGCTAAAACACTGTTCAGGACTCTAGGATACGGGCACCTCCATCTTGCCTCAGAAGTATTACATACTGAGGAGAGGAGGAGGGGGAGTGCAGGGGGTGGGGTTATTGCTGTGCTTTGCACAGACAGAGAATGGTTGTGGTCAGGAAAAGGACAGCAATCCCAGAATACAGAGCGGCACAGTCAGAAGACACTTCCTGAGACCAGCCTGAGACTCCATTAGCCGCCATCTTGGATGTTTAAAGTGAACCAAAACCCAGCTCGATTGGCCCGGGAATCGACCCCCCCCCCCGTGGGCATCCAAAATCGGGATGCCCCACGGTGTGAAACTCCCCAGGCCGCCCCATTCACTTGACTCGTTTCCTGGTCCCACCAGGTGCGGGCACGCTCCCTGTTAAAGGGAAGCAGAGAATGCAGCCTTTAGAGCCGCTGCTCTTAGACGCGCGGTGGGACCGGGAAGAGGGGAGCTGGTCTTGGTGCCCTGGGAGTTTCACACAGTGGCGTGCCCCCAGGGAAAGGGCCACAACCCAGGATAGTCTAAATCCTGGGTTTTGGTCCACTTTAAAGGCTCAGGTGCAGATAGGATGATTTTTAATGTGGGCAATCTGTATGTACAGGGTGTGGGAAAAATACAAGATAGACTCTTTTTTAGGGTGAAGGTCCGGATTAATGTGGGCAATCTGTATGTATGGGGTGGGAGAAACATACAAGATAGGCTCTTATTCAGGGTGAAGGTCCGGATTAATGTGGGCAATCTGTATGTACAGGTTGGGGGAAACATATAAGATAAGCTCTTATTCAGGGTGACGGTCCTGTTTACTGGTTGATTTTCTGCATTCTCCATGTTCTGAACGTGAATACGGCTTCTCTCCTGGTTCATGGGATAGATCTTTCAGTACTATATCTCCCCACATTAGGTAAATGGGGGTTCTCTCCATGAACCCTTAGATGTCTAGTCAGAGATGATCTCTCAATGTAACACTTACCACATTCGGGACACGAATGTGTCCTTTCACCTGTATGAAGTTTTTCATGCGCTCTAAGCTTTGATTTCTTTGCGAAACACCTTCCGCACACAGAACACACAAAAGGCTTCTCCCCCGTATGGACTCTTGTATGGATGATAAGCTTGGCTTTCTCTATAAACGCTTTACCACATACGGCACAGCAATATGGCTTCTCTCCGTGGGATAGTTGATGTCTGCTAAGGCTCGAATTCCTAGTAAAACATTTCCCACATTCGGAGCACGGAAACACCCCTCGGCGAGATTTACGAGCTGGGTTTCGGAAAAGCTGCGGCGAATCAGAAAATTCCTGCATCTGTGGAAATGGATCAGCTGACGGATGTGCAGGGGGCAGCAACGGATGTGCAGGGGGCAGCGGCGGATGTGCAGGGGGCAGCGGCGGATGTGCAGGGGGCAGCGGCGGATGTGCAGGGGGCAGCGGCGGACGGAAGTAGTTTGGGATACTCAATTCTCTTGTGGATTCTGCAGGGGCAATAAATTCTCTTATATTAGTCAGGGAGATGCCAGCGTCATTCTGGATGTATGTTCCATCTAGAAGAAATAAGAAATATAAGGGAGGAAAGAAGGTAAAAGCGGACCAAAACCCACATTTTTAACTTGCATCCCCTGAATTGCTCCCCCTATGAGGCGCACCATTTGCTTATTTTCATTGCTCCCGCTTCACTCTAATTCCAGATAATGGCGTCTGTTTTAGCTGTAAAGCTTTGTCGCCTCCATTCATTGCCATTGTTTTGTGTGGCAATGATGTCATGGCCACACCTATGACTGATCACCTGTCATTTTACAGAGAGGGACAGTCAAAAAAAATACAATTCTTTGATTACTCACCTCTAAAATTGGTATTATATGAATACAGCACGTCCTGTTCCAGAATATTCCTGGGTAATACATCAACAAGATGGCGCTGGACTGCAGAAAAAAAAGCTTGTGGCTCCTACCGGCCCTATATAAAAGTCAGGGACCTCCCACAAAATCCCCAGTATTGGCAGGCAGTTAAAGTGGACCAACACCCAGGATTTTGACTATCCTGGATCTTGGTCCACTTCGGTGGGGCACCCCCGATCGGGGTGCCCCGCTGTGTGAAACCCCCCGATCACCCTGGAAAACTCACCTCTCCCCGCTCCCACGTGGCCGCGGACAAGCGATCTGACAGCAATGGACAAGTGGCTCCTTCGCCTCCCGCGCGTCAAGAGTGACGGCCAATCACAGGCGGCCGGCGCGGCGCGCGCACGTCTAGAGGGGCGCGAGGGAGGCGGCGGCGAGGTAAGGGGATTTGGGGCGTTTGGGGGGTTTCACCCCGCGGGACATCCCGATCTCGGATGTCCCGCAGGGAGGGAGGTGATCGGCCCGGTAATCTTATAGATTCCCGGGCCGATCACGGGAGGGTGATGGCCCACTTTAACAAGAAGCCGGGAGGACAATAATAACAAGAACTCCAAATGAACAATCACCATACAAACGTAACTAAGAACAATAACAAGGGTGGGGTGGAACAGGACGTACTGTATACATATAATACCAATTCTACAGTTGAGTAATCACAGAATTGTATTATTCTAAGTATACAGCACGTCCTGTTCCAGAATATTCCTTACTCCTGGGACATCCAATAGCAGTGTCCGTAAGGTAGGGTAGGATCCCCAAAAAGTAACAGCGGGCAGTTTAAACCACTGCCGCCTGCAGAACTTTGCGGCCAAAAGCAGTCAGCTGAGGCCCTAACATCAACTTTGTAAAACTTGGAAAAAGTATGAACAGAAGACCAAGTAGCGGCCTTGCAAACTTGTTCAACAGCAGCCTGGTGCTGAAAAGCCCAAGAGGCTTCAGGTTCCTAACCACATCCAAATAGTGTAAAACCCGCTCCTTATGGTTACTAGGATTAGGGCACAGAGAAGGCAAAACAATGTCCTCATTGAGATGAAAAGCAGACACAACCTTAGGCAGAAAATCTGGCTTAAAACGAAACACGTCCTTGTCCTGATGTCTCTCAAAGTAAGGAGGTTTGATGGAAAGCGCCGCCAACTCAGAAACACGCCTAACAGAAGTGATGGCCACCAAAAAGACTACCTTAAGCGTCAAAATGGACAAAGGGGCCTCACGCAAGGGCTCAAAGAGAGATCCCTGCAAGGCAGATAAGACCAAGTTTAAATCCCAGACTGGTAATATAGGCTTACGTGGGGAACGCACATGAGTAACCCCCTGGAAGAAGGTCTTAACCAAACGATGGTGAGCAAAAGATCTTTGGAAGAAAATGGCCAAGGCAGAAACATGACCTTTAAGGGTACTAAGTTGAAGACCCAAATCCAAACCATGTTGCAGAAACTCCAGAATCCTAGGTACAGAAAACACCCGACAGGGAAACGACCTAGACTCACACCAGTCAATATAAGCATGCCATACCCTATAGTAGATGGAGGATGAGGACTTCTTCCTAGCCTTAATCATGGTATTAACAACAGAGGCAGGCAGTCTTTTTTCCATCAAGATGGAGGTTTCAGCAGCCAGGCCGTCAAAGCCAGCGATTGTAAACTGGGATGGCGTAGCTGCCCCTGACTGGGCAGGTCTGGAACCTTGGGCAGGGCGTACTGATCTATTGCCAACTGCACGATGTCTGCAAACCACACTCTTCTTGGCCAACAGGGGGCCACCAGGATGGTTGGCACCCCTTCCTGGGATATCTTGCGCAGCACCCTGCCCAGCAGAGGAAACGGAGGGGAACACATAAAGGAGCTGAAAGCTCTTCCAAGACATTGCTAGTGCATCCATGGCCAAGGCCAGAGGGTCCTGGGACAGTAGGACAAAGGCTGGAAGCTTGTGATTGTGGCGGGACGCAAACAGATCCACATCTGGCTGACCCCAACGGTGGCACAGGGAGCGAAACACCCTGCTGCTGAGGGACCATTCTCCCGGGCGAGAAGTCCCCCTGCTGAGGGAGATTCTCCACTCCCGGGATGTACACTGCCGAGATGCAGGGAACATTTCCCTCCGCCCAGGACAGTATCAGAGACACTTCCTTGAGGGCCCACTTGCTCCGGGTCTCTCCCTGATGATTGATGTAGGCAACCGCCATCTGGTTGTCCGAGCGGACCTGAACAGCCCGACCCCGAAGGTCTGGAGTCAGTTGGACGAGAACCAACCCTATCGCCCTCAGTTCCAGAATGTTGATATGGGTGTGGGCCTCCTGAGGGCCCCACTGACCCTGGAATTTCAGGGATTTCCAGAAGCCCCCCCAACCTGTCAGACTGGAATCTGTGGTGACTGTCTCCCAGCACGGAGCCAGAAAGGATCTGCCCACCAACAGGTTTCTTGAGTCCAGCCACCACGAGAGAGACCACCCGACCAGAGGGGACAGAACAAACACCTGATCCAGGGACACTGGGTCCCGACCCCAAACTGACAAGAGGTGAAGTTGAAGAGGCCTCATGTAAAACTGAGCGTATGGGACAGCCTCGAAGCAAGACACCATCAGGCCCACCAGCTGCAGAAGGATCTTGACCTGAGATGTATCCAGAGTCATGCCCAGAAAGGACTTGACCATTGACGGTGACAGGGAAGACTTGGGATGGTTGATCACCCAGCCGAAGGACTCCAGTGTGGACACCACCATCTGGGTATCCAGCTCGGCCTGCTGGAAGGACCGAGACGTGATGAGAATGTCGTCCAAGTAAGGAAAGATGCGAATGCCCCGAGATCTCAGCAGAGCCATAATGCCCGCCAGCACCTTGGTGAATACCCTGGGAGCCGAGGTGAGACCGAAGGGCAAGGCCACAAATTGGTAGTGCTGATCTTCCAGAGCGAACTTGAGGAATCTCTGATGACCTGGAAAGATTGGTATATGAAGGTAAGCATCCTTGATGTCTACAGAGGTCATGAAGTCCTCCGGGCGTAGTGAATTTACAGCTGAGCGCAGAGTCTTCATGCGAAAGTGTTTGAATCTGACAAATTTGTTGAGGCACTTTAAATCCAGGATGGGCCCGTCTTTCTTGGGAACAGTGAAAAGATTAGAAAAGTAGCCTCTGCCCCTTTCCTTTAAAGGCACTTGGCAGGTGACCCCTAACTCCAGAAGGTTTTGGACAGCAAGGAGCAGACCCTGGGCTAAAATGGGGTTTTGAGCCATCCGGGATTTTTTGAATCTTGGGGGCGGCCAGGCTGCAAACTCTTATCATGTAGCCGGAGGACACTACCTCCCGAATCCACCGGTCTGAGACGTGAAGTCTCCAGATGTGAGCAAAAAGCTGAAGTCGTCCCCCCACCCGGATGGGTGAGGGCGCCCCTTCATGCCCCAGGGGGCTTGGGTGAGGTTTTTGGCTTGAGACCCCAGGACGGCCACGTCCTCTGCCCCTACTCCAATGGTCTCCAAGAGACTCCACTGTTAGTTCTGAAACCACGGAAGGATGGGAGAAAGGCATCTGTCCCCCGAAAGGACCGAGATGGCCTCCTGCGTTGAGGTAACCTACCACCCTTAGCAAACAAATACAAGCGTTCCCCAAAGAGACGCAGGCCCTTGAAGGGGAAACCAGTGAGAGCCTTCTTAGCAGCTATAGCGATAACCCTTATCGCCGGAGGGCTTCTCCGCCCGAGACGTCCTTTTCCCAATCGTAAGAGGTGCTGCTGGAATTCCAGAGTCGTCCGTGAGGAAACAGGAACAGCCCTTACAAGGGCTAGTGAATTGTAATATAGCGTTTCCCCCAATAAGAGACAGAACTTCAGTATTGAGGGTGAAGGTGAAGTAGACTTTATTAGTGCCACACTGGGCCTTATATGCAAGCCTCCATGCAAGGGGACCTCCCCCATGGACCTGATGGAGGACTGCATGACAAATACACAGACCAATGGGAGCAGGGCACACAATCCCTCAACTCTGCCGGTGACGCAATCAGCATAACAATAGCAGTCTGTAATACAATCAATCAGAACAATGCCATTGTCTGTGACGTAATCAATCAACACAATGGCAGTCTGTAATACAATCAATCAGAACAATGAATAACGTAATAAATCAACACAATGGCAGTCTGTAACATGCTTAAGAAAAGGAAAGTAATGAACCTGTGTAAAGTCCAAAGGGCAGAGAGTCTGTCACAGCAGCATTGTCAGCCACCTACTGACGTAGCCAGACAGAGCAGCGAAGAGCCACCAACAGGGCAGAAGTCCTACCACACATTCTAATGGCATCATCCATGGCAGAGAGGATATATGCAATAAATTCCTCACAAAGCAGGAGAGATCTATAATCTATTCTATCCGCATCCTCAGATGCCCCATCCAAAATATACTTAAGCACCCCTTTAATGGCAATAGCCATAATAGCAGAGGCACAAACCGGGCACAGTGCCATCCCCACACAGGCAAAGGCATGACAGGCCAGTTGGTCCAAACGCCGGTCCTCGGCATCTCGCAGGGTAGTAGTGTCAGGAGAATGCATGACAGATGTATTGGACAACCCTAGAACGGGCACATCCACCTCAGGAGGACATGACCAACGCTAAACAACATCAGCAGGAAAGGGATACCTCTTGTCCCAACTCTTAGGCACCCCGGGCAGCTTGCTAGGCCGTTCCCATTCTTTGAGCACTAGATTATTAAAGTGAGACTGCTCAGGAAACTCCCAGCGTGGCTTAACCGTATGAAAAAGCTCACCCTGCTGCTGCGGAGCCACTGCCGCTAGAGAAATACAAAGCACTTCAAATATGTGACTCAGCAATCTGTCAGTGTCATCAGGGGACCATGGGTCTTCCCCAAAGGGAGTCCCAGTACCACCGTATATCTTAGGTTTTTCCTCAGAGTATTCTGAATCAGAAAATATTTCCCCCTTCTCAAGGGGGTAGGGACCTGAGAGTGAGTAAGGGCCCTCATCTTCCACAGGGAAGAGGGAAACCGCGGGTGATAAATGCTGCGTCTTAGCACAAGCCTTATGCGGGGTAGACCCAGCAAGATGTTTCTCAATGCTGGCCACCCATGCAGCTAAATCAGGTTGAGACTCCCCACTAGTATGCTCCGCAGTGGGGGTCAGATTTAAGCTTGAGGGGGGGGGTAGGTGAGGCCAGAGGGGGCGCACCACCAGGCCCAGTAACAGACAGCCCAGACTGCAGCGCAAGAACACACACCCTGACATCATCACTAATAGGAGATGCCCCACACACAACACATATCCGGGCTTATCCCGAAGGAACCCCAGGCCCATTATCCCCAGAAGCCTCCATATGGTGATTTGAATGGCACAATAGGCCAGTAAGGGTTAACGCTAAAAAGCTACCCGGGATGCCCCAAGAACCGCTAGGGAAGTGGAAGTTAGTGAGGGAAAATGGCCGGGAGAAACCACAGTACTGAAGTATTCACCCGCCTGGAGACATAATCAACATTCCCGTGAGAATAAGGCAGTTAGAAAAAACTTTTAGAAAAAAATCACCCCATCGGGGTTACTCACGGGCTGCAGAGAGCCAGCAGCACGCACCAAGGAGACAAAATGGCGTCCGCAAACCTCGAGGGGCAGGCCGTGGAGTTATGAGGTAAAATGCATCCTCCACAGAGCCCGCCCCTCCCGAAGAGCGGGAAACGCGCACACGTGATCCGGCCGGCCAATAGCGGCCCGGCAGCTCTGAGGTGAAAGGGGCTGCCAGGCGCGGAGCGCAGTACAAAGCGCGGCGGCATATTATAAAGTTACAAGCACTAAAACATGTCAAGAGTGAAATACAGTGTTGAATCACTAGACACCCCCCCCCCCCCCCCCCCCGAGATCCCCCAAGGGGAGAGTAAGGGAGGATAACAGCAGAATTCCCAGGAAAAATGGCGCCCAGAGGACTAATATGATAATAAGTGGAGGGGGAAATATATATGTGAATAGGGTTTAACTGCACAGAATAACCTGGCTAAACCCATGAGGCAGTGGGGGCATCCCAAAAAGGCTCACCATTAGCCTAAACCACCTACCCTGTTGGAGCAGGGACTGCGGTAGGAGCCTAGCTCCTCAGCACCATTGGTGCTTGCTAACCTACCTTCACCTTCTGCAGTCTTGCAGAGCCGCAGGCATATAAGCCCCGCTCACCTGCGCCACAGAGAGCTATCTTCTATCTTCGCAGTCCAGACTGCAGAAAGAACAGGGGATTTTGTGGGAGGTCCCTAACTTATATAGGGCCGGGAGGAGCCACAAGCCGTTTTCTGCAGTCCATCACCATCTTGTGGATGTATTACCCAGGAGTAAGGAATATTCTGGAACAGGACGTGCTGTATACTTAGAATATCAGGGCCCGGGATGAACCGAAAAGCGGAAATACCCGTTTCTAGTTCTACACCTTAAAGTGGACCAACACCCTCCCCTGATCGGCCCGGGAATCTATAAGAGGTGCCCCGCTGTGTGAAACCTCCCAGAAACCCCTAAATCCCTACCTGTTCCTCAATCCAGCAGCGCCCGCCGCCGCCTCCCGCGTCCCTCTAGCAGGACGCACACCCGCGCCGACCGTTTGTGAATGGCCGGCGCGGACGCGCACCCTGTAAGGGTGACGCGCGGGAGGCAGCGGCGGGGCGCGCTCTCTTGTCCGTTGCTGCCTCCCGCTTGTCCGTCGGCAGGGATTGGCTGCAGCGGTCACGTGGGAGCGGGGAGAGGTGAGTTTTTGGGGCTTTCTGGGGGGTTTCACACAGCGGGGCACCCCCGATCGGGGTGCCCCACCGAAGTGGACCAAAACCCAGGATAGTCAAAATCCTGGGTGTTGGTCCACTTTAAGAAGAGAGTATCGACAGGGGCTTTAGCCAAATGTATTTTACACGTTCAGTGGGTTTTGTTCTGCTTTAAAGTGCTACAGCAGACACACACCATTGCCTCGGGCTACATTTTGCACCATTTTTCCATTTTTTTCAATTGAAGAAGAAATGGCCAATATAACAAGGTTTACAGTTTCAGTTTATTTTCTGAAGAAAGTGGGTGTGGTCCTTGTGTGAGGAGTTGTGATGCAGCATAGTAATCAGCATAATGGGTGGGCTCTGTAAGAGACCAGGGTCATGCATTGTCAACACCCTGGCTGTGCTCCTTCCCTCTCTTACTCTGTCAGTCCACAATGGACGCCCAGATGTGCATGCGTGCACTCCCACAGGTGCAGGTGCACACTCCCACAGACGCACTGCTTTTACCCTTCTTCCTCTTTATCTTGTTCCACACTGGACCTTGCCTTTCATAAAACAATGGTCGAAAGTGCTGTGGTCTCAGGATCGGAGCAGAGTAAGTTAGTGCAGCCAACCCCCACCCATTCTGAAGGCCGGAGCTGCAGCCGTTGCCCCGGTGAATTGGCATGGAAGAAGGGTAAAAGCAGTGCGCCTGTGGGAGTGTGTGCATGCCTTTGTGAGAGTGCGCGCATGCACATCTGGTGGTGCATTGTGCATGGGTCTGTGGGGGTGCACCTGGCAGTGCACATCTACCCATTGTGGCCTGGCAACAGGGAAAGAGCAATGGCAAACTGTTGACAATGGCTGTTCCTGGTCTCTTACAGACCCCACCCATTATGCTGATTACTATGTTGCATCACAAATCCAAGGCCCACGCCCACTTTCTTCAGAAAATAAGCTGCACTACCTTACTCTGCTCCGATCCTGAGGCCACAGCACTTTCGGCCATTGTTCCAGTGTAGAACCAGATAAACAGGAAGCCTACATGCTTCCGGGCAGTAGGCAATCATGCAAGAGGGAAGCCCCGAGACATTTTTTTGACAGCGGCAAGATCGGTGATACCAAGGTATTGGAAGAAAACGTTGGTTCCCTCCCTGAGAGTGGAGCGAGGAGCTTAATAATATTATGAGAATGGAGGAGTTGACGGCTGATATAGAGGGAGAGGGTGGGAAGTTCAGAAATATATGGGTAGCATGGATAATGTTTAAGGGCAAAAAAGGATAGTGGAGCTACAATAGGCCTTGGAGAGGTTCCGGGGTTTTTTTTTTTCCTCTTCTCTTTTTCCCCTGTGTCTCCTTCCCCGTCTGTTTCCCGCTTGCTCCCGCCCCCTCCCCAATCCTTATCTCTCAGTGTCCGCGTGGGGTAGTGTATCTACCCGTTTTTCGGTGTTCGTGAACTATCTAGCCTACAGATAGGCGGTGAACGGGGAATCGGAGTGGATCCAGTAAATACAGACCTGCATCGGTTGATATCGTTTAGACCACTTCAGATTATTCTTTCCACGGGGTAATGAATCCAGTAAAGCTAAATTTACCACACTCTTCCTGAGAGAGGGAGGGAAAGGTGCTAATACAATGAACAACGTGGGGGAGGGACGGAGGCAGGGTTGGCCGATATGGACTTACGTGGGTCATGGAAATGTGATGTAATGTTATTTGTCATGTACTTGTACTAAGTGTGTTTATTTGTGAAAATGTTATAATCTTAAAATGCCAATAAAATAAGATTAAACATAAAGTGGAAGCCTAAACTTCGTCCTGATCACAAAGGACGAACAGATTCCCAAGCCCAAAGCAGTCCCTGGATATTAAACTCTCAGGAAAGAGCCTTTGGGAGAATTCTAACACCCTTACCTTGAGTATCTCCAATTGAGTATCAGAGTTAGCAACATAAAATGGAACCTGTTTACACTAACCTGCTGCTCTGTCATTCACAAGCAGCTGCTGGTTGGGGTTATTTTGTGTTCCACTTTCAAGTGGTGCTGCCATTTTAACCCCCTGTGCATTCTGTGCAGGCTATGTAAGGGGATGCAATTAAAAGATGCCAGCCTCAGATTCCTTGGACATAAACAACAGCTCTCACTAAAGGCACAGAGCGCTCACCTCTGAAGATATCACAATTCAAAATGAAAAAGTGCCAGCCATGAAGTAGAAGCCTTAAAATCATCGATCCTTTAATTGAAGCACTTAAAAAGCCATCACAGCATAAGAAGTTGTAAAAAGCACAGAGAGAGCAGGCCCCATGTCGACACGTTTCGAGCACCAGCTCTTAATCATGACAATGGGGCAAATTAGATAATCGTCATTTATACACATGCAACTAACTACTAATTACATGAGACATTTCATCTGAGACAAAAACCAGGCATTAAAAAGAGAGAAGGAAAAGCTGAGAGGTAATAACGGAATGGCGTACCTGTATAGGTGTAATGGGGGCCAAGACATATAAGCTCCCATCCTATGTATCCAGCGCCATTGTGCGCGCACCCCGCCGACACTGCATGCTATGGAAGAGTCATGTCCGTGTTATGATGCGTGAGGAAAAACCTCCTCCAATCAGCTCGCACGGGTGACGTGTCAGAGCTTCATTGGTAGCAGTGTAGATTGCGTCATAGGACTGGAATAAAACAGCCTCCATAATAAGCGCCATTAAGGGCAGCTAGTACTAAGTAAAAGCGAAATTACTTGTTACTTACTCGAATATAAATCTTTAGTCTCAGTAAATAAGCTTAAGTTAATATCAGTGCATGAGAGACGTCATTAAGGGATTTTACCCTATATTATAGATTTTAAATTGTAACTACACAAAGTAACACAGGGAGGATAAACCAATTCTGTTAAATCCTATTGTCTTAAATCCAAATAATTATATATGAGGAAGGAAATTAACTCCTATCACTCTGTATAGACTTACTTGCATAAGGTATTATAATTTATCCCTATATTGCAAGTATATTATAAATTTTGGGCCCCATTTATAATCTCCGTTAGCCTCGCATAAATTAATATGACACTGGTTTTTGTCTCAAATTAAGGACATTATCAAGAACTACATTAAATAAACGGAAGTGTCAAATATGACAGACTTTTGCTCCTCATTAATAATAAATGCAAACAGTAAAAAACATTATAATAATTACATTACTTGTAATTGCACAATATTAATACAGCATTTATCTACAGCTAGTCCCTGCATAATAAAGATGATATATATATATATATATATATATATATATATATATATATATATATATATGTAGAGGACCCATACAGGAAAAAAGGAAAACAGAAAAAAAGAAAAAAGGAGAAAAAAGGAAAAGAAGAAGACAAATTATGAACTATAAACTATGACCCCAGCCACAAGATATCTGATTTACTCATTTTAGAAACAGATATACATCCCATCGTGAATTCATTCCTTTAGGAATACGAGTTCCCAATTTAAAAATCCAGAAAACCTCGCGTTGAAGAAGCCTATGCATTAAATCTCCCTCCCTAGGACCCAATCTCACCTTCTCTATGGGCATGCATATGAAGTGAGACAAATCTCCATTATGATGGTCCCTAAAATGTTTGCCCACATTAGAGGTGCATGTCAAACAGTCTGGGGAAGATGAGTATATATGTTCGGCAATGCGTTTTTTCAACGGTCGTGTAGTACACCCCACGTATTGGATGTTGCAGCTAATACAAGTGATCAAATAGATCACATTCGATGAGTTGCAATTCATAAGTTGTTTAATTTCAAACCTGAGGTGAGATGTAGTGGACTCAAAACATGTGCCCACTTGTACATACTTACACACTCCGCATCTACTGACGCCACATCTATATGATCCTTGGTGTGTTAGCCATGTAGTTTCATAAACAGACTCGGGGATAACTTTTGTCCCAACGTTGGAGGTCTATGGCTCACCACCCTAACCCCATCCTTTAGGATCTCTTTCAATTGGGGATCGCAATTAAGAAGTGGCAGATGTTTATTCACTATTGTCCTAATTTGGCTGAATTCTTCACTGTAAGAAGTGACCAATGTCACACTATTATTCTGAGTACCAGAATGGTTATTATTACTAGGTCTTTTATTGTTTCTACTTGCTTGAAGGACATTCATCTTATTACAGGATGTCTTTCTAAGCATTGCCCCTCTATCTCTCGTGCTGGCAATGCCCCTCGCACGTGTTCCTCCTCAAAGGCTGTCTGTTCCGAGTAATTTCTTCGAGCTCGGACCATTTCCCCTACAGGGATAGATCTAATAGTGTGGGGGGGGGGGGGGGGGGGGGATGGCAGCTTTCAAGTCATTTCGGTTTTACTTAGTACTAGCTGCCCTTAATGGCGTCTATTATGGAGGTAGCTTTGTTCCAGTCCTATGACGTACTCGACACTGCATTCAATGGTTGCCCTTAATGGCGCTTATTATGGAGGCTGTTTTATTCCAGTCCTATGACGCAATCTACACTGCTACCAATGAAGCTCTGACACGTCACCCGTGCGAGCTGATTGGAGGAGGTTTTTCCTCACGCATCATAACACGGACATGAATCTTCCATAGCATGCAGTGTCGGCGGGGTGCGCGCACAATGGCGCGGGATACATAGGATGGGAGCTTATATATCTTGGCCCCCATTACACCTATACAGGTACGCCATTCCGTTATTACCTCTCAGCTTTTCCTTCTCTCTTTTTAATGCCTGGTTTTTGTCTCAGATGAAATGTCTCATGTAATTAGTAGTTAGCGGCATGTGTATAAATGACGATTATCTAAGTTGCCCCATTGTCATGATTAAGAGTGCTCGAAACGCGTCGACGTGGGGCCTGCTCTCTCTGTGCTTTTTACAACTTCTTATGCTGTGATGGCTTTTTAAGTGCTTCAATTAAAGGATCAATGATTTTAAGGCTTCTACTTCATGACTGGCACTTTTTCATTTTGGTATGTAAGGGGATGGACTAGAGCCCAAAATCAAGTCAAGGGGCAGTGCTGAGCACGGCAACACAGAAACAACTGAGTGCAGAGCTGTCAGGGCTAGGGTCCAGAAAATTGACACCCTGGTCCGCCAGTTGAGTACAGCTGCTCTAGGCCATGACTGGCCCCTGAATTTAATACCCACCTGGGATGGTCTGTGAGGACTCCCCTCCTCTTTATTTCTTTCCTCTTATTTTTCCTCAGTAGTCACATTTCTCACTATAGTGTCTCTCTGGTCTGTAAATAAAGATTAGAGTGACTACAGCGAGTCCCCGCTCTTACCATTTGATAGGAAGAATTGTTGGTTCTCCATCATGGTTTCCTTGTAGGGATCTCTGCATCCATCAAAGTACTTCACCCCCTCTGTGTTTCAGTATCTGAGTTTAAAGAAATCAAAAAGGATATGATCAAATCCAGATGGCAACCCAAATCCACCCAGACCCAAATTTGGGACTGCTCACTTATTCCTACACAGATCCCCAAAAGATCTTAAACTAGAGCCGATGATCTAGAGTCGTGTGAAAGTAGGTCTTCTTAAGATCTAGCGGAAGAGAGGCCGAGCAGGACGTCTGGGCAGGGAGTGGGGGTGTTTCACTTCTTCTGAAGGTTGATTGGTGGGGTGGGAAAGGCAACCAGAATGATTAAAGGATTTTCCTCACTAAGGAGGCAGACAGGAGAGGAATGCCAATGCCGGAGCCACTCAATGATAGGTAAGCTACTGATTACTGCAACTTCAGTCAATATTAACGCCCCCGCCCTGCCACCCTACACTGGAAAGAAAAAAACGTTATTCTAAGCATACAGTACGTCCTGCTCCATATATAATACTTAATACTGTGCACTGCAGACATGCAAAAACAGGCTCCTCCCGGCCCTTCATATACCCAGGGACCTCCCACAAATCCCCAGATTTCTCTGCAGTGCTGACTGCGAAGACATGAAGTATCACTCTCTCGCAGGTGAGCGGGGCTATTACAGCCTGCGGCCCTGTAGGACTATTCCCACCCGTCCTCTTCGATGATGTGCCTCCCAGCCTGGGCTGCGCTGGTCGGGTGAAGGTAGGCAGCACCATGTGTGCTCACAGAGCTATGCTCCACCGCAGTCCCACACCATAGGGTAGGCGGTTTAGGCTGATGGTGAGCCTCTAGTAGATGCCCCTCCCGCATTATTGCCCCGTGTAGAGGTGGACCCTGTGTGAAGGGTCGCTTTCCTCCCTCGTTTCCCCCTGTAGCCCGGGGGAAAAGAAAGGGGGGGGGGTATGTGTGTAGCGGTCTCAGTGTAATGTTGTACACGCTTATGGCCGTTGTTTTGTATTTGACCGGCAACTGGGTGTCAGAGCCGCGCTGCTTGCTCCACATAATCTTTGGCAGGTTGCGTGCGTGTGTATTTTTCCTTGCTGAAGTGTGCTGCCCCGGGCGGCAGTGTCGTTCAGAAGTTACGGCGGTTCCCTTAGCTAAGTTCTAACAGTGTCTTATCCACTGCTTGTCATGTACGTTACCGCTGGGTCCGAGCTTCGCGCTCTTTGGGGGATGCGGGGACCTGGCTTGGCGCGCTCCGCGTCACGGCCAAATTTGGCCCCTGCCCCTTGAGGTTCGCTTGCCGCCATTTCGATGGTCTTCGCGCGCGCGCGCGTGGTTGCGGTCCTCCTCCTCCCTTGGTCATGTAAGTGCCCTTGCTGGTGTTTTTTTTCTTATGATCTTTTGTTCTGCTGCGCATGGCTCTGACACCCCTTATTCTCTTATGTCTTTCAGACGCTGAGATTCCGGTGGCTTCTCCCGGCTGACATATATTATAGCGGGTTCACATAAAAATTCTCCCACATTCCTAGCGGGTCTTGGGGCATCCAGGGTTGCCTATTGCATAAATCCCTGCGGGCATATTGCTTAGATAATCACCATATGGAGGCATCTCAGAATTATGTGTCCGGGGTCCCTCGGGGACAAGACCGACTGTGTACAGCGTGTGGACAGCCCCATGCTGATGCTGACAGAGCACGGGTCTGCGGACCGTGTGCTGAACAAGTACTGGCCCTGCAATCAGGTTTACCAGTGGCTGCACCTCGCTTCAATACACCTGTCTCCCTGTGCTTAAATATCACTCCCGATGAGTCGCACTCGAGCGGGGATGACCAGCAAGCAGGCTACCTACGGCTGAGCAGGTGTTGTCTAGTTTGGCGGAGGTTCCTAAGTAGGGGCCCTTAGGGGGTCCATTTCTCCTGTAGGGCCCCTTAGGGGGTCCAACTCGGAGCAGGATGATCCTCCAGGAAGGTTTCTGATCCTGATCTAGGTGGGGGTCAACGTTCCCTACATCTCAGTGGTATTCGCTCCAACGGATGTCCTTCAGCGACAGGATGTGCTATCCTGGTGTCCCTCTGAGATCCAACTAGTGTGGCTCTGTTGGGCCCCGTCACTATCACAGGGGCTCTGCACTTGTTTTACTGTCCCAGAATATTCTGACTTTGGTCATGGGGCTTAGTAATTTTATATCTGGACATTCTATTCTATATGTCTTATCTTCATTCACCCTGCTAGGCGGGGTTCTGCGCAAGATTGCTCTGGTAGGGGGGACCCGTGATACTGGTGGCCCCTGGGTGGCCTAGTGGAGTGTGGTTTTATCTGCTGAGGACAGCGGACCTGTACGCTCTCTCAGGAGTGCTGTTCTGCCCATTCAGGCCCCTTCTTATGTCGCCCCAATCTACAGGCTACAATCTACAGGCTCTAGTCTGACGGCCTGACGGTTGATTCATTCACCCTGTTGGAGACGGGTTTATCTTCTGGGTGACTTTGTCTATTGGAGGGCTAGGAGCAAGCTTCTTCTTCTTCTTCCGTCTATTATAGGGTATGGCGTACCCATATTGATTGGTGTGAGTCTAGGTCTCTCCCCTGTTGGACGTTCTCGGTTCCCAGGGTTCTAGAGTTATTACAGCATGGGTTGGAGTTCCTTGTTAAGCATTCTTTCGGGGATTGCTCAGGTGCATCCCCCACGTAATTCTATGGTCCCTGTTGGGATTAATTTTTATTCTGTTTGCCTTGCGGGGTGTTCCCTTTGGACCTATTCCGGATGCTGTCTGAACTGTTCTTACCCTCAAGTTGCCCTTCTGGGGGCTGTTGCTTCAGTCAGACGTGTGCCTGAGAGGGCGGCTCTGTTTAGTTAGCCCTCGTTCATTATATATACACCATGATGTGGTGGTGTTCCGCCTTACGCCGGACCTTATGCCTAAGGTGGTGTCTTATGCTCATTTATTCAAGACCCTTTGTCTGCCTCTGGGCCTTATTCTTAGTAACGCTGAAGGGGGTCTACATTCCCTCAACAGGTGTAGAAGGTTTTCCTGGATTGTCTCTTGTCCCTTAGGGGGACTGATGCCCCTTGGGGTTTGCGGGCGTCTACATCCGTATGTGCCTGATCTCGTCTGCTTCCAGGGGTTATGTGCCCTTTGGACTGGTCTTACTCGGATGGATTGTCCTTTCTGGTCCTAAGTAAAGGTTTCGGCTTCTTGCTGATCCTTGTTAGTGTAGTGGTCAGTATCCCCGCCTGTCACGCGGGAGACCAGGGTTCATATTCCCCGTTGGGGAGAGCTCTCTAAGTTTTACCGAGGCTACTGTTTGCATTTGGACTGGTCAGGCTGTTACTCTGGCCTATTCTTTTAAAGTGGACCATCACCCTCCCGTGATCGGCCCGGGAAACCCCCCCCCAAACGCCCCAAATCCCCCTACCTTGTCTTGTCACCCTACTTTATGGACACTGCTATTGGATGTCCCACAGGACGTGCTGTATGCTTCGAATAATACAATTCTGTGAAATACTCACCTGTAGAATTGGTATTATACGTATACAGTACGTCCTGCTCCACCCCACCCTGGTTTTACATTTTTCTGGATCCCCTGTATGGTGATTGTTATCATTGTTATTGTTACCAGTTTTGGTGGTTGGTTTCTCCCGGCTTCTTTTCTCACTGCTTTTCAATGCTGGGGATGTGTGGGAGGTGCCTGGGTATATGAAGGGCCGGGAGGAGCCTGTTTTTGCATGTCTGCAGTGCACAGCGCCTCCTGGCGGAGAATACCCATGTGTAAGTATTATATATGGAGCAGGACGTACTGTATGCGTATAATACCAATTCTACAGGTGAGTATTTCACAGAATTTTATTATCTAAACTCATCACCTGATCCTCTCTGCCCATCCAACCTCCCCTTATCACCTGACCCTCTCTGGGCATCCCACCTCTCCTCATCACCTGCCCCTCTCTCCCCATCCCACCTCTCCTTATCACCTGCCCCTCTCTGCCCATCCCACCTCTCTTCATCACCTGCCCCTCTCTGCCCATCCCACCTCTCTTCATCACCTGCCCCTCTCTGCCCATCCCACTTCTCCTCATCACCTGCCCCTCTCTACCCATCCCACCTCTTCTCATCACCTGCCCCTCTCTACTCATCCCACCTCTCCTCATCACCTGCCCCTCTCTGCCAATCCCACCTCTCCTCATCACCTGCCCCTCTCTACCCATCCCACCTCTTCTCATCACCTGCCCCTCTCTACTCATCCCACCTCTCCTCATCACCTGCTCCTCTCTCCCCATCCCACCTCTCCTTATCACCTGCCCCTCTCTGCCCATCCCACCTCATCACCTGCCCCTCTCTACCCATCCCACCTCTCATCACCTGCTCCTCTCTCCCCATCCCACCTCTCCTCATCACCTGCCCCTCTCTACCCATCCCACCTCTCCTCATCACCTGCCCCTCTCTCCCCATCCCACCTCTCCTCATCACCTGCCCCTCTCTCCCCATCCCACCTCTCCTCATCACCTGCCCCTCTCTCCCCATCCCACCTCTCCTCATCACCTGCCCCTCTCTGCCCATCCCACCTCATCACCTGCCCCTCTCTGCCCATCCCACCTCTCCTCATCACCTGCCCCTCTCTACTCATCCCACCTCTCCTCATCACCTGCCCCCCTCTCCCCATCCCACCTCTCCTCATCACCCGCCCCTCTCTACTCATCCCACCTCTCCTCATCACCCGCCCCTCTCTACCCATCCCACCTCTCCTCATCACCTGCCCCTCTCTACCCATCCCACCTCTTCTCATCACCTGCCCCTCTCTACCCATCCCACCTCTCCTCATCACCTGCCCCTCTCTACCCATCCCACCTCTCCTCATCACCTGCCCCTCTCTACCCATCCCACCTCTCCTCATCACCTGCTCATCTCTACCCATCCCACCTCTCCTCATCACCTGCCCCTCTCTCCCCATCCCACCTCTCCTTATCACCTGCCCCTCTCTACCCATCCCACCTCTCCTCATCACCTGCCCCTCTCTACCCATCCCACCTCTCCTCATCACCTGCTCATCTCTACCCATCCCACCTCTCCTCATCACCTGCCCCTCTCTCCCCATCCCACCTCTCCTCATCACCTGCTCCTCTCTCCCCATCCCACCTCTCCTTATCACCTGCCCCTCTCTACCCATCCCACCTCTTCTCATCACCTGCCCCTCTCTACTCATCCCACCTCTCCTCATCACCTGCTCCTCTCTGCCCATCCCACCTCTCCTTATCACCTGCCCCTCTCTACCCATCCCACCTCTCATCACCTGCTCCTCTCTCCCCATCCCACCTCTCCTCATCACCTGCCCCTCTCTCCCCATCCCACCTCTCCTCATCACCTGCCCCTCTCTCCCCATCCCACCTCTCCTCATCACCTGCCCCTCTCTGCCCATCCCACCTCTCCTCATCACCTGCCCCTCTCTACTCATCCCACCTCTCATCACCTGCCCCCCTCTCCTCATCACCCGCCCCTCTCTACTCATCCCACCTCTCCTCATCACCTGCCCCTCTCTGCCCATCCCACCTCATCACCTGCCCCTCTCTGCCCATCCCACCTCTCCTCATCACCTGCCCCTCTCTACCCATCCCACCTCTTCTCATCACCTGCCCCTCTCTACCCATCCCACCTCTCCTCATCACCTGCCCCTCTCTGCCCATCCCACCTCTCCTCATCACCTGCCCCTCTCTACTCATCCCACCTCTCCTCATCACCTGCCCCTCTCTCCCCATCCCACCTCTCCTCATCACCTGCCGCTCTCTCCCCATCCCACCTCTCCTCATCACCTGCCCCTCTCTGCCCATCCCACCTCTCCTTATCACCTGCCCCTCTCTGCCCATCCCACCTCTCCTCATCACCTGCCCCTCTCTACCCATCCCACCTCTCATCACCTGCTCCTCTCTCCCCATCCCACCTCTCCTCATCACCTGCCCCTCTCTCCCCATCCCACCTCTCCTCATCACCTGCCCCTCTCTCCCCATCCCACCTCTCCTCATCACCTGCCCCTCTCTCCCCATCCCACCTCTCCTCATCACCTGCCCCTCTCTCCCCATCCCACCTCTCCTCATCACCTGCCCCTCTCTCCCCATCCCACCTCTCCTCATCACCTGCCCCTCTCTGCCCATCCCACCTCTCCTCATCACCTGCCCCTCTCTACTCATCCCACCTCTCCTCATCACCTGCCCCCCTCTCCCCATCCCACCTCTCCTCATCACCTGCCCCTCTCTCCCCATCCCACCTCTCCTCATCACCTGCCCCTCTCTGCCCATCCCACCTCATCACCTGCCCCTCTCTGCCCATCCCACCTCTCCTCATCACCTGCCCCTCTCTACTCATCCCACCTCTCCTCATCACCCGCCCCTCTCTACTCATCCCACCTCTCCTCATCACCTGCCCCTCTCTGCCCACCCCATCTCTCCTCATCACCTGCCCCTCTCTGCCCACCCCATCTCTCCTCATCACCTGCCCCTCTCTCCCCATCCCACCTCTCATCATCACCTGCCCCTCTCTCCCCATCCCACCTCTCCTCATCACCTGCCCCTCTCCGCCCATCCCACCTCTCCTCATCACCTGCTCCTCTCTACCCATCCCACCTCTCCTCATCACCTGCCCCTCTCTACCCATCCCACCTCTCCTCATCACCTGCCCCTCTCTACCCATCCCACCTCTCCTCATCACCTGCTCCTCTCTACCCATCCCACCTCTCCTCATCACCTGCCCCTCTCTACCCATCCCACCTCTCAACATCACCTGCCCCTCTCTACCCATCCCACCTCTCCTCATCACCTGCCCCTCTCTACCCATCCCACCTCTCCTCATCACCTGCCCCTCTCTACCCATCCCACCTCTCAACATCACCTGCCCCTCTCTACCCATCCCACCTCTCCTCATCACCTGCCCCTCTCTACCCATCCCACCTCTCCTCATCACCTGCCCCTCTCTGCCCATCCCACCTCTCCTTATCACCTGCCCCTCTCTACCCATCCCACCTCTCAACATCACCTGCCCCTCTCTACCCATCCCACCTCTCCTCATCACCTGCCCCTCTCTACCCATCCCACCTCTCCTCATCACCTGCCCCTCTCTACCCATCCCACCTCTCAACATCACCTGCCCCTCTCTACCCATCCCACCTCTCCTCATCACCTGCCCCTCTCTACCCATCCCACCTCTCCTCATCACCTGTCCCTCTCCACCCATCCCACCTCTCCTCATCACCTGCCCCTCTCTGCCCATCCCACCTCTCCTCATCACCTGCCCCTCTCCGCCCATCCCACCTCTACTCTTCACCTGCTCCGCTTTACCCATCCCACCTCTCCTTATCACCTGCCCCTCTCTACCCATCCCACCTCTCAACATCACCTGCCCCTCTCTCCCCATCACCTGCCCCTCTCTGCCCATCCCACCTCTCCTTATCACCTGCCCCTCTCTACCCATCCCACCTCTCAACATCACCTGCCCCTCTCTACCCATCCCACCTCTCCTCATCACCTGCCCCTCTCCACCCATCCCACCTCTCCTTATCACCTGCCCCTCTTTCCCCATCACCTGCTCCTCTCTCCCCATCCCACCTCTCCTCATCACCTGCCCCTCTCTACCCATCCCACCTCTCCTCATCACCTGCCCCTCTCTACCCATCCCACCTCTCCTCATCACCTGCCCCTCTCCACCCATCCCACCTCTACTCTTCACCTGCCCCTCTCTACCCATCCCACCTCTCCTCATCACCTGCCCCTCTCTACCCATCCCACCTCTCCTCATCACCTGCCCCTCTCCACCCATCCCACCTCTACTCTTCACCTGCCCCTCTCTACCCATCCCACCTCTCCTCATCACCTGCCCCTCTCTACCCATCCCACCTCTCCTCATCGCCTGCCCCTCTCTACCCATCCCACCTCTCCTCATCACCTGCCCCTCTCTGCCCATCCCACCTCTCCTCATCACCTGCCCCTCTCTGCCCATCCCACCTCTCCTCATCACCTGCCCCTCTCTGCCCATCCCACCTCTCCTCATCACCTGCCCCTCTCCGCTCATCCCACCTCTACTCTTCACCTGCTCCGCTTTACCCATCCCACCTCTCCTTATCACCTGCCCCTCTCTGCCCATCCCACCTCTCCTCATCGCCTGCCCCTCTCTACCCATCCCACCTCTCCTCATCGCCTGCCCCTCTCTACCCATCCCACCTCTCCTCATCACCTGCCCCTCTCTGCCCATCCCACCTCTCCTTATCACCTGCCCCTCTCTACACATCCCATCTCTCCTCATCACCTGCCAATTATGCCCAGGACAGGCGCTGAGAGGCACTAAATATTGTGCCCAGGACAGGCGCTGAGAGGCACTAAATATTGTGCCCAGGACAGATGCTGACAGGCAATAAATATTGTGCCCAGGACAGATGCTGACAGGCAATAAATATTGTGCCCAGGACAGAGACTGACAGGAACTAAATATTATGCCCAGGACAGACGCTGACAGGAACTAAATATTGTGCCCAGGACAGACTGACAGGAACTAAATATTGTGCCCAGGACAGATGCTGACAGGCAATAAATATTGTGCCCAGGACAGATGCTGACAGGAACTAAATATTGTGCCCAGGACAGAGACTGACAGGAACTAAATATTGTGCCCAGGACAGAGACTGACAGGAACTAAATATTGTGCCCAGGACAGATGCTGACAGGCACTAAATATTGTGCCCAGGACAGACGCTGACAGGAACTAAATATTGTGCCCAGGACAGACTCTGACAGGAACTAAATATTGTGCCCAGGACAGATGCTGACAGGCACTAAATATTGTGCCCAGGACAGACGCTGACAGGAACTAAATATTGTGCCCAGGACAGACGCTGACAGGAACTAAATATTGTGCCCAGGACAGAGACTGACAGGAACTAAATATTGTGCCCAGGACAGAGACTGACAGGAACTAAATATTGTGCCCAGGACAGATGCTGACAGGAAATAAATATTGTGCCCAGGACAGAGACTGACAGGAACTAAATATTGTGCCCAGGACAGATGCTGACAGGCAATAAATATTGTGCCCAGGACAGAGGCTGACAGGCAATAAATATTGTGCCCAGGACAGAGGCTGACAGGCAATAAATATTGTGCCCAGGACAGAGACTGACAGGAACTAAATATTGTGCCCAGGACAGATGCTGACAGGAACTAAATATTGTGGCCAGGACAGAGACTGACAGGAACTAAATATTGTGCCCAGGACAGAGACTGACAGGAACTAAATATTGTGCCCAGGACAGATGCTGACAGGAACTAAATATTGTGGCCAGGACAGAGACTGACAGGAACTAAATATTGTGCCCAGGACAGAGACTGACAGGAACTAAATATTGTGCCCAGGACAGATGCTGACAGGAACTAAATATTGTGCCCAGGACAGACACTAAATATTGTGCCCAGGACAGATGCTGACAGGAACTAAATATTGTGCCCAGGACAGATGCTGACAGGCAATAAATATTGTGCCCAGGACAGAGGCTGACAGGCAATAAATATTGTGTCCAGGACAGAGACTGACAGGAACTAAATATTGTGCCCAGGACAGAGACTGACAGGAACTAAATATTGTGCCCAGGACAGAGACTGACAGGAACTAAATACTGTGCCCAGGACAGGTGCTGACAGGCAATAAATATCGTGTCCAGGAAAAACGCTGACAGGCACTAAATATTGTGCCCAGGACAGAGACTGACAGGCACTAAATATTGTGCCCAGGACAGACGCTGACAGGAACTAAATATTGTGCCCAGGACAGACTCTGACAGGAACTAAATATTGTGCCCAGGACAGATGCTGACAGGCACTAAATATTGTGCCCAGGACAGACGCTGACAGGAACTAAATATTGTGCCCAGGACAGACGCTGACAGGAACTAAATATTGTGCCCAGGACAGAGACTGACAGGAACTAAATATTGTGCCCAGGACAGAGACTGACAGGAACTAAATATTGTGCCCAGGACAGATGCTGACAGGAAATAAATATTGTGCCCAGGACAGAGACTGACAGGAACTAAATATTGTGCCCAGGACAGATGCTGACAGGCAATAAATATTGTGCCCAGGACAGAGGCTGACAGGCAATAAATATTGTGCCCAGGACAGAGGCTGACAGGCAATAAATATTGTGCCCAGGACAGAGACTGACAGGAACTAAATATTGTGCCCAGGACAGAGACTGACAGGAACTAAATATTGTGCCCAGGACAGGTGCTGACAGGAACTAAATATTGTGGCCAGGACAGAGACTGACAGGAACTAAATATTGTGCCCAGGACAGAGACTGACAGGAACTAAATATTGTGCCCAGGACAGATGCTGACAGGAACTAAATATTGTGCCCAGGACAGACACTAAATATTGTGCCCAGGACAGATGCTGACAGGAACTAAATATTGTGCCCAGGACAGATGCTGACAGGCAATAAATATTGTGCCCAGGACAGAGGCTGACAGGCAATAAATATTGTGTCCAGGACAGAGACTGACAGGAACTAAATATTGTGCCCAGGACAGAGACTGACAGGAACTAAATATTGTGCCCAGGACAGAGACTGACAGGAACTAAATACTGTGCCCAGGACAGGTGCTGACAGGCAATAAATATCGTGTCCAGGAAAAACGCTGACAGGCACTAAATATTGTGCCCAGGACAGAGACTGACAGGCAATAAATATTGTGCCCAGGACAGATACTGACAGGAACTAAATATTGTGCCCAGGACAGAGACTGACAGGAACTAAATATTGTGCCCAGGACAGACGCTGACAGGAACTAAATATTGTGCCCAGGACAGAGACTGACAGGCAATAAATATTGTGCCCAGGACAGATACTGACAGGCAATAAATATTGTGCCCAGGACAGAGACTGACAGGCAATAAATATTGTGCCCAGGACAGAGACTGACAGGAACTAAATATTGTGCCCAGGACAGAGACTGACAGGAACTAAATATTGTGCCCAGGACAGAGACTGACAGGAACTAAATATTGTGCCCAGGACAGACGCTGACAGGAACTAAATATTGTGCCCAGGACAGAGACTGACAGGAACTAAATCCAGGACAGATGCTGACACTAAATATGGTTTCCAGGATAGGTGCTGATAGACACAACATATTAAGCCCAGGACAGACGCTGACAGGCACTAAATATTACGATGTGGGCCGCAGGCCTTGTGTTTGTCACCAGTGTCCTGGGGGGTTCGGTGCACCGATAAGGGCAGAGCAGCTGCCATTATTAAAGTGGACATCCAATCAAAAACGTGCATGGAGGCGAGAAAACCTTCTTGAGGGTCAACGAAGGAATAGGCAGAACAGCTGCTGTTAAAGCAGACCTCCACCCTGAATAAGAGCCTATCTTATATGTTTCCCCCCCCCCCCCCCGTACATACAGATTTCCCACATTAATCCGGACCTTCACCCTGAATAAGAGCCTATCTTATATGTTCCCCCACTCTGTACATACAGATTGCTCACATTAAAAATCATCCTACCTGCATGTTATGATCCTTTAAACATCCAAGATGGCGGCTCATGGAACATCAGGCAGCCTGCAAACAGGAAGTGTCTTCTGACTGTGCTGCTCTGCTTTCTGGGATTGCTTACCTTTTCCTGACCCCAGCTCTGCTCTGTCTGTGCAAAGCACAGCTATAACCCGCCCCCCTGTACTTTTCACCCTTCTCCTCTCATCATTATGTGATGCTTCGGAGTCAAGATGGCGGCGCCCATATCCTAGAGTCCTCAACAGAGTTTCAGCCCAGTGGGGGAAAGAATAAAAAGTGACTAAAATCTTAGAATATATTAATTTTAGATGCTGGGTAATAGTTTTTTAAAGGTTTGGGCTTTTCATTAAATCATGGTGGACCTCCAATCGAAAAGGACTGCCCGCCCCCTGCGGCTCATGCCCTCCTTCAGTGATTTTTAATTAGAGGTCCGCTTTAACAACTTCAGCAGCTCTGCCCGATCTGTGACCCTCCAGAAGCTTCTCTGACCACACTGACCCCATGTTGCTTCCTAAATGCTAAAAAAAAGCTTCCAGCTCACAGCTAGGACATGGGTGTCACTGGTATAATAATGAGGACTCCCCCCTCCTCACTGGCCCTCCATTGTTCTGCTGAGTAGCATATAATGTCTGCCATACCCGCACTTACCAGCCTTCTCCCACACCGGAAGTACACCTCCTACCATCGCCCGCCTTCGTCGATAATCCTTGTTGCCACAGCAACCTCTGCCGCTTCCCGCCTCACCTCAGTGCGCCGGGAGTCGGCGGCCATTTTCGTGTAGCGCCAACTCGCCTCTCACACCTCACACAGGGCTTAACTCGGGGGCTTGTTGTAAGTGGAATTCCAAAACAAAAATTCATGTCGCCGATATAAAAATACATCGTTACCCATATAAATGTCGCTGTGCAGCTGAATCCGAAGTTGTCCTCAGTGATGGAAGCCGCCATGTTGGTGTAGCCCATCTACTTTGTCCTCTAAAGCGAAGGATTAGCGGGCCTAGATTTTTTTCTCACAAATTTAGGTCAGTTTGTATCATACCTCCCAAGTGTCCCTGATTTGAAGGGACTGTCCCACTTTTGAGGCCATGTCCCCCTGCTCCTTGTTGTTCTCCTTTGCCCCTCTTTGAGGTGTAAAATGCAGATTTGCATTAATAAATGATTCATTTACCTATTTAAAGTGTTTATATTGTTTTAACTGTTATAATCTATCTCCTATCCATCCCTCATTGAGGGGGTGTGGCCTAATTTAACAAATGTCCCTCTTTCTCACCCTGAAAAGGTGGTATGTCAGTTTGCATGGGGAGACACAAAGCAGGGGTTCTGGATTTGGGCTGCCTGGCTGTGTGTCTGTATAAAAACTCCTCTTTGCGGTGATCCCACAGCACATGTGTGGGCCGCCGCCGATCAGCGCCGCCTAACACTATTCAGACTTTACTAGCCGCGCTGATGTCAGAGCAGCGTAGTAACACTGAATGGAGCGCGCGCCTATGGCCGCATTTCTGTGCCAAACATTCAGAAATGCCTGTGCAGGTACCCGCCTCAGATTTTGCCCCCCTTCGAGGTCCCTCTATGTTAAAGTGGATCAAAAACAGCTCCAGGGCCACCTGATTTCTCTTATAGGGGTATTCCAATTTGTGATGCCCCACTGTGTAAAACCCCCTGGATCCCCAGTAAAAGTTGCCGATCGGACGGGGCATTAGCGGGCCAGGGTCACGCTCCAGGTGCGTGCACACGCCATCTATATGTACATTTCGCCAAGTCTACAAAGAATGAACCGCACCAGTATCAATAATAATTGGTGTGCACACGCCCGAGTACCCACTTATACAAGGGCCTACTGAACAAAAACAAGGCGGGGGTTCCCACGATCCCCCAAAAAATACCCGGGCAAAGAAAGTGGCACCACTGGCATATAAAAAGTATCAAAAGATGCCAACCTATATAGACACTTTTAAAGTGGACCAACACCCAGGATTTTGACTATACTGGGTATTGGTCCACTTCCACGGGGCACCCCGATCGTGGGTGCTCGCTGTGTGAAACCCCCCAGAAAAAGAAAGAAAGCCCCGAAAACTCACCTGACCCCGCTCCCACGTGACCCGCTCATCCAATCGCTGTCGACGGACAACGAGAGGCAGCGACGGACAAGCTGAGCGCGGGCCGCCGCCTCCCGGGCGTCCCTCCTACAGGGAGCGCGCCCGCGCCGGCCATTCACAAACGGCCGACGCGGGTGCGCGCATGCGTCGCTGGAACGAGGTGAAGGTAGAATTTGTGGGGGTTCGGGGGGTTTCACACAGTGGGGCGGAGGGTGTTGGTCCACTTTAAGACAATCTAAAAACATAAACACAAAAGACACACCAGGGGGCGCCAGCACGATGTCCTCATAATAAATGTACTTTCTCACAATATCCCTACATCCTACCCTAAAATTCCCAGATAGTCAATTCAGTGCAAAAAATCATCCAATATAATAAAACTAAGAAATAATAAAAAGAGAGACTGTCTCAATGCTGAAGTGCCAAATGTATCAAGGACCAGCCGGGATAGGATAAGTTGCATACATATAAAGTAATGACACAATTAAAAAAGGATATTAGGGAAAAACCAGACAAATCACCGCCAACGCGCGTCGTGTCCCCCTCAACGTCACTTCAACAGGGCGAGAGATTAAATTTCGCCAAGAAACGGGGGATCTCAGGGTAAAGTGGACCGAAACCAAGCTGGATCGGCCTGGGTATCTATAAGATTCCCAGGCCGATCTATTCCCTCCAACCGGGGCAAAATCAGGATGCCCCGCTGCGTGAAACCCCCCCCAGGTCGCCCGCTACACTTAGCTTACTTCCCGGACGCATGCGCAAGCCGCAGCCACATCCCCGCTATCCCTAAGCAGGATGCATGCCCGCACCGGCCATTTGTGAATGGAGCCGCTGAGCTAAGACGTTGGGTTAGACATCCATAGATCAGCGGCTCCAAATGTGCTGATTGGACGAGTGGCCGCGCATGCGCCGTAGGAGTTGATGTTGGCGATCTGGGGGGGGTTTCACGTTTTGGTCCACTTTAACCTCCAGATAACCCTACCAAGTAGCGCCGTTCACACCATGAAGTAAGAATAACTCAATATCTATTCAATAAGAAAGCTAAACAAACAGGACATATTAAAATACATATAAGACACAATCAATGATCTGGATAATAAGGGCTATTTATTTATTAATTCATAATAATAATAAAAGCATATTCGTGCTGTCTGTAGTGATATACAACTGATAATATTGAAGCTGTGCAAAGTTACAAGTAAAGCTATGTATCCAATCAAATAAAGTGCAACAATGTAAAGTGACAGTGCGCTAATGCAGTAAACATACAAAAGACCAATGTAAGAAAAAGTGCTGCAAGAGGAATCAATGTAAAATGACATCACCATATTATCATGCCCAAATCCAAAATGACAGTTGCACTCTTACCACATGATTGGTGGGTGGCAGGTAAGCGGAGGCACCGCAGAAAATCCATGTCCAAAATAACCAGCACACCATAGGTTTAAAGTGGACCAACACCCACCGCTGATCGGCCTGGGAATCTTATAGATTCCCAGGCCGATCAGCTCCCTCCCCGCGGGGCATCCGAAATCAGCATTAAACCCCCCTGGACGCCCACAAATCCTACCTTCTCCTTGTTCCAACGGCGCATGCGCGGGCCGCCGCTCCCTCTCGCGCTTCCCTCCAGCAGGGCGCGCACCCGCGCTGGCCGTTTGTGAATGGCCGGCGCGGGCGCGGTCCCTGTAAGAGGCAGCGGCGGGCGCGCTCAGCTTGTCCGTCGGCGGTGATTGGAGGAGCGCTTGTGCATGCTCCGTAGGAGCTGGGTGAGGTGAGTTTTTTGGGGCTTTCTGGGGGGTTTCACACAGCGGTGTGCCCCACGGAAGTGGACCAACACCCAGGATAGTGAAAATCCTGGGTGTTGGTCCACTTTAAAGTTGCATAATGTTCATTATCAAAAGGTAAACAAATAAATCCACGTCCTTAATCAAGATTAAATCATGGCCGACGTTTCGGGGGTGCATTATCATGCCCAAATCCAGTCAAAGTAAGGCTATATGTAAATAGCCGGCATGGGCACACCCCCAGCTAGAGGCGAGCAGGGATGTGGCGGTGGGCGGGCTCGGCTCCAATCAGGCCTTAGCCAGCGAGACCTCTTGTGGCTAGGAGAAGCCATGCTGCCTTGAGAAAGTGAGTTTATTCTGTCACGAAATGCGTTGGCTTCTCTCGGGGGGGGGGGGCTGGATCTATGGACCCTAATTAAATGTAAGATTGATGGTCATTTTTTGTGACATGCGCACGTTTCTTTGATTTATTATAATGAGCACTTTAGTAGGATGATTAGTTGTAAATGGATGCACTTTTTGAGATGCATGTATTATGTATTGATTAATTTATATAGTTACAAACTCAAGCATAAAATTGATCAACTAGAATAGGTTTTCTTATGTAGAAGTAGGTCCAGCACCCCCTGGTGGTTGATCATACTCAGGGAATGTTGAATAAATGATGTAGTTTAAATAAAATCATATATTTTTGTACCTATGTGGTAGTGCAATTGTCAGTCCTTGACTAGAGTGTATTCCCCTTTTTGGGGGGTCCTGTGGTTGGCCTTATTTTCTTAATCTCAATTATTGGGGGATATTGGTCAGTCGGCAGTGCACACCCGTCATATTAGCTTCATGATTTTTGTTTGGTGGCGCCCCATCTTAAAGTGGACCAACACCCAGGGGGGAGCTATAAGATTCCTGGGCCGATCAGATCCCTCCCTGCGGGGCATCTGAAATCGGGATGTCCCGCGGGGTGAAACCCCCCAGGAAGCCCACAATCCTACCTTCTCCCCGTTCCAGCGGCGCATGCGCGTCTGCTTGTCCGTCGCTGCCTCCCGCTTGTCCGTCGGCGGGGATTGGCTGCAGCGGTCACGTGGGAGCGGGGTGAGGCGAGTTTTCGGGGCTTTCTGGGGGGTTTCACACAGCGGGGCACCCCCGATCGGGGTGCCCCACCGAAGTGGACCAAAACCCAGGATAGTCAAAATCCTAGGAGAAGCCAAATAGAGCAGAGAGAGCTGATTGGCTGCGTGTCCACATGTGTGTCGTTGGATGAGCAGACAGGTAAGCTTTCCAGGGGATCTGGGGGTTCTCACACAGCGGGACATCCTGTACCTGGATGCCCTGGGGGAAAGCACCAAATCTCGGGATCATGGGTTTTGGTTCACTTTAAAACCCCTGGAACACTGGGTCTCCTTATGTCTACTCAGCGTTATCCCACGTGGCATGTGCGGGCTTTCCTCCATTCAAACAATGAATGGTAGAGCAGTGTCAAGCATCCCTGTGGATACTTCCCCCTGGCTGTGCAGACCTATGCCAGCCATTCAGATAGGCCTAGTTGGCTCCAATGTCCCCTTATGCCCTGTGGGTTGTTGGAAAGGTACTATTTCAGGTGAACCAGGGGGAAGTGGAGTTGGGGTTCACATTTTGGGGCATCCCCCACAGAGAGGATGAGTGCACTAAAGCACAAGATTTTGGTCATCCCGGGTTTTGGTGTTGATCCTTATTTGGGATACCCCACTGTATCAAACCCCCCCGTGGCCAAAACTCATTTTTCTGACTCCGTAGTGCATGTGCGGGCTCTCGTCTGATGAGCGCTGTATGACATGTTAATACACAGCATACACGCATAGCCCAGCATAGAGCCCCGCATTCTCAGTCTACTGCCATTAGTCTATCTGAATAATCGGGCACCAGCTGATCCCATGGTGCATGTGCGGGCTCTCGTCTGATGAGCGATGTATGCCATGTTAATACACAGCATACACGCATAGCCCAGCATAGAGCCCCGCATTCTCAGTCTACTGCCATCAGTCTATCTGGATAGCCGGGCACCAGCTGATCCCATGGTGCATGTGTGGGCTCTCGTCTGATGAGCGCTGTATGCCATGTTAATACACAGCTTACACGCCTAGCCCAGCATAGAGCCCCGCATTCTCAGTCTACTGCCATTAGTCTATCTGAATAATCGGGCGCCAGCTGATCCCATGGTGCATGTGCGGGCTCTCGTCTGATGAGCACTGTATGCCATGTTAATAACCATATAGACATAGCCCAGGATTGAGTGCCCACATTCTCGGTCTACTCCTGGCCGACTTGTGTGCTTCCGTGGCGGTCTGTCTGGATAGCTGGGAACCAGCCGATTCCATGGTGCATGTGTGGACTCTGGTCTGATGAGCACTGTAGGCCATGTTGTTAAAACACAGCACACAGGCATAGCCCAGAGCACCGCATTCTCACTCCATTGCCATCAGTCTATCTAAATAGCCAGGTGCTGGCTGATGCCATGGTGCATGTGCCAACTCTTGTCTCCTGAGCGCTGTATGCCATGTTAATACACAGAATACAGGCATAGGCCAGCATAGAGCGCCTGCATTCTCAGTCTACTCCTGGCCGACTTGTGTGCTTCCGTGTTGGTCTATCCGGATAGCTGTGTCGCAGACATCGACCATCTTTGATTATGTAATTTAAAGATACACTCACATACACACAGACACACATACACACAGACACTCATACACACATACACTCATACACACATACACTCATACACACAGACACTCATACACACAGACACTCATACACACATACACTCATACACACATACACTCATACACACATACACTCATACACACAGACACTCAGACACACAGACACTCATACACACATACACTCATACACACATACACACAGACACACAGACACTCAGACACACATACACACAGACACACATACACTCATACACACAGACACTCATACACACATACACTCAGACACACATACACTCATACACACATACACTCATACACACAGACACTCAGACACACATACACTCATACACACAGACACTCAGACACACATACACACAGACACACATACACTCATACACACAGACACTCAGACACACATACACACAGACACACATACACTCATACACACATACACTCATACACACATACACTCAGACACACATACACTCATACACACATACACTCATACACACAGACACTCAGACACACATACACTCATACACACAGACACTCAGACACACATACACACAGACACACATACACTCATACACACATACACTCATACACACAGACACTCATACACACAGACACTCAGACACACATACACTCATACACACAGACACTCAGACACACATACACTCAGACACACATACACTCATACACACATACACTCATACACTCATACACACAGACACTCAGACACACATACACTCATACACACAGACACTCAGACACACATACACTCATACACACAGACACTCAGACACACATACACACAGACACACATACACTCATACACACATACACTCATACACACAGACACTCAGACACACATACACTCATACACACAGACACTCATACACACAGACACTCATACACACAGACACTCATACACACATACACTCATACACACATACACTCATACACACATACACTCATACACACAGACACTCAGACACACATACACTCATACACACAGACACTCAGACACACATACACACAGACACACATACACTCATACACACAGACACTCAGACACACATACACACAGACACACATACACTCATACACACATACACTCATACACACAGACACTCAGACACACATACACTCATACACACAGACACTCAGACACACATACACTCATACACACAGACACTCATACACACATACACTCATACACACATACACACATACACTCATACACACAGACACTCAGACACACATACACTCATACACACAGACACTCAGACACACATACACTCATACACACAGACACTCATACACACATACACTCATACACACAGACACTCATACACACATACACTCATACACACATACACTCATACACACATACACTCATACACACAGACACTCAGACACACATACACTCATACACACAGACACTCAGACACACATACACACAGACACACATACACTCATACACACAGACACTCAGACACACATACACACAGACACACATACACTCATACACACATACACTCATACACACAGACACTCAGACACACATACACTCATACACACAGACACTCAGACACACATACACTCATACACACAGACACTCATACACACATACACTCATACACACATACACACATACACTCATACACACAGACACTCAGACACACATACACTCATACACACAGACACTCAGACACACATACACTCATACACACAGACACTCATACACACATACACTCATACACACAGACACTCATACACACATACACTCATACACACATACACTCATACACACATACACTCATACACACAGACACTCAGACACACATACACTCATACACACAGACACTCAGACACACATACACACAGACACACATACACTCATACACACAGACACTCAGACACACATACACACAGACACACATACACTCATACACACATACACTCATACACACAGACACTCAGACACACATACACTCATACACACAGACACTCAGACACACATACACACAGACACACAGACACTCATACACACATACACTCATACACACAGACACTCATACACACATACACTCATACACACATACACTCATACACACAGACACTCATACACACATACACTCATACACACAGACACTCATACACACATACACTCATACACACATACACTCATACACACATACACTCATACACACAGACACTCATACACACATACACTCATACACACAGACACTCATACACACATACACACATACACTCATACACACATACACTCATACACACAGACACTCATACACACATACACTCATACACACAGACACTCATACACACAGACACTCATACACACATACACTCATACACACAGACACTCATACACACATACACTCAGACACACATACACTCATACACACAGACACTCAGACACACATACACTCAGACACACAGACACTCATACACACATACACTCAGACACACATACACTCATACACACAGACACTCATACACTCATACACACAGACACTCATACACACATACACTCATACACACAGACACTCATACACACATACACTCAGACACACAGACACTCAGACACACATACACTCAGACACACATACACTCATACACACAGACACTCATACACACATACACTCAGACACACATACACTCATACACACAGACACTCATACACACATACACTCATACACACAGACACTCATACACACATACACTCAGACACACAGACACTCAGACACACATACACACGCTTTCTTATCCTAGACCTAGGCCATGTTGTCCTCTGTTGTCCTCTTCTTAGGCCTTGGACCTTTATTTTTATAGTCAAGTGTAATTGTATTACAGTTCCATATCAGGAAATGATGGTCTCATCCAATCACAATACAAGGCTTTTTACATCCATATACATATAACATATAACATACAGCGTTCTACTAGTGTGTAAGCTATTCCAAGAGGGAGGCTATTTTTACAGAACAACTGTTCTGCCGATGTGGAACCCGAAACAAGCTACACATGGAGTAACCCCCTGGGGATAGCCTATGGAGTACACTTGTCACAGTGTATGGCTCGAGGGTTTGGTGGCTGGTAGTCTTGACCCCAGGGCTAGTTAACCATTGCAGTTCCCACTGTATCCTAGTCAAGGCACCCACTGAAGAAAGCAATGCCAGGGTTCGGATAAACAACGTTGCTTTTATTGCTGGAACAAGTGTCCAAGTAAATGTCCTTTCCTCTGGATGCAACCAGGGTAACTTTAGTGACTTTAAACAGGACTTTAGTGGTTACTGATGCAGAGTGAGAGAGTCTATGCTGAAGCCTTAGGGCTGTAGAGGTGCTGGGAATAGTAATACTAGCTGGGGATGACGTTAGAAGACTTTAGAAGAGTTTACAGACCTGATCCTGTAGATCGAGATTCCCACCGCAAGGGCACAGGTAGAGACGACTTGAGTTACTTAACTTGAGAATTACTGAACATGAAGCTGCTCTCGTACACGGTGACCGCATAGAGGCGCGTGGACTACTAGCATGGAAGCTAGACTAGTTTTGGTCGCTGGCGGGTGACCCTCAAATTCCAGACGATCCAGACAGTAGGCTTCTTACACAATAAAGTTATCCTACTGAGGTAGAACTGTCCTGTGAACATCCTTGGGTGACTGGTTACAGGTGGAGATGAGTAGGAGAATAAGGCTGACATAGGCCTAAGCCTGAAGTAGGTTTATTGGAGAAAGCTGGGACACACATGCAGCCAGCTCAGAGGCTGGAGCTGCTCTCCCTCCACAGGGTTTTTCCCCTCTAGACCAACAGGGGCTGGCTGGAGGAAACTGGCTCCCTCTGCCCTGCCATTGGTTGGCATGGTCAGGTGACAGAGGAGTCATAGACTTCACTCTGCATCAGCTTAAATGACAGTTGGAGGAACAAATAAACACTTTACAATATGTGGTGTAGGTCTAACATGTAATGACAATTATGTGACCACTAGGGGCAAACTTGAGACAATACTTACAATTGCATGGCACATGTATCTCAAGCACTGTGGTGAAACTGTGACAAACACTCAGCTGTGAAGCAGCTGTTGCAGCATTCAGTGCTGGCCACTGCACACATACATTCAGCTTCAGTTTCAAGGACTCTCTGCTGACCAGAATTATATATATTTAATTGAATTGAATTGAAACTAGATTTGATCAGATATGATCAGATTGAATGAATGTTAAGTGGATTTGGTCAAATTTGTAAATCCCTTAACAGCTGGGCGCCAGCCGATTCCATGGTGCATGTGCAAAGTCTTTAGACAAAAAAGACATTTACTTGACCATATACTGACTGGATGAGCACATCCCACCTTCCTTTTTGCATGTGCAGGCTCATCTGATGAGCGCTGTATGCCATGGTATTACACAGCATACAGGCATAGCCCAGTATAGAGCGCCGCATTCTCAGTCTACTGCCATTAGTCTATCTGAATAGTCGGACATCAGACGATTCCATGGTGCATGTGCGGACTCTTGTTTGATAAGCACTGTATGCCATGTTGTTATAGGCCTAGCCCAGCATAGAGCGCCTGCATTCTCAGTCTACTCCCGTCAGTCTATCTGGATAGCCGGGCACCAGCTGATCCCATGGTGCATGTGCGGGCTCTCGTTTGATGAGCACTGTATGCCATGTTAATACACAGCATACAGGCCTAGCCCAGCATGGAGCGCCCGCATTCTCAGTCTACTGCCATCAGTCTATCTGAATAGCTGGGTACCAAAGTTCGCCTCAGCCGAGAGGTTCCTGGGGATGTGGGCACTATGGGATGTGAGGAAGTATAGCAGGGATCCTAGTGTAGGTTACACACAGCGGGCATCCCAAACAGAGAGGTAGGGAATCATCCAGCCATAGAGTCTTTTACACTCCATGGCCAGCCGGGGTTTTGGTCCTCTTAAGGTGGACCAAAACCCAGGATTTTGAAGGGTTTTGGTCCTTTCCCCCGGGGATGCCACACTGCGTGAAACCCCCCAGATCGCCGAAGCCAACTCACCTCTTCCCAGTCCTACGACGCATGCACGGCCGCTGGTCCAATCAGCACGCTCGGAGCTGCTGACGTCACATAGTCTAAGTCTTAGTCTAAGACCAGCGGCTCCGAGCATGCTGCCAGCCACACCCCCCGCTTCCCTCTAACATGGAGCGTGCCCGCGCCGGCCATTCACAAAGGCCTGGCCTGCTAGAGGGATAGCGGGGATGCGGCTCGTGCACCAGGAAACAAGGTAAGTGTATGGGGTGACCTGGGGGGCTTCACACAGAGGGGCATCCCTATTTTGGATAGGCCTGCAAATCTTAAAGATTCCTGGGCTGATCGCAGTGGGTTTTGGTCCACTTTAAAAACTATGGGGGTGAAAATTCAGGTGGTGTATGACCTGATTTAGGCATCTAATCGAATAGCTGACCACATGCGAGATGGAAGAAACGTGTGACCTCCTGGAATGACTTGGCGGCTGCTGATTTGTTCGCAGTAGTGGAGGGCAAAGCATTTTGGGAAAGGTCGCGCATTCCCGTCCTCAGTGGCAGCAGATCCAGTTTGGTTTACCCAGGATCCAGAAAATCCATGAAAATTTGGTGCATCACAAATTGGTCTGTGAATCTATGTGGAACCTTCATGTACTCACCTCGGCCTGTGATCCCATGGTGCATGTGTGGCTCTGCCCCAGGTTTCTTGCTGTGCACACCTAGGCCAAGACGCATGCCCTGCAGGGCTGGCGTCAGCCCCCGGCAAGGCGGGGCAGCTGCCGGGGGCCCCACCCTCTAGGGGGTCCCACTGACAGGGCCAAGCTTTGAGGTGTGCAACAGCGCTTAACTGGCGGCGGACTTTGGCTGCTAAAGGAGGAATGTCTAATGGAACTGTTGGTATCCCAATTTGGTCTCTGCTGGTGAGATCCCCTTGCATACCCTCTGGGATTACCTTGATGTTTCCATCTATAGAGGCGACTGTGGAGAGCATCGGCCCGGTCCCTATCTAATTTGTGTTTTTTATTGGTGAATATCTCTTTTTCATATTTGTCCATATCTTTGTTTATGGACTCATGAATCGATTGTAGATCTTCTTGGGATAATTGGGCCTCCAGACCTTTGTATAGGTCTTGTAGCTCTAATTTGACCTTACTCAGGAGCTTCTTGTCCTCTCTGATCAACATGTCGATCAGGGAGAAAGAACACTGTGTTAGATGTGCTTCCCATTCCGTTCTAAAATCCTCGGTCACTTCCCATGTGGGAAAAATTTGAACCCGGAGGCCACGTGGTATAAGTTTTTCTTCTTTGTAAATTTCCAAGCTATGGATGTTCCACCATAGTCTCAGATAATTTCGTCTGGCACATAATGATGCTTTTATTGGATTGACATTTGGATGTGTATTTGATTAAATAATTGATTGGCCAACATTACAGCCCCAAGATCCTCCCCACTTCTTGGGTTTTTATTATATGTTTTTTAACTGTATGTATGTAGTATTGTTTGTATGTAGGACTATATGAGTGTACTCTATTTCTTTAATAAATTTGGATTCATGATTACAGGAGTGTGCAACTAGTTTTGTGGACCTATAGGTGGGCTAGCCTTGGAGTCCCACTTGGTTTTTAGGGACATACAAAAGGTAAGTAGGAGTTGGGGGGGTGTGGACCAGGAAGATTGGGAAGAAGCGGTAGATAACCTATACTGCTCTGTTATAGATGCTAGAGATAGGCTGATCCAGGCCAAATGGCTTCATCAGGTGTATCTGACCCCAGTTAGGTTGAAAAGGATGGGCTTAGCAGAGACAGACCTTTGCCCTAGGTGCAACGCCGGTGTCGGCTCTTTGCTGCACATGATCTGGGAGTGTCCAATTATTTCTGCATTCTGCGATGGGGTGTCCAACTTTGTCTCGACCTCCATGGGCCTCCCTGTGAGGAAGTCAGCGTCCCTATGTCTATTAAGTGTGGTAGAACCCATGTTGGATGATGGCCCGCAAAAAATCCTGTTGCGTCTACTAATGTTTTATGCGAGGAAATGCCTTCTTTTAAACTGGAAGCATCCAAACAAACCCAGTCTTTCAGATTGGAAGAGTTTGATAAACGGTAAATTGATTCTATATAAGATGACCTACCGGGCCAGGGGATGTCCAGACAAATTTGATCGAGTATGGGGAACGTGGCTTAATACCCCCAACTCCGCTAGTGGCTAGGGACTACTGGTGGCGCACCCTCCAGGGCTAAACTGTATCTTCCATAAGATGAGCTCAATTAAGCAGGTGAGACTGAGAGAGTGTGAATGTGGTGTGCATAATGGCTGGTGTGTATGTATGTTGCTACGGGTGGTTACAATTGTAGTTGTAATTGTAGTATAATAGTGGCAATATTGTGATTGTAATTGTATTGTTTTATAGTACAATTTGAAAAGCATAAATAAAAACTTAAAAAAAAAAAAGTAGGAGTTGGGGGGGGGGGGGGTTAATCAGCCCCTTTTTATTTTAGGTCTGATGTTCCTCTTTAAATGGGTGCCTGCAGTACTGTTGGTTGAAGTTATCATGTAAATGGGGAAGATCCCTGTTGTCCTTGAGCCCTCCTGTGTTTCCCCTCTAGGAGCATGCGTCAGGCAGTTCTCTGCTAAGAGTTTGAGATGGCTGCTTGTTTTATGATTTACTCCTTGATGGATCTGGTAGTGGAGGGACTGATCAGTATCCCACTGGAGGACTCGGCGTCTATTCCTTTACGCGTGAAGAGGGTCCATGGGGTCATGGATCGTTCCATCGTTCCGTATCTGTGACAGACGCTCTGCCTTTTGGATGTCATCACTATTCGATTGCCCACCGGGTCATTCACTGGCCTTTTTCTTAATTAGGTTCCAGACAATGTCATTGTATTTTGATACTGTCACAGGCAATGTCATTGTAGTTTGGATTGTATTACAGACTGCCATTGTGTTGATTGATTACGTCACAGACAATGGCATTGTTCTGATTGATTGTGTTACAGACGTCTATTGTGTTGCTGATTGCGTCACCGGCAGAGTTGAGGGATTGTGTGCCCTGCTGCTATTGGTCGGTGTGTGTGTCATGCAGTTCTCCATCAGGTCCACCTTGCATGGAGACTTGTGTATATAAGGCCTAGAGTGGCACTAATAAAGACACTTCACCTTCACCCTCAATACTGAAGTTCTGTCTCTTATTGGGGGAAACGCTATATTACAATTCCCTAGCCCTTGTAAGGGCTGTTCCTGTTTCCTCACGGACGACTCTGGAATTCCAGCAGCACCTCTTACGATTGGGAAAAGGACGTCTCTGGCGGTGAAGCCCTCCGGCGATAAGGGTTATCGCTACAGTATCCATCTTGATGAAGGCCTAAATCGGTCATTAAGGAAGCCCCCGGCTGTTTGGGGGACATTACATTTCATTTGGAGGTGACCCCATGGGAGCTATCCAACACACGGGGCCCTGCTTTGATAATCTTTTGGACCCCTGATAGAAAAAATATTATATGATCTGCCTTGGCTGCTGATCACGGATGACTGAAGATCTCATTCTGTATGGAGCAAAAGGGCTTGTATTAATCAGAAGCCCTGTATGTAGTTGTGTCTGTGACAATTTAAATAAGTAAATATGTATTTAAATGTGTTATTAACATACCCACTATTCCCTGTTTGTAGATTGATATTAGTTTCTTTTATCCTTTGTATATACTCACACGGTGTTCCTGATCACTCAGCTAGGGCTGGCTCCAGGTTGATGTGGCTGCAAAGAAGGGAATAGTTTCCTCACTCCAATACGTGGGTGCCCGATCCGGGGTGGTCCCAAACCCCAATGGTCCAGAATAGCACAAAGGTTGATGGATCCGCACTCCTTAAATTAAGCTCTTTATTTCAAAAAAATTCTTAAAAGCATCAATGTCTCCAATCAAATCAGAATACTCCAAGTCAGATAAAAATCAATATGGATTCGGGCAGAAGAAAGAAGTGGGGCCCTCTGACGCGTTTCGGGTCCTTCAACGGCCCTTAATCATAGATAGAATTTTTTTGAAATAAAGAGCTTAATTTTTAAGGAGTGCGGATCCATCAACCTTTGTGCTATCCAGGTTGATGTGGGCCCTCGGGCAGGATTGCTCTATTCGACGCATCTGCCCATAAGACACGCCTAGGGTTTAGAGGAGGAAAATAAGAAAAAAATATCCTGAACCGAATACCGAATAGTGTGCCAAAATACACCCTCCTAATCAACCCATGACAGGCAGCATGCAGAATCCACTCCCAATCACACCATGAAAGAGTGTGAAACCCCTCCCCAACACCACATTACAGTTTGCAAAATTCCTCCACAATCGCCCCATTACAAACAGTGTGCAGAGTCCTCACCAATCACCCCATTACAAACAGTGTGCAGAGTCCTCACCAATCACCCCATTACAGACAGTGTGCAGAGTCCTCACCAATCACCCCATTACAGACAGTGTGCAGAGTCCTCACCAATCACCCCATTACAGACAGTGTGCAGAGTCCTCACCAATCACCCCATTACAGACAGTGTGCAGAGTCCTCACCAATCACCCCATTACAGACAGTGTGCAGAGTCCTCACCAATCACCCCATTACAGACAGTGTGCAGAGTCCTCACCAATCACCCCATTACAGACAGTGTGCAGAGTCCTCACCAATCACCCCATTACAGACAGTGTGGAGGGAAGCATCTTCCAAGTCTCTTAATTTGTCCATTCAGGCCTCATAATAAGAAAATAATTGAGTAGACATACAGTCCCAAAAACAGATTATATTGTATTATTGATTATATTATATTGTATTTTAATAATGAATACACTACCATCATCTTGAACATACACAAACTACAAGGTTTACCGTATATACTCGAGTATAGGTCGACCCGAATATAAGCCGAGGCACCTAATTTTAGCACAAAAAACTGGAAAAGTTATTGACTCGAGTATAAGCCGAGGCGGCTTTTTTCAATTGGAATTGGAGTTTATTTGAGGAATCAACGGGCTGATACAGAATTTGGTCTGCTTTACCAGGTGCCTTTGCTTGCAGTCATGAACGCGCTTCCTCAACCATTAGGGCACAGAACTCTACCCTTATGCTTCTGAGCCACTGATGCTTAGCCGTAATAGACGGCACAGACTCATACCTCCCAACTTTTGGAAACAGTAAAGAGGGACATTTTTTGTCATTAAACCACGCCCAAAGTGTCTGGAAAGACCCATCTTTAGCCTCAATAGGTGCCTGATTTCCCTATGTCTAAACGAAGGAAGAGCCGGGTGTCAGCGGGGAGCACCCAGAGTGTCAAGATCCGCCACTACTTCCCCCCTGAGGGACCTTCTAGCGCTGGAGGGAGAGGCAGCAACATGGCGCCTGTAAAGCAGAAGCCGGCGACACGTGCGGCAGCGGGGGCCGGTGGAGAAAGGAGGCGGAGAGAAGCGGAGCCGCCGGAGAGTTACCTGCCGCAGGAGGAGGTAAGCGGCAGCCCCGGCCCCGATCTCCGATGTGGCAACCTATCGAGGAGTAGAGGGGCGGGAGCCCAAAGTAGCGGTGCAGCCGACGGAGGTGGCAGGAGCGGCGAAGGATTGCCGCTGCTCTGCAGTTATACCGGTAATGACAGCGGCTCACGTGGCGGGGCAGGAGAGGGGGGAGAGGCGCCCTGCTAGTAGGCGATCCACCGCGGAGTACACGCCTGCACTTTCCCAGGCAGCAGGCACCAGCAGAAGCCCCGGGAAGTGACAGAGGGTGAGTGCGGGAGCCGGCACGGGGGCGGGAAATGAATGGGCATGTCTCCTTCATTTCACTGACTCGAGTATAAGCCGAGGCGGCTTTTTTCAGCCCAAAAAGTGGGCTGAAAAACTCGGCTTATACTCGAGTATATACGGTAAGTGATATTAAAGGCAAAGGTAATTGCCTTTAATATCATCATAAGTGCCAGTTCTGTGCATACCATTTATAGGGACTTCTGCTGACTTCTGTTTCGTGGGTTTCAAGTGGGATAAAAGAACAGAAGGAAAGATTTTTATTTTTTTTTTTTTAATTGTTTTTATTGGGTTTTTCAACATAGCTACAATGTACATAATACAAAATTGTTCCATAGTTATTTTGGCATATCAGAAAAGTAAAGAAGATTTTTTTTTTTAAATAAAGTATAATGGTAAAATGTTTCGAAGGTCTATAATATAGGAACATAACATTTTCAGAGGTTTCTAATGATAGAAAAGAGGACCCGTTACGATCAACAGAGCTAGAGTAGAGGGATTTCTTATTTTATACAGACGGTTAAAAAGGGCTTGAGTCCTGTGCCCTTTGTGGGACCTAGGGGCGTTTATTTTCTGAGGAAAAAGGGAGATCCTAAAAAATAATGTTCTCTAATAAGTTTGGTTTCAGAACATGCAGCATCACATAGGACAGGCAGGGTACAGATTTCATTTGACTTCATCAGGGGTACACAGCATTCAATGAGTCATCTCAGTGATCCATATTACACAACCTCCCCTCTATGGGAATGTAACCTCTGCTGTTTCCCATGAGGGTCGTGGTGATAACAGAAGCCCACTTCTCTCCCCTCGCTTGAGCTGATCAGCAAGTACTAGTGACACAAAAGCTAGTGAGATAGTAGCTGGGGGCATATCACAAACGACTCTACCTCATAAGTCATGAGGTATTCGCTACAATGCTGATTCCAGAGCCAGTGTTCACCTGTAGGCCGAGTAGAGGGGTCTTATAGCAGGGTGGAAGACAACACACAAGAATGGTGAAGAATTGGATAAGGAGAGGAAACAAGTGTGGGGGGGAGGGAAGAGGGTAGAGACAAGGGGGTGGGGGAGATGGTGAAAGAACTATCCGGAGGGGTCATATGCTTCTGCCACCAAGAAATGTTGTGTCTGTGCTTACTCATATTAAAGAATTCAAATGTGAGTCATGGAAATCTATCCAGATGTCCCACACTAAGGTGTGCTTCGCCTGTGTAACTTGCATTCCTGAGATCCGGTCTTCCATTTGGCAAATGGACTCCACCTCCTGAATTCCATTAGTGCCTGAGACTTCCAATGCCTGGGGATGACTGCTTGAAGTGCCGTAATAAAGTGTTTCAACACCCCCTCTTGAGGCTTGAAATTGACCCAGGAATAAGTGATAGAAGAGCTAGTTCCACAATTCTAGTGTAAAATGATAAACCAGCGCCCCACAAAGCCTTTATCGGGGGGGGGGGGGGGAGGGGGGCCTCCAGGCGCTGAGAGACACCCCTAACAGATGCCCGATTGGGCTCAATCAAATGTTTTTATATCTCCTGGGCACTTGTACCAAGGCACTAATGCTTTATAGTTCCGATTTTGTGCGCTACATGCTAGAGAAAGCTTATAAGTCAAGGCATAGATCTTTGTTAAGTCTTCCCCAGAGAGTGATATATTCAAGTATTTTTCCCATCGACTAATAAAGCCTAGCAAGGACAGGTTGATTGTGTCTATCAATGCGCCGTAGAGCGTAGATAAAAAGTGGGAACCGGAGAGAACTGCAAGACCAGCTGCTCAAAATGGCAATCCTTGTAGAGGCTTTCCAGATCAGGAAAAGTTCAACCAGGAACCCTGGGGGAAATGCAGGGTTGTCAAAGGCCCGGGGTCTCGTATCAGTAGTTGTCTACGTATTGTGTAGCCCCATACAGTTAAAAGATGTTGGGTCAGAAAAAGGTTTCATATGACTTTATATGACTAATATGGTGCACAATAATAAAGCAGAATGGGGGGAGGGTGTATTACACAGTTAGAAACATTTTTTTTTTCAGATGTACACACACAGATTTGAAATCTATCCAAGAACAAATAAACATAAAGATTTAAGAAAACAGGGTAGAGGAGATGACAGGTGTTGGTTCTCCAGAGTAGGGTCATGTCCTCCACGATCTGAGAGTGGTGATTTCTGACAGAAAGAACTGTAACAGTCAGCTATATTCGCGTTCCTATCGTGTCCTGAACAAAAGTTTGGGAGTTTGGGCATAGAAAACACCCTGCTAATTCACACCATCAATATGAGAGGTCCCCGACCCTTTCCTTGTGAACCACCAATGGGTCATGTTTTATGGATCTCCACAAAACCGGCTTTATAACTCTGCTGATGCACTAATTACTTCACCTGTGCATATGTTTGGAGATCTAGAAAACATGACCTGTTGGTGGCTTTCGAGGAGAGGGCTGGACAACACTCGTACTATGTACTCAGGTCAGTGTCTCATGCCTTGCTTAGGTCATGGCCCCGATCATCCTATGAGAGAACACCTATCCTCTCCTGGTCTCAACCGACCGCAACTTGCATCAGTATTTCTGGTCAGCCAGGTATATGCTACAGGGGTCCCACTGTCATCATGACAACATCTGCAAATCATGTGGTTTGATGAAGAAGATAAAATAAGAAAAATACAACTCTGTGAAGTACTCACCTGTAGAGTTGATATTATATGCATACAGCACGTCCTGCTCCAGACATATTCATAACGTGCGGGTAATCCTCCGCCTCCAGCGCCGTGCACTGCAGAACACGAAGAAAACAAGCTCCTCCCGGCCCTACATATACCGGAGGACCTCCCACAAATCCCCAGCATTAAAAAGCAGTGAGAATGAAAGGCCAGGAGAAACAACCACCCAAAACCAAACAGGGGATCCAGAACAAGGTGAACCAGGGTGGGGTGGAGCAGGACGTGCTGTCTGCATATAATATCAACTCTACAGGTGAGTACTTCACAGAGTTGTATTATTCTAAGCATACAGCACGTCCTGCTCCAGACATATTCATAACGTGTGGGACATCCAATAGCAGTGTCCGTAAGAAGGGTGGGATCCCCATCAGAAGGCAACGGCAAGCAGTTTAAACTACTGCCGCCTGCAAAACCTTGCGGCAAAACAAAGTGTCAGCTGAGGCCTTAACATCAATCTTGTAAAACTTTGTAAAGGTGTGAACAGAAGACCAAGTAGCGGCCTTACAAACTTGTTCCACAGAGGCCTGGTGCTGAAAAGCCCAAGAAGCCCCAACAGCTCTAGTAGAATGAGCAGTAAGACGAAAGGGGGGAGTCTTCCCCTTAGTAGTATAGGCTTGAACCACAGCCTGACGAATACATTTACTGATGGTAGACTTGGCGGGAGCCAAACCCTTCCTGGGCCCGTGAGGCACAACAAAGAGAGCATCCGTCTTCCTAAAGGTCTGAGTGGTAACCAGGTAAGACTTGACACACCAAACCACATCCAAGGAATGCAAAACCCTCTCCTTAGGGTTACTAGGATTAGGGCACAAGGAAGGAAGTACAATATCCTGATTCAAATGAAATGCAGACACAACCTTAGGCAGAAAGTCCGGCTTGAAGCGAAACACCACCTTATCCCGGTGTCTCTCAAAGTAGGGAGGCTGAATGGACAAGGCAGCCAATTCAGACACACGTCTAACCGAGGTAATAGCTACCAGAAAGACAACCTTGAGCCTGAGAACAGCAAGAGCTGCTTCATGAATAGGCTCAAAAGGAGGACCCTGCAGGGCCGACAAAACCAAGTTCAGATCCCAAACAGGAACCATAGGCTTCCGAGGGGGAACCCCCATGAGTGACCCCCTGAAAAAAAGTCTTGATAAGGGAGTGCTGGGCAAAGGTCTTCTGAAAGAAGATAGACAGGGCCGAAACCTGGCCCTTCAAAGTACTAAGCTTAAGACCTAAGTCTAGACCATGTTGTAAAAACTCCAGCACCCTGGAGACTAAGAATTCCCGGCAGGGAAGAGACCTGGATTCACACCACTCAATGTAAGCACGCCATACTCTATAATATATAGCAGAAGAGGTCTTCTTCCTGGCTTGCACCATGGTAGCCACTACAGAAGCGGACAAACCCTTTTCCATTAAGATGGTGGTTTCAATAGCCAAGCCGTCCAAGCCAGAGTTAGTAAATTGGGATGGCGTAGAGACCCCTGAGTTAGAAGGTCTGGTAACCTTGGCAGATCGTACTGATCTACTGCCATTTGAACCACATCTGCGAACCACACTCTTCTTGGCCACCTTGGGGCCACCAGAATCGTGGGTACCCCTTCCAGAGCGATCTTGCGTAGCACTCTGCCCAGAAGGGGAATTGGTGAAAACGCATACAGGAGACTCCCTCCAGGACATTGACAGAGCATCCGAGGCCAGAGCCAGAGGATCCTGAGACAGGGATACAAAGCTCGGGAGCTTGTAATTGTGACGGGACGCAAACAGATCCACGTCTGGGACACCCCAACGGTGACACAGGGACTGAAATACCCTGTTGGAGAGGGACCATTCCCCCTGACGAGACGACCCCCTGCTCAGAGCATCTGCTAGCAGATTTTCTGCCCCCGGAATGTAAACAGCCGAGATGCATTGAACATTGGTCTCTGCCCATGTTAGAATCAGACACCTCCTGGAGAGCACCCCTGCTCCGGGTTCCTCCCTGATGATTGATGTAGGCCACCGGCGTCCTGTTGTCTGAGCGTACCTGAACCGCCAGACCCTTCAGGTGCTGGGTCAATTGTTCCAGCACCAATCTGACCGCCCTGAGTTCCAAGACATTGATGGGTAGATGGGCCTCCTGAGGGCCCCACCTCCCCTGGAAGCGCAGGGACTTCCAGAATCCCCCCCAGCCCGACAGACTGGCATCCGTTGTGACCGTCTCCCAGGAGGGAGCCAGGAAGGATCTGCCCCTTGTCAAGTTCCTGTGGTCCAGCCACCACGCAAGGGATTGTCTGACCGAGGAGGGAAGCACCCAGATCTCGTCCAAGGACGCTGGGTCCTTGTTCCAGACTGACAGAAGGTGAAGCTGCAGAGTTCTCAAATGGAATTGTGCAAAGGGCACCGCCTCGAAGCTTGCCACCATCGAGGCCACCAACTGCATTCCCTGCCTGATGGAGGGATGAGGGCTCAAGAGCAGGGACCTCACCTGCGTTGTCAGAGCTTCCACCTTCTGTGGAGGAAGGAATATTTTTGACTGAATCGAATCCAGAATCATCCCCAGAAACGGGGTCACTGAGGACTTTGGGTAATTGATCACCCAGCCAAAGGACTCCAGAGTGGACACCACCAACCGCGTGTCCAATTCTGCCTGCCGCAGAGACCGAGAGGTGATGAGTATATCGTCCAGGTAGGGCAACACTCGTATGCCTTTTAGTCTCAACAGAGACATTACTCCTGCCAGCACCTTGGTGAACACCCTGGGGGCTGACGTAAGGCCGAATGGCAGGGCCACAAACTGGTAATGCTGATCCAGTAGCGCAAATCTGAGAAACCTTTGATGCCCTGGGAACACTGGAACGTGCAGGTAAGCGTCCTTGATGTCCACAGATGTCATGAAGTCCCCTGGGCGCAGCGAGGCAATGGCCGAGCGCAGAGTTTCCATACGAAAATGTCTGTTTCTGACAAATCTGTTTAAGACCTTGCAAATGGCCCCGAGGTCTAGAAGGTCCTGCACCGCTAGCATCAAGACTTGAGCTGAGGAGGGACCCTGTGGGATTCGGGACCCGATGAACCTCGTGGGGGGTAGTACAGCAAACTATCTTGTAACCGGAGGACACTACCTCCTGAGACGTGGCGTCTCCAGACATGCTGAAAGTGCTGCAGGCGTCCCCCCACCCTGACGGGCAAGGGCGCCCCTTCATGCTTGGGGGGTCTTGGGAGGGGCTTTGGGCTTGGACCCCCCTCTGTTCTTGTTCCAGGAATCTGCGCGAGCCCCGGCGAAGGACACCCCTCTGCCCTGTTTAGCCCCACGATAGGGGGTTGAATGGGAGCTTGGACCACGAAAGGGCCGAATCTGACGCTTGCGCTGCGGTAACTTGCCCCCTTTAGCAAAGATATCTAACCTTTCTCCAAACAGGCGCAGCCCTTTGAATGGAAGCCCCGTAAGGGCCTTCTTGGCGACATTGTCAGCGGCCCACTGGCGTAACCAGACCGCACGGCGTATGGCCACCACCAGAGCAGAGGATCTAGCGCTCAGCTTAATAGCATCGTCTGATGCAGATAGGATATAATTGATAAAAGTCTCACAGGTAACCAAAGCATTGGCGTCGTCAGATGGCAAGTCATCCGCCCCTTCAAGAGCAGTCTTAACCACAGTCCTAAGCGCCACCGCCGTGATGGCTAAGGCGCAAACCGGGCGGAGCGACGCTCCCCCAAATGCAAAGGCATGACAAGCCAGTTGATCAACCCGCCGATCCTCCAGATCCCGCAGCATAGTAGTGTCAGGGGAGTGCATAATAGAGGTATTGGACAGACCAAGGATCGGGGCATCAAGTTTGTTCAGGAAACTCCAACCGCACCCTAGCGGTATGAAACAGGTCACCTCTTTGCCGAGGAGCCGCAGGCGGGGGAGAGAGGGATAACACATCAAAGATCTGGGCCAGCAATCTATCAACGTCATCCTGGGACCAATGATCAGAACCAGATTCGTCCTGACTCCTTGACTCGTCGTCATAGGACCCTGAGTCAGAAAACAGTTCTCCTTCCTCTGAGGGGGAATGTGCATAGGACAGGTGTAATTCGTCAGATTCTACAGGAAGAATAGTAGCTTCCAGATTCAAATGGCGCTTTTTGGCAGTAGCCTTGCGCGCCAAGGAGCCAGCGATTAGGTTTTCCACGCTAGCCAGTCTAGTGGCTAAATCAGCATGAGAGTCCTCACTAGTATTGGGGGTTAGGCTCAGGCTTGGGGAAGTAGGGGAAGCAAGGCGAGGTGAGGCCCAGCCTCGGAAGAGGTGGGGAGACCGGCTAGCGCCTGCTGGGCACAAGGGACGCAAACCCGTGCATTGTCACCACTGCTAGGTGTGACCCCACAAGCTACACACAGACGGGCTTGTCACGAGGGAACCCCGTTCACAATATCCTGAGATGCCTCCATATGGTGATTATTATATTCGATATGCCAGTAGGGATTGACGCTGTAAAGCAACCCTGGATGCCCCAAACACCCGCTGGGAAGTGGGAGTGATTTGTTTAAAATGGTCTGGACCGGGCGCTACACCGGGCCGGGAGAAGCCGCCGAAGTCCGCGGTCTGAAAGACACAAGGGGAAAAGGGATGTCAGAGCCAAGCGCGAGGAAGCAAAAGCTAGGAAAAAAATCGCCCATGAGGGCACTTACAGAACAGCGAGGGGAGGACCGTCTTCACCACGCGCATGTGAGAAGGAAATGGCGCCAAGCGAACCTCGAAGGGCGGGCCAGAGCGGGCGATGACGCGGAACGCGCCAAACCGAACCACCCCCCCCCCCCCACCCCCGGAGAGCGCGAAGCTTGAAGGCGCGCAGCCAATCAGAAGCGACAATTATTGTCAGAAAAAATCACCTCAGAGAAATCTGACAGGGTGAATACCATGATAGAACGCCAAGCATCTCTTGAACAGAGCCACCGTACACGCCGAGTGAATGCAATAAGGCGCTGCGGATAATCGAAAACTGAGAAGCGCGACTCTGACTCCGGTAACCATTAAAGGCAATAGGTGTCTAGTGTAATAAGGGCAAGGTTAGGCCGTCGTACACACAACCCCCCCACCTCTTTTTTCCCCCACTAACGGGGGAATCTAGGGAGGAAGGTGACCCAATATTCGGGGATCACCGTTACACAGGGCGCGGGGCACTAGTGCGGGATGGGCATCCAATTGAAGGCTCACCATACGCCTTAACCGCCTACCCTATGGTGGGGGATTGCGGTGGAGTCTAGCTCCGTAAGCACACTAGGTGCTGCCTACCTTCACCCGACCAACGCAGCCCAGGCTGGGAGGCATTAATTCACAAGAGGACGGGTGGAAATAGTCCCGCAGGGCCTGCGAGAGCGTGATACTTCATGTCTTCGCAGTTCCAGCACTGCAGAGAAATCTGGGGATTTGTGGGAGGTCCTCCGGTATATGTAGGGCCGGGAGGAGCTTGTTTTCTTCGTGTTCTGCAGTGCACGGCGCTGGAGGCGGAGGATTACCCACACGTTATGAATATGTCTGGAGCAGGACGTGCTGTATGCTTAGAATATATTCAATGAAAAAAAGCAGTGGCAGTAACGCATAAACCAGTTTAAGAGGCACACACAGAATTCCCAGAACATCAGTGAGGGCCAGTGGGTCTCTGGTATTCCTATGAACTTTTTCAGCCTTTTGCTGTGGCAAGAAGTAAAAAAAACATCCAGAGGGCCATACCTGTCACATAGGCCTTCAAAGCCCTCCTTCAATACCCATTCACTTGGGTTGAACTCTTCTCTGCTCAATGGAGTCTTTGCTCCTGTGGATTGCTGACAGATAACATTTTGTCTATGGCTAGTGTCACTGATCTGCGATATCCCAAAACAGGCTCCTTGTTATAAGATACAAGTTTTTGGTTCAAGTCAACAGGACGTGTCTGCTTTGCTATGATTATACTAGAAACAAGACATGTAGAAAAGGATATTTGTTGTTGTCCTATAAAATCTACCTTGCATGAACCTTTTGATGAAGGGTAAGGTATGTTTTTCATGTAAACGATTTCTCACATTCAGAACAATTTTACGGCTTCTTTCCTATGTGACGTTTTTGATGTTTGGTAAGATCGGATTTATCTTTATAACATTTCTCACACTCGGAACACGAATATGGCTTCTCCCCTGTATGTACTCTAACATGTGAAACAAGGCCTGATTTCTGAAGAAAACATTTCCCACATTCAGGGCAAGGATACGGCCTCTCCCCTGTATGAATCTTTTCATGGTAAATCAGATGCGCAAGCTGAGTAAAGCATTTACCACATTTAGAACATGAAAACGGCTTCTCCCCTGTATGAAGTCTTTCATGACTGGTAAGATGTGCTTTTTCAAAAAAACATTTCCCACATTCGGAACATGAATATGACTTCTCACTCGTATGAACCTTTTCATGGCGCTTAAGCTTAGATTTCTCAAAATAACATTTCCCACATTCGGAACATGAATATGGTTTCACTCCTGTGTGTACTTGTTTGTGTGCAGTAAGCCTTGACTTCTCCTTAAAAGACTTTTCACATTCAGAACATGAATATGGCTTCACCTCATGACTGCCATTAGGACTTTTATCATGACTTCTTTCATGTCTCGTAAGATGTGATTTAACGGAAAAACAGGTTCCACATTCAGAACATGAATATGGTTTCACCTCTGTATGAAATCTTTCATGTTTGGTAAGGTTCCATTTTTTAAAAAACCTCTTCCCACATTCGGAACATGAATATGGACTGTCTCCAGTATGAATTCTTACATGACTGACGAGGCTTGATTTTACGGTAAAACATTTTCCACATTCAGTACATGTATATGGATTCTTTCCTGTATGAATTATGTTGTGGTCCATAAGCTGGTATTTCCGGCTAAAACACTTCCCGCACTCAGAGCACGAAAATGGCTTTTCTCCTGTATGAGTTCTCCTATGGTCAGAAAGATGCGTCTTCGATGCAAAACATTTTCCACACTCAGAACATGAATGTGGCTTCTCATTTGTATGAACCATTTCGTGGACGAAAACTTTAGATTTTTCAGCAAAACATTTACCGCAAATAGAACATGAAAATGGCTTTACTCCTGCATGAAATTGTTCATGTCTGATAAGGCCCGATCTTTGAACAAAGCCTTTTCCACATTGAGAACATGTATATGGATTTTTCCCTGAATGAGCTTTCACGTGCCTGTTAAGGGTTCTTTTCCGCATATAACATTTTCCACATTGAAAACATGAAAATGGCTTCTTAGCTGTACCAATTCTTTCATGGACGTTGAGCTGTGAGTTGTAAGAATTTTGCTCTGTAATATTCTGTCTGTCCCTTTTACCTGGAGGAAACAAAAATAAAAATGAAAGAAGAAATACGTTCAAATAGGAACATGGTATACCTGTAGGAATAAATTAAGGCAACTGGACTTGCTGTACATCTTCTGGAAGACGTTTTGCTAATCATCTGACTTGCTTTCTCAATTCAGACTTGTCATCAAGAAAGTTACCAAGATTTATTTCTACAGATAAATAGAAACTTTGTTCTGCTTCACCAGTTGAACATAACACAAGGGCTGCTGCTATCAAATTTATTCATGAACCCTCATGGGCAACTAGTGTCCTAAGATGTTATTAACTGTAATTTTAATAGCAGACCTAGACCCATTCTGGCAACTCTGAACCAGAGAAGGCGCCACTTAACTTCACTTAACCGACTTGACGCCTATTAGCACGGAGATACTTATGTTTTTGGTCACACTGATTTTTGCTGTGGGGGGATCTAGAAAAACGTACGCACAAGCTTACAGCTGCCACATCTACTCCAGCAGGTGGCACAAGTGACTGGGGCTGGTCTAAGGACTCTATGGAGTGTACAGTTCTGCTTCAGTCAACCCAAAAGATTCATTATTTTTTAAATGGAGAACAGACCTCATATTACTGTATGTTTTGCCCCTATAAGACGCACCCAGAATTCTGAGCCAGATGAAATACCCCCTTCCAATCACCCTATTACAAACAGTGTGCAGAATCCCCCCAATCACCCCATTACAGGCAATAAGGGCATCCCCAATACAGGCAGTGCAGTGGGGCATCCCCAATACAGGCAGTGCAGTGGGGCATCCCCAATACAGGCAGTGCAGTGGGGCATCCCCAATACAGGCAGTGCAGTGGGGCATCCCCCATACAGGCAGTGCAGTGGGGCATCCCCCATACAGATAATCCCCCTTTATGCCTCAAGACCCTTTCACTACCTCCCTTCTGTGGGACAGACTGTCCCCTCTCAGAGAGGGGTCATATGGCTCTGGATAAGGCACCAAAAGATTGGTCTGGATGCCCGGCATCCGATGAGCCCAAAGATGGAGTCCCTGAATGGGTCAGAACCTGAGATCTCCATTTCTCTAGGCTCCCCTGGTCGCATGGCCCTAAGAATTGTATGTCTATGTGCGGTTTTTATGGGCCCGTTCTGGTTCTGTATCTGGCTTGGTGCTGGGACACACAGTGGCCGGCTACGGTCTGATTTGTGTTGGTGCCGGATGTCTGAGGTTCTTGTCTTTGATGTGAGGAAGCTCACAGCCAGGGATCACATCGGATTTAGACCCATCAGAGTGATCTGCGCTTGGCTCAGCTCACAGATGCTATTTCTCTTTCATGGTGAGATTAGGTCCTGTGCATATTTATGACTAGAAAGCCTTAATGCTACAGGGGGAAATAAAGGAGGAATGCTGGACTTGTATCCGTGGATTTTCCCATTTAAACTGGATCTTTCCTTCACAATCCATCATTAGCTTTGTCAGACAAACTTGAATGTGCGTAAAGGGACTTAACTGGGCGAAATATCGCATTACTTACCTGTGCTGATCTGATGAGGAATCTTCTTTATTATTTAAGAATGCTTCCTCGTCCTCTTTGTAGTTAGCATTTCTCACTATAGTGTAATAAAGAGGATGTGAAGCCCCAGTATAGGCAAGTACAGAAAGGGAGCAAGAGAAACCTTTCCTATATAAGGTTTATTACTCACTTGGCCGGATATGTAGAGAACTGTCCTCCTCTTTATTCCTTAAACCGGACCAACAACCGTTAATACTTTAATGGGTGTTGGTCCCTTTCCCTGCTGATGGCAAGAACCTCGGGGGGGGGGGCATCCAGAACGCTGGAGCCCCCTCGCACCTAACTGCGCAGAAAGCTGAGAATACTCACCTTCATTATGAGCCAGTGCCGGGAAAGTCTGCGATTGTCCACCTGGCGGTCATACGGTCCATGCCGAGTTTTCAGGACCCAGGTCACATTCCCCAGTCCTTTACAGGTTTGTTCCCTGATCTCAGGCCTTGCACAGGGGATGAGGCTGATTGCAGGGAAAGCCTGAATAAAAGGAGCCACTGAGCCTGTAGGTGGACTGTTGAATAGCCTGGAGGAAGGAACACAGGCTGTACCTGCTCAAAGTGAACAAGAGAACTGTATGCAGCGGAAGGACTTTGCTTGTGACTTTGCACGAGTTCTGGATGAGCAGCGTGGACTGGTACGTCCCTGTAACCTGGACTTATAGTTTATTGGTCTGTCAAACCAAGGACTTTCACAGGAGCTGGTGAAGTAAACCGCTTGATGTTTTGCATTTGTGCTGCAATGTTCTCTGACGTTTTGTTTTGCTGATGAACACTTTATTTTCTGAATAAAACCGCCTTTGCTGTTGAAGAACTGTTGTCCGTGTCACTGCCGTTCGCCTCAATTGCTCACAATTGGTGGAGGATGCGGGCATAGTGACTGTTGCTAGGGGCAACAGAGTGACAAAAAAAACACGCTGCATTTTGGATGTCCTGGGTGAAAGCGGCAACCAAGATGTCTCAAATGGAGGAGGTGATTAAGCAGCTAATCCAGGCTAACCTCCAGCAGCAGCGGGCCCTGGCACAGCAGCAGACCATGGCAAACCAGCAGGAGACAAACCGCCTGTTGATAGAACAGATTGCTGCACTCAGAGAGACTGTGGTGGCTCAAGTCTCACAGCCGGAGAGAAGCCCGGTTGAGACGGGTGGTGCGAGGAGAGCCGTACAGCGGGTCCTACAAAAAATGACCCCTGAGGATGATGTTGAGGCCTACCTCATGGTGTTACAGTGCATGGCTGAGAGAGAGCAGCTGCCAGTTGCCGAGTGGGCAGACGTCACTGCACCGTTTCTGGCAGGTGAGCCCCCAAAAAGCGTATTTTAACCTCAGGGAGCAAGAGGTATGGGACTATGCCAAACTTAAAATGGAGATCCTTGCTCGCCTGGATGTTGCGCCAGCGGTTCGGGTCCAGAGAGTACATAATTGGACTTTTTCCGTTGAGAAGCCTGCTCGGTCGCAGATGTACGATTTAGTTCATCTTGTCCAAAAATGGTTGGAGCTGGAGCATTCCACACCTGCGCAGATCGCCGAGAAGGTTCGTGGTGAACCATTTTTTCGGACCCTGCCGCCAGAACTACAATGGTGGGTGGGACAAGGCGACCCGCAGACTGCTGAACAAATGGTCAACATGGTGGAGACATTTATTGCGACCGAGGACCACCTTTGGGATGCCCTTGCAGCACCAGCAACCTCCAAGACCAGCAGACCGGTGTCTTCGGTGGGTAAGCAAGTTCTCCTTGGAGGTGTGTGGAAGGGTGTAAGAGGGCAAAAGACTGACCCTGACCCCCAGAGGCACCCTAATCCTAGGGAGGACGTGCGGGCAAGGAGGATCCATGGTCCCCAGTGTTGGAGGTGCCATGAGTGGGGACACTTGGCCGCTGATTGCCCCCTCTCCCCTGAGCCCATAGAGTGTGACGCTGCCTGCAGAAAATCTCTGTTTGCAGAACCGGATTGTGCCGCCATTCAGTGGTCAGAGACTGAGACACAGGTTGTGATGGTGAAAATGAATAGTTGCCTAGTGAAGGTGCTGTTGGTCTGGGCCAACCTTGTGCGTATAGGTTATAAACCAAAGAAAATCTTAATGTGTTTTGCATCCACTGGGATATCGTGGCTTACCTTGTAGCCGTGGGTAAGTTTGAGACCCCCGCTGGGACACTGACCCATGAAGTCTGAATGGTAGAACGCCTCATTGTATGATGCTATAATCGGTCGTGATTTCCCCTTGTTCTGGGACTTGTGGGAAAGGCGTAACGCTTCTGCTGTCAGCGAAGTATCTCCGGCAGAACCGGTAACCCTCCCCGTCGTCGAGTCCGTTGAACATGTGGCCCAGAGCAGATTATACAATAGGCCGGCCAGGGTGAGGGCCTTTAATCCTCGGGACCGGATTCGGGTATTAGTATCCACGGGTGAAAGAAGAGATAAGTTTAAAGTGGAACATAGGCCAAGGAAGTTACAAGGGAATGTTACAAGGGAATGTACAAGGTTTGTTCCCTGATCTCAGGCCTTGCACAGGTGATGAGGCTGATTGCAGGGGAAGCCTGGATAAAAGGAGCCACTGAGCCTGTCAGTGGGCTGTTGAATAGCCTGGAGGAAGGAACCCAGGCAGTACCTGCTCAAAGTGAACGAGAGAACTGTATGCAGCTGAAGGACTTTGCACTTGGAGTTCTGGATGAGCAGCGTGGGCTGGTACGCCCCTGTAACCTGGACTTATAGTTTATTGGTCTGTCAAACCAAGGACTTTCACAGGAGCTGTTGAAGTAAACCGCTTGATGTTTTGCATTTGTGCTGCAACGTTATCTGACGTAAGAGATACGTTTTGTTTCGCTGATGAACATTTTATTTTCTGAATAAAACCGCCTTTGCTATTGAAGAACTGTTGTCCGTGTCACTGCCATTCGCCCCCGATTGCTCACTATATATATATATATATATATATTTTTTTTTTTTTTTCCCCTTTCTGGTTACATGTGAGAGGAACTCTGTGAAGAAGTTCCTCTGAGAGTATTGCACCATATATCTATTATTTTTTCATTGCTTTAGGTGTGCTTTAACCCAACCATTAACATAGTATCAAAATACCTTATTTCTCGCCCTATAAGATGCACTTATGTTTCCCCAAATTTGGGCGAATGTGAAAAAAAAAAAAGGAAAAAAATACCATTTTGTGAGTACTCACCTGAAAAATGGATATTGTCAGTGTGCCACACACCCCGCTTCACCTTTAAATTCTTCACGATTGGGTTACTCACCGCCAGGTGACGCTGTTGCAGAGAGGAAGTCTTGTAACGAGCCCCCTTCCGGCCCATATATACCTGGTACCTCCCATTTATCACCAGTGATTTAAAAAGCAGAAAGACAAGGTACCAGTAATCTACCGGTAACCTCAAAATAAATAAAAGCTTCACCATATGAAGGATTCGGGATACCGAAAAGGGTGGGAGTGAAGCGGGGTGTGTGGCACACTGACAATATCCATTTTTCAGGTGAGTACTCACAAAATGGTATTATTCTCAGTGTGCCACACACCCCGCTTCACCTTTAAATTCTTCACGATTGGGACATCCAAAAGCAGTGTCCATAAGGGATGGGTATCCAAAGGCCAGGTGAAGCATAACTTAAATGACTGCAGTCTGCAGCACTTTACGGCCAAAAACAGCATCCGCTGAGGCTCGCACATCAACTTTGTAAAACTTAGAAAAAGTATGAACAGAAGACCAAGTGGCGGCCTTACAAACTTGTTCAACAGAAGCTTGGTGCTGAAAAGCCCAAGACGCTCCAACGGCGCGAGTAGAATGAGCAGTGATACGAAAAGGGGGAACTTTCCCCTTAGCAGCATAGGCCGCAATAACGGCCTGACGTATCCATTTGCTAATGGAAGATTTGGCCGGTGCCAAACCCTTCTTAGGCCCACAGGGCACAACAAAAAAGGCATCCGTCTTACGAAAAGGAGACGTGATAATAAAGTAGTACTTAACACAGCGTACTACATCCAAACAATGCAAAACCCTCTCTTTGTCATTCTTAGGATTAGGACACAAGGAGGGAAGAACAATATCCTGATTCAAATGAAAAGCAGAAACAACCTTAGGAAGAAAGTCTGGTTTGAACCGAAAGACCACTTTATCCTGATGCCTCTCAAAGTAAGGCGCCTGGATAGACAAGGCCGCCAACTCCGAGACACGCCGGACTGAAGCGATAGCTACCAAGAAGACAATCTTCTGAGTCAGGGTAGAAAAGCAATATCTTGCAAAGGCTCAAAAGGAGGAGCCTGAAGAGCAGAAAGAACCAAATTCAAATCCCAAACAGGGAGTAATGGTTTCCTGGGGGGCCGCACATGCGTAACCCCCTGGAAAAAAGTTTTAACTAAAGGATGAAGCGCAAAACGCTTCTGAAAAAAGATAGATAAGGCAGAAACTTGCCCTTTCAACGTACTTAGCCGAAGACCAGAGTCTAGGCCAGATTGTAAAAACTCCAGAATCCTGGAGACCGAAAAGACCCTACAAGGAAAAGATCTAATCTCACACCAAGCGATATAGGCTTTCCAAGTCCTATAGTAGATGATAGAAGAAGACCTCTTCCGGGCACTGATCAAAGTCTTAACGACTGAGTCAGAAAGACCCTCCTCCTTCAAGATGGAGGTTTCAGCAGCCAGGCCGTCAAACCCAGCGCTGGTAAATTGGGTTACACAACCGACCCTGAGTGAGCAGATCGGGCCGAAGAGGCAGAACAAACTGGTCCACTGCCAGCCGAACGATGTCTGCGAACCACACTCGCCTTGGCCACTTTGGGGCCACGAGAATGGCGGACACCCTTTCCAGAGCCAACTTCCGAACCACCCTGCCCAGCATGGGTATCGGAGGAAACAGGTATAGAAACCCCAGATCCCCCCAGCTCAGGGACATGGCGTCCACTGCCAGAGCCAGAGGATCCTGGGAGAGCGACACGAAGTTCGGGAGCCTGTGATTGTGACGAGAGGCAAACAGGTCCACCTCCGGTGTCCCCCATTGGAGACACAGTGAGCGAAAAACCTGAGGATGGAGAGCCCATTCTCCCAGACGGGGAGAGCCCCTGCTCAACCGGTCCGCTTCCTGGTTCTCCACTCCTGGAATGTACACCGCCGAGAGACAAGGAACATGGGCCTCCGCCCAGGACAGGATCAGGGACACCTCTCTGAGAGTACCCAGACTGCGAGTCCCTCCCTGATGATTGATGTAAGCAACCGCTGTTCGATTGTCTGAACGCACTTGGACCGGAAGGCCCAGAACGTGTTGAGTCGGGAGAACAAGAACCCGACGGATGGCTCTCAGTTCCAGCACATTGATGGGTAAGTGGGCCTCTTGAGGTCCCCACTGCCCCTGGAACTGAAGCTCCTTCCAGAATCCGCCCCATCCCGAAAGACTGGCGTCCGTGGTGACAATTTCCCAAAGAGGGGTCAGGAAAGACCTGCCCTTCACGAGATTGGCCGAGACCAACCACCACTGGAGGGACTGCCGGACCCAGGAGGACAACTGGAAGGGCTGATCCAATGACAGAGGCTGCCGGTCCCAAGACGCCAACAGATAAAGCTGAAGCGCCCTCGTGTGAAATTGAGCAAAAGGAACTGCCTCGAAGGAGGCAACCATCAACCCTACCAGCCTCATTCCCAGACGGATGGACGGCCGAGGATTGGAAAGTAGGACCCGAGCCAACTCCTGAATCAGATGGATTCCCCCAGAAAGGACACCACCCTGGCCGGAGAGGGAGGAAGTTGATCACCCAACCAAAGCTTTCCAGCGTGGAGACCACCAACCTGGTGTCTGTCTCCGATTGATCGAGTGACGGAGCCATGATGAGAAGGTCGTCCAAATAAGGTACGACACGAATGCCCCGAGATCTGAAAATGGCCATCACCTCTGCCAGCACCTTGGTGAACACTCTTGGAGCCGAGGTAAGGCCAAACGGAAGTGCCACGAATTGAAAAAGCTGATCTTTCATCATCAATCGAAGAAAACGTTGATGAGCCTGGCAGATGGGAACATGAAGATAAGCATCCTTGATGTCTATGGACGTCATGAAGTCCCCCTGCCGAAGGGAACCGACGGCCGTACGCAAAGTTTCCATGCGAAACTTCCGAATACGGATGAACCTGTTGAGTAATTTCAGGTCCAGGACGGGACGAACCGACCCGTCCTTTTTAGAGACTGCAAAAAGATTGGAGTAGAAACAGAGGCCCATCTCTAAGCGTGGTACCGGCCGTATGACCGCCATTTCTAACAGATTCTTTACCGACGCCAGGAGCCCCTGTGCGGCCAAAGGATCGATGGGCACCCGAGACCGAAAGAACCGTGAAGGAGGGCGAGACCCGAATTCCAGTTTGTAACCGGACGACACCACCTCCCGGATCCATCTGTCCGGAACCTCCTGGTCCCAAACCTGGGAGAAGTGTCGCAATCATCCCCCCACCCGCACGGGTGAGGGCAGCCCCTCATTGCTGAGCGGGCTTACCAGCAGGCTTGGGCTTGGTGCCCCAGGACTGAGTGGGACGGCCACGGCCCCTCCCCCAGGTCCAACCTGCACCTCTGGTAGCGGAAAAGGAAGCCCCCCTACCCGCTCTGAATCCCCGAAAGGAAGGCCTAACAGTACTTGCCCCCCGAAAGGGATGACGAGGCCTCTTGCGTTGAGGCATTTTACCACCTTTTGCAACTGAATCAATTTTATCACCAAACAGTCGCAAGCCCAAAAAGGGAAGTGCTGTGAGCACCTTTTTAGAAACTGAGTCCACCGACCACTGGTGCAGCCATACTGACCGACGAATAGCCACCAGCATTGCCGCTGTCCTGCTACTCATAGCCAGCGCATCGTCCTGAGTGGTCAGAACATAGGAAATAAAAGACTCACACTGCTTAAGAGCAGTAAACTCATTACAAGCGGGATCAAGATCCACGCATAGATGCTGAATAACAGACCTAACCACCAATAGAAGCGCCGAAGCACACACCGGCCGCATCGTCGATCCGGCACTAATAAAACCATGGCGAGCATACTGGTCAATCCGACGATCCTCACCATCCTTAAGGGCAGTGGTCTCAGAAGACTGCACCATAGCCGTGCTAGAGAGCCCTAGCACAGGGGTATCGACGTCAGGGGGAACCGACCAAAGCTTCACCAATTCTGGCGGAAAAGGATAACGTTTATCCCAACTAGAAGGAATTCCAGTTAACCGCGTGGGATGTTCCCATTCCTTAAGCACAACCCTCTCAAAGTGTTGTTGTCTGGGAAATACCAAACGCGGCTGAGGCACATTAAACAACTCACCCTTTGGCAGGGTGACAGCCTCAGGCGGATCTAAATTCAAAATTTCGAGCCAGAATGGAGGGGGTGTCAAGGGAAACCCCCGCAGCCAGATTGCCAATAGCATCAACCTCAAGCTGATCTGCAGGCTCATCTGACTCCACCAGGAATTCCCCCTCCTCGTCCAGGGAGTAATCGGACCAATCCACAGGCTCACATACCTCATCCTGTAAAGCCGGAGGTACAGGAAAAAGGTGTTTCCGTTTCGCAGTGGCCTTCAACCCTGCTTTAACGGAAACTATCTTCTAGAGGTTGGACAATCGTGCAGACACCTCGGATTGCGAATCCCCACCTTTGACAATGTCACACGGGGTCCGGAACAGGGAGGGAGGGGTAGGAGATGATGGAGGTTGTGAGGAGCCAGCAGCCGGAGCGACGGACTGACGCACAATATTCTGCTTTGCACAAGGAATGCATAATATAACATCATCGCCTGGGAGTGGAGTCCCGCAGCCCCCACACCGCCTGGATGGCCCAGAAGAACCATTTTCGGTATTATCGGAAGCCTCCATATGGTGATTTATGGTATTCGCACAACCATGGGTTTTAGGCATAAGCCACCCGGGATGCCCCTTTATATTAATGTCCCGGGAGGGAGGATTTAATTTATAATAATAATGATCCCCTTTTAAATTTTTTTAATTTTTTTTTTAAAAAACCAATAGTAAGATCCCCAGAAAACAAGTGGCAGCATGCAGTACAACATTCATGCAACAATATAACACATAATAAAAAACGCACCAGAGTGCTTAAAAGAGGCCAAAGAATTTTAACCAGCAAAAACTCTTGTCCTTTGTTTTTCCTTTTTTTTTTTTTTTTATAAAGATCAATCATAATAAAACAATAGACGGCCCCACACGAGGTGAGGCCGCTTACCTGCCCAAGCAAGGCTGAATAACCAAGGCACCCAAACAGCAGCAGTAGCAGCAGTAGCAGCAGAGATGAAAAACTTGTGCGGCTGAGTGCCCCGCACCTGAACTCTAATGAGAGGAAGGAAGGAAGTGCGGCTGGGGCCGTTGTATGACGCCACCGCTCCAGCCACGCCCCCCTCTGACGTCATCCGAGCCCCGCCCCCCCTCCAGATTCAAACAGTGCGGCCCGCCAGACGGCGGTGCCGCAAAACAAGAGGGCGCACGATGCCCTCAGTAGACGGAGGGGGGGGGGGGGGGGGGAGGAAGCTTTGCTAGGCAGCCATGCGCAAAACAGCGCTGACAGCGTCAAACCAATTCAAAGAGGAAAAAGGGAGAGGGGGGGGGGAGGGGGAGAGGAAAAGGACGCAGGCAGCATCAGGCATGCCTGCCACAGCCCGCCCCGGCCGCCCTAAAGCTGAACCAAACTCTGGCCATTCAGGCCAGCAGCAGCTCGCCCAATGGCGGAACTGCCAGTAAGGAAAAAGGCTGGGAGGCTTCCATTTAACCACAAAGGTAACAAACAATCAAAACCGGGCAGAAATAGACCAAAAAGAGGGTGCCGGGGTAAGACCCCAGCTACCTGTAAGCAGGAGACTTCAATCTTCTGTCTTGTCGCCATGCAGAGAGAAAAACACTGGTGATAAATGGGAGGTACCAGGTATATATAGGCCGGAAGGGGGCTCGTTACAAGACTTCCTCTCTGCAACAGCGTCACCTGGCGGTGAGTAACCCAATCGTGAAGAATTTAAAGGTGAAGCGGGGTGTGTGGCACACTGAGAATAGTCAACTCACCTTCCGCTCGCGCTGTCCCCACCGTCCTCGCTGTATCTGCCACCTTCTCAGTGGCACTTGCACACAGACATCCGCTTCGTACAGCAGGTGGGCATGCTCGAGCGTCAGCCACTCCCATCGCTGTCTATGAACCCGGGTGTCAGTGTGTGTAGGTGCCGTGGAGAAGGAGCGGCAGATTCAGCTCCCTCCGCTTCTTTTCCACGACGCTAGCACACACAGAGTAAACACCGGGTTCGCGGTACAGTGCAGGCGTGGCCAATGCTCGAGTGGGAATGCGACGCTGCCAATGGAAATGAGATGAAGGGAATGCCACACTGCCTATTGCGAATGGGAGGGGTATGTTACGCTGCCTATGAGGTATGGGAGGGGGGAATGCCACACTGCCTATGAGGAATGGGAGGGGGGTATGCCACACTGCCTATGAGGAATGGGAGGGGGGAATGCCACACTGCCTATGAGGAATGGGAGGGGGGAATGCCACACTGCCCATTGGGAATGGGATGGGGGGGGAATACCACACTGCCTACTGGGAATGGAAGGGGGGAATGCCACACTGGCCATGGGGGATGGAGGGAGGGAGAATGCCCCTTTGCCTATAATGGGGGATTCTGCACCTTACCTATTATTTTGTTCTTGGGGGGGCAGTGTTTTAGCACAACATTTGGTTCAGAGTATTTATTTTCCGCCTTCAAATCCTGGGTGCGTCCTATGGGCAGGTGCGTCTTATAGTGGGGAATATACGGTAAGTAGGTCATGGGCCTTGTAGCACTTTTTGAAGCAAGGAAGGATACCGTTTTACTGTAAAAATAATATACCAGACCCCAAAAAAACCTTCCTGTTGCTGCTCTCTAGAACACTGTTTAGTGCCCCCTGGGGTACACGTACCGCAGGTTGAGAAGTGTTATAAGCTAGATTACTCACCTGCGTTGATCTGTAAAGAAACGTCCTCCTCTTTATCTCTCAGCACTTCTATCTCCTCAGTTTTTACATTTGTCACTATAGTGTATCCAGGGTCTGTGAACAAAGAGAACGTGAAGTGAAGCCCCAGTATAGGCATGTACAGGACGGGTGCAAGGAAAACCTTCCCTATATGAGGTTTATTACTCACCTGGCCCGATCTGTAACGAAACGTCCTCCTCTTTATTCCTTAGTATTTCTACCTCCTCCTCAGTTTTTACATTTGTCACTATAGTGTATTCAGGGTCTGTGAATAAAGAGAACGTTAACTAAAGCCCCAGTACAAGAATGTACAGGACGGGTGCAAGGAAAACCTTGCCTATATGAGGTTTATTACTCACCTGGCCACATCTGTCGAGAACTGCCCTCCTCTTCATCCCTCAGTACTTCTTCCTCATCCTTAGTTTTCACATTTCTTAATATATTGTATCCAGGGTCTGTGGATAAAGTACAAATGTACAGGACGGATGCAAGGAAAACCTTTCCTATATGAGGTTTATTACTCACCTGGCCAGATCTGTAGAGAACAGCTCTCCTCCTTATCCCTCAGTACTTCATCCTCCTCCTCAGTTTTCACATTTGTCTCTATAGTGTATCCAGGGTCTGTGAATAAAAATGAGAATGAAACCGCTGAGACCTAGGAGACGCATTGTAGTGTATACCAAGTGACCAACAAGGAAAATATGTAAAATCTTTGTTTTGTACGGTTTATTACTCACCTGCGTTGACCTGTAAAGGGATTTCCTCCTCTTTAATCTTCACAAATGCTTCTTCCTCCTCCTCCTCAGCTTTCATATTTCTGACTATAGAGTTCCAGGGGTCTACGAATACAGATCAGAGTGACGCACTTATAGAGACGTACAAGAGACACAAAAGAAGTGCGCGGGGAAATGGCCAATAAAAAAAAGACTTATACAGTCTCTAGGGGGAATAAAGAGGACAGTTAGCCTTCTCTCTCTCTCTTACCCTGTGACGGGAGAAGATGCTGGTCATCCATCATGGTGCCATCAATGTATTCCGGTCTAATAAAACAAATGACAAATAAAATACATATTAATGTGACTCAAACCTCGAAGAAGACCATAAAGCGATTCACTGGACCCTCATAAACACAGGCCAAAATAGTTTGTGACTGGTCAATTTTCCTCAAGGTCCCGCAGCGGCGCTTCCGCTCACCCCGCCACTACTGTCAGCACTGCTGCTCCATGTGCTATAAAAGCTGCCTCTGTCAGGGGCCAAGGTCATAGGCTGCACCCAGGAGCATTGTGGGATACATACTCCTGGGTGTAGCAAGGTGATCAGGAGCTGGCAGGTGAGTAGGTCATTAATAAGCATGCATGACCTTTTTTTGTCTTTTACATTTTGGATTGTAAAAAAAGTAAAATAACATTTTGAATTTTAGCCGGCTTTAACCCTTTCGCTGCCAGCCTACCTGCAGCATTTGCCACTCCCTGTTGCCAGACGATGTTTCACCATTTTGCGCTACACATATTCAACTGTCATTTTTGAAGGGATTTCCAGGGATTTCCCAGGAAAATTATATATTGTTTTTTTCAACAGAGTCTGGGCTTTAACATGAAATGTCTTGTTTGTATTTTTTAGGTGTATTCTCAATTTTTTGGGGTGAAATGTGTGAAAAAAAACAAAAAAAAAACATTTTTTTACAATTTGTAGAGTTTTTTGTAATAAAAAATGTAAGTTTGTCAATAAAATCTTATTGCGTGAGAAACCCCAATTTCTCCCGGTTACAGCGATACCACATATGTATAGGTAGACACCCTTTCCTGCCCAGAAGCCTTTTATAGCTGCTGGATGACAAATGGTTAATTAAAAAAAAAAATGACATAGGGTCCCCCTTCCCGGGGAGGGGGACCCCATTTTTTTTTGGATTTTGAAGGGTTAAAAACCCTTCAAAATCCAAAAAAAAAAATGACGTGGGGTCCCCCTTACCCAAAGTAACCAGCCCGGGACCAGCTATGGGGGCTTGTAGGCACAGAGTGGGGGGGCCAGCTTTGGTGGCCCCCCCACCCTGCAGCCTACGAGCCCACATAGCCTATGTGGGCCCGGGCTCTTCTGCCCCCCCCTGGCCTTTGGGGAGGCAGGTAATGGGGGTGCGGGGGTTAATGGCAAGCCACCCGCTAGGGCAGGTGACTTGCCACCCCCCCAGCCTTGTGAACTGGTATAAGGGGTCTCATGGACCCCTTACCAGCTCACAAAGGGTTAATGTGAAAAAAAAACACTACACAATAATAAAAAGTATTTTATTAGAAAAAAAAAAAATTTTTTTTTACTGTACTTACCTTCGATTGCAAGCTCTTGTCCCTCGCCGCTCAGCTGACAGATGCCGGTGATCGGCATCCAGAGAAGGAGAAGGCAGGAGATCAGAGGATCTCCTGTCACCTCCTTCCCCAGCGCCGATCACCGGCATCTGAGAAGCTGAGAAGGCTGAAGCCTGAGATCGGGGCCGGGATGACTTCATAAGCCCCGCCCCCAAGGGGGCGGGGCTTAGAGGCATGATGGCGGCCGCCATCGTGCAGAAGAGAGGAGAGAGCCTCCCAGGCTCTCTCCTGAAGATCGGTAAGTCCTGGGGGGGGATCGGAGGCCCCCCAGGTGAAGAGGAGGGACAGCGGGAGCCAGCGCACACACAGGTAAGTGAATGTCATTTTTATTTTTTTTTTTTTTACAGTTAGAAGCTGCTGCTGCAGAAGCGGGGGGGGGGGCGGCCTATTCCGGGGGCTCTCCTGGAGCCATCCGACCCCCCACGGGGGATCGGATGGCACCAAATTAAAGAGGAGACCCGGCCGGATCCAACAAGGGGTCAGGTGAGTATTTGTTGTTTTTACTTTTTAAACTACAAGCGAGGAAAGTCAAGCACGTAACACCTACGTGCTTGGCACTTAAGGCCCAGCCAAGCCAGCACGTAGGTGTTACGTGCTTGGCAACAAAAGGGTTAAAGTGGACCAACACCCAGGATTTTGACTATCCTGGGTATTGGTCCACTTTGGGGGGGGGGGGGCACCCCGCTGTGTGAAACCCCCCAGAAAGCCCCGAAAACTCACCTCACCACGTGATCGCGCCGTCTAATCCGCACCGACGGACAAGCGGGTGACAGCAGCGGACAAGACAGCGCGTCCGCCTCTCGCACATCACTCTTACAGGGTGCGCGCCCGCGCCGGCCATTCACAAACGCCCGGCGCGGGCACGTTTAGAGGGGCGTAAGGTGTTTTGGGGGGGTTTCACCCGCGCGACATCCCGATCTCGGATGCCCCGCTGTGAGGGAGGTGATCGGCCCGAGAATCTTATAGATTCCCGGGCCGATCACTCCTGGGTGTTGGTCCACTTTAAATCTGATGACTGTTAACTGAGATTGGAGGGTGGTCTCACCACAAGGGGCCATCCTCCGTTTGCCTGATGTAGATCTCTTTAAAGTGGACCATCACCCTCCCGTGATCGGCCTGGGAATCCCCCCCAAACGGCCCAAATCCCCTTACCTTGCCTCCCTCGCGCCCCTCTAGACGTGCGCACGCTCCTCCGCCGCCGCCGCCTCCTCCCGCGCGTCACTCTTGACGGCGGAGGAGCCGCTTGTCCGTTCCTGTCAGATCGCTTGTCCGCGGCCACGTGGGAGAGGTGAGTTTTCCGGGTGATCGGGGGGGGGGGGGGGGGGGGGGTTTCACACAGCGGGGCACCCCGATCGGGGGTGCCCCACCGAAGTGGACCAAGACCCAGGATAGTCAAAATCATGGGTGTTGGTCCACTTTAATTCCCAACATGTGACCTGAAAAGGTGAACTTCCCGGTCCCCAGACTTTATCTCTGCATAGTATACGCATAGAATACGCCGTCCCAGATCTAGGAAATGCCCTGCTGCAGTGAGAGGTGGGCCAAATCTACTATAAGTCTAACTTTTTCGCTTCTTCCTTTTCCCTCTCTTCTGTTCTTCTACTTCTCCCTCCCCTTTCCCTCCTTCCAGTCCCCACCCATTACCCCTAGCTCCTGGCCTGCCCCGCCCCCCCTCCCAATGTAAAATTACGGTCGGAGGTCACTGGTGTAGAATCTTGGGCCGGACGGGTTAGAGATGTATACCCGCCCAGTGGCCCAGAAGCATGATCATTGGGTAACAGCGCCAGTCCAGTCCTCCTGACACCACAGTCCCCAAAAAAGATAAAAGGAAACCCCTGAAAGTAATGCATTGTTGTTTTGTTTTTGTTATTTTTTCTCTTTGTATAGACACTGACTATGAAAAAGTGATAAGTTAAGGTGTGACTGTCAGGAAAAAGTAATGATCTGGAGCTTTATTCCCTCTGTACCCTTGTTTCTTTTTTGTATCACATTATTGTACTGTGTAACTGAGCTTAAAATATTTTAAAAAGACAATAAAAAGATTGAAATAGAATATCTATGATTAAAGAGAAACAACATGCTCGATTTTTACTTTGTTCCTCTCAGTGGGGGCATCCCGAATATGGATGCCCCACTGTGTGTGTCGCCCTATTTACTCACCTTTCAATCGCTCCCACGTGTCAGGGAAATCGATCATGTCACACAGACATAGACAAATGCTTTCTTATCTTCTAGGCCATCTAGTCTGTCTTGAGATGTGTCAAGTTTTTTTTTTTATTTATTTTTTTTTATAAATTCTTTATTTATTCATTCATTCATTTATTCATTATTTATTATTTATTTATTATTATTTAAGTTTTTCGTGTCAAATGAAAGACAGAACATGTGACAATAAAAAAAAAAAGGAAGAAAAGGGAAGCAAATAAAATAAAGCGCATGACATCACAGCAATGTAATGATACAGAAATGGCTCAATCAGTGCATTTGACATCTTGTACATATATATATTAATAATAAAGAGTCTCCCTTACCAACGAGTTTGTCTCTGACCCGTTTTGTACCTTCTAATGTAAGTCCATTCAGGGGGGCAGCACTCATTGCTACGACACTTTCTGGGCTGGCGGGGGGAGCCTAAAGCTGTGGACATCAAGCGTGAACAAGCGACACCTAACGCGCTGTGGAACTAGAAAGGTGGGGAAAAACAACCAGGAGGGAGGGGGTAGAGGGGGGGAGACCCAAAAGGCTCTTCCCCTCCACGGACTCAGAAAAGACCATCCAGCCATACCATGTCATAGCAAACTTCTCGTGTGCGTCATCCCTGGAGGCCATAAGGATCTCGAACCTCGTAATGTCATTTACACGCCGAAACCATGTAGGTATGTCTGGGGGGGTCCTTGCTCCTCCACATCTGGGGGATGCAGGCCTTGGCCGCTTTAAACAGATGACATGTTATCGAATTGCGGTATCTTTTTAGCGGGACCTCCGACTTGTGAAGAAGACAAAGGGTGGGATCATCTGGGATCTCTGAACCTGAGACTCTCTCCGCCACCAGTCTCACCCTGTTCCAAAATTCCTTCAATTTGGGGCAGGACCAAAACACATGCAGCAAGTCCCCCCTCCCTTCACCACACAAGTTTATTCTTTTATAGCCAAATAGAGGAAACATTTAAGGACATTGGCCTCGATTCAATAAAGGTAGAAAAAGATTCTCATGGTAGTAAAAAATTAAATTCATGAGAAAAAAGCCTGAGAATGTCACTGTTACTGAATCACTAGATAAAAAGACAATGAAAGTCAATGGCAGCTTTTACTACAGTGTAGAAAGGAGGAAACACTTCTCTACTTTACTTAGGAGTAAAAAAGTTCCATTGACTTTCATCGTTTTCCCAGCTGGTGATTCAGTAACAGTGAAATTCTCAGGCTTTTTTCTCATGAATTGAATCTTTTACTACCATGAGAATTTTTTTCTACCTTTATTGAATCGAGGCCGTAGCCTGGTTGGAGCCAATCACTGAGCGAGTCGTACAACAACATATGTAACTAAAATGCATGCATGACATCGGCCTATACATTGTAAATGAAAGGGACAGCTGTTCATTTCTCCTTGCTGGTCTGCATGTAAGATGAGATTAACTATCTATAGACACTGCCTTGCATTTTCATCAAGGAGTCTGCTGACTTAAAAAATATATCTATATAATCGAATGGAATTGAAACTAAATTTGATCAGATATGATCAGATTGAACTGAATTTTCAGTGGATTTGGTCAAATTTGTAACACACGCGCAGACTCTGAGCAAGAACGAGCACGCTGATTTGCTGAACGTCCCCCAAAACCAATCCTGACGCTAGCTTCCACTCGGCTCCATCCGGTGCTGCTGACGGCTAAGCCACCTGGACAGCTAAGTGAGGACTATAGGGGGGACACCTACGTTCGCGGCCGCCCGTGCCGCTTCGAAGGGTGAGAGAGTCTCTTTCTCTCACCCTTCGAAGCGGCACGGGCGGCCGCGAACGTAGGTGTCCCCCTTGCTGATCCCCTGCTCCATAGGATGTGGTGCTGACCTTGCTGCCTGGCTCTTGGCGTTTATGTATGCTTTTTGACCTTTTTCTTGTGTATTAATTGTCTGATATCAGTTTCCTAGTTGGTGATTTTGCAATAATAGTTTCCATGACCAATAGGTTATTTAATATGGTTATTTAGGTAATTACAGTATATGCACATATTTTGTATATTTATTGTTCACATTTATTGTTCATGTTAATTTATTATTTTTAATTCATTCATTCACTCTCACCGGGGTTATTGTTATAAATTATTGGTAATTAATTTTGTATATATTTCATAGTAATTCTTCTGATTCATGATATTTAAGCACTGTCACTTTAGGGTTGGTTGTTATAATTGGGTAGTCATGGTAGGTTGATATATTAGTTAGTATCCATTATAAGTATATGTGCCGGCACAAGTAGTCAGTTGCTGGTTTGGCCCCACCACGCTAAATAATAGGGAGCTTCCCAGACATGTTTTTTGGCTGTATATTTCTTGCACTGGAAGTAATTTGGGGAGACGCATTGTTTTTAATTGTGTCTTGTTAAGTGTTGTTTGTTGGAGTATTCCTAATAAATTATGCAATTTGTTGAATTTTACAATTAAACTATTGTTGTGAATATTTTTGGTGCTCCTGCCATCAGGGGGTAGAGGTAATATACCTCTCAAAACCCTATAGCCTTTGCTTGGATGTATTTACTTCAGGCAGTGTAGCACATTGAGATTAGGATATGCGGTGCACCCCTGTTTTGTGATTATCTGGACAGCTAAGTGGCCGAGCGCACTGCCGGCCATATCCCCCGCGCATATCCTAGCCGTCGCAGCCCGCGGTGCCCATTTAAAAAGGCACAGCTAGAAGCGAGCTGGGATGCGGCCGTGCTGCAGAGACGTGGCAAGGGCTCCCGGACAAGGTGGGGGAAATGCGGCTTCTGGGGGGGGGGGGGGGGGGGGTTTACACAGAGGGATGCCCCAGAGAGTGGAATTCGGTTGGCCCTGGAGTCTTTTAGACTCCAAAGCCTCTGATGTTCCTCTTCTAGATTTCTACCTAGAGAATGTTAACTGCCAGGGAAGCTGGAGCATGGCAGTCTTCCGTGGGATTAATTTTGAAGCTTTGGCCTGTCCCAGCCATGGCATTGTCAGACTTGATGGGCACCTAAAACCTCAGTGAGCCAAGGTTCATAGGAGAAGAGACATGACTAGAGCTTGAAGCGTTAAGACATTCATGAGACCGGGGTGGTCTCCCCTAACATCTAAAGAAAGAAAAAAGCTTTAGGGGGAAGGATAAACTGAAAGTCCTAACAACCTAAAAGACCATGAGACTAGAGCAGCGTTCCCCAACCTTCCTTCTACAAGAGCAACCAACAGGCCATGTTTTTTGGAGATCTCCTCACAGGTGAAGCAACTACCGTGCTATAAAGACCCAGCTATGTGGAAACCTACAAAACATGACCTGCTGGTGGTTCTCAGAGAGCGGGTTGGGGAAGGAGCACAAACACTGAAGAAGATTTTGCACCTTCAACTGGAAGCCCCCCATATCCGCCGCAGAACAGATTAGTGGTGCTCTATGATCCGCTATAGCTGCTAAATTCTGAGCAGCAAGTCATGTAAATACAAAACAATGCAGACCCCTTGTACCACAAAACCACCTTGTTCTGAGGAAAGAAAAGAAAAGCCATGACAAAAGTCCCTTTATATCCATACCCCCCCCCCCCCCCCCCCCGCCTTCCAAGTCTCACAATTTTGCACTAATGAGTCCCGCAATGCTGTGAGATCGCCAGCAATAACGGGAGGTGGCTGCAGCGGTGCCGGGGTATCTGCAGCGGGTTGGAGTCACAGACCTAAGGCAGATGCTGAGGGGTTGCCTGGTGTCGTTCCCTCAGAAGTGGGGTGTGAAGGCGAGCATGTCAGGCCGGGGAAGAGAGAGACGAGAGAGACAGACAGACACCCCTGGAGAGAGAGAGACAGACAAGACACCCCCGGAGAGAGAGAGAGAGAGACAGACAGACACCCCCGGAGAGAGAGAGAGACAGACAGACACCCCCAGAGAGAGAGAGAGACAGACAGACACCCCCAGAGAGAGAGAGAGACAGACAGACACCCCCGGAGAGAGAGAGAGACAGACAGACACCCCCGGAGAGAGAGAGAGACAGACAGACACCCCTGGAGAGAGAGAGACAGACAAGACACCCCCGGAGAGAGAGAGAGACAGACAGATACCCCCGGAGAGAGACTCTCGAATAGAGAGAGAGGGAGGCTTGGAGAGAGAGACAGAGACTGAGAGAGACTCGGCCAGCTACCTAACTTGCTGCCCTGTTTAGGACTTGCTGCTCTGTTGAGGTGAGCTGCATGACTTGCTGCCCCGTTTAGGACTTGTTGCTCTGTTGAGGTGAGCTGCATGACTTGCTGCCCCGTTTAGGACTTGCTGCTCTGTTGAGGTGAGCTGCGTGACTTGCTGCTTTGTTGAGGCCAGCCGCATGACTTGCTGCCCTGTTTAGGACTTGCTGCTTTGTTGAGGCCAGCCGCATGACTTGCTGCCCTGTTTAGGACTTGCTGCTTTGTTGAGGTGAGCTGCGTGACTTGCTGCTCTGTTGAGGTGAGCTGCGTGACTTGCTGCCCCGTTTAGGACTTGCTGCTCTGTTGAGGTGAGCTGCGTGACTTGCTGCTTTGTTGAGGCCAGCCGCATGACTTGCTGCCCTGTTTAGGACTTGCTGCTTTGTTGAGGTGAGCTGCGTGACTTGCTGCCCTGTTTAGGACTTGCTGCTCTGTTGAGGTGAGCTGCATGACTTGCTGCCCCGTTTAGGACTTGCTGCTCTGTTGAGGTGAGCTGCGTGACTTGCTGCTTTGTTGAGGCCAGCCGCATGACTTGCTGCCCTGTTTAGGACTTGCTGCTTTGTTGAGGTGAGCTGCGTGACTTGCTGCCCTGTTTAGGACTTGCTGCTCTGTTGAGGTGAGCTGCATGATTTGCTGCCCTGTTTAGGACTTGCTGCTCTGTTGAGATGAGCTGCGTGACTTGCTGCTTTGTTGAGGCCAGCCGCATGACTTGCTGCCCTGTTTAGGACTTGCTGCTTTGTTGAGGTGAGTTGCGTGACTTGCTGCCCTGTTTAGGACTTGCTGCTCTGTTGAGGGGAGCTGCGTGACTTGCTGCCCTGTTTAGGACTTGCTGCTCTGTTGAGGTGAGCCGCATGACTTGCTGCCCTGTTTAGGACTTGCTGCTTTGTTGAGGCCAGCCGCATGACTTGCTGCCCTGTTTAGGACTTGCTGCTTTGTTGAGGCCAGTCGCATGACTTGCTGCCCTGTTTAGGACTTGCTGCTTTGTTGAGGTGAGCTGCGTGACTTGCTGCCCTGTTTAGGACTTGCTGCTCTGTTGAGGTGAGCTGCGTGACTTGCTGCCCTGTTTAGGACTTGCTGCTCTGTTGAGGGGAGCTGCGTGACTTGCTGCCCTGTTTAGGACTTGCTGCTCTGTTGAGGGGAGCTGCGTGACTTGCTGCCCTGTTTAGGACTTGCTGCCCTGTTTAGGTGAGCTGCATGCCTTGCTGCCTTGTTTAGGACTTGCTGCTTTGTTGAGGCCAGCCGCATGACTTGCTGCCCTGTTTAGGACTTGCTGCTCTGTTGAGGTGAGCTGCATGACTTGCTGCCTTGTTGAGGCCAGCTACATGACTTGCTGCTTTGTTGAGGAGAGCTGCCTGACTTGCTGCCCTGTTCAGGTTTAGGACTTGCTGCCCTGTTTAGGACTTGCTGCTTTGTTGAGGAGAGCTGCATGACTTGCTGCCCTGTTTAGGACTTGCTGCTTTGTTGAGGAGAGCTGCCTGACTTGCTGCCCTGTAAATGCCATTGGTCCCAATCACCTACAGCTGGGTCTATTACTCCCCCTGTGCTGTGACTTTCAAATAGGTCAGCATTAAATTCATTGAAAAAACGCGCTTTCACGTGGGGGGTTAATATGAACCAATTTTGCACTTACCAACCTTCCGTACAGGAAATGCCGCGCCCTCTGTCCGCACCCTGCTTCTAAAAACCTCCCCTCCGGGCAACTACAGCAATTGCCTTTCGAATTATAAAAATCCCTCGTTTTTCTTTGTTACCTCAGCAGCGGCGTCCGCCATTATGTTGTAGCCCGCACACGGACATATTTACCTCACACAGAGCACCCAGACTCCTCATTCCGGGATTTGTTAATATCGATTAATGACAGCAATCACTATCATTTATTAGTATTATTCGTTAAATTAAAGAAGGCAAAACTTCGTTTGTACGATTTTCTGTAGCCCTTTATAGCCAATGGAAATTCGGTCATCTTTCTGTAGATCTTTTTAGTCAATAGAAAAGGCGGCAATTTTCTGTAGCTCTTTATGGCCAATACAAAAGGCGGGCATTTTGCCTATGTCCCCAGTTGGCAACCAGAGACTGCACTGCGGTATTTCTATAATGTTACGGATAAAAATGAAGGAGGTGAGGATTTGTCCTCAATGGCGGCCATATTTCTGTAGCCCACTGCTAGTCCCTAAGATAGGTAATACCTTCCAACTTTTCAGGGCGGGAAAGAGGGACATTTGTTAAATTAGGCCACGCCCCTTCGTTGAGGGATGGCTAGGTTGTCCCTGTTAAAACGAGATAAACACTTTAAATAGGCGACTGAATCATTTATTGATGCAGATCTGTATGTTACACCTCAAAGAGGGACAAATGTGAACAATCAGAGACAGGAGGGCATTGACTCAAAAGAGGGACAGTCCTTCCAAATCGGGGACACTTGGGAGGTATGAGCATGGTTACTTCTTTCTCATCCTATTGTTCATGATTAAACCGGACCTTCACCATGATTTAATGAAAAGCCCAAACTCTTAAAAACTATTCCCCAGCCTCTTAAATGAATATATAAAGTTTTTAGTCACTTATTATTCTTTCCCCCACCGGGCTGCCAAGCTGTTCAGGACTCTAGGATATGGGCGCCGCCATCTTGACATAGACGCATCACACAGAGGAGAGGAGAGCGGGATAAAGTACAGGGGGTGGGGTTATAGCTGTGCTTTGCTCAGACAGAGCAGAGCTGGGGTCAGAAAAGTTCAGCAATCCCAGAATGCAGAGCAGCACAGTCAGAAGACACTTCCTGTTTGCAGGCTGCCTGATGCTCCAAGAGCCGCCATCTTGGATGTTTAAAGGTTCATAAGGTGCAGTAGATGCAGGTAGGATGATTTTTAATGTGGGCAATCTGTATGTACAGGGTGTGGGAAACATACAAGATAGGCTCTTATTCAGGGTGAAGGTCCGGATTAATGTGGGCAATCTGTATGTACAGGGTGTGGGAAACATGTAAGATAGGCTCTTATTCAGGGTGAAGGTCCAGATTAATGTGGGCAATCTGTATGTACAGGGTGTGGGAAACATATAAGATAGGCTCTTATTCAGGGTGAAGGTCCGGATTAATGTGAGCAATCTGTATGTACAGGGTGAGGGAAACATATAAGATAGGCTCTTATTCAGGGTGAAGGTCCAGATTAATGTGAGCAATCTGTATGTACAGGGTGTGGGAAACATATAAGATAGGCTCTTATTCAGGGTGAAGGTCCGGATTAATGTGAGCAATCTGTATGTACAGGGTGTGGGAAACATATAAGATAGGCTCTTATTCAGGGTGAAGGTCCGGATTAATGTGGGCAATCTGTATGTACAGGGTGTGGGAAACATATAAGATAGGCTCTGGGGGGGTTTCGGCCCGGGAATCTTATAGATTTCTGGGCCGATCACCTCTCGGTGTTGGTCCACTTTAATGTTCATTGTGATTGTAAATATATGTAATTAGTCAATAAATTTGAATATTTTTTGTAGACCCTTAAAGTGGTGCAACTGTTTCATCCTTGGCACTTTTTTAGAGGGTACTGTGGGTGTCCCTCTTTTCTTGCAGTGTATTGAATTTTGAGTGCTGGGATTAGTGTGCACACTATTATTGGCTTTATTGTTGACTCACCATTTGGCTTATAGACTGGTGCAACTTTTCTAGCTCGTCTAAATCTTATAGATTGCGCTGGGTTTTGGTCCACTTTAAAGAGGATTTCCAGTTAAAAATGGTAGATCTATAATACGTGGGTATGGAGCTTAGGCTGAGGATGGGATCGGTTCGGTATGCTTCTGGTAAACTGTTTTTTTCATTTTGATGATTTTAACTTTTCAATCTTTATTCAATCAAACTGTGTTTTTATTAAAGTGGACCAGGACTTTGACCATGCTGGGTTTTAGTCCGTGCCCCGCTGTGTGAAACCCCCGCCTGATCTCGCTCACCCTTTCCCTGGTCCTACGGCGCATGTGCAGCCCTCTCGTCTAAGGCGAGCGGATCCAAGCCCACTGGCAGACACATCCCTCTATACCCTTTACAGGGAGAGCACACGCGCTGGCCAACCACAAATGCCTGGCGTGGGCACGTGCCCTGCTAAATGGATAGCGGGGATGCAGTCGCAGCGCGCGCATGCACCGTTGGACCAGGAAAGAAGGTGAGTTTCTGGGCGAGCTGGGGGGGGGGGGTTCAAACAGCGGGGCTGGTAAATATAATGAGTCTCCTGGCTGGCGCGTGCAAATTATGTAAATAATTCATCTGAATAGCTTGTCCAATTTATGTAATAGCTAAAATATTAATAATATTTTATATATATTTATCCTGCCCGGCTCGACAAAAATAGGCAAACACATATACAAATATTAAAGACTTAAAGGAGCAGCAGCACTCAACCCTGTTAGCTTGCAGACCAACCTATAATCTGTCTCTAAATCTGGTAAACACAGAGGCTCGGTCACACACATCTGCAGAAGTAGCTGAAGCTGCACCACCAGCGCCAAGGTGCCTCTATGGGTGCAGTCCTAACTCTAATCTATGAGAGCCCCATTTGGGACATACAATGCAAGAGATTGTGCAAGCACATGGGGTGTGGGGTCTAGGCTGTATTGCAAGGTCTTGACCCTTCCACCCCATGGCTTGCACATGAGGTTTAGGGCAACCTCAGGTAAGCTGCTCCCAATTTATCTCTTGCATTGTATGTCCCAAATGGGGCTCTCAGAGATTAGAGTTAGGACTGCACCCATAGAGGCACCTTGGCGTAGTGGTGCAGCTTAGCCTACTTCTGCAGATGTGTGTGACCGAGCCTCTGTTTTTACCAGATTTAGAGACAGATTGTAGGTTGGTCTGCAAGCTAACAGGGTTGAGTGCTGCGGCTCCTTTAAGTCTTTAGTAACCTAATTGCCCTGCTGACTTGCACCTCCCAGGTTAGTTATAAAATGGTCTGAGCAGCTGCCACTCCCCCTTTGTTCACATATACAAATATTATCAATATTTGGACAATGGTAATACAATGGATACACGCATAAGACTGTAGATTCTTTGGCCTTCTGGTATATACGGAGGACACTGAGACAAATGGTAAATAAAGGGATATATTGTAGGTAAACAATGCAACCTGACAACAAAATACAACACACAATCAGAGTTAAATGATTGGCATACATATATACAGGGATTAAAGCAACATTAAGAGCATTACCCTCCTGAAATGGACACCCACAAGCAGACCTTTTAGCGGGCAGCCTTCATTCCTCCTTTCTCTCTTTCCTTCTTGCCTCTGCTCCCTGCTCCTCTCATGTGCCAGCAGTCTCCTTCTTGCCTTCCTCCCCCCTCTCTTTCTCTCACTCAGATATATATATCCAATATCCCCTTTGGTCTTCTTGTTCTTTTGATCTTTTATGACCCTAGTCGTAAGTTTTACTCTTTTCCTAATCTGGCTTCTCTATCTTGTCCCAGCCCTGCTTTATTGTCTCAGGATGCTGATACTATCTGCTTTGAATACAATTCCTGCCCGGCCACTTGTGCCTGCTGGTATTGTAAACAATTTTGCTGTATATTCCTATATTTATATATGCAACATTATTAACAATATTGATTTTCCATAAAGGCCCCTTATTTACAGGGCAAACCCCCCCCCCGCCCCCCCCCCCCCCTGGGCTGTTTGAGTGTAGGTTTTGGTCCACTTTAATTTTTTAAATATATTTTTATTGACTTGTGATCATTTTTGGACATTTTTTTTATCTGATCCAGTGTCAGTCCCATAATGTCTCTTTGCTCTGGTCACAGCGCTTCCCCTCCGATCTGGACCACCAATTCAATCCTGGGACTCGTGTCAAACTGACACCCCCTCTGTTGGAGACGGACTAAAATGGAGCCCTCCACACTGCCAGTCATGGCTCAGCTCACTCCAAGGCAATGCACACAGTGTGTCGGCTGGGAGAGCCAGTGCCAAACCTGCTTGATCGCCTTAGCAACCAGTTTCGGATGTGTGCACCCTGTATCAGGCTGGCTTCATAGAGGGTGCACACACTTGAAACTGGCCACTGGTGGGGCACCTACTCATATGGGAACTTGGACCAGATGATGTTTCTCTGTTTTTATAAAGGTATAAAGTTTTAATTTCTTTGTACTTTGCCTGGAGGCGCACTGGAACACATTTGCATATTGGCAATAATAGGGCAGCAAGGAGCTCACCTCAATCAGCCCTGGTAAGATTATTCAGCAGTTTAGCTAATGCTTGAAATATAATCTCTACCGCCAAAAATAAGCCCTAGTTACAATTCATTAATCCAGCTCCTGGGCATCAGCAGAGGGATGGTGTGTCTGTAAAGGAGGGTGAGGGCAGATCACGGCTGTAAAGGAGAGCGAGGACACATCAAGGCTGTAAAGGAGGGTGGGGACACATCATGGCTGTAAAAGAGGGTGAGGGCACATCACAACTGTAAAGGAGGGTAAGGACACATCACAACTGTAAAGGAGGGTAAGGACACATCACAACTGTAAAGGAGGGTGAGGACACATCACGGCTGTAAAAAAGGGTGAGGACACATCACGGCTGTAAAGGAGGGTGACAGCAAATCAAGGATGTAAAGAAGGGTGAGGGCACATCAAGGATGTAAAGGAGGGTGAGAACACATCAAAGCTGTAAAGGAGGGTGGGGACACATCAAGGCTGTAAAAGAGGGTGAGGACACATCAAGGCTGTAAAAGAGGGTGAGGACACATCAAGGCTGTAAAAGAGGGTGAGGACACATCACGGCTGTAAAGGAGGGTGACAGCAAATCAAGGATGTAAAGGAGGGTGAGGGCACATCAAGGAAGTAAAGGAGGGTGGGGACACATCATGGCTGTAAAAGAGGGTGAGGGCACATCACAACTGTAAAGGAGGGTGAGGACACATCAGGGCTGTAAAGGAGGGTGAGGACACATCAAGGGTGTAAAGGAGGGTGAGGACACATCAAGGCTGTAAAAGAGGGTGAGGACACATCACGGCTGTAAAGGAGGGTGAGGGCACATCACAACTGTAAAGGAGGGTGAGAGCACATCAAGGCTGTAAAGGAGGGTGAGGGCACATCACAACTGTAAAGGAGGGTGAGCATATATGGCTGTAAAGGAAGGTGATGACACATCAAGGCTGTAAAGGAGGGTGAGGGCAATTCATAACTGTAAAGGAGGGTGAGCATATATGGCTGTAAAGGAGGGTGATGACATATCAAGGCTGTAAAGGAAGGTGAGGGCACATCAAGGCTGTAAAGGAGAGTGAGGGCACATCAAGGCTGTAAAGGAGAGTGAGGGCACATCAAGGCCGTAAAGGAGGGTGATGACACATCACGGCTGTAAAGGAGGGTGAGGGCACATCCCAGCTGTAAAGGAGGGTGAGGATGCATCACGGCTGTAAAGGACGGTGACAGCACATCAAGACTGTAAAGGAGGGTGAGAGTACATCAAGGCTGTTAAGGAGGGCGAGAGTACATCAAGACTGTAAAGGAGGGTGAAGACATATCAAGGCTGTAGAGGAAGGTGAGGACACATCACGGCTGTAAAGGAGGGTGAGCATATATGGCTGTAAAGGAGGGTGAGGGCACATCAAGTCTGTTAAGGAGGGCGAGAGTACATCAAGACTGTAAAGGAGGGTGAAGACATATCAAGGCTGTAGAGGAAGGTGAGGACACATCACGGCTGTAAAGGAGGGTGAGCATATATGGCTGTAAAGGAGGGTGAGGGCACATCAAGGCTGTAAAGGAGAGTGAGGGCACATCGAGGCTGTAAAGGAGGGTGAGAGCACATCAAGGCTGTAAAGGAGGGTGAGGGCACATCACAACTGTAAAGGAGGGTGAGCATATATGGCTGTAAAGGAGGGTGATGACACATCAAGGCTGTAAAGGAGGGTGAGGGCACATCAAGGCTGTAAAGGAAAGTGAGGGCACATCAAGGCTGTAAAGGAGGGTGATGACATTCTGGCTGTAAAGGAGGGTGAGGGCACATCACATTGGTAAAGGAGGGTGAGGACGCATTACAGCAGTAAAGGCGGGTGAGGAAGCATCACGGCTGTAAAGGAGGGTGACAGCACATCAAGACTGTAAAGGAGGGTGAGAGTACATCAAGGCTGTAAAGCAGGGTGAGGACACATCAAGTCTGTAAAGGAGGGCGAGAGTACATCAAGGCTGTAAAGGAGGGTGAGGACATATCAAGGCTATAAAGGAAGGTGAGGACACATCAAGGCTGTAGAGGAGGGCAAGAGCACATCACGGCTGTAAAAGAGGGTGAGGGCACATCACAACTGTAAATGAGGCTGAGGACAAATCAAGGCTGTAAGGGAGGGTGAGGGCACATCAAAGCTGTGAAGGAAGGTGAGCACATATGGCTATAAAAGAGGGTGAGGACACATCAAGGCTGTAAAGGAGGCTGAGAGCACATCCCAGTTGTAAAGGAGGGTGAGGGTACATCACAACTGTAAAGGAGAGTGAGGACACATCAAAGCTGTAAGGGAGGAGGAGGGCACATCACGGCTGTAAAAGAGGGTGAGGGCACATCAAGGCTGTAAAGGAGGGTGAGGACACATCACGGCTGTAAAGGAGGGTGAGGACACATCACAGCTGTAAAAGAGGGTGAGGGTACATCACAACTGTAAAGGAGGGTGAGGGCACATCAAGTCACACAGGCAAGCTTGTCTGTCAGAGTGAAAGGTCTGAGCTGCATGTAAAAGTGTTGGCACTCCTAGTCGAGGTGGGTGTTACTGTAAACAGATAATTAATTTCAAGATAAATAAGGCATAAAGTTAATGATGACACACACTTTCCACATTTTAAGCAATTTTAGCAATATCATTGTGTATATTCTAAGCATACAGTACGTCCTGCTCCATCTATAATACTTACACATGGGTAATCCTCTGCCTGAGGGCGTGTTCACTGCAGACATGCAAAAACAGGCTCCTCCCGGCCCTACATATACCGAGGGACCTCCCACAAATCCCCAGATTTCTCTGAAGTGCTGACTGCGAAGACATGAAGTATCACTCTCTCGCAGGCGAGCGGGGCTTTACAGCCCGAGGCCCTGCGGGACTATTCCCACCCGTCCTCATTGTGAAAGTAATGCCTCCCAGCCTGGGCTGCGTTGGTCGGGTGAAGGTAGGCAGCACCAGGTGTGCTTACCGAGCTATGCTCCACCGCAATCCCCCACCATAGGGTAGGCGGTTAAGGCTAATGGTGAGCCTTCAGAGGATGCCCCTCCCGCATCAGCGCCCCACACCCCTTGTAGCGGTGAACCCCATGTATTGGGTCACCTTCCTCCCTAGTTCCCCCCTTTATTGGGGGGAAAAAGAGGGGGGGGGTTGTGTGTACGATGGCCTAACTTTCCCTATTACACCAGTAAGCTTATAGCCCTTAACGGTTTCTCGGGTGTCAGAGCCGCACCTTACATCGGTTGTAATGTTAGCCGCAGCGCCTTTACTGTATTTTACTCGGCGCGTGCGGCGGCTCTGTTCTCGGACGCTACGGCGTTTATTTCTTGTATTCTATCCTGTCATATTTAGTCTCTGAGGTAAATTCACTCGGTATGGTTTCAGACGTTACTAACTGCTGTTTCTGATTGGCTACGCGCCTTCGAGCTTCGCGCTCTCCGGGGGGGGGGGGCGTGGTCTGGTTTGGCACGTTCCGCGTCGCCTTCAGCTCTGGCCCGCCCTTCGAGGTTCGCTTGGCGCCATTTCTCTCTCACGCGTGCATGGTGAAGACTGTCCTCCCCTCGCTGTTCTGTAAGTGCCCTCATGGGCGACTCTTCTTTAGCATTTGCTCCTTCGTGCTTGGCTCTGACATCCCTGTTCCCCTTGTGTCTTTCAGACCGTGAACTTCGGTGGCTTCTCCCGGCCTGGTGTAGCGCCCGGTCCTGACCATAAATAAATTACTCCCACTTCCCAGCGGGTCATTGGGGCATCCAGGGTTGCTTTATAGCGTCAATCCCTACTGGCATATTGTACCTAATAATCACCATATGGAGGCATCCCAGGATAATGTGAAAGGGGTTCCTTCGGGACAAGCCCGTCTGTGTGTAGCTTGTGGGGTCTTACCTAGCAGCGGTGACAATGCACGGGTCTGCATTCCTTGTGCACAGCAGGCGCTTGCCGGTCTTCCCGCCTCTTCTGAGGCTGGGTCTGCACCCCGCCTCACTTCACCTACTCCACCGAATCTGAGTCTAACCCCCAACACCAGTGGGGATTCTCATAATGATTTTTCCACTAGACTGGCTAGTGTTGAAAACTTGATTGCTGGCTCCTTTGCGCGCAAGGCCGCTGCCAAGAGGCGGCATTTGAATCCTGAATCAACTATATTTCCTATAGAATCTGACGATTTACTGCTTTCTTATGCACATCCCCTCTCAGACGAAGGGGAGCTGTTCTCCGACTCAGGGTCATGTGACGACGAGTCCAGGGGACAGGAGGAGTCTGGCTCTGAACATTGGTCCTCGGACGACATTGATAGACTGTTGGCCCAGATCTTTGATGTATTGTCCCTCTCTCCCCCTGCCGCAGCTCCCCGGCAAAGGGGCGATCTGTTTCACAACGCTAGGGCGCGGTTGGTATTTCCTGAACAAACCCATTTTAATAGCCTTGTGCTGAAAGAATGGGAACACCCCAGCAAACTTCATGGGGTTCCTAAGAGTGTGGATAAGAAATATCCCTTTCCTGCTGACCTGGTCAAGTGTTGGACATCGCCACCCGAGGTCGATGCCCCAATTTTAAGTTTGTCCAACACCTCTATTATGCACTCCTCCGACACTACTACGCTGCGGGATTCTGAGGACCGGCGTGTTGACCAACTGGCATGTCATGCCTTTGCATTTGGGGGAGCGTCGCTCCGCCCGGTTTGCGCCTTAGCCATTACGGCGGTGGCGCTCAGGACGGTGGTCAGGAATGCTCTTGAGGGTGCGGATGACTTGCCCTCTGATGCTGCCAATGCTCTGTCCACCTGTGAAACTTTTGTTAACTTTATCCTATCTGCATCGGACGATGCTATTAAGCTGAGCGCTAGATCTTCTGCTCTGGTGGTAGCCATACGCCGAGCGGTCTGGTTGCGCCAGTGGGCCGCTGATAACGCCGCCAAGAAGGCCCTTACGGGGCTTCCATTCAAGGGACTGCGCCTGTTTGGAGAAAGGTTAGACATCTTTGCCAAGGGTGGCAAGTTGCCCCAGAGCAAGCGTCAAACTCGGCCCTTTTGTGACCCAAGCTCCCAATCGACCCCCTACCGTGGGGCTAAGCAAGCCAGAGGTGTGTCCTTCGCTGGGCCTCGCGCAGATTCCTGGAACAAGAATAGAGGACGCCGTCCCGGTTCCTCCTGGGGGCCCAAGCCCAAAGCCCCTCCCAAGACCCCCCCAGGCATGAAGGGGCGCCCTCGGCCGTCAGGGTGGGGGGACGTCTACAGCATTTCGAGCACGTTTGGAGACGCCACGTCTCATTGGATTCAGGAGGTAGTATCCTCCGGTTACAAGACAGAATTTTCTGTACGGCCCCTACCAGGTTCGTTGGGTCCCGGATCCCACAGGACCCTGCCTCAGCTCGAGTCTTGATGCTGGCTGTACAGGACCTTCTGGATCTAGGGGTCATTTGCAAGGTCCTCTTAAAGTGGACCAACACCCACGGGTGATCGGCCCGGGAATCTATAGGATTCCCGGGCCGATCACCTCCCTCCCCGCGGGACATCCGAGATCGGGATGTCCCGCGGGGTGAAACCCCCCCAAACTCCTCACCTTATCTTCACGTCTGCGAATGGCCGGCGCGGGCGCGCGCGCGTCAAGAGGGATGCGTGGGAGGCGGCGGCGGAGGAGCCGCTTGTCCGTCGGCGCTGGGAGCGGGGAGAGGTGAGTTTTTCGGGGGGTTCGGGGGGGTTTCACACAGCGGGGCACCCCGATCGGGGGTGCCCCACCGAAGTGGACCAAGACCCAGGATAGTCAAAATCCTGGGTGTTGGTCCACTTTAAAAGACAGGGGCATGGGGTTCTATTCCAACCTCTTCACAGTGCCCAAAAAGGACGGGTCAGTCAGACCCATTCTGGTAGGCTTTAAGAGCCCCCCTCCCTCAAGTCATTTTATTAAAATGAAAAAACAAAAAAAGCATAGATCAGTGAAATGCAGCTGCAAAAGGTTAATTCCTACAGAAAGTCATTAATGCAGAAGGTATGCCACAAACACCACCTCTCACGTGTGAATACAGCCTTATAAATTTAATCAAGAAATGGAAGTTAACAAGAATGGTCGAGAGCAAGAGAAGGACAGACACAGCTGGTCATAGGATTGCTAGAAAGGCAAATTAGAACCCCTGCTTGACTGCAAAGGACCTTCAGACAAAGCTATATCTCACAGACTCATATACATCTTTAAAGAAGCTTTATTGAGTGATTGATATGATAAAATATATTCAAGTGATTTGAAGTATAATTTTGAGTCAACTGCAATCAAAGGTTAAATACTAGATAAATACTATTTAATCAAAGATACTTTGCTTACTTCTTCCAGGTCAGCCCCAAAATTATTTTGGTCAGGACAAGAGCAGACACTAAATTATTTTGCCCAGGACAGCCCCACATTCAATTCTTCCCACCTGGCAATAACAAACAATAACCCTCTGCTGCGGCAGAAAGATGGATGGGTTAGGCAGGGACCCCTTGTGTGGTGAGAGCTGGTTGCACAGAGACAATAAACAGTTGCAGACACTGCTCTCATACTCTCTTCTCCCCAGAACATTAAGGCGCATGCCAGCTACTTATATAGGCACCATGTCTGAGCAGCGTTACTGCTCCTCACAGTGAGCAGCAATCTGTCAGCACCTCACACAGGCTTCCGGGCAGTGGTATTACTCGCATCCTTCAGCTGTGCCATAGTCACGGCATGCAGCTCTCATGTGCATGTGCCATTGGACCGGGAAGGTTGATTACAGTCTTTTTCTGTGATTTTACACAGCAGGGCATCCTAATTCGGGATGCCCCAGGCAAATGGAACAAGACCTGGGAAAGTGGAAAGCTATTTCTCTCATGCAGGCCTTCGCTCCTAGTCCAAGGCTGCAGTGCTTACCTGAAAGGCTGGATCCAGGTCCATTACTGCGCTGCACCCATGGGCAGTACAGCGCTGTCTCTTCTTGGCTCCCTCCAATGCCATCAGTCACATTGAGCTTCCAGGTCCCCCTCCATTGCAGTGATCAGGAAGAGACTCACAACGAGCAGAGCGGCGCTGCACATTGTGCCGCAGAGCAATGGGGCCTGGATCCAGCCTTTCAGGTAAGCGATGCAGCCCCAGACTAGAAGCGATGGCCTGCGTGAGAGAAAAGGTAAGCATAGATTTCTTTCTGCCTGAAAATGTATTTTAAGACTGAAACAGCAGAAACAAATGGTGCTTCCTTTCTTTAAATGATGGCAAGTGAGCACAATTATGATAAATAAGATGAACAGTGATGATTGGATCCCCTGGGCCTCGGTGCACCCCCTATAGTTACGCCCCCTGATGGGAACAAGAATGATGGGACTTCCTGAGCTCCAATGCACCCCCTATAGTAATGTCCCTGATGTCCCCCCACCCCATGTAAATACAAGGCTTTAAAGTGGACCAACACACGCCCCGCCGTGTGAAACCCCCCAGAAAGCCCCAAAAACTCACCTGTCCTCGCTCCCACGTGACCGCCACAGCCAATCCCCGCCGACGGACAAGCGGGAGGCAGTGGACAAGAGAGCGTGCCCGCCGCCGCCGCCGCCGCCGCCTCCCGCGCGTCACTCTTACAGGGCGCGTTTGTGAATGGCCGGCGCGGGTGCGCATCCTGCTAGAGGGACGCGCGGGAGGCAGCGGCGGGCGCCGCTGGAACGAGGATCTGGTAGGGATTCAGTGGTTTCTGGGGGGTTTCACACAGCGGGGCACCCCGATCGGGGTGCCCCGCAGTCAGGGGTCTGATCTGGGAGGGTGTTGGTCCACTTTAAAAAAAATACCCACCTTTCTCTGCGAGCAGAGCACAGTTGCTCCACATACTGTTGTCTCCTCCACCCATCTGAAAAGAGAGGTGGGCGGTGGACAAGGCTGGCTGTACAAGAGGTGGGCAGGAACGGTGATCCATGTGGTAGCTGATACAGAGATCTCCGTGCAGCTGCCATTGCCTGGTACTACAGCAGGGTGGGGCAGTGGGCGCTGTAAGAGTGAGAGCAACTTCGCACATTTCGGCTGCGGCTATACCCACTTCCACACTGCGGGGCTGAGCCCAAAGCCCTCCCTCCATGATGGCGACCCTGTATGTAATGTACATATATATATACATACTGCACAAACCAGGTAACTTTTGAAGCAATTCGGTCACACTGAATTTTATTTAGGGGCATCAGAATACAGGGAACTTAGTACATATGCACACCACTCTTCAGTTTTTTTCCTTTTCAAGAAAAAAAGCATGTATCATTTTGTTATACTTCACAAATACTTGCTACTGTGCTTCTCTATCCCATAAAATCTCAAAAAAATTCAGTGGAGGATAGGACGAACTTTGAGGCACCCAAATTCGGGATTGCCCCAGAAACAAGGAATCGGCAGGTATATGGAAAACTGAGTAGAGTAGAAGGCAGATGTCACATTCTCTAGAGCGCTGACCATGTCCTCAAGGTTTCTGGCAGTAAAGGAGATTTCTGGCTGTGACCGTTCTCAGATCAGTCATAGGCTAATACTGTCGTAAGATCCAGGGCAGTCTCTGTGTAAAGTTATCATGACTTGTCTCCAAAGAATAAAATTTCCCACTGTGACGAATGAATTGATTTGCTATGATGAAACTAGAACTAAAGATTCATAATAGGACACCCCCTGCAATACTCGCTCTCAGCAGAAAACACACAAGGTATGATTTAATTGTAAACCATTTTCCACATTCAGGATACTAAAATGGCCTCTAGCTTGTATGAACTTTTAAGTGTTTGGTTAGATCAGACCTCTGGTTATAACATTTCCCACACTCAGAACATGAATATGGCCTCTCCCCTGTATGTGCCCTTTCATGTATAACAAGGTGTGATTTTTGGGTAAAACATTTACCACATTCAGGACATGAATATGGCTTCTCGCCGGTATGAAGCCTCCAATGAGTGATAAGATGTGATAGTTGAGTAAAACATTTCCCACATTCAGAACATGCATGTGGCTTTGTTCCTGTGTGAATTCTTTCATGAATGAGGAGATGTGGTCTCATATAAAAACTCTTTCCACATTCAGTACATGAATATGGTTTCTCCCCAGTATGAACTTTTTCGTGAAGCTTAAGCTTTGATTTCCTAACAAAGCACTTTCCGCATTCAGTACATGAATATGGTTTCTCTTCTGTGTGAACTTGTTCGTGAAGCTTAAGCTTTGATTTCGTAACAAAGCGCTTTCCGCATTCAGTACATGAATATGGTTTCTCTCCTGTGTGAACTTGTTCGTGAAGCTTAAGCTTTGATTTCGTAACAAAGCATTTTCCACATTCAGAACATGAATATGGTCTCTCTCCTGTATGAATGCTTTCATGAAGGTTAAAGGGCGATTGCCCAGTAAAACATTTCCCACAATCAGAACATGAAAAAGTGCTTTTTCCTGTATGAACTCTCTCATGGTCAGTAAGCTTTGATTGCTCCATAAAACATTTCTCGCATTCAGAGCATGAATATGGTTTCATTCTTTTATGCCCTCCTTCATGAATGGTAAGCTGTGATCTAAAAGAAAAACACTTTCCACAATCAGAACATGAATATGGCTTCACCCCTGTATGAACTCTTTCATGCTTAGAAAGGTTTGATTTTGTAGTAAAACATTTACCACATTCTGAGCATGAATATGTCTTTCCTGTATGAATTCTTTCATGAATCATAAGCTGCGATTTCACAGAAAAACATTTTTCACATTCCGAACATGAATATGGCTTCTCTCCTGTATGAATTCTCTCATGGTTATTACGCTCGAATTTCCGACTAAAACACCTCCCACATTCAGAACACGAATACGGCTTTTCTCCGGTATGAACTCTGCTGTGGTTAAAAAGCTCTGCTGTCTGAGCAAAACATTTTCCACATTCAGGACATGAATATGGCTTCTCTCCTGTATGAACCCTTTTATGGATGTTAAGTTTTGATTTTTCAGCAAAATATTTTCCACATTGGGAACACATATATGGCTTCTCTCCTGCATGAAATCTTGTGTGTCTCATAAGGGATGATTTCTCTCTAAAACATTTCCCACATGCAGAACATGAATATGGCTTTTCCGCTGTATGAACCCTTGAATGCTTTGTAAGGTAGGATTTACTAGCAAAACATTTCCCACATGCAGAACATGAATATGGTTTCTCCTTTGTATGAACTATCGAATGCCTGGTAAGTTGGTGTTTCTTGGTAAAACTTTTCCCACATTCTGAACACGTAAATGGCTTTTCGGTCATATCAAGTTGTCCATGGCTGATGATCTTTGATTTGTAAGAATGTTGCTCTGTATTAATTCCGCTATATGCTACATCTGGAGGAGAAAAATAAATGGACGATGGAGAAGGTTAAGATGACTTCAGAAATATGAATATAAAACAATAGCACTTGTGACTTTTGTTAAAAGGTAACATTTAGTGAACAGCAGCGTACCAGTGCAGATACATAATTCCTTTTAAAATTCCAGATCTATATTGTTAAGTGTATAGTCTGCCCAAAGTATCCACATGTCAATTTTTTTATATATTCTTTATTTTCCATTTTACAAGGTTACAGTATAAAACAGTAAAGCAGCAATAAAGAGAAAAGATAGAAATACAGTCTCTGACTCATATTACATCAAATGTCAAATGTTATGAGGTGTCGAGCAAATCTGACAAAGAGAATCCACGGCCTGCCGGGGCCGTCCCAAATGGAGCATGGGGTACATTTCCGCCTCACGGGGCGGGAGGGAGCCCCCCCGGCACCACCCCACTCCCCCCAGAGCACTTCCCTGAGGAGACGCCGCTGCAGGTGGCCCTTTGTTGCAACCTCTAATGAATACGGTGGCGCCGACGGGCCCCCCCCCCCCCCCCCCGACCACACCAATACCCCAGTTATTCAAAAGAAAGCTCGACGTGTTTGAACTCATATAACACAAACTGTAAGAAATTAAGAGGTAGGAGCCATGAGGAAGGGAGAAAAGATTAAAAGGGGGGGAAGAGGAAGGGAAGGTTTAGATAGTTACAAAAGCGGGGGGGGGGGGGGAGGTGTGTAGGAAGGAAAGCAGAGGGACAAAGAAACACAGATGTGCGGCAGAGGGAGGGAGGCACGCCAAACCATCAAAGGCCATCTTCCAGGAGGGTCCTGTAATGCTGTGAGGTCGTGAACTCCACCCAACTGAGCCACTTGAGTCGGTGGCTCTCAGAGGATTCAGCCTGTGCCGCAATCAGGCCTTCAAATCTCTCTATTTCTGCCACCCTGCTAAGCCAGGAGGAGATTGTGGGAGATGTTGTGGTTTTCCACAGCGCAGGGATGCATGCCTTCGCAGCATTTGCCATCTGGCTCAGAACAGATCGCCGGTATTTTTTAGTGGGCATCTCCGAATGATGTAAGAGGAAGAATGCCGGTCCCAGCGGGATCTCCCTCTCAGTCATACGCTGCATTGTGTTCCCGACTGTCTCCCAGAATCTCGACAATTTGGGGCATGACCAAAATATGTGGAGGAAATCCCCTCTCTCCCCGTTACAACGCCAGCAAAGGGGGGAAACATCTGGGAACCACTCATGCAAAAGGGTTGGGACCCTATACCACCGCGTTAAGATTTTATAATTACACTCCTGGTACTTCGTACATGTAGCTGTTTTATGTGCCAAGCGAACAATCAAATCTTTCTGTTTTGTCGTGAGGACAACGTCCAGGTCTCTCTCCCACTTTCCCAAGGAAGGCAGGGGGTCTTGGTCTTGAGGGCACACTAGGATTTTGTAGGTGTAGGATAGGACATGTCCTCAAAGGGAAAATACTTTAGACAGACTTTCAATGAGGCTCCAATTGTAGGGTGTCTTAATTCCGCACCCATATCCCGCCTTGGGAGCCAGGGGAGAGAGCCCAAGGGGGGGACTGAGCAGTCTTGTTCAATCTGGACCCACTGTTTATATTGCTTATGCCTACACCAATCTACTATTCTCGTCAAGTGAGTGGCAGCATAGTATAGACCCGGGTCGGGAAGGCCTATTCCCTCCTTATCCTTTGTCCTCACCAGCAATTTCCTATTAATCCTCGGGCTTTTACCCAACCAAATGAATTTAGTAAAGAGGGCACCTATGCATTGCAGAAATGTGTTGGGAATGTGGATTGGCAAGGCTTGCATCACATATAAGAGGTGCGGAAGTATGTTCATTTTCAAGGCATTACACCTCCCAAACCAAGAAAGCTTTTTAAGTGACCACACCTCTAGATCATTAGAGAGCGTGCAGAGTAATGCAGGGAAATTTAGCGAAAATATCTTGTCAATGGACCTGCCCAATTTCGTGCCCAGATTGGTGATGCATTCCCCAGCCCATCTAAAGGGGAATGCTTTCTGAAGGTTGCCCTCTCTAGCTGACGGCATATTAATGTTAAGCACTTCAGACTTTTGCATGTTTACTTTGTAGTTTGACAGGTTCTTATAGATCTCCAGCTCTTTTATGAGATTTGGGAGCGTCACCTCTGGGCTAGTTACGAAAAAGAGCAGGTCATCGGCAAAAGCCGCGACCTTGTATTGGCCGGACGGAAGGGAGATCCCCCGGACGTCAGGATTCCCTCTAACTCTACAGAGGAAGGGCTCCAGCGTCAAGATGAAGATCAAAGGGGAAAGGGAGCACCCCTGCCTCGTCCCGTTCCCGATGCCAAAGGCCTCCGACAGAAAACCGTTAACCCTGACTGAAGCAGTGGGATGTTGGTAGAGACTTGCTATCCAGGATTGCATACAAGGCCCGAGCCCAATGTGGTCGAGGACCCCGAACATAAAATCCCAGCTTACTCTGTCGAAAGCCTTTTCGGCATCAGTCGCAAGAAAAAGCGAGGGGTGGCCCCCCACTAGGGCCGCCTGAAGTAAGTTCAGGGTCTTTGCAGTATTATCGCGTGCCTCCCTATGGGGCATGAATCCCACCTGGTCAAGGTGGATCACTTGATGAAGGTGGGGAGCCAGGCGGGTAGCGAGAATTTTGGCGAAGAGCTTGATATCAACGTTAAGTAATGAAATCGGTCTATAGCTGGAGCTGAGTGAAGGGTCCTTCCCCTCTTTCGGTATGACCGAAATGTGGGCACAGAGATTATCAATGGGTAGTGTATTATCTTCCTTCAGGGAGTTGAAGACCTCCAGGAGTCTGAGGATTAGGATTGATCCAAATTTCCTTATAGTACAGTAAGGGAGTCCCTGGTGTTTTCCCATTGGCTGACCCCTTAATTGCTATCTCTAGTTCTTCCCGTGTAATTGGGGTTTCTAGATCCTGTAACACGACCCGAGGGAGCCTAGGCATTCCTGAGTTTCTGATATAATCACCTATCTCCTCTCTCCTACAGCTTGAATGGGGTGAGGGAATGTTATAAAGGGACTGGTGGAAACCCCTAAAAACTCCCGCCATGTCTTTGTCTGTGTGTACCATGCTTCCCTCCTGATCACGAATTTTAGGGATATAGGTTCTGGCCCTTTCCCCCCTCAGAGCCAAGGCCAGCAGACGCCCGCATTTGTCCCCAGATTAGTAAAAGATTTTCCGGCTCTTGATGAGCTGGAATTTGGTTCTGTCATTGTATATCGTCTTTAGTCGCTCTCTGAGGGCGGTCAGAGAAGCCAGATGGGACACAGCCAATGACTGCTTGTGGAGAGTCTCAAGCTTCTGAATCTCCCCAAGCAGTTCCAAAATCTGCCTACCTCTTTCCATTTTAACCCTGGCTCCGTGTTGGATCATCAGGCCCCGTAATACACATTTATGTGTTTCCCAAATCACTGGCAAGCTGACATCAGGGGTGGAGTTGGTCCTAAAGAATTCTTGCAATTTTTTCATCACATCTTCTTTAATTAATGGGTCTTGGATTAGGGAGCTATTCATTCTCCAGGACCAATGGCGTGGAACCTGTGACTGCTCTGCCAGCGTGAGTGAAACTGGAGCATGATCTGAGAGAGTGATGTTTCCAATTGACACAGCAGTCACCCGCGGAAGCAGGTAGTGCTGTACCAAGAAGAAGTCTATCCTAGAGTACATGTTATGTGAGGCGGAGAAAAAGGAATAGTCTCGGACCTCAGGGTTAAGTATGTGCCATGGGTCAATCAATTGGTGAGTGTGTAGGAGTTTCCTAATCCTCCTGAGCTTGGAGTAGGAGATATAAGAGTGTCCCTTGGATGTATCAACAAGGGGTTCTAAGGAAAGGTTAAAATCACCCCCCACTATCAGTTTGCCTTCTGCAAAGTTCGCCATCCTGTCAAATACATCCTCAAGAAATGATATTTGCCCAGTGTTGGGTGCATATATGTTGACAAAGGTGAAAGTCTCCGTCCTAATCCTACCCTTTACGATGATCCACCTCCCCTCCCCACCGCTCAGGGAGCCCACCTCCTCCAAGGGAGTCGTCCTGGAAAGTAATATACTTACTCCCCTCGAACGCGAGTCTGGAGAGCAACCATGGTAAGAAATTGGAAATACCTTATTCCGCAGAGATGGGGGGTTGGAGGCCTTGAAGTGCGTCTCCTGTAGAAAAACCACTTGAACCTTCAGAGCCCTGAGGTTATTCAAAATCGGAGATCTCTTTTCAGGGGTGTTCAAGCCTTTCACATTAAGGTTTAATTTCACCCATAATAGCACGTATGAAAGGGCCTCAATATCAAGGACAGCAATCGAGTAAGGAGGGGTCAGTGACCAAAAAGAGGGCAGGAAGGGGCACTCGCCCTGTACTGGGAGCCTCTCCCCTCCCTCCGCCGATCACAGCAAGAAAATAGAGAAACGGAAAGAGGGACGGACAAGAGTCAGTAGGAAGGGGCAAGAGAACAGGGAGGATAAGGGAGAAGGGTGGACAACGGAGAAGGAAGAAACGAGGGGGAAGGGAAAAGAGATAGAAGACAAAACACTTGCCCAGATAGAGGGCTAGGTGGAACCAAAACTATGGAACAAGGGGGGATAAACAAGAATTAAATCAAGTGCCCAGCTAAAGGGCTAGGGGGAACCAAAACTAGTTAGCAAATGCTCTTAGCTTCGAGCCTCCTCCAGTACGAGGAGAGCAAAGCTTGGCCTAAGTGGGGGACTGTGTCTAGCGACGAACTAGAGGACTGTATACTCTTGAAATATTAGGGCAAATTGGTCTACTGGGCTACTAGTCTAAGAGAGAAACCGACAATAACAAAACGCATAACTGGAAAAGAGAGAACGTTCCAACTTCCCATGGGCAACGGCCACTCAACGGTCTCTGCCACCCGCCAGCTGAGAGAGGGGCAAAGCCACTCCCAATGGGGCAGGCTGAGGTCCCTGTCATGGTACCGGCCCTCTAGGGCCAGACAAGTTTGTAGAGAACCTCTCACCACTGGCAGTCACAGCAAGACCCGGTCGCGCCCGCGGGACAAGCAGGAACAGAACCACTGGTCTAACTGGAAACCCAGGGCTAAGGAGAGAACTAATTAGGTAGTCCAAAACTATAGCGCAGGAGTTCAGAGTTCGTTGTCTGTTGGTCGTGATCTTTGGTCATCACGGCCTCTCGGTCTGATCGATCTAGGTTGACGGGTGAATCCTCTGCGATGCCTCTGTGGACGGGGTTCAGATGTATGTAACAGCCCCAGGAAGGAGAAGAGATTTTCTAAGTCCTGGTAGGTTTTAAGGTCTCGCCCCTTAGAGACTATCAGGTGGAGTGGGAACCCCCATCGGTATGTGGCGCCAGCGTTTCGCACTGCATCTAGCACCGGCCTCATCACCCGTCTCATTTGCAGCGTTCGTCTGGAAAGGTCCGGGAGGATGTGAATTTTGGCACCATCAAAGTCCACCGGGCCATGTCTCCATGCCCTTCTCGATAGCTCTTCCTTTACTTTATCGAAGTGTATCCGGCATATGACATCATGTGGGAACGCCAGGTCAGGATTGCGCGGACCTAGGGCCCAATGTGCCCTATCAATCTCGATTGGGGCGTCACTGCTCCTGTCCAGAAGGGTGTTGAAGATGGTTGTGATGATTTGTTTCACATCTTCTCCGGACGATGCTTCTGGTATTCCTCTAAGCCGAAGGTTGTTCCTCCTATGTCTGTTCTCCAGGTCATCATGCATAAGTTGGAGCTGTAGGATTTGTGAGCTTTGGGCTTCCACCCTTGCCGTTAGGTTTGCGACAGCGGACTCGGTTGCCGATTGGTGGGACGTAACTCTGGAGTCAAGCGCCTGGAGTTGGACCCTCACTTCCGCAATGTCTTTCTTGTATGCCATTTCATATCTTGTTATAAGCGCCTCAAAATCAGCTCTTGTGGGGATAGCTTTAAGGAAGGAGAGAGTCTCCTTATGGATATTGCCGGTTGGTTCTGACCTGGTTTGTAATGCTTCAACGCTCTGGGGTGAAGATGGCGTGCTTGGGCCCATCGGAGAGGGCAGATTAATCTCGTCCGCAGGCGAGAGCTGCATATCAGGGGGGAGGATTTCTACCCGTGTGACATGTAGCAGGGGTGGAGGGATGGGGATGCCAGCATCTTCTGGGGAAGACCATTCCATAGAGAGATCATGGGGTGGATGGGTCGGGTTCAGCGGGTGAGAGGTTGCGACATTTGATGCCTCTCTGCTCCCAGTGTTCCACAGCCTTTCTCTGAGTCTTGGGAGGCTTCTAGATCTTGGGGTTCTTTGCGGGAGGCCACTTATGGAGAGCAGAGAGGCAGAGGGACCCACCACTCGCTGGGGGATTGAGGTATCTGGAGATCCCGCACTTCTAGCGGTGGGGATATAGGCGAACCTGCCCAGGCTTCCGCAAGCAGCTTGTCTCCCCTGCAGCCCATGGGTGGGAAGCCGCTGATCTGCAGTCCTATCTCCACATGCTGGGGCCTTCAGGGCAGCATCTCCTCCGCCAGCCACTTCCCGAGCCTTTAATCCCAGCTGCAGGGTGGCAGCATATGTGGATGGTGCATCTAGGGAGCGGTCAGTAGGTTTTCCCAGAGGGAGATGGGGGCCCCCTCCATAGCCAGAGTCAACTGTGCCCCCCGGGGGATTAACTGGTGGCCCCCCCGAACTGTGTACTCGGGTCTCCCCAGCGTACCTCAGAGCAGCCAAAGCAGTGTAGCTGCTGATGTCAGAGGGACTTGATGCCGACGCTGCCTCACTGCGTGTTCTCTCCTCAGCCACCGGCCGCTGCTTGTTTCCTCCTCCGCAATGTTCTCGGGGCTGACTCCCCGCCGCTGCCATGGTTCGGGGGGGGGGGGGGGGGGGGGCAAGCACACACGCTTCTCTTCAGTGACCGTCATCTTGTGGATCTTAACTGCGGCGGCCGCAGCTCCCCCGCCGCTATCCCGCCTGAAATCAGCCCTCCACGCTCCTGTGGTGAGATCGGCGGTACGTCCTCCTGCCCGCCGTCACTCAGATGTCTCTCCCCGCTGCTTTCAGGTGTCTCCGCTAGAAGGTGAGGAAGGTGCCGCCACGGACCCGCCGCTCCCGCGGCGCCGACCATCGGGTCTTCCTGACGGGGATCAGAGGTAAGCGCGACCTCCCTATCCCGGTCTCTCCTCCTGTGCTTCTTCCCAGCCATCAAAAAGAGGGAAGAAAGCAGTCAAGTAGCCTGTAAAATGGAATATTAGCCCTTGGAATCTCAGAAGCGTTCTCCTCTACGTCTGCGCCATTCGCCTGCCAGGCCACGCCCCCGTATCCACATGTCAATTGAAGGTGGGTCCGGATTTTTCCACTTTAGGGGGATGCATGTCTTTGCTGCATTGAGAAGGTGGCATAGCAAAGATTTTTTGTAGTCCTTAAACCGGACCTTCAGCGTGATTTAATGAAAAGCCCAAACTCTTAAAAAATGGTTCCCCAGCATCTAAAATTAATATATTTTACGTTTTTAGTCACTAACTTATTATTCCTTCCCCCGCTGGGCTGCAACTCTGTTCAGGAATTTAGGATACGGGCGCCGCCATCTTGACTCAGAAGCATCACACTTACTGGAGGAGAGGAGAGGAGAGTGGGATAAGGTACAGGGAGGCGGGTTATAGCGGTGCTTTGCTCAGACAGAGCAGAGCTGGGGTCAGGTAAAGGTCAGCAATCCCAGAATGCAGAGCAGCACAGTCAAGAGGCACTTCCTGTTTGCAGGCTGCCTGATAAAATGGCGGCTTCCATAAGCCGCCATCTTGGATGTTTAAAGGCTCATAACATGCAGTAGATGCAGGTAGGATGATTTTTAATGTGGCCAATCTGTATGTACAGGGTGTGGGAAACATATAAGATAGGCTCTTATTCAGAGTGAAGGTCCGCTTTAAGGGGGACTTTGGTCATATGGAGCAGGCAGGTGGCCGGGTCATCAGGCACCGCTGTTTCAGTTACTCTACTTGCCACTTCTCTAACCAGGTCCCAAAACGGCTTTATAGCAGGACAAGACCAGAATATGTGCAACATATCACCTCTTGTGTCATTACATCTCCAACATTTTTCAGAGGCCTCTGGGAACCATTTATTCAACACTACAGGCACGCTATACCGAGATAATTTTATAGCTACACTCCTGGATTCGTGTGCACATGGACGTTTTATGCGGCATAGCCAAGAATTTTCTACACTGCTCCGCGGTGAAAGAGACACCCAGGTTGATCTCCCATTTCCTCAAGAAGGAGGGCTTCTCACTCTCTAATCAGTAATTTATAAATGAATGACATCATATGTTGAACAGCAGTTTTACTGGCACACAGATTCTCATAGGGGGTGGTTTTACTTAAGCCTCCAGTATAGCTCCGCTGCGAGTGGAGGAAGTGATTGATCTGATTATTTTGCCAGTTTGTCCATGCCGTTATCCCCTTCGCTTGGGTGAGTATTCCCAGGTCCAACCAATCCTCACCCCCCCCCCAAAAGTGACCCACCCTATAGATTTAAGAGGGCTATTAATCGAGATGTGTGCTGTTTGTGATTGTACCCCATTGTTTTAGTGGAAGCTTCTTCTCTATCTTGCAGTCACGTAAAGAAGTTTGCTTGGGCGGGAGTTGCATGCATTTATAAATTGCAGATATGCATCCCTGGTTGTTCGGGCGAGTTAAGCAGATATGTTCGAAAGCTCCTAAAGCGGAACAAAACCTGGGATTTTGACTATCCCATGTTTTATTCATCCCCCCTCCCAATTTGGAATGCCCCACTGTGTGAAACCTGCCAGATAGTCCATTAAAACTCACCTCCCTCCAGTCCTATGGCACATGTGCAGGCTCTCGTCCAATCAGAGCAGTTTGCCATGCATATTTAATGTTGGGCCAACAGCTGTTTACAGCAATCGAGAGCGAGAAGGGCTGCATCACCAGCATTTAGCGCATGCTCACCAGCAGCCTATCTGAAAGTCTGGGGGTGAACACAGTCCAAAGATGCAGGGATGTTGCCACCCAATGTTTATACCACCACGGAAGCCAGGAAGCAGGTGAGATTTTTGGCAGCCGGGATGGGTCACACAGCGGCACATTCTGACTTGGGTTGATCCAGGGGCAAGGCCAGCAGCCATCCCTGCAATCTTTTAGGTTCAAAGGGGAGGGATGGTGGGTTTTGTTCCGCTTTAAGAGTGATAATCTTCCTCGTGTTGTCTTCCTGCTACGAGTAAAATGTATTATTTGATTTGCCCTGAGCCATCCCCTTGGTTGCAAAGCAAACTTTTCTTTAAAGTGGACCAACACCCACGGGTGATCGGCCCGGGAATCTATAAGATTCCCGGGCCGATCACCCCCCACCCCGCGGGACATCCGAGATCGGGATGTCCCGCGGGGTGAAACCCCCCCCAAACACCCCAACTCACCTACCTTATCTTCGGCGGCGGCCGACCGCCGCCGCCTCCCTCGCGCCCCTGTAGGCGTGCGCGGCTCCGCGCCGGCCGTCTGCGAATGGCCGGCGCGGGGGCGCGCGCGTTCAAAGTGACGCGAGGGAGGCGGCGGCGGCCGCCGCCGCTTAGACGTTCAAGATTTTACCTTGTACGTCGGCGCTGGGAGCGGGGAGAGGTGAGTTGTTCGGGGGGTTCGGGGGGGTTTCACACAGCGGGGCACCCCGATCGGGGGTGCCCCACCGAAGTGGACCAAGACCCAGGATAGTCAAAATCCTGGGTGTTGGTCCACTTTAAGAGTAAGGGTAAAGGTCATGCAATTACCAAGGAAAGCTCTATATAAAGCTGGGTCTCGCAAATCATGGCTTGAACAGGGAATTGTTAAACAATCCCATAAGAGGTGTGTGTTGAGGAATAAATGAAGTTTGCAGGAAGTTTTATCCCATGGTGTGACCAAATGATCACGTATAGGATTTTAAATATGTTCTTAGGAGATAAAGATAATAGAAGATCTATTGGTATAGGATGTAAGGGAAATTTGGTCTATTGCAATACATCTGGGTTGTGGATTTATGATTCATTTGAAAAAAGTGTGGATAATTGCACTATTCTGATCGTTTCATAGTGTTAAAGGTTACCATTTCAGAATATACTCCCACCCTAAACATAGAAGGTTGGCAGCAGAAGGAGACCACATGGTCCATCTAGTCTGCCCTTATGTGTATATTTACTCTTTATCTTAGGATAAATGTATGCACAGCCCAGGTATATGTACGTTGTATGTTTGGGTTTTCGTTCTTTCAATAAAATAGTATTTTCGGATATTGCTCCTGATCTTCCCTACAGGCAGCTCCAGGTGGTAGCAAATCGTAACTATGAAAACTCTATTTCCACAGGGTCCCTAACCCTCCTCCCCTGCAGGGAGAATACGCTGTGCTGAGTGGCAGTGGCACTGGGGAAATTGAGGACCCAGGCAGTAATTCACTGAAAGGGGTGATTAAGCATCACAAATGCAGGAGCAGATGGAAGGTAGCATAAGTCAAGTCCAGGCAGAAGCAATGAATAATCCAAAAATGAAGAGCAAGGGTGTCTCAGGAACAACTGAAGTGACACGGCAAGAAAGATACCGTGAAGATTTCCAGCATCGTCTTAGGGCCAGGACTTCCTTTTCATCCAGCAACAAGACTTCCCACTTAAAAAAGACCTGTACTTGTGTTATCAGCACATAGGCTTTCCTAATAAAAGGGCTCTAAACAGGGCTGTGGAGTCGGTAAGCCACTGGTCCGACTCTGACTCCGACTCCGACTCCTGTATTTTATCAGGGGCCGACTCCGACTCCAACTCCGACTCCAACTCCGACTCCAACTCCGACTCCAACTCCGACTCCAACTCCGACTCCAACTCCGACTCCAACTCCTCCATAAAAAGCGAATTAATACCAACAAATTTACTGTATTAAATATTAACACTTTTTTATTCTGTTTACTAGTCAGCAGAAAAAGAAAGGCAAACAAATAAACAAATGAAAGTCCCCTGCGCAGAGGGAGACATCAAAATATCAAACGTAATACAACTAGAATGCGTACAATTGTCCCCAGGGGGACGGCCAACAGGGCCAACAATTATCATAAAATTTTGAAAACAAAAAGGAGAGAGAAAAGGAAAGGGAGAGGTGACGTTTACCCTAAAAGAAACAACAAGAAACCAGAAGGAGAAGAGAAAGAAGGGCAGGGGGTGGAGAGGGTAGAGTATGGGAAGTAGGCAAGCAATAGGGAAAGTTATGTATGCATGATGAACATTGGCTTTTTACTGCCATCATATAAGCAATCAGAACACTTGAATAAGATCACAATTTTTTTTAGAATACAATTTCTGAACAAGTAAACTTTATGCCATTAACAAGAGTAAATTAACAATTTGTTCTAAGAAAAAGTATTGCCTCCATAAGATCCTCCTTCATTGATGCCCGCAAATCTGATCTTATAATTTTTAGTGCTGAAAACAACCTCTCCACACTCACTTGGGTTGGAGGAAGAGCAGAAACCACTCGGGCAACGTCTTTGACAGTTTCAGGATACATGTTGATTGCTTGCTGCACTGTTATTTTTGATGAACGGTCAAATTTCTCCAACTCTTTTAATGCACAAGCAAAATTCTGCCGAAATCTACTAGCGGTGTCTTCTGATGGGTGAGACTCTTTTTCTATTCGTGAACGCTTTGCACGTTCCTTGTGATCCAAGTATTTCTCGAAGTCTAATTCTTCATCTGTTGAGGAAGATGAAGATGCAGCAGCAGGACCAAATTGTTCTTGTTCCTGACAGTTCTGCATGGTATTCATCCTTAAAGCGATTTCAAACAGCGATTCTTTCCCTTTTTTTAGCTGTTGGTCGTTTAAAAGAATACGATGCATTGGATCCACGTAAACGGCTGCTAAAAGAATGTTGTTTTCTAATAGCAGTTCCTCTCTTTCTTTCATTGATGTGGCAATGCCACTTGCAATGATCCCTCCTTTTTGTGACAGACGAAAAATCAGGTTTTTCCACTCCTTAAGGAAAATACCTGGAGTTAAGTCCTCTGCTTGGAGTTTTTTAGTCACTTGGAATGGGTGTTCTAACAGTTCTTCTAGTTCTTTTATCTGCCTCCATTGCGTTTCAGTTAGCGTCAATTGAGGGTTAGCCATGTCTATGAGATACGATTTCAGTTCAACCAATCGCTGAATCATTAGGTAGGTACTTCCCCATCTTGTGGCTTGATCAATAATTGCCCCTTTTCCAGCACGTCTTTTCAAAATTGAGTCAACCTTAGGGGTTCTGGCAGCAGTGGCCAATTTTCTCACCTTGCCAATCAGTGTAGCAGCATGTCCTTGTTGCAGACTGTCTCTTATAGCCAGCTGGAGCGTATGCACAACACAGCGCATGTGATGAATATGAGAACGTACTGACGCAGCTTCAACAAGAGCATCTAAACTGTCATGTTCCTGTTCATCTGAAGCAACTTCAGCTTGCACCTCAGTTTCAAAATGGTGTTCCTCCATTTCAAACATTTCAGTTTCTCTGAACCCAGGATTTTCTTCTTCGAGCTGCTGTTCAGCTTCATTATTCTCATTCATTAGCCTAATAGTACTTATCATATTTGAAGCATTATCAGTTACAACTGAAAGAACTTGCTCTTTCTTGAGTTCATATTCTTGCAGAACATTTTCCACCAAGACCTGGAGAAACTCGCTAGAGTGATGAGCTTTGGTGTCTTTTACTGCCAATGTCTTGGTAATGGTAACTATCTCATTTTTCTCACAAACAAATCGCACATTGATGGCAAAATAGTTCACTCTGTGACGTGTGCAGGCGTCCATTTTTAGAAATACAAAGCGTCCCTTGAGTGATTCTTTAAGTTCTTTCTTTTGTTTAACAGCTTCTTCAATTACTAGTTTTCTAATACTCTCTCTCTCCAGAGAAACACCAAGCTTGCGGGCCATTTCTCCATTCAGACCCATAAAAGCTGGTCGTGAAAATAATGATATAGGCACAGCATCCTTTACAACAAGCTCTATGATCTGTTTTTTAAATGTTTCTACTGTCATTGTCACAGTAACTTTGTCACTGACAAAATATCTTCCAAGTGTTGTCTGTGAGGTTCTCTGCTCATTTGCTTGGCTGGAAGTGCTGCTGGCCACTGGTTCATTGCTTTTCATGTCTTTCTCTGACACTGTTTTGTATACTTCTGGATGAAAGCGCTGTAAATGTCTCTTTAAATTGGAAGCTCTCGTAGGAGCATTTTTGTCAGTGCCTGAAAATGCACTGATCTTGACTTCGCAGCATTTGTTTTCATCTGGATCATTTGTCATACATTGACAGACAAAATGTTTTCCATCTTGCGTTAAGGTGAAATATTCAAATACAGCTGATTTAACTGGAAGCTTCTTTGACATTTTCAGTTTTTTTATTTGTGCGTCCACAAACCAACTGACAATTGTTTTTGCTAAAAACAATTGCACAAATTAAAATTATGTATATATAAATCTCCCCCATAGTGTTTTTCCTCATGTATTTACTCTAATTTAAGCAAAGTTTGTTAAAAGGTGAAAGAAAGCTGAACAATTTTCATCAGAATAAGTTGGAGAAAGAGTTTACATTACCTTCAGCATAGAGTCATCAAAATCTGAGATTTCCCTGGTCTGGGAGATACCAAGTGTGAGGGGGAGCTGACTTTTTAATGGTATGAACCAAACTAAGACTTAGTTGTAAATGTCTATTCTTCTACATAAGGGCATCGGCTGCTTTTAAGGGTTAATTTCAGCCTGACACACAAACAACCTGCTGCAGCCATAGCACTGTGAAGGAACAGACAGTCTCCTCAGAGAGAAAACATTACAGTGAGGTCAGAGTTTATCTTTTACTACCAAACTTCTTAGGGCTCCTCGAACACTGCATATCTTCATATTACATTGCTGCTCATACACAATAATCCAGCATTCAGGAAGAAAGTACCACACATTTCCCTTTTGTTTACAGACTACCCCCACACAATGGATTCTTCTTTTTTATAGTTTTGATTTAATGATTAAGGACCTTAGATTGATGAATAACATTTTTAAAATTCATATGAAAGTTTAATTATGAAATTTTTAAAGCTGGAGTCGGAGTCGGTACAATTTTTCCGACTCCGACTCCGACTCCGACTCCACCTAAAACTAGCTCCGACTCCGACTCCACGACTCCGACTCCGACTCCACAGCCCTGGCTCTAAACAGACCAGGGCTAAATAGCACAACTGCAGAGTGTCCACGCATGCTCCCTTGTGAGTAGAACTTTGCACACCGGAAACGGAACCTCACACGGGTACATTGGCACCGATGCATTCAGACCTATGGCATGTGTCATAACACCGGGTGTGAACCCTGATTGCGGAGACTGCAACTCTGCTCACCTCTCAACCGGGAAGCCTGGAGTCTAAGGGCCAACCTGGTGTTCACTAGAGCCTCTGATGGTGAGGATAGGCTGAAGTCGTGGGCTGGCAGATCTGAATCACAGTCGAAAAACAAGCAGAGGTTGTGGGCAGGCAGAACAGGATCGTGGTCACAAAACAAAGCCGAAGTCGTCAGGAAAGCAGGATCGTAGTCAGAAGCAAGCCGGGTCGGTACGCAGGAAGGAATCACAGGAACTTAGGAGCATGCAGGAAAAAGACCAACTGGCAATTGAGGACAGGCCTGGTCTGTTTTTATAGGCCCCTGCACATGCTCAGTAGAGAGGACTCACAGGCAGCCTCTGCTGGTCAACAGGAGGACCAGTCCTGGTTCTCCGACATAAGCGAACAGGCGCCCTCTGCTGGACTACAGAGGGAACAGTCCTGGTTCTCTGACAGCATGAGAAAACACGACAAGTGCAGGAGTCAGGAAAATAAGGCTCTGTCTGTCTGCAGAGTACAACACAACTAGATATTAGAGCATTCTCCACATTACAGAGCTGACATGAAGGACAGGAAAGGAGGTCTAGTCACTAAACAGGAAAAGTAGGATCACAAGAGTCACTGAACCAATAAAAAGACAGACAGCTCATAGTCAGTCAAATGGGACGGTAGGAGGGTGATTAGTCAGGAAAGAAAATAGAAGATGTAGGATTGTGCTACACTAGCAGCGAGTGTCTATCTTCCCATCAAACACTGTTAAAATCTGGCTCTTACTGGCAAGAAGGAGGGTTAGTAGAAAAAGAAGCTTTATGTTTTCAGTGCCTTATCTCCTAAGCAGGGTGTATGTCAGATTGCTGTGGTTCCTCCTACAGAATGACAGGATTTATCACTCACCCGGGTTAATCTGTAGAGAGACATCCTCCCCTGTATTCTTCACCAATACCTCCTCCTCAGTTTCCACGTTTCTCATTTTAGTGTCTGTGAATAGAGATACAAGTGAAGTCCCCCATAGCCATTTATATTAGGACATACCACAGTGTAAGTGAGGTGACTGCACAGGAAGAATGGATTCTTATTACTCACCTGTTCTAACAGGGATTGCTTCCTCTTTACGATCCTCTTCCTCTTTCTCATTGTAAACATTTCTTACTATATTATGTCCAGAGTCTATGAATAAAGAGAGGAGTGAAGCCCTAGTACAGACATGTTTGGGAACTGTGAATAAGGTACATTACTCACCTGCTCTGATCTGTTGTGAATTGTTCTCTTTATTCTTTACAGATACCTCCTCTTCCTCCTGCTCAGTCTTCACATTTGTCACTATAGTATCTCGGGAGTCTGTGAATATAGAGGAGTGAAGCCCCTGTAAGTAAGTTGTACGAGACATACTAAAGTGGGTGAGGAGTGTGAACAAGGGAAATCGTTCCAATCGTTCTGTATAAGATTTATTACTCACCTGTACTGATCTGTAAAGAAATTTCCTCTTTGATTTTCTCAAAAAATTCTTCTGTCTCCTCAGTTTTAATATTTCTGACTAGAGTGTCTCCAGAGTCTGTGGTAAAAGACAAGAGTAATGTCTCTGTACGGCGATTCCTGACATTGGTATTGTGTGGCAACTGATCACTGAAAACCCCAAGTCTCTGTGGGCCTTTGAAAAAAAAAAAAAAAGTGTGCTCCCTCTTACCATGTAATGGGTGGAGATTCTGGTCATCCATCGTGGTTCCTCTATAGAGAGACTGTCTTCTCCATCCAATACTTTACATTCTCTGTGAAATAAGAGACGAGAGAATCTTAAAAGGTTACTAAAGGCAAAAAAAAGCAGACACTCACCTTCATTTCCGCGCAGCTCGCCCTCCCGGTTTCAGAGAACGGTGCCTTGCTCGCTCCTCCATTGCAATGAATGGACAGCGCACAAGATCCGGAGGAAACTGCAGGGCACCGGACTCGCTGTTAGTTGTCCCTGGCCATTATTCAGCGCCCGACAGGGCTGAAGCTGCTGTGCGGGAGCAAAGGTGAGTGTCTGTTTTTTGGTTTTACCCGTTAAGGAATCTCTAAATTAGAAGAATTAAAACAGTGATTTGCCCAAACCACATCCCCGCAAGCTCATATGGTTTGCGATTGGTCATCTTCTTGGACAGAAATAATATTTATAAAGCTCGAAGACCTGAACTTGGCTGGCAGGTATGAGGCATCTAAATACTCAACCTGGCAGTTCCCTCCGATAAAAGTGGGCTGCTGACTTGAGATCTCTTCCTCAGTCAGGTGAGTCAAGTGTGCTAGATCTCCCACAAACTTTACTAAATCAGGGGGAAAAAGAAAAAGAATGTCTGGGTGGATACCTTCCTTTAGTTAGACTGCAACCCCCAACCTTTGACTTTGCTTTCACCTATAGACAAGCCCCCACGAGTGGGGGGGGGGGGGGGGCACTGGAAACGCCTCATCAGACACAACTGTCCCAGAACTTAAACAGCACCAAGGAAGCAGTCTAAGTTAAAGTGGACCAACACCCACGGGTGATCGGCCCGGGAATGTATAAGATTCCCGGGCCGATCACCTCCCTCCCCGCGGGACATCCGAGATCGGGATGTCCCGCGGGGTGAAACCCCCCCAAACCCCCTTACCTTATCTTCCCTCCCTCGCGCCCCTCTAGGTGTGCGCGCGCCCGCGCCGGCCGTCTGTGAATGGCCGGCGCGGGCGCGCGCGTGTCAAGAGGGACGCGCGGGAGGCGGCGGCGGAGGAGCCGCTTGTCCGTCGGCGCCGGGAGCGGGGAGAGGTGAGTTTTTCGGGTGATCGGGGGGGTTTCACACAGCGGGGCACCCCGATCGGGGGTGCCCCATCGAGGTGGACCAAGACCCAGGATAGTCAAAATCCTGGGTGTTGGTCCACTTTAAGGCCGGTGAACCTCCCAAACACAAGGCTGAAGAACTGGGAACACAGCCGAGACGAAGTGCTGAGGTCCAGCCGGGTGATCAGAGTACCACACGGTCAGTATTTATTCTCTAAAAATAGAGAAATTATAATCCATATCTTAAAATGTTGCATACAAATTAAGGGAAAAGTATGCATAAAATGTGGGGAACTCACCAACTCCCAGGGTACAGCCACAGCTGTGGTTAGGCACCCTAGGAGACAAGGCAGACTTCATTTTAAGGTCGGTACCTTTGGCTCATTCAGCCACCTTGTGTTTTATTATATGGCAGTTCCCTTAAACAGCAGGAGTAAAGGAACACCACAGGATTCATCAAGATAGTTAAATAAACTCTCTTTATTTTGTAAATGTCACAGAGATGAATGAATATAGAAGAAAGCAAAATGCACAAGACACACTCTGGCTTGCTCAAACAGCTTGACGTGTGTTTCATCAGCAAGACATCGTCGGACGCCGCTGAAGATACCACCCAGCCCTCTGGGACTTTCCCCAGGTTTTGTTCTGTACCCCTAGGGCATCCAGAAGCTGTGTGAAACTCCCCAGAAAGCCAGAAAAAAAAACTCACCTGTCCAGGCTCCAACAGCTCATGTGCGGGCTCTCGTCCAAGGAGAGCCACCTGCTGCGACGTCATTCAGGCAGACAGCTCTCATTGCGAATGGCTGGGGCGGGAGTATGAACACATAGCCGGGAATGTGGCAGCATGCGCTCTCCATTGTAGACAATGAGAGCCGTCTGCTGAATGACGTAGTCACAGCTGATGGCTTTCCCTGGATAAGAGTCCACACATGCGCCATTGGAGCGGGGAAACGTTTTTATGGGCACCCGGGGGGGGGGGTTCATACAATGGGGCATTCCTAATCGGCTCATCTATTTTCTCCTATAAACATCGTATATATTCCCTGAAGTAAAGTTAAGAGAAGGGAAGGGATTTTCCCAGGGTTAAGGACCTCCTGCCTGAGCAGCTATTCCAATCCGAGGGGATCAGAAAGAATAAGTACCTATTGGGGGCATAAAACCAGAAGATGGATTTAAGAGAAAGGAGGGAACTCCTTGTAAGTCAGCCATACTTTCCAGGCACTGGTGGGGATTCCTACTTTAAAAAGTGCAGAGTAGGTAGCGTGAGATGAGGTTAGAAGCAAAGAGAAGGACAACGCTTGAGGTTTGTGAAGCTGGGAGCAATATCATGTTAGAAGATATAGTGAGGGAGGGGACACTTCTTCTTAGGATCCACCTGTTCCATGGGACGCCAAGTAAGGGATAGGGTTTAAACAATCGACATGTTGGAAATGGCATGGATTGTGGGGGAAACACCCTGTGGGGGTAAACAGAACTGGAACTCTGGAGGGAATGAGGGACTGCTGTGCTGGAGTGGAAGGGGGCTCCTCTCTACCCATCCCACCTCTCCACATCACCTGCCCCTTCTCTACCCATCTCACATCTACCTCTCTGCCCATCCCACATCTACTCATCACCTGCTCTTCTCTACCCATCCCACCTCTCCTCATCACCTGCCCCTCTCTGCCCATCCCACCTCTCCTCATCACCTGCCCCTCTCTCCCCATCCCACCTCCCCTCATCACCTGCCCCTCTCTACCCATCCCACCTCTCCTCATCACCTGCCCCTCTCTACCCATCCCACCTCTCCTCATCACCTGCCCCTCTCTACCCATCCCACCTCTCCTCATCACCTGCCCCTCTCTCCCCATCCCACCTCTCCTCATCACCTGCCCCTCTCTACCCAGCCCACCTCTCCTCATCACCTGCCCCTCTCTACCCATCCCACCTCTCCTCATCACCTGCCCCTCTCTCCCCATCCCACCTCTCCTCATCACCTGCCCCGCTCTGCCTCACCCCACCTCTCCTCATCACCTGCCCCTCTCTACCCATCCCACCTCTCCACATCACCTGCCCCTCTCTGCCCATACCACCTCTCCTCATCACCTGCCCCTCTCTGCCCATCCCACCTCTCCTCATCACCTGCCCCGCTCTGCCTCACCCCACCTCTCCTCATCACCTGCCCCTCTCTTACCCATCCCACATCTCCTCATCACCTGCCTCTCCTCTTCAGATGCCCTCATGTCATATAGTGGCCAGGAAAGTCACAAGTAAAATTATGACAGGAAGATCCTTTCCTCTGGGTCACTGCCAGCAAGTAGGGTGCTCAGAAAGGAGGGGTGTCACATAGGATATATGGTGGTGGGGTGTCACACACCTCCTCTGACCTATGAAGGTAGGACGGGGTTATACCAATGGTAGACTGACTGCAGTTACAAGAGACCACTAAAGATCCTCTATGTACTGCGCCACTCAGGAAATGGATGCCAAATAACCATACCTCCCAACCGCCCTGATTTTCCCGGGACAATCCCGATTTTTTTCCAGGTGGTCTCGCGGTTTTGTTAAATTTCATTGGTGGTTCAGTGGGTGGGGGCGGGGCTCCAGGAAGTAACCTCACTAAAGATCGTGCAGGAGCTGAACTGGTGTGTGTCTGTGTGTGTGTGTGTGTGCTGTGTTGTGTGTAGCCAGCTGGGAGCTTGGATCCTTTGTTTTGTCCCCAGCTTTTAAAGGGGACAAAACCCAGGATTTTGACTACCCTGGGTTTTGGTCCAATTTAAGGGCTCATAACTGCCAAGGCAGACCTTGCACCTAACTGGCTGCAACGAGGGATGCCCCCAACTGGCTGCAACGAGGGATGCCCCCAACTGGCTGCAACGAGGGATGCCCCCAACTGGCTGCAACGAGGGATGCCCCCAACTGGCTGCAACGAGGGATGCCCCCAATTGGCTGCAACGAGGGATGCCCCCAACTGGCTGCAACGAGGGATGCCCCCAACTGGCTGCAACGAGGGATGCCCCCAACTGGCTGCAACGAGGGATGCCCCCAACTGGCTGCAATGAGGGATGCCCCCAACTGGCTGCAACGAGGGGTTCCCCTCGCTGGCTGCAGCGAGGGATGCCCCTAACTGGCTGCAGCGAGGGATGCCCCTAACTGGCTGCAGCGAGGGATGCCCCTAACTGGCTGCAGCGAGGGATGCCCCTAACTGGCTGCAGCGAGGGATGCCCCTAACTGGCTGCAGCGAGGGATGCCCCTAACTGGCTGCAGCGAGGGATGCCCCTAACTGGCTGCAGCGAGGGATGCCCCTAACTGGCTGCAGCGAGGGATGCCCCTAACTGGCTGCAACAAAGGATTCCCCTAACTGGCTGCAACAAAGGATTCCCCTAACTGGTTGCAGCGAGGGATGCCCCTAACTGGCTGCAGGGAGGGATTCCCCTAACTGGTTGCAGCGAGGGATGCCCCTAACTGGCTGCAGCGAGGGATGCCCCTAACTGGCTGCAGCGACGGATGCCCCTAACTGGCTGCAGCAAGGGATGCCCCTCACTGTATTATTATTTATTTTTATTGAATTCTTAGGCGCCGTTTTCCTTTAAGGGTGTGGCTAGGGGCCGGGGTGTGTGTCCAGGCGTGGCTTAAATGTGTCCCTCTTTACGGCTTTGAAAAGCTGGGAGGTATAGATATAACACCTGTGAGCACTCCATCTCTGCCATGCATAGCAACACCCTCCCCCAGCTCACAGCAGGGCCATGGGTGTCAGTGGCACAGAACTAGGGAGAAATACATCCTCTCCTCAGGGGTCCTCGTGGCTCTGCTGTGGCGGTTATGGCTTATGCCAATTGTAAAATCACTCCCCTATGCAAAGCTCAGCCACATAAAGGGTTAATATCTCCCTTTCCGCACTTACCACTGGAAATGCCTCTCACACACCTACCCCCGGCTTCTAACTGCCCCTGTGCCGCTCCGGCATGAGGTAACTGTACCCGACAGCTCCCTTTCCTCTTTGTTTCCAAATGCTCCCGCTTTAGCTCATGTCCTCAGAGCGGCCGCCATTTTCTTGTAGCCTTCGCCTCACAGTCCGCCCGGTCATCTCATTTCCGGCTGTGCGAAACGTAACAAATGACTAATATCGCTCGGTATTATGTGTAATGTACACATGAGCCTTCTCCAGGTTCGTTCTGAAGGGATGAAACTACCTCAAGTACGCTAGTTTAACCCTGCCTGACCTACTCGTTTTATAATTGTAGTTAATAAAAATATATAGATCTTATATATTTGTTATTAAAATGTATCTGTTAGTAAATTATATTTGTGATTAAAATGTTGCTGAACTAAATCACGCAGTGAGGCACATGTCCACCAGGATGGGAGCGGCCATTTTGCCGTAGCTCACTGCTAGGGCATGTATAACAGAAGGTTTCCATGAGAGAAAGTTATGACGTTGTCTAGACACACACTTTCCAAAGCATCTAAAAATTAAAGTTTTTACGGAAATAGTCTATGTTTAAGCAGCAAAGGTGCTTTCCATGCTTTAATTTTAAAGTGGGCCAAAACCCACAACGATCGGCCCGGCTGCTGATCCATTCCCTCCCCCCGAGACATCCAAAATCGGAAACCCCCCAGGTCGCCCCATACGCTTACCTTGTTTCCCGGTCCAACAGTACATGTGCAGCTCCATCCCCGCTATCCATCTAGAATGGCGCGTGCCCACTCCAAGCATTTGTAAATGGCCGGGAAGCGGGGGATGCGGCTGTCAGTGCGCTCGGATCCACTCGTATTAGCCGAGCACCAGCATAAAGGAACTCAAGCGGATCTGAGTACGCTGATTAGACGATGCGTTGTAGGACCGTGAAGAGGTGAGTTTGTTCAGGCGACCTGGGAGGGGGGGTCTCACATAGCGGGGCACCCCCGATCGAGGCAAGGACCAAAACACAGGATAGTCAAAATCCTGGGTTTTGGTCCACTTTAATGGGGAGCCTGGCCTCACAGGCGAGTATGCGCACGGCGCTAGGGATGCGGCAAAACAAAAAGCCATCTGACGCAGTCATAGTAGACGACTCTCTATGGACCAGACCTGGGAAAGGTAAGAGATTACCAGCGAACTGGGGGGTTCACACAGCAGGGCTTCCCTATTCGAGATGCCCCACGGGAAAGTCAGCGGCCGGCCGCTGTTGGTAGGCTTTGTTCCGCTTTAAGATGCTGCTCTCTGACATCAGAGTGGCTTAGCAGAGATGAATGAAGCACAAGCATCTCATTGGTTAGCTGCTTGTGCCATAGGATCACAGGAACAGCAAGCGTTAATGGTGATGCCCAAGGCATCCCAAATCGTGATGCTCACGGAAAGGTAATGAGACAGGGTTTTTGGCCCACTTTAACCTAAAAATGGTGCATGATTCTGTCCCAAGGTGAGTACAGCATGCCCCATGTGACTGCAGGCAGCCAATGGGGATCAGTGGGAGGGCCATGCATTTAACGTCCATCCTGCAAGCCCTATGGATCACTGGTGATGCAGAGAATGTGCCTGAAGGGAGTGAGTATTATGTTTAGGTCTGCATCCCCATTTGGAATATCCTGCTGTGCAAACCCCCCTTAGTTTCAGCATATACTTACCTCTGGATTCTATTCCAATGGTGCGTGCACGGGCCTCTAGCGGCATCATCTCATTGCTGGGCATTAATATACACAGATATCTATTTTGATTGGACAAGAGCCTGCTGGTGTGCTGTGGTTGCATGGAGAAGGTAAGTAAAAAGCTAATCCGAATTAAATCTCCCAGAACCAGAGAAGACTCTCTCAAGATATAACAAGATGGTATAAGGTCCCAGAGGGAATGAAACACTTTTCCACTGAGTCCCAGGAGAACTGCTCCCGGGGGTGCCCCCCTCCGAGGTCGAACCGGCATGTGTGGTGGGATTGCCCAGTAGTTGAGGAATTTTGGTCAAGAATCTTTAGAGTTCTCAGCAAGGTATGTGGTAGATCTGTGGTCAGAGACCCTTGGGTAGCTCTCCTCAATGACCCAATCCCCCACAGTTCTAGACTGAAAAAGCGGTTGATGTATTATATCCTATCAGGGGCAAAGCTGGTGATAGCTGGGGCTTGGAGGTCCCCCACCTTGTATTATATCCTATCAGGGGCAAAGCTGGTGATAGCTGGGGCTTGGAGGTCTCCCACCTTGTATTATATCATATCAGGGGCAAAACTGGTGATAGCTGGAGCTTGGAGGTCCCCCACCTTGTATTATGTCCTATCAGGGGCAAAGCTGGTGATAGCCGGGGCTTGGAGGTCCCCCACCTTGTATTATATCCTATCAGGGGCAAAGCTGGTGATAGCTGGGGCTTGGAGGGCCCCCACCTTGTATTATATTCTATCAGGGGCAAAGCTGGTAATAGCTGGGGCTTGGAGGTCCCCCACCTTGTATTATATCCTATCAGGGGCAAAGCTGGTGATAGCCGGGGCTTGGAGGTCCCCCACCTTGTATTATATCCTATCAGGGGCAAAGCTGGTGATAGCCGGGGCTTGGAGGGCCCCCACCTTGTATTATATTCTATCAGGGGCAAAGCTGGTAATAGCTGGGGCTTGGAGGTCCCCCACCTTGTATTATATCCTATCAGGGGCAAAACTGGTGATAGCTGGGGCTTGGAGGTCCCCCACCTTGTATTATATCCTATCAGGGGCAAAGCTGGTGATAGCTGGGGCTTGGAGGTCCCCCACCTTGTATTATATCCTATCAGGGGCAAAGCTGGCGATAGCTGGGGCTTGGAGGCCCCCCGCCTTGTATTATATCCTATCAGGGGCAAAGCTGGTGATAGTTGGGGCTTGGAGGTCTCCCACCTTGTATTATATCCTATCAGGGGCAAAGCTGGTGATAGCTGGGGCTTGGGGGTCCCCCACCTTGTATTATATCCTATCAGGGGCAAAGCTGGTGATAGCTGGGGCTTGGAGGTCCCCCACCTTGTATTATATCCTATCAGGGGCAAAGCTGGTGATAGCTGGGGCTTGGAGGTCCCCCACCTTGTATTATATCCTATCAGGGGCAAAGCTGGTGATAGCTGGGGCTTGGAGGTCCCCCACCTTGTATTATATCCTATCAGGGGCAAAGCTGGTGATAGCTGGGGCTTGGAGGTCTCCCACCTTGTATTATATCCTATCAGGGGCAAAGCTGGTGATAGCTGGGGCTTGGAGGTCCCCCACCTTGTATTATATCATATCAGGGGCAAAGCTGGTGATAGCTGGAGCTTGGAGGTCCCCCACCTTGTATTATATCATATCAGGGGCAAAGCTGGTGATAGCTGGAGCTTGGAGGTCCCCCACCTTGTATTATATCCTATCAGGGGCAAAGCTGGTGATAGCCGGGGCTTGGAGGGCCCCCACCTTGTATTATATTCTATCAGGGGCAAAGCTGGTAATAGCTGGGGCTTGGAGGTCTCCCACCTTGTATTATATCCTATCAGGGGCAAAGCTGGTGATAGCCGGGGCTTGGAGGGCCCCCACCTTGTATTATATTCTATCAGGGGCAAAGCTGGTAATAGCTGGGGCTTGGAGGTCCCCCACCTTGTATTATATCCTATCAGGGGCAAAGCTGGTGATAGCTGGGGCTTGGAGGTCCCCCACCTTGTATTATATCCTATCAGGGGCAAAGCTGGTGATAGCTGGGGCTTGGAGGTCCCCCACCTTGTATTATATCCTATCAGGGCAAAGCTGGTGATAGCTGGGGCTTGGAGGTACCCCACTTTGTAATATATCCTATCAGGGGCAAAGCTGGTGATAGCTGGGACTTGGAGGTCCCCCACCTTGTATTATATCCTATCAGGGGCAAAGCTGGTGACAGCTGGGGCTTGGAGGTACCCCACCTTGTATTATATCCTGTCAGGGGCAAAGCTGGTGATAGCTGGGGCTTGGAGGTCCCCCACCTTGTATTATATCCTATCAGGGGCAAAGCTGGTGATAGCTGGGGCTTGGAGGTCCCCCACCTTGTATTATATCCCATCAGGGGCAAAGCTGGTCAAAGCTGGGGCTTGGAGGTCTCCCACCTTGAGCTTCAACGCCTTTAAAAACAAGGTTAACTGCATTATGGCCATGGAAAAAATGTCCGCCAATGGGACTTTGGAGCTGTTCATGAAGGCATCGAAACCTTGGGTTCGGAATTTTCTCCCTACAGATTTTGTAACCTAATAAGCATCTGATCCTTCCTGACCCCTTCCTTTACCCCCCCCCCCATAGGGGTTGTTATTTTTCTTTTAATTTATTTGAAATGAACTTTTTTAGTAACTCTTGAATCTATTTTCGTGTGCAGTAAATAAGCTTCTGACTGTGACTTAAAGAGGACCAACACCCAGGGGTGATCGGCCCGGAAATCTATAAGATTCCCGGGCCGATCACCTCCCACCCCGCGGGACATCCGAGATCGGGATGTCCCGCGGGGTGAAACCCCCCAGAAACCCCAAAAACATCTTACCTGATCCGCCGCTGCTTCCGCCGCCGCCTCCCGCGCGCCCCTCCAGACGTGCGCGCGCCCGTGCCGGCCCTCTGTGAATGGCCGGCGGGGGCGCGCGCGCGCGCCGAGAGTGACGCGCGGGAGGCGGCGGCGGAAGCGGCTTGGACGTTCCTGATCCCCGCCTGGACGTTGGCGGGGATTGGCTGCGGCGTTCACGTGGGAGCGTTGAGAGGTGAGTTTTTGGGGGTTTCTGGGGGGTTTCACACAGCGGGGCACCCCCGATCGGGGTGCCCCGCCGAAGTGGACCAAAACCCAGGATAGTCAAAATCCTGGGTGTTGGTCCACTTTAAGTTGTCTGTAATCTTTAAATTCTGTATATGAACAGTATTGTGCTAATAGAATTATGTTCAGAATATACACAATAAAAAGATTGATAAAGAAAAAAAGCTAATCTGAGGGGGTTTTACACGCAGGGCCATCCTTAAAGTAAATTTTCAGACAAAAAACAAAAAAAATCTATACTCACCTTTCCTGCCACGACTGTCTCGCCTAGTCTGGGGATGCAACGCTCACTTGAAAGACTTCATCCAGGTCCCTCGCAGCACCGGCACCATGGCAGCGCCGCTCTCTCGTCGGGCTTCTCTTCCTGTCTCACTCCGACATGGCTAAGCCTGTGCCATCGGCCACAGTGAGCTGCCATGCCCCCTCCATTCACTGCAAAGGCTGTGAACCAGCATGCATACATCCCAAGTGTCCCTGATTTGGAGGGACTGTCCCACTTTTGAGTCCATGTCTCCCTGTCCTTAGTTCTCATTTGTCCCTCTTTGAGGTGTAACATGCAGATCTGCAGCAATAAATGATTCATTTGCCTATTCAAAGTGTTTCTATTGTAACTGTTACAATGTATCTCCTATCCATCCCTCAATACAATACTCACCTTTTCCGGGGCAACAGCGCTCACCTAAAAGGCTGGATACAGGTCCTTCGCCGCCCGACACCTTTTGCAGCTCCGCTCTTTTGTTGGGCTTGTCTTCCTGTCTTGCTCCAATGTGGCGACGCCCCCACCATCAGTCACGGTGAGCTGCCACGCCCTCCTGCATTGCATTCAGGGACAGGAGCACAAAAGCTGCAGGGGATGTGACCTCTCTAGCTCCTTCTGCCGAAGCCCTGCATGCAAACAGAAAAGTTTGCAGAGCGTTACACATGCATGGCCAAAGGCTCCAATTGGACAAAAGAGCCTGCGCATGTGCCATAGGACGGGGAAAGGCGAGTTCTACAGTGGAGCACAGAGGGGCATCCCGATTTGGGATGCCCAAAGGGCACGGAACAACTTCTTGGATAGTCAAAATCCTAGATGTTGTCTGGCCCGGTATCCAAGCCCCCATTTAACAGGCAGTGTGCAGAACCCCACCTATCACAGGCTGAGTGGCAAAACCCCCCCTCTCCCATAGCATGCAGAGTGGCAGAACCCCCCCCCCCCCAATGCTCGGCAAACTGCTCTGTTTACATGCAGGGATTCGGCAGAAGGAGCAAGAGCGGTCCCATCCCCTGCAGCTTTTGTGCTCCTGTCCCTGAATGCGGGACGTGGCAGATCACCGTGACATGCTGTGTGGCAGAATGCTCCCACTCACCTGGTTGTCCTGCTGCCGCTGGAAGCCCAGAGATACCACCTGTGGGAACCGGTGATTCTGCTGCCGCCGCCACCACGAGCTGGGGAGCACTGTTGAGCCCAGGCTGCCCCCGTCCACTGTCCGAGGCTCTGTGCAGCAGCCTATGATGTAGGGGCAGCAACACAGCAGCAGCATGAGTTCCGGCAGAGCACCTAGGAAGGCCACCACCTGTCCTGCAATGGCCGACTGCACGCTACTCCGGTGTCTATCCTTGGGCTGAGTGAATGGAAGCTGCCATGGGCCGCCAGATACTGGGGGTGGCCAATATTGGCTCCCATTCATCTAGCCCGCCACAAGAAGTCAGAGCCTCAGCAGCCAGCCATTGCAGGGAATGTGGGGCCTACTGGCCATTGTCCCAGTATGCCCTATAGCCAGTTCGCCCCTGCCTGTATGCCACCTGTGAGCATCAGCAGGGGGCATGCCAGATGTAAGAAGGAATGAAATGTTTATAATCTCAAATATTAATGAATTATTATTAAATTACTAATGTTACTGATATATAGGTAACTTGGATGAATGTGGAAGCTGTGGACGTGTACCTACCATGTATTATGATTTTGATCCGGATTAAATAATACACATATAATATATACAGGTCCATAGAATATAAAGGTTTACTTCTGTGAATTGCATCAGTCTTTGTACCACATGGAAGCAGTATATTATAGTCATATGCAGACTTAAAGATAATGTCTGGTTATGTCTAAATTCTATCTCAGGAATGACTTGATGTATGGACTTTCAGACCATTAACTTGAACCACCTGTTGTGTGTAGGTCGAGGGATTGTATTTCATGAAGGCTTCCTTGTAATAGAAAGAATGCTGCAGGTTTTGTTACGCTTTAAGGTAACAGTTCCAGGACAGATCTTGTGCTATGTGAACTCTGTAGGATTTGAAGGTGATCACTCTTCCCACATGAGCTTTATTGAGCATGACAATTTGGTTGTTTCTCTCCTGCTTGTGATACTGAGGTGAAGGTTATTTTCCTGGCACCAGTCCTCCAGATCAGACCTATCACAGCGGTGTCATCCGCAAACTTTACAATAGCGGTGGAGCTAGATGAAGATACACAGTGGTGAGCAGACACTGAGTATAGTAGGGGGCTTAAAGAGGAACAACACACAGGAATTTCAAGTGTGTTGTTCCTCCATGTGGCAGCCTCCTGAATTGGGATGCCCCGCTGTATCCCCCCCCCATACATTCACCTTCCTTCCAGTCCTGCAGCGCAGACTCGGGCGAGAGTCGCTCGCTGTTATTCGGTTGCAGTCGTCTGGATGGCTAAGCACCGATCAGCGCCACAGGGAACACTTTAAAAGGATTGGAAACAAGAGGTTATGAAAAGCGCTATAGAAATGTAGGTGAAGATGCTGCCGGACCGGGTGGCTAGTCTGTGTATAGAATGATAGATAAAAGATTGGAATTAAATACACAGCGCAAACAAGTTGCTGGTGTGTAAAAAAACTCTGTTCTTCAGGTGCGCTGTATAGTTATGAGACCCACAATATACCAGGATAACGAGAGAGATTGCTCTTATCCTCTCTAAGCCCCTTTGGCTTATTGTGTTTCTGTAACAGCTAGGGTTAAGCAGCATATACTAATAATTAAACAGCATATAATAGTAATTATAAATGTTACTTCAAAGTAGGTAAAAATATCAAAAACTTACCCACCAGGCCCGGAGGTTAATACCTGACCAGGGCCGCTTTGAATGCGTGCTTGTAATTCAGACTGTGGTCTAATAAAGATGATTTCTCCCTCATTCAATGAGGGTTCTTCACTCCTTTGTAATCCAAACAACTTCTTTATTTATATACACAATAATAAATTATATTAATCTGGGATTAAAAAGTTCTAATGTTTAAGGCGGCGGGTCCTTTAAATCATTACTTGTTACGATCTGCGTGCCGCTGCTATACAATAAAAGTCAGTGTGCTTGCAAGGGTTAAGCAACTCCGGGCATTCACTCCCAGAGAGACCTTGCTTCTTATAATCCAAACAGGTCCTCAGCCTGCACAGGAGCCATATAATTTATCTCCAACTTTACTCTTTGCTGAAATACGATCACATTCCTTTTGGACACGCTGCACTGTTTGGATTATAAGAAGCAAGGTCTCTCTGGGAGTGAACGCCCGGAGTTGCTTAAAGTGGACCAACACCCACGGGTGATCGGCCCGGGAATCTATAAGATTCCCTGGCCGATCACCTCCCTCCCCGCGGGACATCCGAGATCGGGATGTCCCGCGGGGTGAAACCCCCCCAAACACCCCAAACTCCTTACCTTATCTTCCCCCCCGCGCCCCTCTAGACGTGTGCGCGCCCGCGCCGGCCGTCTGTGAATGGCCGGCGCGGGCACGCGCGCGTCGAGTGACGCGCGGGAGGCGGCGGCGGAGGAGCCACTTGTCCGTCAGTGCTGGGAGCGGGGAGAGGTGAGTTTTTCGGGGGGTTCGGGGGGGGTTTCACACAGCGGGGCACCCCGATCGGGGGTACGCCCCACCAAAGTGGACCAAGACCCAGGATATTCAAAATTTATTTAATTTTAATTTTTTAAAATATATATTCAAAACTTTAAAACCCATACAGGAGAGCGCTCTCCTCTCTCCCGGGAAAGAGAAACCTATGGGATGGGGCTGCCTGCAGGGAGAGAGCAGGAGCTACCTGCAGAAAACCCCGGTGGAGCACTTTGTGTTCCTGGTGGTGTGGATTTGGAGGCTTGGGCGTGGCCTCCTAGTTGTCTTTGACAGGCTGGTTTATATCACTGTTCACCTTTGACATGGCGGGGGCGGGTGCCGAAAAGGTAGGATGGATCCAGAATTGTTTCCCGGTGACTTGCTGATCCCACAAATGGGACAGCCGCACGGTAGGTCCTCTCTCCCATTATTTTTTTATTTGAAGAGGAATATCAGCGGAAGTTGAAACCTCCCCCAAACCTTACCGATCTGCTGCCCCTCCCTCTGGTTTTACGTTTAGGCGCTATTTACTCACCTCACCAGGCGATCCATCTTGTGGGTCTCTCGGATTCCTGGCGACCTTCCGACGGGCGGCGCCATCTTGCATCCGATTGGGCACTGCTCGTGGCTCCTGATCTCGCGCCTGCGCAGTGCCAGTGAATGGAATGCAATGGGGCCGCCCGAAATCCCATGAGACTTACTGAGCGGGACTTTGGAAAGCACAGCCGGCGGGGAGCCCCCCTCCGCACATGCTGGACCCCCCCAAACGCCCAATATTCTTACCATAACCACGCTCCTCAGCCCAAAATCCAGCGCTAGTGGGCAATTGTGGTGCAGGATTTCCGGACGAAGATCGCAGTTAAGGTTAGAATGACGGGAGCGTTTGGAGGATAATGTGTGTGGAGAGGGGGGGCGGGGTTTCAGCATTATGGATGCCCCCCAGACTGTTTTATAGCTGCAAATATTAACTATTCACACAGAGATGTCTCCTCAATTGCTGAGCCAAACTGCTTCCTCCCTCCAGCCTGCAGAGGACAGGGAGGTGGAGAAGACCTCCCGTGACACCCAACCCCCCCCCCCCACACAAGCCAAACTGCTTCCCACTGCTCTGGTCCCTGCAGCAGAACGCTGAACAAGACAACTTTGATAGTTACCGGAAATGGAGCAGCCAGCAGTTTTTGTGGTAGCTGTTCTACAGGTGCTGGAAGGGAAGGGCGCAAGGCAACGTGGAAGAGTGTAAACGAGAACTGGGCGTTCTTCAACTGAAAATGGCGCACTTTCGCAGCCAGACACATTGCATTTTTAAAGCGTATTTTACACTAGATCATGCATTTATGCTCCCGAGCATTGGGGTGCCCTGCTGTGTCCAATCAGAGCGGTTTGCTGTGCATATGTAATCGCCAAACAGCTCTGATTGTTTACAATGGGGATCGAGAGCATCCGCATCCCCTGCATCCTTTCATGGCGCACAGTGGCTGTTTGTTTTTCTGGTACTAGTGTGTGTGTGTGTGTGTGTGTGTGTGTGTGTGTGAAGTGCTGGGCAACTATGCGGGGGGGGGGGGGGTTCAAAAAGTGCCTAGAACAGAACCAGTTCTGAATACAGCCCTGAGGGGGTGTCACTTTCTTTTCTTTATTCTCAGACCCTGGGGACACTTATGGTATATGTGAGAACTGAAGAGGTGAGGACTGAAGTTTTTTGTGATGAATAAATAGGAGGAAGTTAGTCCACAGTTCAGCCCAGGTGAGTAATATGTATTTCCAATTCCCTCTTTGTGTCCATACATTTGTGCATGGGCTATAGTCTGCCTAGCAGGATGCTATGTACTGTACTTACCTTGCTCTGCTTGGCTGACTGACGTGTCATTCATTGAGTCAGGGGTGTACATACCATAGACGCAGGAAAGGGACCCCATGCAAGCTATGCTGAACCTGTGGCACTGTTTGGACTGGCCCACTGAATCAGCTGTGATTGGGCCCCTGGAAGCCACATGGGCACGGGCAGTGCCGTCTTTTAAAAAAAAAAAAAAATAATGACACATCAGCACTCCATACTGCCCAGTGCCAATTAAGGCTGTCGACAGGGTGCAGTGGGGGACCCGGGCTGTAAGTTCCACAGGGTGGAGCTAGGAAGCTGCCAGCTTGATTTCCCTCCATGGTCAAATAACGGTGATGTCTGTGGCAAATGATGGCGGTACTCCTTATTCCCTAGCTACCTGCAAGCTAGTAATGTGCTGTGGGGGACGGGGGAGGTAATTTATTTAATGCCGAGGGCTGGGCTGTGTGTCTGTGTGTGTGATGGGCGGGACATATACAACTAACTCTGAGTTTGGGGGTTATTTTATTGATGCTGAGGGTTGATCTGAGGGGGCCCACTATGACTTTGGCTATGTGGCTCCATGAAACCTATGTACGCGCCTGCCTTGAGTGCCTGTAACTCCACAGAAGTTGGGTGCACTGTTTCTTAAAACGTGGTACACGTACCCCATGCGGTACTCGGCAGTGTTCCGGGGCAAATCCTAAAGGGGTGTCTGACTGGTCTGGTATGTTGTAAGCGAAACACAATCCTTCTTTGCTTAAACAGTTCAACAAGGCCTATAGCCTAATAGCAGAAAAAACACAGAGCTGGTTTGGTTAGTGTAAGGTGGTAAAGTTATCGCAAAGCACATGCGTAGTAACCAAGTCGCGTGCCTGCCACCGGTATCGCCAAAATCTTACCAGACCATAAAAATGATAGTTGCATTCAAATATTTAGTTCCATCCACTTCAAAAAGCACTGTTTCAACCTTCCCCCGAGGGGGCTTCCTAGTTAGTTGGAAGCTTTTTTACTACTTGCAAGTTGTTCTCATTTTATCATTCGGGAGCGGTGAGAGCTGTTCACGATCGCTTTATTATTGACAAAGCTTTTATATTTCTGTGTTTGTGAGTGTTTTGAATTTCATTAAAAGTGGTGTGTTTTGGATCTAGCAATGTTGCACTAGATTTTTCCTTTTGCATGCAATTTATTTGGAGCCATTGTTTGGCTTATATGGATTTCTAAGATCGAAGATTCCTCTTAAAGCTACGTGGCCGCATTTTAAGGGAAGGTTGAAACAGTGCTTTTTGAAGTGGATGGAACTAAATATTTGAATACAACTATCATTTTTATGATCTGGTAAGATTCTGCTGATGGGCACGCGACGTTGGTTACTACGCATGCGCTTCGGGATAACCTCACCACCTTACACTAACCAAACTAGCTCTGTTTTTTCTGCTAGTACTGTATTTCTGGACTTTTGATGGACTTGAGTCATACACGTTGAGCTTAATATTTGTGTTAATTGTCAACTAGCGTGGTATTTGTCAAAAAACTTGTTTTTGGCTATATATCAAGGCCTATAGCCTACTTGTTTTGATACTATTTATAATTAATCACATCCTTTAATATACTCGTTTGGAACTTTTTGTCGCCAGGGGGTACTTGGCATAAAAAAGGTTGAGAACCACTGGTGTAGAGCCACATGCTGAGCTGGGTACAGATGCTTTTTGTTTATTAACAAGTTGCTATGCTGTCTGTTTGGTATCTTAGAGGAGCCCTGGTGGCAGGGTGATGTTTAGTTAAAAGTAATAGTATGACCAGGGTCTCATTTCGAGCTAGGCAGACAAAGGGACACTACTACCCAGAACTCAAAACTCTACCCGAAAACCCTAAGAGAAACCCCAGTCTTCAATAGAGTTCTCTGAAAGTGAGAATAGGCTGGGCTTCGTGGGAAGTGCCAAAGTTTTTCCCCAGGGGAATTGAGGGTTTAGGTAGGCAAACAATAAGCCCCTTGTCCAGGTGGTCTAGCAATGTGGTGAGTGAAAGCGTGATCCAGGGGCTGGGGCTCCTCAGGGGAGTGACTCTAAGGGTGGGGAAGAGGGGTGTTCTCCAGAGGACCACCCACTGCCTGCAGTGGCTTCAGGAACAAGAAGGAGCCATCCTGTACCCAGTGCACCCCAGAACCCTTCATTGTAACCCCTGAGAAGACTCTCCTGGCCCAGCCTGAACAGAATGCAGAACAAAATGGGGAAGCTGGGCCACTGGCAGCTTCTGTGATAGGAGGAAAGCCGATGAGGCCATAGGAGCATTTGGCGTTTTTCCGTTACATGACCCTTTTCTGCTTCATGGTTTTCACCGCTCCTGGTTCCCCTCCAAATCTTCGTCTGTGTTCTTGTCTGTTGGGCTCCCTTCTAGGTCCAGTCAGTCCTCTCAACAGTGACAACACCCCCCCTCTTTTTCTTCTTTTCCTGTACAATGACCCTTGGTTGCTCCTTGTTTTTACCCTCTTGTGGTTCTGGTTCCCCTCTACCTCTTCATCTCTCTTGTCCTCCTCTGCCCGCCCTCTGTCTTCCTCCCATGTCCAGTCACTCGTCGACAGTGGCAACGCCGCTCTTGTGGGAATATTATCTCCTTCCCAGAGGGTGGCATCATATTTCATTTTATTTCTGACAGTTCTGCAGCGCAGATAGGACAGAACAAGGTGGACTCTACAGGGACACCCTGATGGAGTATGACCAGGGGTTGAAATTAAAGTGAATGTTTCGGGGTCAGTGAGGCACATGAATAGCCAAGATATACACGCCAGGAAGAAAAATAAAAATGAAAAATGAAATTGGGAGAAAATGAACCTTTACAGCATGTTAAAGTGGACCAACACCGAGAGGTGATCGGCCCGGAAATCTATAAGATTCCCGGGCCGATCAACTCCCACCCCGCGGGACATCCGAGATCGGGATGTCCCGCGGGGTGAAACCCCCCCAGACATCCCAAATCGCTCACCTGATCTCCCTCGCGCCCCTGTAGACGTGCGCGCGCCCGCGCCGGCCGTCTGCGAATGGCCGGCGGGGGCGCGCGCGCGCCGAAAGTGACGCGGAGGAGGCGGCGGGGATTGGACCGTCCAGTCACGTGGCAGCGGGGACAGGTAAGATTTTGGGGCTTTCTGGGGTGTTTCACACAGCGGGGCACCCCCGATCGGGGTGCCCCGCCGAAGTGGACCAAAACCCAGGATAGTCAAAAATTTGCCAAATCTGATGCCAAAGAACTTTTATTTGGTAATGACAATACTGTTAAAACTAGAAATATTCTCAAAAAAATATCCAGAGAAAAAAATCTTGAGAACAGGCTGAGCAAAGATTATCTTTTGTGTGTTAGTGCAAAAAAAAAAAAAAGCAAATTGAATTGGCGCAAAATCCATTGCAGCTCCACAATGCATACATACAATATATCACTGTCATACAATTTATAATACACATGTACATAGATGCTCAACTTTACATTCTAAAAGATTTCCAAAATGTTATTTTTATTTGGATGCAACAAGGTCTGTTATTATAAAAAAAAATATTTTCCAATAAAAACTTTTATATTATGCTTTATGTTTGATGGTGCCTGGAAAGGCTGTGGTTCCCATTCTTGTTGCTGAACTTTTTTAATCAGATCAAAGCACACCCAGCATACAACACTGGCTATCTGGTCTTTCCCGGGATTTTAAAAATGTGTGCAAACAAAAACTTTTGCCCCTAAAAGTGGAGGTGGATTTCAGCTGGGCCCTTATTCATGCAGCCCTCCATACATTTTGTAACATTGGCATCAATGAATACTTAAAAAAAATGTTTTTTAGTTGCTGAGGGAAAAAGCAAATGCAATTTTACAATAACGCACATTTGCTCCGCACATATGATTAAATTAATAAGCATGAAAGTTTCCAAACACAATATCAACAGACTAAGAAAAGAGATTTTCATGCACCTCTTTGGAATGTTACAAAACACAGTTGATATTAACAGCATTAAATCTATAAGTGAAACCTATGGTGTATATTTTTCAAAAATACACCACTATATTAAGACAGGAAATAGAAAAACAGCAAACTGACTATTTGGAAGGTAAATCTGTCTCTAACATACAGGAAAAATTTCAGTTCGAAGAAACGGATGGAAAAAAATAAATAAAAAAAAGTCACCATTTTTTCAAATGGTTAAAGCAAAAATCTGTTGTGGACAGCACTTGTAAAATAGGGTGAAGCTATAACATGGTGCGCTCACTAGGCTTGGTAAACTACACTAACAAAGCAAAAGACAATGGGTCCCCACTAATCCAAAATTACCAAGACTTAATAAGACTAAGTAAGAATAAGACTAAATAAATGGCACTAACCTCTAAGTATACAAAAATAAACAATTTTTTTATTTTAACTGCACATAGCTACACGAACACAATACATAGTTAAAAATACATATACACAATAGACACCGGGGGGGGCGCCAGTGCTCCATCTAAAAATTAAATAATGCACTCATAAAATCAGGTATAAGATACAAGGCTGAACAGAATATTAAATTACTTATTGAATAAAAAAGTGCATGTGCTAATCATTAATAATCAAGTACATTATAATATGTGCAAAATATACAAATGAGCTACACTAAGCATGAACTACACTGAGCATAAATAAAGTGCATGTGCAAAACCTACCTATCCTACAGAACCTGTAAGGACCAGCCAGGGTAAGTGAAACAGACATAAAACAAAAGGGTCAAAAGTGATACAGACCGACTGGACCTCCCCCGTCAACATGCCCTCCAACCGGTAACGCACACCCGTTAATTCCTCATTTTTTCAAATGTTCAGCACAATAACTGAAAAGACTAAATGTTTAGCTCAGGAGTAAAGCAGGCAAGAGCTCTCTGGAGATTTTAACAAACTATTCTGCCCACCTCTGGTTGCCATATTGGAATTGTATTTTTCAACGATTCCAATGTGGACTGGCATCCATGAACAGTGGACAATTTACTATGTTATCCTTTCTCACCCTTCCATCTTCCTCCCTCGCCTTTTCCACATGATTTTCCCTTTCCCTTCCATAATTTTTCTCGCCTTCATTCTCCCTTCCTCTCCCTCTTTTCCTCTTCCCAGTTTCACTAAAGGAAAACTCTTAAGAAAAAAAAAAAAAAAAACATCCTGTGCTGGTCTCTAACTCTCCTTCTACCAAGATGTAATTTTGTCCCTCCACAGGCCTACTTCATTCATCGAACTAATGGGCTGGATCGGAGCCCCCCCTGGTGAAGAGAAGACCCGGAGAGAGCGATTGCGCTGCGAGGAGAGTTTGTGTCTTTTCTTTTTCAGATGGCGCAGGGGGGCTATTCTGGGCCCCCTCCTGAAAATCAGAGGCCCGGGGGCGAAAATCAAGTTACTGCTTATTGTAGGGAATCGCTGGCACTTTCAAACGAGGGGTCAGGTAAGTATCTTTTTTACTTTTTTTTTTATGGGACTCTAAAGTCAGCTACGCGAGTCTCACGTAGCTGGCACTAGAAGGGTTAATGAGTTATTAAAATCACTAATATTATTGAATGTGGAATCTGTGGATGTTTACCTGCCATTATGATTCTGATCCGGGACTGGCTGATTCAATGGAAATAAGTTTTACTTCGGCGAACTGTATCAATATGCATTATATACATATGCAGACTCAAGTAATGTTTGGGTTATGTCTGGATTTTCTTCCAGGAATTACTTGATGTATGGTCTTTCAACTATTTAACTGGAACCATCTGTTGTGTTTAGGCTAAGGAGATTGAATTACATGACGGCTTCTTTGTAACAGGAAGAATGCGGGGAGGAGAAATTAAGATTTGACCAGAGGAATAACATTTAAGCAGGGAAGGGGGTTGCTTTGGCTCTTTTATTTCCCTTTTACAGCATGTCGGAGACATGAAGGATTGCCAAGCAGGCAGTATGGTGGGGGCAGAGGACAAAAGCCCTGTTTGAATTAGCTGGAACACTCTGTTTACATTCTGGACACTGGAACTTTGCATCATATATTCACCATATCACTACTTTTTCTGTAATGTAGCCGGCTTTATTTTAATTAAATCCATGCATCAATTTTTGGTTTCAGCCCAACCCTTATTTTGTTAAATCACCATAGCCAAGATTATATCTGGATTGCCCAATAGTTCTTGTTAAATATAAAAACAAGGAATGAACATTAATAAATTTAGGGAGGACAAACTTGCTTTGTGCTAATCTATATTTATAACCTCTTAGCTGTGAGACCTTAACCAATATCCAGTCCACAATTAATGATTGGATGTAGGGTTATCAAAATGAATGTAGAAGAAAACCGTTTGAGCACTTAACATGTTTATAGCCTAGCACAAAATGTGGGGACATAGTGGTTGTCTGTATGTGTGACCAAACGGCGAATCATTCAAGGTTTATTTTCATGGGTCTCGGAGTACAACGTGTGACACTTTTGGGAAAGCTGGGGAGCTTGTAATTAGCACAGCTGCATCCACTGTGTACTTGCCCCTATTTATACTACAACCCTTGCCTAATGCCCACACTGTTTAGTGTGGTCCCTACTCTATATCACATATATATGCAAATATCTGCAAATACATGTTGAAGCCACCCCGCCGAAAAGAAGTGTTTAGTGTGTGTGATGCCACTCCAACCAAATCCACGCCAACATATAGATTTCCCCAATATCAAGGTAGATACTCCACCCCTTACCCAGATAACCTTGTTGTTATTGAATCTTCACCGAACACAGCACAGACAATTAAACCTCAGACAGGCCAAAAACTCAACAAAACCACCTCGGATTCCGGGACATCTGACAGCAGAAATGAAATTTTCACTGCGCAATGTCCAGCAGAGTTTTCTGTAACTATTACTAAGGATGAATGGAGAAAAATAAAACCATATGAAAGAGACAGAGATTTAGAATTTCAATGTGGGTGGACAGATCTTTTAGCTAAGAAATTATATGATGTAAACAAGTTCTGTGTTATCAAATTTACCTATGATCGTATACGAATCAAAAATTCACGGAAAAAAAAAATCTGCGTATTGGCACACCAAAGGCGTATGTAAATTTACAGGCTGTACTAAATATCTATTTTCTATTGTTAAAATCCAGAAAAAGAATCTCCAGGGGTTGAAATTAAAGTGAATGTTTCAGGGTCAGTGAGGCACATGAGTAGCCAAGATATACACGGCAGGAAGAAAGGGAAAAGATAAAAATGGAATTGGGAGAAAATAAACCTTCTTTACTGCATACTGAAGCCAAATCTGATGTCGAAGAAGAGCTTTTATTTGGTAACTATATACTGTTATACTGTAATACTGTTAAAAGTAGAACTATTCTCCAAAAAATATCCAGTGAAAAAAATCTTGAGAACAGGCTGAGCAAAGATTAGTTTTTGGTGTGTTAGTGCAAAAAAAAAAAAAAAAAATGAACTGGCACAAAATCCATTGCAGCTCCACAATGCATACATACAATATATCGCTGTCCTACCATTTATAATACACATGTACATAGATGCTCAACTTTACATTCTAAAAGATTTCCAAACTGCCAGAAAGTCTTTTTATTTGGGTGCAACAAGATCTGTTATTAAAAAAAAAAAATTATTTTCCAATAAGCTTTTATATTATGCTTTACGTTTGAAGGTGCCTGGAAAGGCTGTGGTTCCCATTCCTGTTGCTGAACTTATCCGATCAAAGCACACCCAGCATACAATATCTCATGTCTTTCCTGGGATTTTAACAATGTGTGCAAACAAAAACTTTTGCCCCAAAAAGTGGAGGTAGATTTCACCTGGGCGCTTATTCACGCAGCCCTCCATACATTTTGTAACTTTGGCATCAATGAATATTTAAAAATAATGTTTGGTTGCTGAGGGAAAAAGCAAAAGCAATCTTACAATCGTGCACATTTGCTCTGCACATTTGTCACGGACCGGGTGGAGCGGACTCGGGTGTGGATCCGCTTTAACTGTGGAACCGATGGCGGGTACTGTGTCAGGGGAGCGGAGTCTAAGAGGCCACCGGTATTCACCAGAGCCCACCGCAAGGCAGGTTGGTCTTGTGCGGCGAGAGACCCCCAGGTCGCTACCCCCTAACAGCGGCCAAGTCCCACAGTCAGCCGAGGTTCAGTGAGGTACACAAGTGGCAGGCAAAAAGGCGTAGTAGTACAGGCAGAGATCGGGGCTGGCAGCACAGGTTCGTGGTAAAGGTGAGTAGCAGAGGTCAGGGCAGGCAGCAAAGGTTCAGAGTCGGGAACAGGCAGAGGTCGGTACACGGGTGAGCAATCCAAGAATGTCTGACTTTCAACAAGCATGGAGAGACCAAGATCCGGCACTGAAGGAAGGAAGTGCCTGTTTAAATAGGGGAAGATGATGCAGGATTGGATGACATAAACACCAATCAGTGCTGTAAAGGCCCTTTAAATCTCAGGGATCCTGTGCGCTCGCCCTCTAGTGGACGGAAACGTGTGCGCACCTGACCATGCAAGGAGGAAGCATTGGGGGAAGGGCGGCAGCTGGAAGCAGCCCTGAGGAAAGATGGATGACGGCTGCATGCAGCCATGGAGGTAGGTGAAATGCTGTGAGACGGGTGTGCAGCGCTCGGCCTAACAGTACCCCCCCCTTGGGTCTCCCCTTCTTCTTCTTAGGACCAAGAAAATCTGAGATGAGACTACGGTCTAGAATATTCTCTTCGGGCTCCCAAGATCTTTCTTCACAGCCTTCCCAGTCGACCAAGAAATATCTTTTTCCTCTGGAGAGCTTAGAAGCCAGAATCTCCTTCACTGAAAAGATATCCTCGGTGCCCGAGATTGGGGCAGGCACCAAAGTTTTAGGAGAGAATCGATTGACAATAACTGGCTTCAACAGAGAGACGTGAAAAGAATTGGGAATTCGCAGTGAAGTCGGTAGGTGAAACTTATAGCAAACTGGATTGATCTGTTGTTTGATCTTGTATGGCCCCAAGTAACGGGGGCCCAATTTGTAGCTAGGAATTTTGAAGCGGATGTATTTTGCCGACAGCCACACCTTATCTCCTGGAGAATAAACAGGCGGAACTCTTCTCTTTTTATCAGCGCTAACCTTCATGCGGGCGGAAGCTTGACAAAGGGAACGCTGTGTTTCTTGCCAGATGGTGGAGAAATCCTGTGTGAGATTGTCCACGGCGGGCACTCCGGAGGACGTGGATAAAGGCAAAGGTGGAAGGAGTTGACGGCCGTACACCACCAAAAACAGGGACTTCCTTGTGGACTCAGAATCCTTAAAATTATACGAGAATTCCGCCCAAGGCAACAAATCGACCCAATCGTCTTGACGCGCTGAAACAAAATGGCGAAGATAATTCCCGAGAATCTGGTTGACTCTTTCCACCTGGCCGTTAGACTGGGGATGATAAGCGGAGGAAAAGTCCAGTTTAATTTTCATTTGTTTACAAAGAGCTCTCCAGAACTTGGATACAAACTGCACACCTCTGTCAGACACAATATGTGTAGGTAGACCATGAAGTCGAAAGATATGCTTCAGGAAGTATTTTGCCAACAGAGGAGCTGACGGGAGGCCGGGCAAAGGAACAAAATGCGCCATCTTAGAGAACCTATCCACTACCACCCAAATTACAGTATTGCTATGCGAAGAAGGGAGGTCAGTAATAAAGTCCATAGCAATGTGTGTCCATGGGGTATCCGGAATAGGAAGTGGGTGGAGTAGGCCAGCAGGTCTTTGGCGAGGGGTTTTGTCGCGAGCGCAGGTGGTACAGACCTGAACGAATTCGGTCACATCCTTTTCAAAAGAAGGCCACCAATAATATCGAGAAATGATAGAACAAGACTTCCTGATACCGGCATGGCCGGCTACATGGGAAGAATTCTAATATTTTGCGACGTTGGCGGGCTGGCACAAAGGTCTTTCCCGGCGGTGCTTGTACAAGAGTAGCGGGGGCAGAGTGGACAAGGCGTTCAGGCGGGATGATATGTTGTGGAGTGGATTCAACACCAGAGATGTCAGAGGAGCGAGAAAGGGCGTCTGCCCTGATGTTCTTAGCGGCTGGTCGGAAGTAGATTTGAAAATCAAATCGAGCGAAAAACAACAACCAACGAGCTTGTCGTGGATTCAATCGCTGGGCAGTTTCTAAATAAGATAGATTTTTATGATCAGTATAGATGGATACTTGATGGGCAGAACCTTCTAAGAGGTGTCTCCACTCCTCCAACGCCAACTTGATGGCGAGTAACTCCCGATCTCCGATGGAGTAATTCCTCTCCGCTGGCGAAAAGAACCCGCAGGTGAGAATTCTGCCAGTAGACGATTTTTGAGTGAGCACCACTCCGGCTCCAATGGAGGAGGCATCTACTTCTAGGGCGAAAGGCCGAGATGGATCTGGCCTAGACAACACTGGTGCAGAGGAGAAGGCCTTTTTTAGAGCAATGAAGGCCTCTTCAGCCTGAGGAGGCCAAGACTTCACATTGGCGCTCTTCTTTGTGAGGGTCACAATAGGCGCCATTACAGTGGAAAAGTGAGGAATAAACTGCCGATAGTAATTGGCGAAGCCCAGAAAACGTTAAATAGCTTGCAGGCCAATAGGACGGGGCCAATCCAGAACTGCTTTCAACTTGCTGGGGTCCATCTGAAGGCCACGAGCTGAGACAATATATCCAAGAAAGGGTAAGGCGGTTTGATCAAATAGACACTTCTCCAGCTTGGCGTAAAGATGGTGTTGACGGAGACGAGACAGGACTTGCCGGACATGACGGTGATGTTCTTCTAGATTAGATGAAAAGATGAGTATATCATCCAAATATACAACAACACAGGAGTAAAGCAAGTCTCGAAAAATGTCATTTACGTATTCCTGGAATACAGCAGGTGCATTGCAGAGACCAAAGGGCATCACTAAATATTCGAAGTGACCATCGCGGGTATTGAAGGCGGTCTTCCATTCATCGCCCTTGCGTATACGTATCAAATTATAGGCTCCCCTCAGGTCAAGCTTGGTGAAGACCCTGGCCCCACGCAGTCGGTCAAATAATTCGGCAATCAAGGGCAAAGGGTATCGATTTTTAACGGTAATCTTATTGAGGCCGTGGTAATCAATACAAGGGCGAAAAGAGCCATCTTTTTTCGCCACAAAGAAGAACCCCGCGCCTGCCGGAGAGGAAGACTTCCGTATGAACCCTTTATGAAGATTTTCTCGAATATACTCAGACATGGCTTGAGTCTCAGGAGCCGAGAGAGGGTAAATTCGGCCACGAGGAGGAGTGGTACCCGGTAGGAGGTCTATAGGGCAATCGTAGGGGCGATGAGGCGGAAGTACCTCCGCTTGTTTCTTGCAGAATACATCAGCATAGGTCTGGTAGATCTCAGGCAAGCCAGGTAATTGTGCTGAAGCAGGAATAGGTCGAACAGGAACAGACTTCAAGCACCTCTTAAAGTACGCTGCACCCCAAGTCTTGATATCACCGGTGGTCCAGTCAAGCGTGGGATCATGACGTTGGAGCCAAGGAAGGCCTAGAAGAATCTGAGAGGTGCAATTAGGGAGGACGTAGAACTCAACATTCTCTTGATGGAAGAGTCCAATTTTTAATTGGAGGGGAACGGTGCGATAGCGCACAGTACAGTTCAGCCTATCACCATTGACTGAGGCGATAAATAAGGGTGTAGCAAGGCGATTCACAGGGATATTATGTTTATCGATCAAGGCAGCCTCTATAAAGTTCCCTGCAGAACCAGAGTCCAAAAAGGCAGTTAAATTCAGGGAGGTGGAAGGTGAGATGGAAAGTTGAACAGGAACAGTGAGCCGTGGAGAGGAAGCACATACACCCAGGGACGCCTCTCCCACCGCCACTAGGTGCGCCCGTTTCCCTGATGTGGAGGGCGAATAGGACAGTCCTTCAAAAAATGCTCAGAACCACCGCAGTACAGACAAAGGTTCTCGTTCCTTCTGCGAGTTCTCTCCAATTGGGTCAAACGGAATCGATCGACCTGCATGGCCTCCTCACTGGGAGGTACATGTGCAGACAAAGGGTTTTGAAATACTGGAGCCAAACGGGATGCCCTCCTAGGGCGCTGAGAGTCTCTTTCTTGGCGGAACTCTTCACGCCTCTCAGCAAAGCGCACATCAATGCGTGTGGCCAGATGGATGAGTTCAGTGAGAGATGAAGGCAAGTCACGAGCCGCAAGAGCATCCTTAATTTTACTAGAAAGTCCTTTCTTGAAGCAGGCACACAAGGCCTCATTGTTCCAAGACAATTGGGAGGCAAGAGTGGGGAACCGAATGGCGTATTCACCAACGGACAACTCGCCCTGGACCAAGTTCAAAAGGGACGATTCAGTAGATGAAGCCCAGGCAGGTTCCTCAAAGACCTGGCGAAACTCTGAGACAAAGATGTTAATACTGGAAGAGACAGGGTCATTGCGATCCCACAAGGGAGTGGCCCAGGCCAAAGCCTTTCCAGAAAGCAAACTGATGACAAAGGCCACCTTAGCTCGTTCAGTGGGAAATTGATCCGCCAACAACTCCAAGTGCAGGGAACATTGGGCAAGGAACCCTCGGCATAACTTGGCATCCCCATCATATTTAGCCGGCAAGGAGAGACGGATTCTGGCAGAAGATGTTACCGGGGGCTGTGGCGGTAATGCTGGAGCCGGTGATGAAACTTGCTGTTGCTGAATCGTTAAAAATTGCTGCATCATGGCAGAGAGTTGATTAATCTGGCGGGACTGTATAGCCACTATAGCAGGCAATTCAGTTGCATCCGGCAGCGGTACCTCAGCGGGATCCATGGCCGGATCTTACTGTCACGGACCGGGTGGAGCGGACTCGGGTGTGGATCCGCTTTAACTGCGGAGCCGATGGCGGGTACCGTGTCAGGGGAGCGGAGTCTAAGAGGCCACCGGTATTCACCAGAGCCCACCGCAAGGCAGGTTGGTCTTCTGCGGCGAGTGACCCCCAGGTCGCTACCCCCTAACAGCGGCCCAGTCCCACAGTCAGCCGAGGTTCAGTGAGGTACACAAGTGGCAGGCAAAAAGGCGTAGTAGTACAGGCAGAGATCGGGGCTGGCAGCACAGGTTCGCGGTAAAGGTGAGTAGCCGAGGTCAGGGCAGGCAGCAAAGGTTCAGAGTCGGGGACAGGCAGAGGTCGGTACACGGGTGAGCAATCCAAGAATGTCTGACTTTCAACAAGCATGGAGAGACCAAGATCCGGCACTGAAGGAAGGAAGTGCCTGTTTAAATAGGGGAAGATGATGCAGGATTGGATGACATAAACACCAATCAGTGCTGTAAAGGCCCTTTAAATCTCAGGGATCCTGTGTGCTCGCCCTCTAGTGGACGGAGACGTGTGCGCACCTGACCATGCAAGGAGGAAGCATTGGGGGAAGGGCGGCAGCTGGAAGCAGCCCTGAGGAAAGATGGATGACGGCTGCATGCAGCCATGGAGGTAGGTGAAATGCTGTGAGACGGGCGTGCAGCGCTCGGCCTAACAACATTTGATTAAATTAATAAGCATGAAAGTTTCCAAACACAATATCAACAGGAAAAGAACATTTTTCATGCACCTCTTTGGAATGTTACAAAACACAGTTGATATTAACAGCATTAAATCTAAAGTGAAACGTATGGTGTATATTTTTGAGACAAAAATACTAACCAAAAAGGTGTCAAAAATACACCACTATATTAAGACAGGAAATAGAAAACCAGCAAACTGACTATTTGAAAGACAATTCTGTCCCTAACACTCAGGAACAAATTTAGTTTGAAGAAAAGGATGGAAATATAAAAAAAAGTCACAATTTTTTCAAATGTTCATCACAATAACCGAAAAGGCTAAATGTTTAGCTCAGGAAGAAAGCAGGCAAGAGCTCTCTGGAGATTCTAACAAACTATTCTGCCCACCTCTGGTTGTCATACTGGAATATTTTCCAACAATTCGAATGTATACAGGGATCAAGGTAAACGGTGTCAACAAAGGGCAGACCAGAGACACAAATTCAGCAGTTTAGAAATGGTTTTGTATTGTCGAAAAAAAGATCGTTCTCAATGACTATCTACACAGGAGACCAGGTGATTTTTTGACATTGATACATTCTTTTCTCATTGGCAAAATCCATAAAGTTGGACTTGTTTTTGAAAAAAAGGGAAAAGATTGAAAAAAAGACAACACACTACTCCTAAGTCAGAAGGCCATAGACCATATATTGATGAGCTTCTTTGTTTTAGAGAAACTTGGCAGAGAAGAAGGGAGAAGGTGACAAAAAAAGAAAAAAAAAAAAGAAAAGAAAAACGAAATAACTTCTGCCCACCATGGTCGGGGACAGGAAAACTTTGACAAAAAAAAATCATTTTGAAAAATACATGCACAGTGGACAATTTACTTTATGTTATCCTTTCTCCCCTTCCATCTCCCTCACCTTTTCCCCTGATTTTACCTTTCCCTTTTCATTCCATAATTTCTCTCTCTCCTTCATTCTCTCTTTCTCCCCTTTCCCTCCTCTCCCTCTTTTTCCTTTTCCAGTTTCAATACAATTCTGTGAGTACTCACCTGTAGAATTGTTTTTGTAGTATACAGAAAGTCCTGTTTCACAGAATTCTTTACGCTTGGGATATCCCGCCACAAGGTGGTGCAGTGGACTGCAGAAAGACTTGTGGCATCTCCCAGCCCTATAAAAGGACAGGAACCTCCCACAAATTCCCAGTGTTACAAAGCAATTAGACAAGAAGCCGGGAGAATAAAAATGAAGGAACCCCAACCAAACATTTGAACAAATTATCATACAGAGGTAACCAAGAAAAATGATAACAAGGGAGGGGTGAAACAGGACGTGCTGTATACTACAAAATCAATTCTACAGGTGAGTACTCACAGAATTGTATTTTTCCAAGTATACAGCACGTCCTGTTTCACTAAATTCTTTACGCTTGGAACGTCCAAAAGCAGTGTCTGTAAAGTAGGGTGGGATCCCCAAGAACAACACCGGGCAGTTTAAACCACTGCCGCCTGAAGAACTTTGCGGCCAAAAGCAGCATCAGCTGAGGCACTAACATCAGCCTTGTAAAACTAAGAAAAACTATAAACAGAAGACCAAGTTGCGGCCTTACAAACTTGTTCAACAGAAGCCTTCCCCCTTCCAGAATAGGCTTGCACCACCGCCTGACGGATCCACTTGCTGATAGTGGACTTAGCCGGAGGCAAACCCTTCCTAGGTCCAGAAGGAAGAACAAAAAATACCATTTTGTGAGTACTCACCTGTAAAATGGATATTGTCAGTGTGTCACACACCCCGCTTCCCTTTTAATTCTTACGATCGGGTTACTCCACCAGCAGGTGGCGACGTTGCAGAGAGAAGTCTTGAAAACGAGCCCCTTCCGGCCTATATATACCTGGGACCTCCCACTTAACACCCAGTGAATTCAAAAGCAGAAAGACAAGGTACCAGGAAATCCAATGGTAACCTCAAAATAAAGAAAAGCTTCACCATATAAAGGATCCAGGATACCAAAAAGGCCGGGTGAAGCGGGGTGTGTGACACACTGACAATATCCATTTTACAGGTGAGTACTCACAAAATGGTATTATTCTCAGTGTGTCACACACCCCGCTTCCCCTTTAATTCTTACGATCGGGACATCCAAAAGCAGTGTCCACAAGGGATGGGTATCCGAAGGCAAAATGAAGCATAACTTAAATGGCTGCAGTCTGCAGAACCTTGCGGCCAAACACAGCATCCGCTGAGGCCTGCACATCAACCTTGTAAAACATAGAAAAAGTATGAACAGAAGACCAAGTAGCAGCCTTACAAACTTGTTCAACAGAAGCTTGGTGCTGAAAAGCCCAAGACGCTCCAACGGTGCGAGTAGAATGAGCAGTGATACGAAAAGGGGGAACTTTCCCCTTAGCAGAATAGGCCCCAATAACGGCCTGACGTATCCATTTGCTAATGGAAGATTTGGCCGGAGCCAAACCCTTCCTAGGCCCACAGGGCACAACAAAAAAGGCATCAGTTTTACGAAAAGGCGAAGTAGCAATCAAATAGTACTGAACACAGCGTACTACATCCAAACAATGCAAAACCCTCTCCTTGTCATTCTTAGGCTTAGGACACAAGGAGGGAAGAACAATATTCAAATGAAAAGCAGAAACAACCTTAGGAAGAAAGTCCGGTTTGAACCGAAAGACCACCTTGTCCTGATGCCTCTCAAAGTAGGGCGCCTGAATCGACAAGGCCGCCAACTCCGAGACACGCCGAACCGAAGTGATAGCTACCAAGAAGGCAGTCTTCTGAGTCAAGGTAGACAAAGCAATATCCTGCAAGGGCTCAAAGGGAGGAGCCTGAAGAGCAGAGAGAACCAAGTTCAAGTCCCAAACAGGGAGTAATGGTTTCCTGGGAGGCCGCACATGCGTAACCCCCTGGAAAAAGGTTTTAACTAAAGGATGAAGCGCAAAACGCTTCTGAAAAAAGATAGATAAGGCAGAAACCTGCCCTTTCAAGGTACTCAGCTGGAGACCAGAGTCCAGTCCTGATTGCAAAAACTCCAGAATCCTGGAGACCAAAAAGACCCTACAAGGCAAAGCTATAATCTCAAACCAAGCAATATAGGCTTTCCAAGTCCTATAGTAGATGATAGAAGAAGACCTCTTCCGGACACCGATCAGAGTCTTAACCGAGTCAGAAAGACCCTCCTCCTTCAAGATGGAGGTTTCAAAAGCCAAGCCGTCAAACCCAGCGTTGGTAAATTGGGGTAACACAGCCGACCCTGAGTGAGCAGATCGGGCCGAAGAGGCAGAACGAACTGATCCACTGCCAGCCGAACGATGTCTGCGAACTATACTCGCCTTGGCCACCTTGGAGCCACGAGAATGGCGGACACCCTTTCCAGAGCCAGCTTCCGTACCACCCTGCCTAGCATGGGTATCGGAGGAAACAGGTACAGAAAACCCAGATCCCCCCAGCTCAGGGACATGGCGTCCACCGCCAGAGCCAGAGGATCCTGGGAGAGCGACACAAAGGTCAGGAGCCTGCAATTGTGACGAGAGGCAAACAGGTCCACCTCCGGTGTCCCCCACCAGAGACACAGCGACCGAAAAACTTGAGGATGGAGAACCCATTCTCCCTGATGGGAAGAGCTCCTGCTCAACAGATCCGCTTCCCTGTTTTCCACACCCGGAATGTAAACTGCCGAGAGAAAAGGAACATGGGCCTCCGCCCAGGTCAGGATCAGGGACACCTCTCTGAGGGCACCCAGACTGCGAGTCCCTCCCTGATGATTGATGTAAGCAACCGCTGTCCGATTGTCCGAACGAACCTGAACCGGAAGGCCCAGAACATGTTGAGTCAAAAGAACAAGAACCAGACGGATGGCTCTCAGTTCCAGAATATTGATGGGCAAGTGGGCCTCTCGAGGTCCCCACTGCCCCCGGAACTGAAGATCCTTCCAGAATCCCCCCCATCCCGAAAGACTGGCGTCCGTGGTGACAATTTCCCAAAGAGGAGTCAGGAAAGACCTGCCCCTCAAGAGATTGGTCGAGACCAACCACCATTGAAGGGACTGCCGGACCCGGGAGGACAACTGGAAGGGCCGATCCAACGACCGTGGTCGCCGGTCCCAGGACGCCAACAGATGAAGCTGAAGCGTCCTCGTGTGAGGCAACCATCAATCCTACCAGCCTCATCCCCAGACGGATGGACGGCCGAGGATTGGAAAGAAGGACCCGAGCCAACTCCTGAATCAGACAAATTTTGGACTGAGGCAGAAACACCCTGTGTTGACAAGAATCCAACCGCATTCCCAGAAAGGACACCACCCTGGCCGGAGCGAGGGAGGACTTGGGAAAGTTGATCACCCAACCGAAGCTTTCCGGCGTGGAGACCACCGTCCTGGTGTCTGTCTCCGATTGATCGAGGGAAGGAGCCATGATGAGAAGGTCGTCCAGATAAGGTACGACATGAATGCCCCGAGATCTGAGAATGGCCATCACCCCTGCCAGCACCTTGGTGAACACTCTTGGAGCCGAGGTAAGGCCAAATGGAAGTGCCACGAATTGAAAATGCCGATCCTTCATCACGAACCGAAGAAAACGCTGATGAGCCTGGAAGATGGGAACATGAAGGTAAGCATCCTTGATGTCTATGGACGTTATGAAGTCCCCCTGCCGAAGAGAACCGATGGCAGATCGCAGAGTTTCCATGCGAAACTTCCAAGTACGGATGAACCTGTTGAGGAACTTCAGATCCAGGACGGGGTGAACCGACCCGTCTTTCTTGGGGACTGAAGAGATTGGAGTAAAAAACGAGGCCCACCTCTAAGCGCGGCACCGGCCGGATGACCGCCATTTCCAGAAGATTCCTTACCGACGCCAGGAGCCCCTGCGCGGCCAAAGGATCGGTGGGCACCCGAGACCGGAAAAAACGTGAAGAAGGGCGAGACTCGAACTCCAGCTTGTAACCAGACGACACCACCTCCCGGATCCATCTGTCCGGAACCTCCTGGTCCCAAAACCAGGGAGAAGTGTCGCAATCGTCCCCTCACCCGCACGGGTGAGGGCAGCCCCTCATTGCTGAGTGGGCTTACCAGTGGGCTTGGCGCCCCAGGACTGACCGGGACGGCCACGGCCCCTCCCCCTGGTCCAACCTGCACCCCTGGTAGCGGGAAAGGAAACCCCTCTGCCCGCTCTGACTCCCGGAAAGGAGGGACTAAAGGAACTCGCACCCCGAAAGGAGCGACGAGGCCTCTTGCGTTGAGGCAATTTACCACCCTTGGTAACTGAATCCAATTTATCGCCAAACAGGCGCAAACCTAAAAAAGGTAGTGCTGTAAGCGCCTTCTTAGAGTTAAAGTCCGCCATCCACTGGCGCAGCCACACTGACCGAAGAATAGCAGCCAGCAGTGTCGCTGTCCTGCTACTCATCGCAAGTGCATCGTCCTGGGCGGTCAAGACAAAGGAAATAAACGACTCACACTGCTTGAGATAACTAAACTCATCACAAGCGGGATCAAGACCTGCGTACAGATCCCTAATAATGGACGACCTAACTGCCAACAGAAGAAGCGCCGAAGCACACACCGGCCGCAGTGTAGATCCGGCACTGATAAAACCATGGCGAGGCAATTGATCAATCCAACGATCCTCATCATCTTTAATGGTAGTAGTGTCAGAAGAGTGCAACACAGCCGTGTTAGACAGCCCTAACTACACACAGGGGTATAGACGTCAGGGGGAACTGACCAAAGCTTCACCAAATCCTCCGGAAAGGGATAACGTTTATCCCAACTAGGAGGAATTCCAGCCAGGCGCGTGGGTTGTTCCCATTCCTTAAGGACAACCCTCAGAAAGTGTTGTTGCCTGGGAAACACCAAACGCGGCTGGGGTACATCAAACAACTCACCCTTTGGCGGGGGGACCACCGCGGGCGGATCCAAAGCCAAAATTTCAAACATTTGAGCCAAAATGGAAGGAGTGTCAAGGGACATCCCCACAGCCTGATCGCCAGCAGTGTCAACCAATAGCTGGTCTGCAGGCTCATCCGACTCCTCAAGGAGTTCCCCCTCCTCATCAGGGGGACAATCTGACCAATCCAATATTTCAAACACCTCATCCTCCGAAACAAGCGCTGCCGGAGAAAGGTGCTTCCACTTCGCTACCGTGGCGGAAATTATCTTCGAGGTTGGCCAATCGCGCACACACCTCGGATCGCGAATCCCCACCTTTGACAATGTCACACGGGGTCCGGAATAAGGGAGGGGGGGTGGGAGATGACGGAAGCTGCGAGGAGCCAGAAGCCGGAGCGACGGACTGGCGCACAATATTCTGCTTTGCACATGGAACGCATAATATGACATCATCGCCTGGGAGCGGAGCCCCACAACCCCCACACAGCCTGGATAGCCCCGAAGAGCCATTTCCGGTAACGTCAGAAGCCTCCATATGGTGAAATTATGGTATTCGCAACAACCCAGGGTTTTACGCATTAAGCAACCCGGGATGCCCCTTTATAATGAATAATTTTTTAAACCTAGGAAAATCCCAATTTGGAGACTAAGACTAGCCAGGTATATCAGAACCGGGAGAGCCACTGCAGTGAGGGGATCCCAGGATCTGTAGGGGAAAAGAGACCACAGTCAGTCCCCCAGGAAAAATAGCCAGCATGCATCACACTCATACATTAAAAAATAATGGTAAACCATATATAAGCAGAATATACATCATGAATACAAATTATATATATATATATATCTATCAAGGTGATAAGTGCCTCCAGGAGTAATGCTAAAGTGCCAGGGAAACCTTCAAACATAAGTAACGCACAGTCACAAAGAAAAAACTACAGCTCAAATGACGGCCCCACGAGTGCGAGGTGGGGACCGCTACCTGTTGCCGCTGCAGAGGACAGACACCGCACTCCTGGACGTGCACTTTTCCCCAGCTCAGCAGCACCTGTCTCTGTAATGAGACAAGGGAAAGTGAGGCGGGCCAGAGCTCAGCGAGCGACGCGCTCCGGCCACGCCCCCTGCCAGTGAGTCACAGAGTGAGGGCCGACAGAGAACTCGGCCCCGCCCCCAGGACTCGAGTAACGCGGCCCGCCCAATGGCGGCACCGTGTGCAAACGCGGGGGAAATGTACAAAGTACAAGAGAAGAGCCCCAGCAGCTCAGGCCACGCGCCGCACACCGCGGCGCTGACCCTGCGTCTGCCAGCGCTCTCCACACACACACATAACAGGAATAAAAAAGCACCCCATACAAAACCACCCCCCCCCCCCCAAAAGTGAAGGGAGAAGGGACCGAGCGGAGGAGATAAGCTCCTAGGCACCATATAGTGCCATCTACCATTGCCCAGCCAGCAGCCTGGGCTGGGAGGCTTCCATTAACCATCTAGGCATGTAAACAATTGAACTGGGCAGAAATAGACCAAAAAGGGGGGTGCCGGGGTTTGACCCCGGCTACCTGCAAGCAGGAGACTTCTTTCTTCTGTCTTGTCACATCTTGCAGAGAGAAAACACTGGGTGTTAAGTGGGAGGTCCCAGGTATATATAGGCCGGTAGGGGCTCGTTTTCAAGACTTCTCTCTGCAACGTCGCCACCTGCTGGTGGAGTAACCCGATCGTAAGAATTAAAGGGGAAGCGGGGTGTGTGACATACTGAGAATAGAGCATCAGTCTTCCTGAATGATTCAGTAGCAACCAAATAAAACTTCAGAACCCTTGACTACATCTAAAGAATGCAGAGTCCTCTCCTTGGAATTAGCAGGATTAGGACACAAAGAGGGCAAAACAATGTCCTGATTGAGATGAAAAGCAGACAACCTTAGGCAAGAAATCAGGCTTAAACCGAAACACCACCTTGTCCTGGTGTCGCTCAAAATAAGGAGGTTTGATGGAAAGCGCCGCCAACTCAGAAACACGCCTGACAGAAGTGATAGCCACCAAAAAGGCTACCTTAAGAGTCAAAATGGGCAAAGCGGCCTCACGGAGAGGCTCAAAGGGATGACCCTGCAAAGCAGATAACACCAGATTCAAATCCCAAACTGGTAACATAGGCTTACGTGGCAGATGCACCTGAGGAACCCCCTGAAAAAAGTCTTAACCAAAACGGTGACTGGCAAAAGATCTTTGGAAAAAAATTGCCAGAGCTGAAACATGACCCTTGAGGGTACTAAGTTGAAGGCCCAAATCCAAACCATGTTGCAAGAACTCCAGAATATTAGGTATAGAAAACACCCGACAGGGAAGAGATCTAGACTCACACCAGGCAATGTAAGCATGCCAGACCCTGTAGTAGATAAAGTATGAGGACTTCTTCCTAGCCCTAATCATGGTATCAACAACAGAAGCAGGCAACCCCTTCTCCATCAAGATGGAGGTCTCAGCAGCCAAGCCGTCAAAGCCAGCGTTTGTAAATTGGGATGGCACAGCTGCCCGAGTGAGCAGATCTGCATCCATGGGCAGGACATACTGATCCACTGCCAGCTGCACAATGTCTGCGAACCACACCCTTCTTGGCCAACAGGGAGCCACCAGAATGGCTGGCACCCCTTCCTGGGCTATCTTGCGCAGCACCCTGCCCAGCAGAGGAAATGGAGGGAACACAGAGGAGCCGAAACCCCTTCCAAGGCATTGCTAGCGCATCCGTGGCAAAGGCCAGAGGATCCTGTGACCGAGACAAAGAATGGAAGTTTGTGATTGTGACGTGAAGCAAACAGGCCCACATCCGGTAGACCCCAGCGGTGGCACAGGGAGTGAAACACGCCGTTGCTGAGGGACCACTCCCCCAGCTGAGACATCCCCCTGCTCAAGGAGTCTGCCTCCAGGTTCTCCACCCCCGGGATGTAAACAGCAGATATACAGGGGACATTCTCCTCCGCCCAGGACAGTACCAGAGACACTTCCTTGAGGGCTCGCTTCCTCCGAGTCCTTCCCTGATGATTGATGTAGGCAACCGCCGTCTGGTTGTCCGAGCGGATCTGAACAGCCCGACCCCGAAGGTGTGGGATCAACTGGAAAAGAACCAACCTTATCGCCCGTAGTTCCAGAATGTTGATGGGGGCATGGACCTCCTGAGGACCCCACTGACCCTGGAACTTCAGAGACTTCCAAAAGCCCCCCCAACCTGTCAGACTGGCATCTGTGGCGACAGTCTCCCAGCACGAAGGCAGTAAGGTCCTGCCCACTAGGAAATTCCTTGAGTCCAGCCACCACGAGAGGGACAGACTGACCCGAGGGGACAGAGTAAATTCCTGATCCAGGGACACTGGGTCCGGATCCCAAACTGACAAGAGGTGCAAATGAAGAGGTCTCATGTGAAACATGAATGCATAATGCATAATGCATAGGGAACTGCCTCGAAACAGGACACCATCAGGCCCACCAACTGCATCCCCTGCCGAATGGAGGGATGAGGGCACGAAATCAGAGACCTTGCCTGCGTCTGCAGGCTCTCCACCACCTGCTGAGGCAGAAAAACCTTGAGCTGAGATGTATCCAGAGTCATGGCCAGAAAGGACGTCACCATGGATGGAGACAGAGAAGACTTGGGGTAGTTGATCACCCAACCGAAGGACTCGAGCGTGGAGACCACCATCTGGGTATCCAACTCGGCTTGATGGAGGGACTGAGACGCAATCAGAATGTCGTCCAGATAAGGAAGGATGCAAATGTCCTGAGATCTCAACAGAGCCATCACCCCCGCCAGCACCTTGGTGAAGGCCCGAGGGGCTGAGGTAAGACCGAACGGCAAGGCCTCAAATGGGTAGTGATGATCCTCCAGAGCGAACCTGAGAAATCTGATGACCTGGAAAGATAGGAACATGAAGGTAAGCATCTTTGATGTCCACAGAAGTCATGAAGTGGCCCGGATGCAAGGTACTGACCTCCGAGCGCAGAGTCTCCATGCGAAAATGCTTGAACCTGACAAATTTGTTGAGGCGCTTTAAATCTAGGATGGGTCTCAGGGACCCTTCCTTTTTGGGAACAGTGAACAGATTGGAATAGAAACCTCTGCCCCTTTCCTGGAAGGGCACCAGGCAAATTACCCCCAAATCCAAAAGGCTTTGGACCGCAAGCCCTGAGCTGACAAAGGATTTTGAACCATCCGGGATCTGATGAATCTTGGGGCGGCCAGGCTGCAAACTCTACTTTGTACCCGGAGGACACTACCTCCTGAATCCACCGGTCTGAGACGCGCAGTCTCCAAACGTGAGCAAAGAGCCACAACCGCCACCCCCCCCCACCCGGATGGGTGAGGGCGCCTCCTCATGCCTGAGGGGGCTTGGGGGAAGATTTGGACTTGGGACCCCATGAGAGACCGGGATGTCCACGGCCTCTACCCCGGCCCCAAGGGTCTCTACGTGCCCCCACAAATGGTGCACCTCGAGCGGACCTGGGAGCACGGAAGGAGGGCACCCAAGGCATGCTTAGTTAGGGAGGAGGGGGGACAGGGGGAAGGCCCACAATAAGGCAGAAAGGGGCATCCCACAAGGCTCACTAAAAGCCTGAACCGCCTACTCTTGAAGGTACAGGGATTGCGGTTGGAGCAGGGCCTGCATTGAACGGAGTGGGTGTGCAGAGAGATGGAATTTCGTTTTGATGTCTCAAAACTAAGTTTTAAAACATGGGAGCCAAATAGAGGAGCTTTCTTTTCCAGTCTTTGACTTCAAGAGTCTTCTATCTGCATCCATATTTTTCTTTATCTTCTATTTTTCATCTTCTATCATGTACCAACAGGGTTGATTTAATTTAAATGAAAGAAACCGCAAGCTGCTCTGGGAATTAAGTCATTAGCATGGAAGGACCCAAGTGGGCCTATCCATCAGTCTCATCTAAATATTGATCAAACAAACATGTCTAACAGAAAAAATACCATTTTGTGAATACTCACCTGTAAAATGGGTATTATAAGTATGTCACACACCCCACTTCAGACATTAATTATTACACTTGGGTTATACCACCAGCAAGTGGCGACGTTGCAGAGAAGTCATGAAAAAACGAGCCCCTCCCGGTCTATACATACCTGTTACCTCCCACTCATTCCCCAGTATTCAAACAGCAGTAAAGACAAGGTACCAGGAAAAAACCCATAGGAAACCCTCAAACTGTAAACGAAACATCACCCTAAAAAGAATCCAGGATACCAAAAAAGGGCGGGTGAAGTGGGGTGTGTGACATACTTATAATACCCATTTTACAGGTGAGTATTCACAAAATGGTATTATTCTAAGTATGTCACACACCCCACTTCAGACAATTATTACACTTGGGACATCCAACAGCAGTGTCCAGAAAAGGGCGGGTATCCAACAAGGCCATAAAGCAAGACTCAAACCACTGCAGCTTGCAGAACCTTGCGGCCAAACACAGCATCCGCTTAAGCCCGCACATACCAAGTAAAAACTTGGAAAAAGTGTGAACAGAAGACCAAGTAGCAGCCTTACAAACTTGTACAACATAGGCCTGGTGCTGAAAAACCCAAGGCACTCCAACAGCACGAGTAGAATGAGCAGTGATACGAAAAAAGGGGGAAACCTTCCCCTTGGTAGAATAGGCTCCAACAACTGCCTGACGAATCCATTTGCTAATGGAAGACCTAGCGGGAGCCAAACCCTTACTAGGCCCAACAAGGCACCACGAAAAAGACATCAGTCTTACGAAAAAGAGAAGTAGTAAACAAACAGTACGTCACCCAGCGTACCACATCCAAACAGTGCAAACCCTCTCCTTGTCATTCCTAGGCTTAGGACACAAGGAAGGAAGAACAATGTCCTGGTTAAGATGAAAAACAGAGACCACCTTAGAAGGAAAGTCCAGTTTGAAGCGGAAAACCACCTTGACCTGATGTCTCTCAAAGTGAAGAGCCAGAACCAACAAGGCTGCCAACTCCAAGACACGCAGAACAGAAGTGATGGCCACCAACAAGGCAACCTTCTGAGTCAGAGTAGGAAGAACAATAACCTGCAAAGGCTCAAGGAGAAGCCGGAAGAGCAGAGAGAACCAAATTCAAATCCCAAACAGGGAGCAAAGGCTTCCTAGGAGGCCGCAGATGCGAACCCCCTGGAAAAAAGTCCTGACCAAAGGATGGAGTGCAAATGACCTAAAAAGATAGACAAGGCAGAAACCTGTCCCTTCAAAGTACTCAGCTGAAGACCAGAGTCCAGCCCAGATTGAAGAAATTCCAAAATCCTAGAAACAGAAAAGACCCGACAGGGCAAAGATCTAGCCTCACACCAATCAATATAAGATCTCCAAGCCCTATAATAGATGGAAGAAGAGGATCTCTTCCTGGCACTAGGAAACATAGGAAACAAAAGACTCACACTGCCTGAGAGCAATAAGCTCCTTGCAAGTGGGATCAAGATCCACACACAGACCCTGAATTACAGATCTAACCGCCAATAGAAGAAGCGCCGAAGCACACACCGGGCGCATCGTTGACCCGGCATAACTAAAACCATGGCGAGCGTACTGGTCAATCCGACGATCCTCACCATCCTTAAGGGCAGTAGTCTCAGCAGACTGCACCATAGCCGTGCTGGAGAGCCCTAGTACAGGGGTATCGACGTCAGGAGGAACCGACCAAAGCTTCACCAATTCTGGCGGAAAGGGATAACGTTTCTCCCAACTGGAAGGAATTCCAGTTAACCGCGTGGGATGTTCCCATTCCTTGAGCACAACTCTCTCAAAGTGGTGTTGTCTGGGACAAACCAAAGGCGGCTGAGGCACATTAAACAACTGACCCTTAGGCAGGGTGACGACCTCAGGTGGATCTAAATTCAAAATTTCAAACATTTGAGCCAGAATGGAGGGGGTGTCACGGAAAACCCCTGCAGACAAATCGCCAATAGCATCAACCTCAAGCTGATCTGCAGGCTCATCTGACTCCACCAGAAATTCTCCCTCCTCGTCCAGGGAGCAATCGGACCAATCTACAGGCTCACATACTTCATCCTGTGAAGCCGGAGGTACAGGAAACAGGTGCTTCCGTTTCGCAGTGGCCTTTAACCCTGCTTTAACGGAAATTATCTTCGAGGTTGGCCAACCGTGCCGCCACCTCGGATTGCGAATCCCCACCTTTGACAATGTCACGCAGGGTCCGGAACAGGGAGGGAGGGGTAGGGGATGATGGAAGTTGCGAAGAGCCAGCAGCCGGAGCAACGGACTGACGTGCAATACTCTGCTTTGCACAAGGAATGCATAGAAAAACATCATCGCCTGGGAGCGGAGTCCCACAGCCTCCACACACCCTAGATGGCCCAGAAGAACCATTTCCGGTATTGACGGAAGCCTCCATATGGTGATTTATGGTATTCGCAAAATTTTGGGTTTAAGGCATAAGCCACCCGGGATGCCCCTTTATGTTAATGTCCCGGGAGGGAGGATTTAATTAATAATAAAGATCCCCTGAAAATAGTATATATATTATTTTTTTTTTAAATATATATACACAAGTATACATATATAAATATGTCCCAATTTGGAGGAAAAGAGACTAGCCAGGCAAAATAGAACCGGGAGGCCACTGTATTGAGGAAATCCCAGGATCTGTGGGGAAGAGACAAACCAACAGTAAGACCCCCAGAAAATGGCAACATGCAAAATGACATACATGCAGAGCACCAGGGTGCTTTGAAGAGGCAAGGAAAAACTGGCCGCTGATTTTCTTTTTTTTTTTTTTTTTTTAAATAAAAGTATTAGTCCATATAAAAACAGTCAGAGACCATAAAAACTAGACGGCCTCACACCAGGTGAAGCCGCTTACCTGTCAAAATAAGGCTTACAAAGGCCCAGCACCCGACCGTAGAAGAGATGAGGGACTGGCAGCAAAAGTCAGCGAAGGCGCAATGGCAGCGGTGGAAGCCGAAGCTGCAGAGCTCGTACCAACGGAAGAGGCGGCAGAGCGGGCAGCAGTAGCAGCAGCAGCAGACACATGCGGCCCCGAGCCCCGCACGCAGCCTCCTAATGAACCGGGAGGAAGTGCGGCTGGGGCCGGTAAACGACGTGCCGCCGGACCACGCCCCCACCCCTGACGTCATCCGGGCCCGCCCCCCGCCAAATATGAAAAGTGCGGAGTAAAAGCAATCAGAGGGCTAACAAGCCCTCAGAAGAAAGGAGAAAGGGGGGAGGGGAAAAATGGAGATACTAGGCAGCCTGTGCTGCCCCCAGAAAAACGAAAGAGACAAGGGGAGGGGGAGCTGAAAAAGTGAGAAGGGCGCAAGCAGCAAGCCTGAAAACATACAGCCCGCCCCGATCAGCCCTAAAGCTGACCCAAAGCTCTGGCCCTACAGGCCAGCAGCAGCAGCCCCTATAAGGAGGAATCTAAGTCAGGCCACACGCACACTCGCTTGCGGTGCAGCCTGACAACAATGAAATAAGCAAACATACAGTAAACCAAACACCCATTACACAGCCCTCTACCCCCCCCTCCCCCTAGTGAAGGGAGAAGGGACCGAAACGGGAGAGCAAGGGGCCAAGGGGACCCTCGGGACAGGGGCATCCCACCTCCGGATCACCATGCCGGATAGCCGCATTGCCCCCAAAACAGGGGGTCGAGCGGAGGAGATAAGCTCCTAGGCACCTATGGTGCCGTCTACCAATTGCCCAGTGAGCAGCCTAGGCTGGGAGGCTTCCATTCCACCACAAAGGTAACAAACAATCAAAACCGGGCAGAAATAGACCAAAAGGGGGTGCCGGGGTAAGACCCCGGCGACCTGCAAGCAGGAGACTTCAATCTTCTGTCTTGTCGTCATGCAGAGAGAAAAACACTGGTGATAAATGGGAGGTACCAGGTATATATAGGCCGGAAGGGGGCTCGTTACAAGACTTCCTCTCTGCAACAGCGTCACCTGGCGGTGAGTAACCCAATCGTGAAGAATTAAAGGTGAAGCGGGGTGTGTGGCACACCAAGAATAAAAAGGTCGCCATTTTTTCAAATGTTCATCACAATAACTGAAAAGTCAAAAAGTTTAGCACAGAAGGGAAGCAGGCAAGAGCTCTCTGGGGAGTCTAACAAACTATTCTGCCCACCTCTGGTCGTCATACTGGAATATTTTTCAACTATTACAATTTATACAGGGATCATGGTAAACTGAGTCAACAAAGGGCAGACCAGAGACATGAATTCGGCAGTTGAAAACTGGTTTAGTGTTGTCAAAAATAACGTTCTTAATGACCATCTACACAGGAGACCGGGTGATTTTTTGACATTGATGCATTCTTTTCTCATTGGCAAAATCTGTAAAGTTGGACATAACGTTTTGAAAAAAAAAGGTAAAGAATGCAAAAAAAGACACAACATTAGAAGGCCATAGACAATCTATTGATGAGATTCTTTGTTTTAGAGAAACTTGGCCGAGAAGGGAAAAGGCGACTCCAAAAAAAAAACCTAATTATAATCCGCCCACCCCAAAAAAGACAAAATCACAAAAACTTCTGATTGCCCACCATGGTCGAGAACAGGAAAACTTGGATGAAAAAAAATAATTTTGAAAAATACATGCATAGTGGACAATTTACTTTATGTTATCCTTTCTCATCTTTCATCTCCCTTACTCACCTTTTTCCCTGATTTTACCTTTCCCTTTGAATTCCATAATTTCTCTCTCTCCTTCATTCTCTCTTCCTCTCCCTATTTTTCCTCTTCCCAGTTTCACTAAAGGGAATCTCCAGGCAAAAACAAAAAAAAAAATCTCCCTCTACCAAGATGGAATTTTATCCCTCCACATGCCTACTTCATTCACCGAATTAATGGTCTGCGCCATGATGGGCCTGCATTGAATGGAGTGGGTGTGCAGAGGGATGGAATTTCTAAAACATGGGAGCCAAATAATACCATTTTGTGATTACTCACCTGTAAAATGGGTATTATAAGTATGTCACACACCCCGCTTCAAAAGATTCATTACATGTGGGTTATACTGACCTGTAGAGGGCGATCTTGCAGAGATGTAAAGAAAAAAAGGGAGCCCCTCCCGGTCCATAAAAACCTGGGACCTCCCACTCATTACCCAGTATTAAGACAGCAGTAAGGTAAGGGACCAGAAGAGCCAATTATAAACAGTAACAACGAAAAGTTCACCATATAAAGGATCCAGAATACCAAAGGGCAGGGTGAAGCGGGGTGTGTGACATACTTATAATACCCATTTTACAGGTGAGTAATCACAAAATGGTATTGTTCCAAGTATGTCACACACCCTGCTTCAAAACATTCATTACATGTGGGACATCCAATAGCAGTGTCCATAATGGGCGGGGATCCAAACAAGGCAATAAAGCACAACTAAACCACTGCAGCTTGCAGAACTTTGCGTCCAAAAACAGCATCCGCTGAGGCCCGCACATCAACCTTATAAAACTTGGAAAAAGTGTGAACAAAAGACCAAGTAGCAGCCTTACAAACTTGTTCAACGGAGGCCTGGTGCAGGTAAGCCCAGGAAGCCCCTACAGCACGAGTAGAATGAGCAGTAACATGAAAAGGGGGAACCTTCCCCTTGGCAGAATAGGCCCCAACAACGGCCTGATGAATCCACTTACTAATGGAAGACTTGGCGGGCGCCAAACCTTTCCTGGGCCCGGAGGGCACCACGAAAAAAGCACCCGTCTTACGAAAAGAAGAAGTAGTCACCAAATAGTACTTCACACAGCGAACCACATCCAAGGAATGCAAGACCCTCTCCTTGTCATTGATGAGCTTAGGACACAAGGAGGGCAGAACAATGTCCTGATTAAGATGAAAGGCAGAAACCACCTTAGGAAGGAAATCTGGCTTGAAGCGGAAAACAACCTTGTCCTGATGCCTCTCAAAGTACGGGGCCTGAATGAACAAAGCCGCCAACTCAGAGACACGCCGAACAGAAGTGATAGCAACCAAAAATGCCACCTTCTGCGTAAGCGTAGACAGAGCAATATCATGCAAAGGCTCAAAAGGAGGACCCTGAAGAGCAGAAAAGAACCAAATTCAAATCCCAAACTGAGAGCAAAGGCTTCCTAGGAGGCCGCACATGCGTAACCCCCTGGAAAAAAAAAAGTCTTAACCAAAGGATGAAGAGCAAAAGACCTTTGAAAGAAAACCGCCAGGGCAGAAACCTGCCCTTTCAAAGTACTAAGCTGGAACCCCAAGTCCAGACCATGTTGCAGAAAATCCAAAATCCTAGGGATAGAAAACACCCTACAAGGCAAGGCCCTGACCTCACACCAATCAATATAAGACCTCCAAGTCCTATAGTAGATAGTAGAGGAAGACCTCTTCCTAGCGCTAACAAGAGTCTGAATCACAGCATCGGAAAGACCTTCCTCCTTCAAGATGGAGGTTTCAGCAGCCACGCCGTCAAAGCCAGCGTTGGTAAATTGGGGTAAAGTAGTTGACCCTGAGTGAGCAGATCCGGCAGAAGGGGCAGATCGAACTGATCCACAGCCAACCGCACGACGTCTGCGAACCAAACCTGCCTTGGCCATCTTGGAGCCACCAGGATTGTCAGCGCCCCCTCTAGAGCCAGCTTGCGCACCACCTTGCCCACCATAGGGAACGGAGGAAACAGATACAGAAAACCCAGATCCCTCCAGCTCAGAGACATGGCATCCACTGCCAGAGCCAGAGGATCCCGCGAGAGAGACACGAATGCCAGAAGCTTGTGATTGTGCCGAGAAGCAAAGAGGTCCACCTCCGGAGACCCCCACCTGTGGCAAATCGAGCGAAACACCTTGGGACTGAGAGACCATTCCCCCCGGCGAGATGAGAACCTGCTCAGGGAGTCCGCCTCCGTGATCTTCACTCCCGGAATGTAAACTGCCGAAATGCACAGGACATGGCTCTCCGCCCAGGCCAGAATCAAAGACACTTCCCTGAGGGCACTCCTGCTGCGAGTCCCTCCCTGGTGATTGATGTAGGCGACTGCCGTCCGATTGTCCGACCGAACCTGAACCGGCAAGCCCTGTAACTGATGAGTCAAGTGAGACAGAACCAACCTGATGGCTCTCAGCTCCAGAACAGTGATGGAATCATGAGCCTCCTGAGGCCCCCACAGTCCCTGAAACTGAAGATCCTTCCAGAAACCCCCCCCCCCATCCTGACAGGCTGGCATCCGTGGTGACTGTTTCCCAACGAGGAGCCAGAAAGGATCTGCACCTCAGATTGATTGGTTCCAGCCACCACTGAAGGGAATGCCGAACCCGGGGGGACATCAGAAAAGACTGATCCAATGACCGCGGAGACCTGTCCCAGGCCGCCAACAGATGGAGCTGGAGCGTCCTTGTGTGAAACTGAGCAAAAAGGAACTGCCTCGAAGGAAGCCACCATCAATCCCACCAGTCTCATCCCCAGCCGGATGGCCGGACGAGGGATGGACAGAAGAAGCTAAGTCAATTCCTGAATCAAAAGAAGCTTGGACCGAGGAAGGAACACCCTGGTCTGAGAAGTATCCAGAGACATTCCCAGAAACGACACCACCCTGGACGGAGAGAGGGAGGACTTGGGGTAGTTGATCACCCAACCGAATCTCTCCAGAGTGGATACCACAGTCCTGGTGTCTAGCTCCGCTTGGCTGAGAGAAGACGCCATAATGAGAAGATCGTCCAGATATGGCACGATGCAGATACCCTAGGCTCTGAGAAGAGCCATCACCCCTGCCAGCACCTTGGTGAAAACCCTTGGAGCTGAGGTAAGGCCGAACGGAAGGGGCACAAACTGAAAATGCAGATTTTCCACCACGAACCTGAGAAATCTCTGGTGCACCGGGAATATCAGAACATGCAGATAAGCATCCTTGATGTCTATGGACGTCATGAAGTGCCCCTGACGAAGAGAGTAGACGGCTTAGCGCAGCGTTTCCATGCGGAACTTCCGGGGACGGACAAACCTGTTGAGGAGCTTCAGATCCAGGATGGGCCGAACAGAGCTGTCCTTCTTGGGCACCGTGAACAGATTGGAATAGTAGCCCAGGCCCCGGTCCGAGGGAGGCACCGGGCAAATGACAGCCATATCCAGAAGATTTTTTTACTGCCGCCCGGAGCCCCTGCGTGGCCAGAGGATCAGAAGGCACCCGAGACCTGAAGAATCTGGGAGGGGGGGGCGGATCTCGAACACCAGCTTGTAACCCGGAAGACAACACTTCCCGAATCCATCTGTCCGAGACCTCCTGGTCCCAGACCTGGGAGAAGTGTCGCAGCCATCCCCCCACCCATAAGGGTGAGGGCGCTCCCTCAGTCAGCTCTGTTGATGACCGTGTGCTCTTCAGCCGGCTTTGGAGAGTTGGAAAGCGCTTCGCATGGAAGCAGGGGTGCACTGACAGCAAGACTATCGTGGGTTGAGGCAGTGGGACGTCAGGCTGGCCAGACCCCCAGTTCCAGGAGCACTCTTGATGTCCCTGTCCAAAATCTATACCAACATATATTGAGGAATCGTACCCCCAATGGGTGGAAGTTATTGATTGAAGTGTCTGCGATATTGCTGTGAATGCTGGCTATTCGATTAGCTCTGGTAAGAGTACCAAACTGGTGGTGGAATTGCACAAATTGACTGCTGATGTTCACGGTGGATTTCTGATCACAAGTTTAAGGACTTTAAAGAGGACTTTAATTAAGTTACATATAGCTCTGTGTTTTTGTTTGTTTTTTTCTGGCGCTCCCTCATTGCTGAGCTGGCTTGGCAGCGGCTTTGGGCTTAGAGCCCCAGTTATGTCCTGGACGGGCACGTCCTCTGCCCCTGTTCCAGGAATCACCTCTGGAGGAGGAGAAAGCCAATCCCCTGCCAGCTCTGGGCCCACGAAAGGAAGGGGTAAAGGAAGCCGCCCCCGAAAGGGACAACATTGCTTCCTTCGCTGAGGTAACTTACCTCCTTTTGCGACCGAATCCAATTTTTCTCCAAAGAGCCGCAACCCCACAAAGGGAAGTGCCGTAAGCGACTTCTTGGACACAAAATCAGCCGCCCACTGGCGCAACCAAACCAAACGCCGAATAGCCACAAGCAAGGCCGACGTTCTGCTACACATCACCATTGTGTCATCCATGGCGGCTAGTACAAATGACAAAAACAATTCACACCGCTTGTAGCGATAACCTTTATCGCCGGAGGGCTTCCCCGCCAGAGACGTCCTTTTCCCAATGGTGAGAGGTGCTGCAGGAATTCCAGAGTCATCCGTGAGGGAAACAGGAACAGCCCTTACAAGGGCTAGGGAATTGTAATCTAGCGTTTCCCCCAATAAGAGACAGAACTCAGTATTGAGGGTGAAGATGAACTTACTTTATTAGTGCCACCCTGGGACTTAAATGCAAGGCTCCATGCAAGGGGACCTCCCCCGTGGACCTGATGGAGAACTGCATGACAAACCCACAGACCAATGGGAGCAGTCCCTCAACTCTGCCGGTGATGCAATCAGCAACACAATAGCAGTCTGTAACTCAATTAACAACACAATGGCAGTCTGTAACACAATGGCAGTCTGTCTGGGACATGCTCAAGAAAATGAAAGTAATGGGTCTATGCAAAAACAGTGCCTTTAAAATCCAAAGGCAGAGTCACAATGCCCCCTTTTTGTGGAACACCCGGCAGACCCGGATTGACCCTGTTCGGGTTAACGTGGGGCTGTCCGGACTCTTGTTATGGGCAGAGTTCTGTGTAAGGACAAGTCTGCAAATAGTGAGTAACAGGGCTAAACATTGACGTGGGCTGTACATAGGAATCGGTCATGGGTGGGGTCCAAACACTGGGATATTGTGGCGTTGGTGAGTTCAGCACCAAAGTCCTTGGTTGGATGTGTGCACAGGTGCTTTGCTTTCTTATAGCTGGTCCAAGTTTAAATTTTCTTTCCACGGAAGCTGATCGGAGAATCCACAATCCTCTGCACATCTACATCATCGTAAAAGGAGACAAAACCATAACCCTTAGACACGCCAGAGGCATCCCTAATAATTTTGACATTCTTTACAGCGCCATAGTGTTTGGCATACGTTTCCCTTCTGGAAGGACGTAACCTGATGGCTGATCCTCTTCTTGGCTTCTTGTAACAGACATGACGTGATGCAGACGAAACCCCTGGGTCTCCCCGACCATTGGACTGGAGTCGGCAGCTCGGGCTGGAGCCCGGGTTGTAACAGGGTTGATGCTGGCTGGCCCAGGGGTAGCGTAGGCAGAAGTCATTGGTCCTAGATCATTTCCCAATAGTACTTCTGCGGGTAAGTTGTCCATAAGTCCCACATGTACCCTGCCAGATCCAGCGCCCCAGTCAAGATGTACTCGGGCGGTGGGGAGTCGAAACACAGCTCCTCCCGCCACCCTTACTGCAATGGTGTGTCCGGTGTGGTCTTTGTTCTTGACCAAATGAGGTTGGAGCAAGGCAAGTGTGGCTCCGGTGTCGCGTAATCCTTGCGCCGTGCGCCCATTGACTCGTACCTCGTGGCGATGGTGCTGTCGGTTGTCTTGGATGGCCGCTTGTACGGGATCAGCTTCATACAGTACCCCCAGATACTCTTCCGAACTGCTCTCAGCTTCCAAACAGTGTGCCGCAGGAGTACGGGAGGTGGAAGGTTGTTTTTGCCTCCACATGTTTTGGGGAGGCTCTAGGGCGCAATCCCTGCGATAATGTCCCCATTGTTTGCAACGATGGCACTGAACTGTGGAGAGGTTCGGTTGCTGCGCTAGCCTATGTGGCCCAGAGTCACAAGTTGGCGCTGGAGCCACAGGTGCTTGAAATTTGATGGGAGGTGGTGGTTTTGAAGCAGACTGTTCTGTCCGGCGAGCATCGGTGTACTCGTCGGCTAGACGAGCAGCCTCAGGAAGCGTTAGAGGCTTCCGGTCACGTACCCACTCTCTTAGCTCTGGTTGCAGGGCATTGAGAAAATGTTCTAGTAAAAACAACTGTAGTACATACTCAGCGGATGTGGCTTGGCATCCAGTGACCCAGTGTGATGCTGTACGATGGAGGCGACATGTGCCCACTCCGTGTAAGAATCCCCTCCCTTCTTTTGGGATTCCCGAAATCGTCGCCTGTAGGCTTCCGGGGTGACAGCGTACCGGGCTAACAAAGCCTCCTTTACCAGATGGTAGTGTGGTAAGTCCGCATCAGGGATGGCTCGGAAAGCATCGGAAGCTTTCCCTGATAATATGGTGACCCATTCCTCCGTGGGTACCCGGTGTAAAGCGCGCTGCCGTTCAAAATCGGCCAAAAATCCGTCAATCTCGTCGTCACTTTCCTGGAAGGACTTAAATGCTGCAAATGGAATCTCTCCCCCCAGTGTAACTGAGGCTGAGAGGCTGCTGGGTTGAAAGTCGCCGATCTTCCCTTCGCTTACTGGCCTCTGCCTCCGCTGCCGCAAAGACTCGGTCGATCAGTTCCTGTGATGGATTCGGGCCATAGACCGACAATCTGTTCCGAACCGCTTGAACGAGAGCAGCGTCTTCATCGGCCTCTATATTGGTTTCGGTCCTCACTGCTGCACAATCCATTTCGATCAGCTCAGCTATCAGTTCCTAACGTGGGCGGTTGCTAGCTGACCTTCCCCGGCTCTCGAGTAGATCCTTCAGGGTCAGCCTTTTCAACTTGTCATACTGACTCTCCATCAGGGTAGCACTCTCTCTGGGTAGAAAGGACCATCCCACCGCTTGCCACCAATTGTAGCAATAACCTTTATCGCCGGAGGGCTTCCCCTTTTCCCAATGGTGAGAGGTGCTGCAGGAATTCCAGAGTCATCCGTGAGGGAAACAGGAACAGCCCTTACAAGGGCTAGGGAATTGTAATCTAGCGTTTCCCCCAATAAGAGACAGAACTCAGTATTTAGGGTGAAGATGAACTTACTTTATTAGTGCCACCCTGGGCCTTATATGCAAGGCTCCATGCAAGGGGACCTCCCCCGTGGACCTGATGGAGAACTGCATGACAAACCCACAGACCAATGGGAGCAGGGCACACAATCCATCAACTCTGCTGGTGACGCAATCAGCAACACAATAGCAGTCTGTAATGCAATCTAACACAATGGCAGTCTGTAACGCAATCAATAACACAATGGCAGTCTGTAACGCAATCAATAACACAGTGGCAGTCTGTAACGCAATCAATAACACAATGGCAGTCTGTAACGCAATCAATAACACAATGGCAGTCTGTAACGCAATCAATAACACAATGGCAGTCTGTAACGCAATCAATAACACAATGGCAGTCTGTAACGCAATCAATAACACAATGGCAGTCTGTAACGCAATCAATAACACAATGGCAGTCTGTAACGCAATCAATAACACAATGGCAGTCTGTAACGCAATCAATAACACAATGGCAGTCTGTAACGCAATCAATAACACAATGGCAGTCTGTAACGCAATCAATAACACAATGGCAGTCTGTCTGAGACATGCTCAAGAAAATGAAAGTAATGTGTCTATGCAAAAACAATGCCTTTAAAATCCAAAGGCAGAGTCTGTCACACCGCTTAAGGGCGGTGAACTCATCACTAACCGGATCAAGCCTGGAAGTCAACAGGTCCCTAACAACCAACGTGGTAGCTACTACTAAAAGCGCCGAAGCACAAACAGGCCGCAAGGCCTACCTGACACTGGCAAAACCATGACAAGCCATCTGGTCAATGCGTTTATCCTCACCATCTTTAAGAGTAGAACAATCAGGAGAATGCAAAATAGCGGTGTTTGACAACCCTAAAACAGGGGCATCCACCTCCCAACCGGGAGGAACACCTGGAAGCCGAGTAGGCCTCTCCCATTCCTTAGTAATAATGCCATCAAAATGCTTTTGATTAGGGAATTCCAAGCGCGGCTTAGACTCCTCGAAGAACTCCCCCTTTTGCGGAGGAGCCACCTAAGGAAGAGAAATTGCCAGAGCCTCAAAACATTTGAGCCAGGACCTTAGGGGTATCCAAGGAATCCCCCTGACCCCGCTCGGTATCAGCGCCAACAAACTGCTGATCGTCAGAACCATCCGACTCCTCAAATAGCTCCCCTTCCTCTAGCGGGGAGTAATCGGACCAGTCCAGAGAATCAAACTCATCAAAATCAAAAGCCGGCGTGGCTAGAGAAAAGTGCTTTCTCTTAGCCGGGGCCTTTCTGGCAACAGCACTAGAAAATAATTTTTCAAGATTGGCCAATCTGGCACACACCTCAGATTGCGACTCCCCACCCATGACAACATCACATGGGGTACGGATCAGTCAGGGAGGGGTAGGTGAAGAGACCGGCGGCGCTGAACCCGACGCCTGGGGTCTGGACTGCCGAGTAATAGTCTGCTGCACACATGGTATACAAAGAAATACATCATCCCCCGTAAGAGATACCCCACACCCCATACACTGCCGGGATTTCCCCGAGGGGAGCCCAAGCCCAGTATCCGGGGACGCCTCCATACTGTGATTTTATAGGTAGTCGCAATGACCAAGGGAATTACGCAATATAAGCAACCCGGGATGCCCCTTTTATGTCTCAAGTGGGAGGATTTACATATGAGCCCAATTGAACCCAGGGACCCTAGGACCGGGAGAACCCACTTAATAATCAATGTAGGTCCACCTGGAAGACACAAGAATAGGGCCATTCAGCATCACAAGCCTTCATATGAATATATATATATATTACACACAAATACACATCAAATAGAAAGGCAACAAGCAAATGAGGCCCCAAGGGCCACTCACAACGCGGCAGTGGCGTCCTTGTCATTTCCAACACGATGCTGAGAGGAGGAAGCAGAAGGAGAAGGGGGGCATGGCCGGCGCGTTGTGCCCTGCTCCGCCCCCTCCTCCACACAGCGCGGCTCCCAGCCAGTGACCGGGCTCCGCAGCGGCGCCAGCCGCACGGGGGCGGGCCGCGGCGTCGTGCCTGGCCCTGCCCCCCTCAACCACCGCACCTGAGGGGAAGAAGCTCCCCCACCAACCAGCCGCTCGCAATGGCTGGCGCCGTGGTACAACCGGCGCCGGTAAGCAAAACAACAGTGCACATTCACACACACACACACACTGATATAAAATAAAAAATAAAGCTATTACTCACATGGGAGAAGGGCCGCCCCCCTCTAAGGAGAAGGGCATCCGGAAGAGGGGAAAACCACGCTAGGGTGGAAGGCCAAGGGACAGGGCATCCCAAAACAGGGGTCACCAACCCAGTTAACCGCCTACCCCTTAGTATGGGGTCTCACGGTGGAGCTTAGCTCCTAAGCACCTAGGGTGCCATCTACCCTCGCCCGGACCAGCAGCCTAGGCTGGGAGGCAAGGTAAATCAAAAAGGGATCCGGGCAGAAATAGATCAAATAGAGGGCTGGGAGTCACCCCGGCTACCTGCAAGGAGGAGACATCCATCTTCTGACTTGCTCGCCCTCTGCAGAGATGAAAGACTGGGTAATGAGTGGGAGGTCCCAGGTATTTATGGACCGGGAGGGGCTCCCTTTTTTACTTTACATCTCTGCAAGACCTCTACAGGTCAGTATAACCCACATGTAATGAATGTTTTGAAGCGGGGTGTGTGACATACTTGGAATAGAGGAGCTTTCTTTACATCCATATTTTCTTTATCTTCTATTTTTTCATCTTCTATCCTGTACCAACAGGGTTGATTTAATTTAAATGAAAGAAACGGCAAGCTGCTCTGGGAATTAAGTCATTAGTATGGAAGACACCAAGTGGGCCTATCCATCAGTCTCATCTAAGTATTGAGCAACAAACATGTCTAACAGTTAGAAAAACTGAGGTTTAGTTGCATATATCGGCAGATACATGTCGAAGCCACACCGCTCCGAAAAGGCACTCTGTATTTAGTGTGTTTGTGATGCCACTCCAACCAAGTCCAAGCCAACATACAGATTCCCCTGATATATCGAGGAAGATACTTCATCCTCTTACCGAGATAACCTTGTTATTGAATCTTCACCAAACACAACACAGACAATTAAACCTCAGACAGACCAAAAACTCATCACCAGTAACACCTCGGATTCCGGGACATCTGACGGCGAAAATGGAATTTTCACAGCGTAATGTCCAGCAGAGTTTTCTGTAAGTATTACTAAGGATGAATGGAGAAAAATAAGACCACATAAAAGACAGGGATTTAGAATTTTAATATGGATGGACAGATCTTTTAGCTAAGAAATTATATGATGTAAACAAGTTTTGGGTTATCAAATTTACCTATGAACGTATACGAATCAAAAATTCACGGAAGAAAAAAAAAAATCTGTGTATTGGCACACCAAAGGCATATGTAAATTTACAGGCTGCACCAAATATCTATTTTCTATTGTTAAAAAGACAGAAAAAGAATCTCCAGGGGTTGAAATTAAAGTTAATTTTTCAGGGTCAGTGAGGCACACGAGTAGCCAAGCTATACACGGCAGGAAGAAAGGGAAAAGATAAAAATGGAATTGGGAGAAAATAAACCTTCTTTACTGCATATTAAAAAAAATAGCCAAATCTGATGTCGAAGAGCTTTTATTTGGTAACTACAATACTGTTAAAACTAGAAATATTCTCCAAAATTATCCAGTGAAAAAAATCTTGAGAACAGGCTGAGCAAAGATTATTTTTTGGACTGGAGCAAAATCCATTGCAGCTCCACAATGCATACATACAATCGCTGTCGTACCATTTATAATACACATGTACACAGATGCTCAACTTTACATTCTAAAAGATTTCCAAACTGCCAGAAAATGTTTTTATTTGGATGCAACAAAATCTGTTATTAAAAAAACATTTTTTTTCCAATAAACTTTTATATTACGCTTTGTTTGATGGTGCCTAGAAGGGCTGTGGTTACCATTCTTGTTGCTAACATTTTATCATCCGATCAAAGCACACCCAGCACACAATACCTCATATCTTTCCCAGGATTTTAACAATGCCCCAAAAAGTGGAGGTAGATTTTAGCTGGGCGCCTATGCATGCAGCCCTCCATACATTTTGTAACTTTGGCATCAATGAATATTTAAAAAAATGTTTTTTTAGTTGCTGAGGGAAAAAGCAAATGCAATCTTACAATCATGCACATTTGCTCTGCACATATGATTAAATTAATAAGCATGACAGTTTCCATATCAACAGGCAAAGAAAATCATTTTCCATGCACCTCTTTGGAATGTTACAAAACACAGTTGATATTAACAGCATTAAATCTAAAGTGAAAATGTATGGTGTATATTTTTGAGACAAAAATACTAACCAAAAAGGTGTCAAAAATACACCACTATATTAAGACAGGAAATAGAAAACCAGCAAACTGACTATTTGGAAGATGATTCTGTCCCTAACACTGAAGAATAATTTCAGTTTGAAGAAACGGATGGAAATATATATAAAAAAAAAAAAAAAGCTGTTTTTTCAAATGTTCAGCACAATAACTGAAAAGGCTAAATGTTTAGCTCAGGAGGAAAGCAGGCAAGCGCTCTCTGGAGATTTTAACAAACTATTCTTCCCACCTCTGGTCGCCATATTGGAATCGTATTTTTCAACTATTCCAATCTGGACTGGCATCATGATAAATTGTGTTAAAGGGCAGACCAGAGACATGAATTCGGCAGTTGAAAACTGGTTTCATAGTGTCAAAAAGATCGTTCTCAACGACCACCTACACAGGAGACCGGTGATATTTTGACATTGATGCATTCTTTTCTTTACCTGGAGAGATCAGTGTAGGCAGCGACCACGCAATACCAACCGGCCTACAACCGATTCAGATACCAGCAGCTCATCAGCATCCGTGGAAGGTGATTTTTTTTGAGCAAGAGCGGGGTACAAGGGGACTCCGCACACAAAAAAGAACCTCAAAAACACAAGGGAGGGGACGCAAGGAGGAGCACGAGGGGAGAACTGACGCCCGACGAACCAGGCTCCTTACAACTCCAGGAGCAGGACGACAGCACCACTATGATTAACATATCCAACTTCACTCTTACACCGATGGAAAACACAGGTACTGTCTAAAGGTCAGGCATGGCAAGTGGCACCAGGGCCAGAAGCAGGGATGTGGCTGCCGATGTTACACTGGGTGTGGAGGGGCCCAGCCAGGGCTCTCCCAGAAGCCAGTCACCAGCCCTCAGCATCCCGGTAGGCCGAGCCCCGCCTGCCGGTCCTCCCAGCCAAGCAGGCTCAGACGCTCTCCTGCGCGCTGCTCTCGCAAGTCTCCGGGCTGGAGACCGGGCCACCTATGAGGTCCTGATTGAGGCTGACGAGCGCCAAGTGGAACGCGAGGAACACCGTGAACGCAAGCAGATCAAGGCTGCTGAGCGCCAAGCGGAAGCGAGGAACGCCGTGAACGCGAGCAGATTGAGGCTGCAGAACGCTGTGAACGCGAGGAACGCCGGGAGCAAGCTAAAGGGGGGGGGACGCTGGGAGCAAGCTGAATGTGAACACCAGCTGCAGCTAAAGCTATAGCACCCTCAACCGGGCACAGCTGGTAGTGGGCCCCCTGAGAACCGGGGCCCAAAGTTGCGTGCAGAGGATTTCCCAGTCTTTGACAAAGGCACAGATCTGGACACCTTTCTGCTGGCTTTTGAAACTGTTTGCCATCAATACCATGTCCCGGAGGATCAGTGGGTCAGGTAACCCCTCGACTTAGGGGTAAAGCCATGGAAATCTTTGGGTACCTGCCCAACGAGACCACCCTGAGCTACGAGGGGGTCAAGCAAGCTCTGATCCGTCAATATAACCTTACCCCGGAATTTTATCGCAAGAAGCTGCGGGGTTTGCGACGGGGCCCCAGCGATAGCTGGGCTGATCACATGAGGGCGCTACAGAGAGCAGTCGAGCAGTGGACCACCGGCTTAGAAATCACCACCATCCAGCAACTTAAGGAGCCGACTGCCATAGAGCAGTTCCTCTGGAATTGCTCTGAGGAACTGCAGCAGTTTCTGCGTGACCGGAAGCCAGAGGGGGCCTCAGCAACTGCAGCACTTGCGGATTAATAAAGTCACAACAGAGCCCAGGAGCCCCGGAAACCTGCCAGCTGGAAAGTGGGTAAGTCGCCGCTGGCGTCTGTTGTACATGTCCCTCAGCCCAAGACCCCTACCCCCTTCTCCAGGCAAGGGGGGGCCCAACTGTGCCACCACGGCAACCAACCAGGACACTTCAAGGCCGCCTGCCCCAGCACCAGCGGGGGGTGGCCCAGCGCCCCTCCACTGTTGTGTGTTGGTGAGGGGGCAGGAAGGTATCTGGACAACGTACAGCCCATCACCGTAGGCCAGGCTGTGGCCATGGGACTTAGGGACACCGGTGCTGAGATGACCCTGGTGCGACCAGAGTTAGTGTCCCCACAGGATTTGGTGCCTGGGAAGACCCTCGTGGTCTCTGGCATTGGATGAACTGAACCAGCATTGCCCGAAACCAAGGTTTATTTGGACTGGGGTGCTGGACAGGGAGTGCAGGAGGTGGGGGTATCATCGAATATCCCTGCGAGTGTTTTGCTAGGGACAGACTTGGGGCGGCTAGTGTCTCACTATGTGGCCACAGAACCCCCAAGGTCTGGTCCCCTAGACGGTAATGTAATGCATGAGACAATGTGTACAGTCAAGAGTGGATGTTTGTAACCTGCCTGCTACAGGGATTGTGGGGGTGGGTGAAGTGGGCTGCCCTTCTTCCCTCGGGGAAGAGAAGGGCGACCCAGTCGGTTGCAATCTCTTGTCCCCAGAGATCATCCCCAACGCAATGAGCCAGGGACAAGCAAAGGCGGTGGTAGGACCTGCCACTGAGGAAGGGGCTGTTCCAGGAGATGTGGGGCCCCTAGGTGAGTCCGCAGGGCAGGACGGCTGCACTGCCGGGGTATTAAGGGCCCAGGCTGGCCAGTCTGGTCTGGCGACTTGGTTGGAAGCAGAAGGGGAGCTAGCGCTACCCGCGGCCACAGTGGCTGTGGCCGCTGTCACCCACAGTGGGGGCGCTAGGGGCCCAGGGGCACCTCAGGGATCTGATGGTGTTCTCCCTTCCAACCAAGTGGCTGCCAGGACAGATGGAGGTCAGGTGACAGATCCGGAGGAACGATCTGAGGACATGGCCGCCTTTTCAATACTGACACGTCCAGTCAGGGGTTTCAGGCGGCTTTGGAAGCCGATGAAAGCCTGAATGTGTCAAGGAGCAGGCAGCACGGCCTTCCTCGGGCTCAGACAAAGAACGAGTTGTCTGGGACCAAGGACGGTTGTATCGCATGACGGTCTCGCAGGGTTCACCAGAGGAGTGGCCTAGGGACCGACAGTTGGTGGTCGCCTACCCCTTCCGGGCGGAATTGTTGCAGGTTGCGCATGAGATTCCGATGGCAGGACACTTGGGGGTCACAAAAACAAGAGCCCGACTAGCCCAGCACGTCTACTGGCCAAAAATGGGGGCCGATGTGTCCGCCCACTGCCGTTCGTGTGAGGTCTGTCAGAAGGTGGGGAAGGCCGGGCCTCGCCCCAAAGCACCGCTGGTACCTCTGCCAATCATAGAGGAGCCTTTCAGGAGGGTGGCTGTGGATTTGATCGGACCACTGTCCATTCTCAGCAGCTCCGGGAAACACTTCATACTAACGGTAGTAGATTATGCCACACGGTACCCAGAGGCAGTGGCCTTATCCATTCGGGCTGACAAGGTGGCCACCGCCTTACTGGAGATATTTTCTCGGGTAGGCTTTCCCCAGGAAATGCTCACGGATCGGGGGACCCAGTTCATGTCACAGCTGATGGAGTCTCTCTGTAAGCAGATCCAGGTGCAACATCTGGTGACCAGCCCGTACCACTCACAAATGGCCTCTGTGAACGGTTCAATGGCACCCTGAAGCAGATGCTTAAGATGTTGGTTGATGCCCATGGGCGTGACTGGGAGCGGTATCTCCCTCACCTGCTGTTTGCCTACAGGGAGGTCCCACAGGCCTCAATGGGGTTCTCCCCCTTCGAGCTCCTGTATGGACGACGTGTGCGGGGACCCCTGGCCCTGGTGAGGGAGGGGGATCTGGCCCCCCCCAAGGTGTCAGTCGTCGAGTATGTGATGTGCTTCCAGGACAAAATGCAGGCCTTGGCGCAGCTGGTGCACGACAATATGGTACAGGCCCTGGCCGAGCAGAAGAGGTGGTACGACCAGAACACCTGTGATCGGACCTACCAGGTGGGCCAAAAGGTGTGGGTGCTGGTCCCGGTACCCCAGGATAAGCTTCAGGCGGCCTGGGAAGGCCCTATCTCGTGCACCAGCAGCTCAATGCCGTAATGTATCTAGTCACCCTAGACCCTGCCCGTGGACGGCAGAAGGCCTTCCACGTGAACACGATGAAGGCACATCATGAGCGGGAAGCGTGTGTTCCCGATCTGCAACCTGCCAGAGGAGGGGGAAGCTGAAACCCTTCTGGATATGCTGGCCCAGGTCAAGGAGGGGGGGACCCTCGAGGATGCCCAGATTGGTCATCAACTGACAACAGGCCAACGGTCCCAGCTCTGGGCCACCCTGCACCCCTTCCAAGACTTGTTCGACAGCAAGCCTGGACGAACGAAGCTAGCCGTCCACCATGTGGACACCGGGACTCACCCTCCGATCCGATGGGCGACCTACCGTGTCTCCCTGGAGATCCAGCAGCAAATGCGTCAAGAGATTGGCGAGATGTTGCAGCTAGGGGTCATCCAAGCATCCAGCAGTGCTTGGGCCGCTCCGGAGGTCCTTGTCCCCAAGAAGGACCGGATCCTCCGGTTCTGCGTGGACTACCGGGGGCTCAATGCTGTCACGGCTGCCGATGCATACCCCATGCCGCGCATCGATGACCTGCTGGACCAGCTGGCCGGGGCTAGGTACCTGACCATCATGGACCTGAGCCGGGGATACTGGCAGATTCCTCTGACCCCCGAAGCCAGTGAACGGTCGGCCTTCATTACCCCATTCGGATTATACAAATCCACCGTCATGCCGTTTGGCATGAAAAATGCCCCCGCCACTTTCCAGCGGATGGTCAACACCCTGCTCCAGGGACTAGAGGGGCACGCAGCTGCATACCTGGATGACATTGCCGTCTTCAGTCCCACATGGGAAGAACACCTAGAGCACCTGTCGCAGGTGCTCGGGCGGGTCCGGCGAGCAGGTTTGACCATCAAGCCAGGAAAGTGCCAGTTGGGCATGGGCAAGGTCCAGTACCTAGGGTAGGAGGGGGGACCCTGAAACCTGAGCCGGGGAAGGTGGAGGCAATAGCCTCCTGGCCAACCCCTAGGACCAAGACCCAGGTGCAGTCCTTTTTGGGCACCGCCGGATACTATAGGAGGTTCGTTCCCCACTATAGTACCCTGGCCAAGCCCTTGACGGACCTCAACAGGAAGAAGCTGCCCTCAGCAGTCAATTGGACCCGTGACTGCGAGACCGCCTTCCAAGCACTGAAAGATGCCCTCTGCAGCTCTCCAGTACTCCAAGCGGCCGACTTTACGCGGCCGTTTAAAGTACAAATTAATGCCAGTGACTTTGGTCTTGGCGCCGTGCTAAGCCAGGTCGACCCGACAGGACAGGAACACCCCATCTTGTACTTGAGCTGCAAGCTCCTACCCAGGGAAGTGGCGTATTCAGTCATGGAGAACGAGTGTCTCGCAATTGTCTGGTCCCTGCAGCCATATTTGTATGGTTGCCACTTCATTGTGGAGACCAATCATAACCCTCTCCGCTGGCTACACATGGTCTCTGGAACCAATGGGAGATTGTTGCGGTGGAGCTTGGCTCTCCAACAATACCAGTTTGACATCCGCCATAGAAAGGGCCGAGACCATGGAAATGCAGATGGCCTGTCCCGGCAGGGGGAGGTAGCCAGTGGGTGCATGGGTCAGCACCAACAGGTTCTGGCCCATAGCACCCTCTAAAGGAGGGGGGTGTGAAAGAACGGTCCAGCTTAAGTGCAGAAACCTCACATATCCGGATATATATATATTTTATTGTAGTATTTTTAGCATATGTACTGCTGTCCTGTATCATAAGTTTGTGCACAATATAATCTTTTTATACACAATCATTGGTGTGATTCCTTTCGTCACCCAGAACCTACAGTGGGCAGTTTTTGTTATATTAATCATTGATATTTTTATTGATGTTTTTATAATAATAATTGTTTACCTAGCTACCAGTGTCTGGGTCTCTCAAATCTTGGCATAAACAGGGAATTGGTAAACAATACCAGAAGGAGTGTGTGTTAAGGAATAAAATGAAGTTTGCAGGAAGTTTTATCTCATGGTTTGATCAAATGTTCAAGGATTTCCAATATGTTCTTATGAGATAATAGAAGATCTATTGTTATAGGATGTAAAGTGAAATTTGGTCTATAGCAATTTGTGTGGGTTTATGATTCTGTGCGATTATGATTCAAGTGTGGCTAACTGCACTATTCTGCTCGTCTCATAGTATTAAAAGTTACCAATATAGAGCATAATCCCACCGTCAACATAGAAGTTTGTCGGGATCAAGTTTGCCTTATGTGTGTATTAACTCTATATCTTAGAATAAACGTATGCTTAGGCCAGCCATGTTTAAATTCACTTACTACCTCAGCTGGGGGTTTGCTCCAAGCTTCTGCTCTTTCAATAAAATAGTTTTTTCTGATATTGCTCCTGATTTTATTTTTTTTTTTACTACAGGTAGCTTCAGGTTGCAGCTGTGCCTCTTAACTATGACAACTCTATTCCCACAGGGTCCCTAACCCCCTTCCTAGCAGCGTGGGGATACTGATTTTTTAACTGCACAACTAAAAGCTGTGGGACCCAAAGTTAATGTATATAGTTTTTCTGGATTTTGCAAAAGCATTTGACACTGTCCCTCATAGACACTTATTGGGGAAATTGAGCTCTTTAGATTAGAAAATACAGTTTGTAACTGGATTGAAAACTGGCTGAAGGATCGTGTGCAGAGAGTTGTGGTTAATGATACCTACTCTGAATGGTTACCGGTTGTAAGTGGCGTATCCCAGGGTTCAGTCCTGGGCCCACTATTATTCAACTTGTTTATAAACAATATAGAAGATGGAATTAGAAGCACCGTCTTTGCAGAGGACACAAAGATATGTAGCACAGTTCAGCATATTGAAGATGTTCACAAGCTCCAGGCTGACTTGGACACTTTGACTGTCTGGGCATCCACTTGGCAAATGAGATCAACGTGGAGAAATGTAAAGTCATGCACTTGGAGTCTAACAACCTGAAGGCCACATATGTCCTCGGGGGAGTAAAACTGGGAGAAACACTTGTTGAGAAGGATCTGGGGGTACTGGTAGATCACAGGCTAAATAACAGCATGCAATGCCAAGCAGCTGCTTCCAAGGCCACCAAGATACTATCATGCATTAATAGAAGCCTGGAAGCACGGGATAGGGATGTAATTTTGCCTCTTTACAAGGCACTGGTGCGCCCTCACCTGGAATATGCCATCTAGTTCTGGGCACCCATTCATAGAAAGGACGCTGTGACTATGGTGCAGAGAGCCACCAAACTAATAAGAGGAATGAAAAATCTTAATTATGAGGAAAGATTACCGGAATTAAATCTGTTTAGTCTTGAAAAAAGACAACTGAGGGGGGGGGGGGGGGGGGGGGGGCATGAATAACTTGTATAGATATATAAATGGCCAATACAAAAAATATGGGGAAACACTATTTCAAGTAAAATCCTCTCTAAAGACAAGGGCGAGTTCCCTTCAACTGAAAAAAAAGAAATTCAGTCTCCGGAGGCGACAATCATTCTTTACCATAAGAACTAAACATTTGTGGAATAGCCCCCCCCCCCCCCCCCCCCCCCAAGAAGCTTGTTACGGTATCAACCGCTTCATAAAAAAGGATTAGATGCTTATTTAGAAGAAAAAAACATTATCAGTTACTATTAGCTGCTATCAGTAAAAAAATAAAACATAACTTCCCTTATCAACACCCTTGGTTGAACTTGATGGACATGTCTTATTTCAACCGTATTAACTATGTAACTATGAAACCTGTGGTTTCCGCACTTTATCCAATAGAAGGCACAGACAGACTGGGGGGAATTAGGGACACTGCAAACCATAACCTTACCAGAATTGTCAAGGAGGTTATAGGCCCATTTTAAAATCACTCTAAGGAATTTCTTGCTTTGGTTTTGGTTATATTTTATCTTGACTACTTTACTTGGTGGAACACTATAATTGTCGTATATCTCAGAATTATATTTGCCCTTTGGACTGTAAACCGCAAGGGCAGGGCACTCCTCCCTATTGTCTCCTGTGCTCACAACACTTGGTTTTAACCTGTGGCATCTAATTTTGTATTGTTATCTGTACTATATGTTTTACCCTTTCTGTAATCATACCATGTAAAGCGCTACGGAAGTTAATGGCGCTATACAAATAAACAATAATAATAATAATAATTTGGACGCTCAAGCCACCCTTGTTCTTTGGATCTACCTAAAAAGCTGATTTTGGCATAGGCAAAATCTCAAGATATTCTTTAGGGGACACAGTCAGCCATGGTCAGCAAGCTAGAGAATGGGAATGATTGCTGTCAAACATAAATGGAGATAAAAGAGTCCTGGGAACAGGAATACAGGCAAGAGGATGCATGTGGCCGAAGTACTGTAAGATGACACATATCACATAATGGCAGTGTGAACGATCAGAAACCTGACATACCCAAGGCTGGAGCTCTTGTTTAAGGCCCCTGATTACAAATGCACAAGTATTTCAGCAGATGCAGGAAGGGAAAATTAGCATGTATATGTGAACAGCTCAGCTCACAGACCACCTGTGATGTTGCTTTCCTGCCGTTTGTCACACCTAGGCTGAGAGGACGCAGCTAGGCAGCAGATGGCCGACCCCCTGCGGGGAGTCATAAGCAGAATTTAAAAGACAGATTCCCGGCACCGATAGAATTTGGATCATATCGCGGCATCCATGTATCCTAGCGCCAAAGCGGTTACAGAATCAGAACCGGCTCCCAAAACCGCATTAGGGCATAGTAAATTGCGGTCATAAAAACACAGCAAAAGCTTGTAAACGGAGAACAAAGGTTCTGGACAAAATAGAAACCCGATTCCAGGACTTATCGCGAACGTGGCGCCCAGCCCGATAGATTGGTACCGCTTGCAAGGCCATGTGACCCCCCTGCTCCAAGTTATAGCTCCTAAAAGCGTTCTGGGGCAAAAAGCCCACTTTAAAACATGAGAGGTGACATACTCTCCCACAGAAGGGAGGGGAGGTGGAGAGCCTGGCAGCATAAATAGGATGGTCAAAAACCAGGCTGGCGTCACTCAACTGGTGGGGGTTATGCAGCCAGCATACCGTGGGGTGTCCATCATCATCATCATAAGCTCTTGACACACCCCCTTGTGGGAGCTCCCCATCACTGCTGCCCTGCAAACTGCATACTAAAGGTAACTGCTTATTGTTTTTCTGTGTGATGCACTCAATCCTGTAACCATCTCAAGAATAGCATATTTTGTTTATCACCTGTAACATTTCATATTACTTCATAGTTAAATGCTTGTTAACTCGTGTGCTCATAGCAATTAAAACGTATATTTAATTTGAGCGGTCTCCTTTGCCTTAAACCAAGAATCGGTGTGTCCGAAGGCTGTGAGCATGGTATCCCTGATAGGACAGGGATCGGACAAAGGGTTTTTGGGAACGAGATCGGTGTGCACGGAGGTCCCTGGTTGTAGTCGGACCTCGTGACACCCGGTTCCCTGACAGGCAGTTAGGTTGAAGTGCTCCATAACAGAGCTGTGTTTACTGTAACAATAAAAGTGCTATAATGCAATTCATGTGGCCATTGGCCAAAAAGAATAAAAAATAATAATGAAACACTCTGTGCAATACATAAAACCCGCTATGAGGGAACCTACAATACCAAAAATATGTGATCAATACAGAGTGCATGTGCTAAACACAACCTAAGTTAGGAAGCAAAGAGCAGTAAAAAGCTCCTTGTAATCCACTGAATTTCCCTCTGGCACTTCCCGTCCACGGGAGCCAGCAATGCTCATGGCTGAAGGGTAGAGGGCAAAAGTAAAAAGTAGATTTGTCTCGTACTGCCGTGTGCCGCCCCAGACTAGTTTCTTTAGTATGACTTGTTCCAGCGGCGGTGTCAGTGTGAGAGGGAACTTCAGTGGGTTACAAGGAGCTTTCAGGTTCACATCCCGATTTCCCCGTTTTGGCTAAGATTTACTTAAAGTGCTTTAACCCATTGCTTTCTGGTAGCATCACCGATATTACGCCATGTTAGCTTTTCTTTTTGTTTGATTAGTTTTCAAATGATATAATAAATTTGGGAGTTGTGCACTAAAAAGTGTTTTTTTGAGGATTTGCCGAGTGTGTTATTGCGGAGCTATTATATCCACAATAAAGCAGACCTACAATTACTGCTTTGCTCATTGTGCGTGGTTGGAATTGGAAAGAAGATAGACATTGGCATTTTCCTTTTTTGGAAGTCTGGTAAATGCACAATTTTGGTTTTGGTGATTGGGAATCACACAAAGTGATCACACAACTACTATGGGGTCATTTTTATCAAAAATCCTATTAAATACATAACTCCCCGTTTAAAGTTCTTTACAGTCCAATTCTAAGGACTTGTATTCTCAGTGGGCTCTTCTGCAAAAATCAAGATCCACCATCCTCTGACATCTAAACGTTAAAATATGAATTCTTACTAGCAAGCTGCTGGCTAATTGTATTTGTATGTACCCTGTAATTACTTGGCGGACTCCTCACTAGGAGTCACTGGTATGGGCAATCTTCACTGGGCAAGACATATATTGGTAGCACAGAGAAAACCAAAGCATTAAAAAAGCCAAATGAGCGGACGCGCAGTTTGTAAACCAGCAGCTCACACTTGAGCAAAAGCAGCTTCTGAGGTGAGCCAGCTATTTTATTTTACATATCCCCATCTACTTCCCAGAACCCTAGCTTAAACCCAGCTCCCTAAAGTCTAAGGGCAACCCCGGTCTGCACTAGACCCCAAAGCAGGGAGAACAGGCCGTGCTGAGTGGCAGTGCCACAGGGGAAATTGGGGACACGGGCAGCCAGGCAGTAATTCACTGGATGGGTTGGTTAAGCATCGGAAATGCAGGAGCACGGTTAAAATGTTGTCACGGTCGGAAGAAGGAAAAAGTAAGCTTAGTCCAAATCCAAAGGATGTGAGCAGATGCTAGGTAGCGTAATCCAGATCCAGGCAGAAGTTGGCAGTGGGAAAAGCAAGCAGGATGCTCGGCTGCATAGCTCGAGGCATCACCAGTAGGAAGAGGGAGGTTGTGATGCTGCTGTATAGAGCCCTGGTGAGGCCACAGCTAGAATACTGTGTGCAGTTCTGGAGACCTTACCTGCAAAAAGACATTATTCAAATAGAACGTGTCCAAAGGCCGGCAACGAAAATGGTGGAAGGACTTAAACTTAAAACTTATCAGGAGAGACTTAAAGAACTTAATTTGTACAGTCTGGAGGAAAGAAGGGAGAGGGGGGACATGATTGAGACCTTTAAATATGTGAAAGGATTGAATAAGGTTCAGGAGGGAAGTGTTTTTAAGAAGAAGCTTAATGATAGAACAAGGAGCACAACCTGAAGCTAGTCGGGGGGAAGATCAGGAGCAATGTTAGAAAATATTATTTTACAGAAAGAGAAGTAGACGCTTGGAACAAACTTCCAGCAGAGGTAGTTGAAAAATCAACAGTCACTGAATTTAAACATGCCTGGGATAAGCCTCCATCTATCCTAAGATAAAGAGAACATACAGTATACACATAAGATAAAGAGAACATACAATATACACATAAGGGCAGACTAGATGGACCGTATGGTCTCCTTCTGCCGTCAACCTTCTATGTTTCTATGTTTCTATGAATAATCCAAAAACGAAGAGCAAGGGTGTCTCAAGAACTGAAGTGGCACAGCAAGAAAGATCACGTGAAGATTTCCAGCTTCCTCTTTTGGCCGGGACCTCCTTGTCATCCAGCGTCGTGTGAATTCAGCAACAAGACTTCCCACTTACTGTGGCAGTGTTATCAGCACATAGGGTTTCCTAATAAAACGACTCTGAACATGCGGAGCAGTCCCAGGATAAATAGACGACTGCAGAGTGTCCGAACGTGCTCCCTTGTGAGTGGAACAGGTCCTGTCTGCAGATTGCAGCACAACTAAAGCATTCTCCAAATTAGAGAGTCAAAATGAAGGTTAGGAAAGGAGTCCTAGGCACTGGACACAAGAGTCAATGAGCCAATAAAAAGACAGACAGCTCATAGTCAGTCAGCTGGGACAGTGCTCCTTGATGGGTCTGAAGGAAGATGATTGATCAGGAGAGACAAAAAGAAAATAAAAAACAGGTTAGATCCATTGTTAAAATCGGGCTCTCACTGGTAAGAAGGAGGGTTAATAGAAAAAAAAAAAGAAGCTTTATGCTTTCAGTGCCTTATGTGTCAGATTGCTGTGGTTCCTCCTACAGAAGGACAGGATTTATCACTCACGTGGGTTAATCTGTAGAGCGACATCCTCCCCTGTATTCTTCACCAATAGCTCCTCCTTGGTTTCCACGTTTCTCATTTTAGTGTCTGTGAATAGAGATACAAGTGAAGTCCCCCGTAGCCATTTATATTAGACATACCACAGTGTAAGTGAAGTGACTGCACAGGAAGAATGGATGAAAGTCTTATTACTCACCTGTTCTGATCAGTACAGTGATTGCTTCCTCTTTACGATCCTCTTTCTCATTGTAAACATTTCTTACTATATCATGTCCAGAGTCTATGAATAAAGAGAGGAGTAAAGCCCTAGTACAGACATGATTGAGAGAGGGAAATAGTTTCCACTGTGAATAAGGTACATTACTCACCTGGTCTGATCTGTTGTGAATTGTTCTCTTTATTCTTTACAGATACCTCTCTTCCTCCTGCTCTTCACATTCCTCACTATAGTGTCTGGGGAGTCTGAATATAGAGTGAAGCCCCTGTAATTACAGATGTACTTAAGTACGAGACATACTAAAGTGGGTGAGGAGTCTGAACAAGGGAAATCGTTCTGTATAGGATTTATTACTCACCTGTGCTGATCTGTAAGGAAATCTCCTCTTTGATCGTCTCAAATAATTCTTCCTCTTACCATGAAATGGGAGGAGATGCTGGTCATCCATTATGGTGCTGCTATAGAGATTGCCTTCTCCGTCCAATACTTTCTCTGTGAAAAGAAAAAAAATGATAGAGGTTACTAGAAGGTTGGAGGCAAGGCTTGTGCACACAACACACTGCAGCATCGCTCTCCTCTCTGCCTCTTAAAGGCATACACTCCAGGGGAAAAAAAAAAAAGTAAAAAATTGGGGCCGGCAACCCTGGCTTTCTCCTAAAATCATCCTCAGTAAGAGGGAAATCAGTGCTTACCCCCCTTTTGTCCCCAGCTACAGAGATTAGAGAACGGAACACTGGCCTAAGTTCCTGAGGGTATTCCGGGCCCCTGGCAAGTTACGCCTCCAGGACCGGGAAATGGGCCTGCCTGCCAAAGCCCACAGCGCAGGTTACTTACCTAAACATTCCTGGTTCAGCAGTCGGTGGTCTGGATCCTGCCTCAAAAAGGAACGACAACTGAGGCGTGAAGGGTGGAGTCATGTTTTATGTTAATCTGTTGGTCACGTGTCCCCTGCCTTGTGGGTGGGACTCAGAAGTCAAGAGTATGCTGCCCAGAGAATGTTTTACTCCCACGCGGCTTCAGAGAACGGTGCTCCCGGCATTTCACTTCCCCCCCCTTCATTGCAACGAATGTACGGCGCGCGAGATCCAGAAAAAACTGCGGGGCGCCAGACTTGCTGTTAGTTGGAGAGTAGGGACCCCCCCCCCATCCCACTTCTCCTCATCACCTGCCCCTCTCTACCCATCCCACCTCTCCTCATCACCTGCCCCTCTTTACCCATCCCACCTCTCCTCATCACCTGCCCCTCTCTACCCATCCCACCTCTCCTCATCACCTGCCCCTCTCTACCCATCCCACCTCTCCTCATCACCTGCCCCTCTCTACCCATCCCACCTCTCCTCATCACCTGCCCCTCTCTCCCCATCCCACCTCTCCTCATCACCTGCCCCTCTCTCCCCATCCCACCTCTCCTCATCACCTGCCCCTCTCTCCCCATCCCACCTCTCCTCATCACCTGCCCCTCTCTCCCCATCCCACCTCCCCTCATCACCTGCCCCTCTCTGCCCATCCCACCTCTCCTCATCACCTGCCCCTCTCTGCCCATCCCACCTCTCCTCATCACCTGCCCCTCTCTACCCATCCCACCTCTCCTCATCACCTGCCCCTCTCTCCCTATCCCACCTCTCATTATCGCCTGCCCCTCTCTCCCTATCCCACCTCTCCTCATCACCTGCCCCTCTCTCCCTATCCCACCTCTCATCATCGCCTGCCCCTCTCTACCCATCCCACCTCTCCTCATCACCTGCCCCTCTCTGCCCATCCCACCTCTCCTCATCACCTGCCCCTCTCTGCCCATCCCACCTCTCCTCATCACCTGCCCCTCTCTGCCCATCCCACCTCTCCTCATCACCTGCCCCTCTCTGCCCATCCCACCTCTCCTCATCACCTGCCCCTCTCTGCCCATCCCACCTCTCCTCATCACCTGCCCCTCTCTACCCATCCCACCTCTCCTCATCACCTGCCCCTCTCTGCCCATCCCACCTCTCTTCATCACCTGCCCCTCTCTACCCATCCCACCTCTCCTCATCACCTGCCCCTCTCTACCCATCCCACCTCTCCTCATCACCTGCCCCTCTCTACCCATCCCACCTCTCCTCATCACCTGCCCCTCTCTACCCATCCCACCTCTCCTCATCACCTGCCCCTCCTCTTCATATGCCCCCATGTCATATAGTGGCCAGGGAAGTCTCAAGTAAAATTATGACAGGAAGATCCTATCCTCTAAGTCCCTGCCAGTAAGTAGGGCGCTCAGGAGGGATGTCCCATACAATATCTGATGGTGGGGTGTTGCACACCTCCTCTCATCTGTGAAGGTGGGACGGGGTTATTCCAATGGCCAACTGACTGCAGTTAGACCACTAAAGACCCAAGTTTTCTTAAAGTAAGAAATTGCACACCATACAGTCACCAGTTTAAATGCAAAAAATAAATATATGTGTGAGTGCACAGTTAATATATAAAAAAAAAAGAATTTAAATATCAGGTGATCACATAATGAAAACCCAGAAGAGTCTGCTGAAAACATAAATTACAAGGCCGGCCTTGGTTCTCATTATGCGATCACCTGATATTTAAATGCCGGTGTGCCATTCAAGCTTGGCATACTACTCTTGGATATGAACATTAAAGCGGACCTTCAGCATGATTTAATGAAAACCCTTAAACTATTCCCCAGCATCTAAAATGAATATAGTTTAAGTTTTTAGTCACTTATTATTCTTTCCCCCACTGGGCTACAACTCTGCTCTGGACTCTAGGATAAGGGCGCCGCCATCTTGCCTCAGAAGCATCACAAATACGGAGGAGAGGAGAGCGGGATAAAGTACAGGGGGCGGATTATAGCTGTGCTTTGTACAGACAGAGCAGAGCAGAGCAGAGCTGGGGTCAGAAAAAGCTCAGCAATCCCCAGAATGCAGAGCGGAACAAACAGAAGACACCTCCTGTTTGCAGGCTGCCTGATGTTCCATGAGCCGCCATCTTGGATGTTTAAAGGTTCATAACATGCAGTAGGTGCAGATAGGATGATTTGTGGGCAATCTGTATGTACAGGGTGTGGGAAACATATGAGATAGGCTTTTATTCAGGGTGAAGGTCAGGATTAATGTGGGCAATCTGTATGTACAGGGTGTGGGAAACATAAGATAGTTCTAATTCAGGGTGAAGGTCCGGATTAATACAGCACTACTTCAGCGCCACCTAGTGATGAACTCTGTACTGACCTGTGTTCTTATCTTTACACTACTGTGCTGGCATATTGAGGGTGCATGTCATATATTCTATATGAATTCGATTGCTCTGTAAGCAATGTTATGTAATAATAGGAGATTATTTTGTATATATTACCTGTGCACTCATTAAAGTGGACCAACACCCAGGGGGGATCTATAAGATTCCCGGGCCGATCAGATCCCTCCCCGCGGGGCATCCGAAATCGGGATGTCCCGCGGGGTGAAACCCCCCAATCCTACCTTTTCCACGTTCCAGCGGCGCATGCGCATCCGCCGCCTCCCACACATCCCTCTAAAAGAGTAAGAGGGACGCGCGGGAGGCGGCGGCGGACGTGCTCTGCTTGTCCGGCGCTGCCTCTCGCTTGTCCGTCGGTGGGGATTGGCTGCAGCGGTCACGTGGGAGCGGGGTGAGGTGAGTTTTCGGGGCTTCCTGGGGGGTTTCACACAGCGGGGCACCCCCGATCGGGGTGCCCCACCAAAACGGACCAAAACCCAGGATAGTCAAAATCCTGGGTGTTGGTCCACTTTAATACACACAATTTTTTGCATTTAAACTGGTGACTCTATGGTGTGCAGTTGATTCGTGAAAACTTGTCAGATTTTTTGGGAGCTATCAGGGAGGGAGGGTCCATTTCAAGTAACTGCACCTGACTTGCATTAAATTACTTACCTTTTGCTGATGGTGTGCAAGGATGCAAATGTAACCTTTTGATGACCACTACCCCCCCCCCCCCCTTCTATGTACTGTGTCAGGAAATGGACGCCATATAACACCTGTGAGCACTCCATCTCTGCCATGCATAGCGACACCCTCCGCCAGCTCACAGCAGGGCCATGGGTGTCACTGTCACAGAACTAGGGAGATATACATCCTCTCCTCAGGGGTCCTCGTGGCTTTGCTGTGGCAGTTATGTCAATTGTAAAACCACCTGCCCCCGGCTTCTTCAACTGCCCCTGTGCCGCTCCGGCATCAGTTATTTGAACCCGATGGCTCCCTTTCCTTTTTGTTACCTCACGCGCCATTTCCCGCCACCACTTCAGCTCCTGTCCTCAGCGCCGGGGAGCGGCCGCCATTTTCTTGTAGCCTTCGCCTCACTGTCCGCCCGCCCATCTCATTTCCGGCTGTGTTCTTAGCGAAAAGTAACAAATGACTATTATCACTCGGTGTTATGTGTAATGCTAAACACATGAGCCTTCTCCAGGTTCGTTCTGACGGAATGAAAACTATCTCGAGTACGCTAGTTTAACCCTGCTCGTTTTATAATTGTAGTTAATGATATTATAAAATATAAGATATAGCTAATTATATCTATGATTAAAATGTTTCTGAACTAAATCACGAAGTGAGGTGCAAATGTCTGCCGAGACGGGAGCGGCCATTTTGTCGTAGCTCACTGCTAGGGCCTGTATAACAGAAGGTTTCCCTCAGACATTTCCAATTCCCTGTCCAGACACACACTCTTCTCCTCCTGCCTTATACCCCCTGGAAACCAGTGTAACATAAGCCATTTCAATGCATCTGAAAATATATTTTATGGAAATAGTCTATGTATAAAAAGCAAAGCTGTTTGCTTTAATTTTAGGTCATGGCTGAGCACGGCGCAGCTTTATTATCTTGAGCATGTTCTTCTGTGGTCTGAGACTGCTGTGTGACCACTGTGACCTGCTGTGCTTGCTCAGGACAGAGTGGCTGTTAGACCACTTTTTTTCTGTGGTCCTGGAGAAATGAAATTGAACGGAGGGCACATTTTGGAGCCCTGCTACATCTTCTATCTGGGGCTTGATGTCTCAGGTGAGGCGTGTACCCCCACCATGCATTTGTGAATTACTGCCACGGGGGAGCAGCCAGGGGTATGCGCTACAGTTATCTTTAAAGCGGAACAAAATTAAGGAATTTGACTTTCCCAGGTTTTGTTTCGTTCCCCAGGGGAATCTCAATTGGGGATGCCCCTCGGTGTGAAAGCCCCAAACAACTTACAGCTTCCATGTTCCAACAGCACATGAATAGGGATGCTCTGCTGTGTAAAAACCCCCTGAAGCCCTCGCTATGTTTCTGCGCCTCGGCAGCATCCCAGCTCACCTTTAGCCGTGTGTTCACCTGCGTCCTCTCTTTCTGAATGGGCGGCATGCAACGACAAGGAGGTGAGCGAGGCATGCGTCCGGCACCACATTCGGCTCCTTTTGGCGCCGCTCGGCTGCCTAGCCGTCAGCGGCGATGAAGGGAGCCGAGTGAATGCGAGCACACTGACTGGTTGAGCGGACCACTCAGCTATTCAGTGAGTGAGGTCAGGTGAGTAACCTAGGGGCATTGTAAGAAGCTTTTGGAGGAATAAAATGTTTATGGTCTCAAATATTAATGAATTATTATAAAATGACTATAATGTTATTGATATATATATAGGTAACTTGGATGATTGTGGAAGCTGTGGATGTGTACCTGCCGTTTATTATGATTCTGATCTGGATGTGGCTGATTCAAAGGAAATAATACATATATATCATATACATGTCCATATAATATAAAGGTCATTTCTGTTAATTGAATTCGCTTTCAGACCTCATGGAAGCAGTTAGACTTAAAGCGGACCTTCACCCTGAATAAGAGCCTATCTTATATGTTTCCCACACCCTGCCCATACAGATTGCTCCCATTTAAAATCATCCTACTTGCATCTACTGCATGTTATGAGACTTTAAACATCCAAGATGGCGGCCCATGGAGCATCAGGCAGCCTGCAAACAGGAAGTGTCTTCTGACTGTGTCGATCTGCATTCTGGGATTGCTGTCCTTTCCCTGACCCTAGTTATGCTCTGTCTGTGCAAAGCACAGCTATAACCCCGCCCCCCTGCACTTTATCTGGCTCTCCTTTTTCTCCGTAAGTGATACTTCTGAGGCAAGATGGCGGCGCCCGTATCCTAGAGTTCTGAACACAGTTGCAGCCCAGTGGGAGGAATAATAAGTAAGTGACTAAAAACTTAAATATATTAATTTTAGATGCTGGGGAATAGTTTTTAAAGGGTTTGGGCATTTCATTAAATCATGCTGAAGGTCCGGTTAAAAGATACTAAAGTCTGGGTTGTCTCAGTTCCCTCTTAGGATTTACTTGATGTATGGTCTTTCAAACCATTTAACTTGAACCATCTGTTGTGTGTAGGATAGTATTTCCTTGTAACAGGAAAACTGAGGGGCAGTTTTGGGGGGAGGAATTTAGGTTGACCAAAGGAATAATATTTAAGCAGGGAAGGGAGTCTCTTCGCTCTCTGCTTTCCTCCCACTGCATACATAACGGAAGGCTGCTATGCAGCCAGTATGGCTGAACCCTAGCGGGGGCTGGGCCGGAGGATAAAGGCCCTGTTTGAATTAGCTTGAACACTCTGCTTACAATGCTGAACATTGTAACTTCCATCATATTCTCACTGTTCATATTATTACTTTTTATGTAACGCAACTAGCTCTATCTGAATTAAATCCACTCATCGATTTTTGGTTTCAGCCCAATATTTGAGCTGAGATTATATCTGGATGGCCCAATCGTCCTTGTAAAGTATAAAGGATATAGTATAAGGAACTAAACTTCTTTCAGGCATACACACAGCGGGGCAACCACATCGGGATACCCCCACTGAGAGGAAAAACCCTGAAGTGAAAATCGAGTGTGTTGTTCCTCATTAAAGCAGACCAAACCCAGGAATTTCACCTACCTGGATGGACTATTGGTCCACATTACATGGAGCGCGTGAATTAAAGTACATTTGCAGACAAATAAAAGAAAAAGCTATACTCACCTTTTCCGTGGCAGCAGCAGCCATCTGAAAGGCTGTATGCAGGTCCCTTGCTGCCTGGCACCTTGCGCAGCCCTGCTCTCTCGTTGGGCTTCTCTTCCTGTCACGCTCGAACATGACGATGCCCCCACCATCAGTCACTGTGAGCTGCCACACCCCCCCTTCATTGCATTCAAATTCTGGGGACAGAAGCGCGAATGCTGCAGGGGATGTGACACTCTCGCTCCTTCTGCCTAAGCCCTGCATGTAAACAGAGTCGTTTGCTGAGAATTACATATGCATGGCCAAAGGCTCCGATTGGACGAAAGATCTTGGGCATGCGCTATAGGACGGAGGAAGGTGAGTTCTGTTCTGTACGGGCGTTCTGCGGGGTTTCACACAGTGGGGCATCCCACTATCTTACGTGTTTTTTAAATTTGTCAATCTTTGTCTTGTCAGTGTTATTTTTTAAAAATTTATAAAATAAATATGAAATAATCTTTATTTCTGGTGTGAGCTGCATTTGGTTTGTGGGGATTATTGTGGGCTTACATGAGAGTTCCTTGAAACACTAATTAGGCTGGGCTATCCATATGCTAATTAGGGCTGCAGTAAATGGCTGCCGAATACTAGTGTGCTCATTCCTGCTGAGCTGACAGACGGGGAGGAGGTATAGACCATGAGGAGAGCCATATGATTGGTGGTCTATGGCAAAGGAATTCGGGGGTATGCATTACTTTTTGCCCTGTTTTTACATCCAGGAGCAGCTGTGTTCTGAGAGAGGGGCCACTGAATGATAGTTTATGTGCTCTGCCTACAGAGTCCCTTTAAAGTACCCACATTCAGAAGAAGTCAGCTGACCCAGATCAGTCTTGAACTTTATTTTATTTTTAAGTGATACAGACCATAGTAGATTACTTTAGAATACTTTCAAAATCAGTGTTGGTTATGACTAATACAATGTACAAGTTGTAACGAACAAAAAAACAGGGACAAGAGTAATAGGCAATAGCCAGCAATTAACTTTCTTTGATGTCATCTTAACAGAGTTGTAAAAGAAGAAAGTTGTATTAGGACAAATATACACATACACATATAAGTTGTAGAGGAAAAGCCAATAACATTGACAGTCCGGGCTAGGGGCTAATGTGCTCTGTGGTGTCTGGAAGTGAAGGAGAGGTCTGACAAAATGGAATGTACAAAGGTTCGAATAGATTACTGTCACTGTTCTCAGATGCCTATGACCAGTGTCACTTGTATGCCAATATAGGATATTGTTATTTCTCATTAGATCATAGAAAACAATGTACTATTTCAAGTAATGAGGCCCTGGTCTTAAAAGGATTACATTTCCCTCTGTGTGATGAAAGGATACATTTGCTATGATTAAATTGCTACTGCAGGCAAAGGTAATTGTTACACGTAGGGTCCTACTTACACATGAGAATTAAGGGGGTGGTGTGCCAGCAGCAATTCACACCAAATTGAGAGAGAGATATGTCTCAGAAATAAGTAGAAGCTTGTCTGTTATTTTTAACACACACAAACACTGAATAAACAGCTATATGTAGCAAAAGCAATATGTGTGAGAAAAGCTGTTACAATGTATCTCTATGGCAGTGGCTGTTGCAAAAACACTCAGTCAGTCAGGGGATACAATGTATTTTATTCAAAGATGAGTCATTAAAGCTGAAGTCTTACTATTTCTGGCTAGAAATAAGAGATGATTGCACAGAGCTATGAGGCAATTTGGACTGAACGACTTTTTTCAGAATCGGCTTCTTCATCAATGTGGCAAGATGGCCGCTGCCATGCATGTTTAAGAGTGCAGAATCTGCCTGTTACTCCAAACATCTGCATGGTGTTAATCCCTCTTAATAAGCTTACGTCACTGATTGCCACAGTGACGTAAGCTTTGATTTTATTTAACTGGAGGTCCGCTTTAACTCGTTATCTGTCACTACCAGAACACTCTGCTTATTACTTATTTTTATAAACACGGGCATTAGAGAGAACATAAATATATATTTATGATTAGCTATTCTAAACTTTTTGTGAAAGTTACATCAATTATTTGCAGCTTTTTTGCTCTTTAAGACACACTTATTTTCCCCCAAAAGTGGGGGAAAATTGTCAGTGCGTCTTATCATGCGCAGTATCCCCCGCTGACTTAAACAGAGAGAGACAGACAGACATACACACATATATATTACCGCCGTCCTCCATCTTCGTCATCGCTGCCTGCTGTCTCCGCTGGCCACTGTGTTCGCATTAGCCACCACCTCCGTAGCTGCCACAAGTTCAGAGAAAGCCGGTCCCGGCCACTGGATAGGGCGTGGCATGTGACTCTTGCCAGCATTATTGGCCAAGCCCAACCAGAAGCCATAACTGGTTCGTTCTGAACTTGGGGCAACAAAGAAGGCGGTGGCTACTGCAAACTCAGACTGCCTTTAAATAGAATGCCATGCACGCAGCCTGTAAATGGGATGCCCTCACACTGCCTGTGTTTGGGATGCCCGCACACTGCCTGTGTTTGGAATGCCCGCACACTGCCTGTAACTGGGATGCCCGCACACTGCCTGTAATGTGGTGATTCTGCACAATGTCTTTAATAAAGTGATTGGGAGGAAGGTACTTTAGCACACCATTTGGTTCAAAATATATATATACTTATTTTTCTCCAAATCTTGGGTGCCTCTTATAGTGCGAAAAATACTGTATATATTAAGAGATATAATAAGAGATTTTCTTCAGAGTCGGTACATTTCTTCGAACTTGACTCCACAGCCCTTAAATAAGCTAGAAAAGGACGTGAGCTTATTGTTTTTCAGAAAAAAAGCCGAGCACCTCACACACAACAGAATACATAAATGAGCTTTTCACGGAAGATAAGCTATGGTTTCTTTGTAAACTATTCCCCACATTTAGAAGCTAAACGTTGCTTCTTTCTTATATGAAAGCGTTCGTGTCGGGTAAGATCTGATTTCTGACTGTAACATTTGCCGCACTCAGAACAGGAATATCGCTTGTTCCCCGTGTGAATAGTTTCATGGATGATGAGGTGCGATTGCTGAGTAAAACATCTCCCGCATTCAGAACATGAGAATGGCTTCTCGCCCGTGTGAAGTCTTCCGTGACTGATGAGATGAGATACCTGCGTAAAACTTTTCCCGCACTCATCGCAGGAATACGGCCGCACCCCTGTATGAACTCTTTCGTGACTGATGAGATGCGGTTTCATATGAAAACATTTTCCGCATTCAGAACACGAATACGGTTTCTCCTCCGTATGAACTTTTTCGTGATTCCTAAGATTCGATTTCTCTTTAAAACACTTGCCGCATTTGGGGCACGGATACGGTCTTTCTCCTGTGTGAACTCTTGTATGGCCAACGAGCTGAGCTTTCTGCTGAAAGCATTTGCCACATACGGTACAGGAAAATGGCTTCTCCCCTGTGTGGACCCTCTCATGACTGTTAAGCTGGCATTTCTGCATAAAACATTTCCCACATTCGGTACACGAATATGGCTTCACTCCTGTGTGAGTTTTTGCATGTCTTTTAAGGTGGTAGTTGCTAGCAAAATACTTCCCGCAGTCAGGACATGGAAATGGCTTATCTGCTGTATCAACTGCTTTATGGGTGATGAGCTTTGATTTGTAAGATTGTGGCTCTGCATTATTCCAGTTGTAATTTCCGTCTGGAGGAAAAAAACATAAAGAAAAAAAGATAGGGTTAAAGAGGAACATTACATCCGATTTTCACTTTTGGGGTTGTTGTTCCTCTCAGTGGGGACATCCTATATTGGGATGCCCCATTGTGTATATTCCCCGCTCCATTCACTCCTTCCTTCACCTTCCTGTCGTTCCCACGGCGCACACTCAGGGTGAAAACGAGTGCGCTGATTGGCTGAGCGGCCAATTTTTACTCACTTTCACTCTGGGGTGTTAGGCGGTGGGGAGACCTTCTTGGCTTAATTCGGTTTATTTTGGTTTCATTTTGTGACCTCTACTGTGGTTCACATCATAGGACGTTATTACACTTTGGTTATGATGATGATGGGGGATTGATTTTGATACTGTTATTTGTGATTGTTTCATATAGGCATTGAATTGTGTTAGTTTTTTTTATCTTGATGGGATTGGTTCTGATCACCAATTTCAGGTTGTTTACAATCAAATGTATTTTTTGATTGTTTGCACTTTACAGCACATATATATTTCTATGATTTAGCTTTACTGGATAGATGGTCAAAACTGTGGAAACTAGAGTTTAATGTCTCTAAATGTAAAATCATGCACTTGGGTAGAAGGAATCCCTGCTCTGAGTACCGTATGGGCAGCACTGTTTTATCCAGGACCTCGGAGGAGAGAGATTTAGGGATACTGATTACCGATAGCTGCAAGATGAGTGGACAGTGTAGCCAGGCAGTGGGAAAAGCAAGCAGGATGCTCGGCTGCATAGCTCGAGGCATCACCAGTAGGAAGAGGGAGGTTGTGATGCCGCTGTATAGAGCCCTGGTAAGGCCACAGCTAGAATACTGTGTGCAGTTCTGGAGACCTTACCTGCAAAAAGACATTATTCAAATAGAACGTGTCCAAAGGCCGGCAACAAAAATGGTGGAAGGACTTAAACTTAAAACGTATCAGGAGAGACTTAAAGAACTTAATTTGTACAGTCTGGAGGAAAGAAGGGAGAGGGGGGACATGATTGACCCCTTTAAATATGTGAAAGGATTGAATAAGGTTCAGGAGGGAAGTGTTTTTAGGAAGAAGCTTAATGATAGAACAAGGGGCACAACCTGAAGCTAGTCGGGGGGAAGATCAGGAGCAATGTTAGAAAATATTATTTTACAGAAAGAGTAGTAGATGCTTGGAACAAACTTCCAGCAGAGGTAGTTGAAACATCAACAGTCACTGAATTTAAACCTGCCTGGGATAAGCACACATCTATCCTAAGATAAAGAGTACATACAGTATACACATAAGGGCAGACTAGATGGAGCGTATGGTCTCCTTCTGCCGTCAACCTTCTATGTTTCTATCATAGGCAGGTTTTGCATAGCCAAGTAAAAGGAGGGGAGATCCCATCAATCACAGCCAGTGCACTGCCTATAAATCTAGGCGTCCCACAAACCAAAATTACTGAACTATCTATATACACAAAAGGACAAGGTTGAGCGTGGGGCTGGCACCTAAGGCTCTTAAAGGAACAACCTCCAAATGTAGTAAATGGCTTTAATGAGTTATCAAAATTGACACATTACAAATACCGTCAGGCACAAATACACGAATAAAATACACTTAGGTGACAATAAAAAGAAACGGGGGCCCCCCCCATGCAGCCACAACAGCCACACATACACGTCACAAATGCCTCCAGCCTCACCACACACACATGCCCTAACTAGGAGATCCAAGTTGAAAATTTCCCCCCACCGGGGAATATGAGTAAAGTCTCTCCCAACGCTGTATTGAGATCTGGCCACATATATTCAGCAGAGATGAAAGGGACCAATTGAACAGAGTCCAGCACCTTCAATCACGGGTCTAGGGGTGTATACCCCGTGTCCTAAATGCATAAGGCTCCACTAAGGGATAACCTGCTGTAGTTGGTGTGGCCAAAACTGTTATATAGGCCCCCGCCCGTAGGGCGCACTGGTACTTAGCTTGTACTTGCTAGTATAGCGTCTCTGAACTCTGTCCTCATCAGCCGCCGTCGCCGCTGTATCAGGGGCCTGTCGCGCTCATCCTCAGAGCTACATCTCGGCGCGCCGGGGACATCCGCTGGCCAGCAATATGACGAGTCCTCAGCAAGGCAGCGTGGAACGTGTGAGGCCGGTAGACAGTGACGTGGGTGGGCCAGCCGTCAGCAGACACGTGTTTCGCCCCGCCCACCGGAGCTTCGTCAGGGTCAGGTTTTGTACAGCACATGCACATGGTTTCATATTTATATCAGAAAGGTTTTTTTTTTCTTTTATTATGATGTGTATACAGATATATATATATAGGAATTTGATGGCAAAATATGTATATATTTTTTGATGGTGCTCTCCCCATCACCTACACATCTATCTATGTTGGTCTGTTTTGTTTGTCATTGTTTGATTTATGTTTTTTAATTAGTTTTAGCATGTTTAGGATTATATGTAGTGATTAACTTGTGTCAAGATGTGAATATGTTTTTGTACTAGTATTTATTCTAGTGTGCCTCCCTTTTTTTTGTTGTGCTCACTTTCACTCTGCGACATTGGGGGCTAAGCAGACGAGCGGCGCCAAAGAGAGCCGAGTGCGCCGCCGGCTGCATCCTCCGCCCACCTCCTAGCCATTGCGTGCCCGCACTGCCCATTTAGAAAGGTTGGGCGCTGGCACAGCTAGAGGCGAGCCGGGAAGCGGTTTCGGCGAGGCTCTGAGACAAGGTCAGTGAAACGGGTCTTCTGGGGGGTTTTACAAAGTCTTTAAGACTCCAGGGCCTCCGCGGTTCCTCTTTAAAGAGGAATTTTGCTCTACTTCACAAACTGAATATATATCAAGCTTACCTACACCCTTTCTTGTAGGTAGAGGCCCTTGATCTGACTGAGTATATGCAAGTCTAGAGTTATGCTTTAATAATTTGTATTTACGAGAAGCAGCTTGATAGGTAGCTTGTTCTGTGGAATTTTATCGTGAAGCGTGAAGGGAGGGGCTAGTTGGCTGCGTTTTGTTTGTCACATGATTATAATGTCTTTCGCAAGGCTGAATAGTTTTGTATAGTGGATGATTGTGTCTGTGTCTCCTTCGATACGTCATACAATTCTCCGGCTGCAGCTGCCTCGGTGTGAGACTGTCAGCCGCATATTCAGGGATCCAAGGTACCCCAGAAGAACCGAGTATGTCTGTCCTGGAGTCTTTTGGTTCTCTTTAAAAATAAGACATACCCGTATGCACTCACTTGTAGTAATTGGGTAGGGGTGAAGTTTAGGTTTTTCTGCTGTTCTTATGGGTGACAGTGACACCCCAGTAACGATCTATACTAGACACACCAGGATGTGACTGCACAGAGAGAATAGGGTAACGTCTCATTACTCACCTATGCCGATCTGTAGAGGAACGTCCTCCCCTGTATTCTTCACAGGCGCTTCATCTTTATGGACATTACTCACTAGAACATCTCCAGGATCTGTGAAATAGAAGAAGAGTGAACACTGACACACGGATGCAGACAAGCCAAGTCACCCGGTTTTCCAGGGAGTCACCTGGTTTTGACCACCCCATCACCCGGTCACCCTGTCAGAAGCTCATTTCACCCTGCAGCAGGATGCTTAGTCCTGGTGCTCCAGGAGAAACATATCGCTGTAGGCACTCACCTGTTCTGGAAGAACTATGGATGGCTTTACACAGGTTCTAATGCAGGGGGCACCACTTACTATTCAGTATCTCTGTGAGCAGCCCGTCTGATGGCCAGCGAGCTCAGTGCCTCAAAGGAAATCTGAATGGAACAAGCGCCGCTGATTGGCTGAGCGGCCCATGAAAACCAGGAAGAGGCATCGATAATGTTGATATTCCCTTCTTAGGATGTAGAACTAGAAATTGATATTTTTGTTTTTAAATCATCCTGGATCACTGTTTTATTTGCTGTCCCTCTCTGTGAGAAGTCAGGTGATCAGTCATTGCATAGGTGTGGCCATGACATCATTGCCACACACAACAGTGGCAGTGAATGGAGGAGGCGGAGCTTTACAGCTAAAACAGGCGCCGTTATCTGGGATTAGAGTGAAGCAGGAGCAGTGAGAATTATCAAGAGGTACTATTCATGGGGGGAGCGATTCAGGGGATGCTAGTTAAAAATGTGGGTTTTGGTCCGCTTTAACCTTTAAAGTTATACTAAAGGCGAGCAGGCGATTGTTGTCCCATTGTCTGGGGCTACATTTTGCACTGTCCCAAAATTCAATCCTTTTTCAAAAAGACCTCATAGTTCTAGGTTATTAGTAGAGCATTGGAGATGCAGAGAAACGTTGAGGAGAAATAGTGGGTGTGGCAACAGCAATGTGATGTAAGCACACTGAGAGGAGAGAGGACGGCGGGGTTTCATAGCTACACAGAGAGGCGGCCACTCAGGACGTCTGGGCAGGAAGTGGGGGGTGTTTCTGTTCTTAGTCACCAGAAGGTTGATTGAAGGACCACATTGGTGGGGGGGGATGGAAACCAGAATGGGGAAATTATACTCCTCACTAAGGAGACAGACAGGACAGAAAGGACAGCGCAGGAGCCACTTAATGAATGTTTAGCCACTGATTATGTTTTTTTACTTTGGACTTGCCATTCACTTTAATGTGGACCAAAACCCACACCGATCAGCCTGATCTATAAGATTCCTGGGCCGATCGATTCCCTGCCCCCGGGGCATCCAAAATCGGGATGCTCCGCTGTGTGAAACCCCCCAGGTCACCCCATACACTTACCTTGTTTCCCGGTCCAATGACGCATGCACAAGCTGCAGCCCTTCTATTCCTCTAGCAGGGCAATTGTGAATGGCCAGCGTGGGTACGCTCCCTGTTAGAAGGAAGCGGGGGATGCGGCTTACACGACGTGAGGTCAGCGGCTTAGAGCGCGCTGGTTGGACGCGCGGTCGTGCATGCACCATAGGACTGGGATGGGTGGGTTTCTTCGGGCGATCTGGGTGGTTTCACACATGTGCCCCCGGGGGAAAGGACCAAAACCCAGGGTAGTCAAAATCCTGGTTCTGGACCACTTTAAAGAGGAACAGTGCGGGCCCTGGAGTCTGAAAGACTGCTCGGCTGTCCGAGTTCCAACCCTTGGCACACCCCGAATTGGGATGCCCCACTGTGTGAACCCCCCCGATAGGCAGTTTCACCCACATTCTTCTGGAAACCTCGCCGAGTCTGTGTGCTCCAGACGCATCCCTGCTCACCTCTAGCTGCGCACACCCGGCATTTCTGGATGGATGGCGTGGCCACTCCATGGCTACAAGGTGGGTGGGGGATGTGGTTGGCATCGCTGAAGGGAGCATGCCGCTCAGCCAATCAACTCACTCTAGTCCGAGTCTGCGGCATGGGAGCGGAAGGAAGGTGCATGAGGAACAACACGCGGGAAAGTGAAATTCCTGTGTGTTGTTCCTCTTTAAGCATTTCCTGATTTGGGATGCCCATGAACATGTCATAGCACAGCCCTCAGCAATCAGAGGCTTGTGTCACCTTCCTGCCACCCTGTACACGTGAATTAGTAGCTATAGCAGTAGGGGGCGGTGCAGATACTATCTCACATCGGGGTCCATACTGTAGCAGGGTGGTCTTCTTTAAATGCTTTGAGACAAATTTCGAAGTCTTGGTAAATATATTTGCCTGCCACACCCTAAACCACACCCCTGCCAGGCTCTAAACCACACCCCTGCCATGTCCTAAACCACACCCCTGCCATGTCCTAAACTACACCCCTGCCATGCCCTAAACCACACCCCTGCCATGCCCTAAACCACACCCCTGCCATGCCCTAAACCACACCCCTGCCATGCCCTAAACCACACCCCTGCCATGTCCTAAACTACACCCCTGCCAAACCCTAAACCACACCCCTGCCATGCCCTAAACCACACCCCTGCCATGTCCTAAACTACACCCCTGCCATGCCCTAAACCACACCCCTGCCATGCCCTAAACCACACCCCTGCCATGCACTAAACCACACCCACGCCACGCCTATAACAACACCCCTGCCATGCACTAAACCACGCCCATGCCACGCCTATAACACTGGGACATGGCACAATAGGTTCCTATATGAGGATGATTACTCACCTGTGCCATGCCCTAAACCACACTCTTGCCACGCCCTAGGCCGCAACCCTGTCACACCCTAGACCACACCCCTGCCATGCCCTAAACCACACCCCTGCAATGTAAAAAAACATACCCCTGCCACTCCCTAAACCAGACCCCTGCCATGCCAGTGCCAATAAAATATACATCTGCCACGCCCTAAACCACACCCCTGCCATGCCCTAAACCACACCCCCTAGACCACACCCCTGCCATGCACTAAACCACACCCCTGCAAGGCAATAAAACATACATCTTCCATGCACTAAACCATACCCCCCTGCCACGCCCTAAACCATACCCCCTGCCACGCCCTAAACCATACCCTTGCCATGCACCCTAGACTACACCTTTGCCATGCACTAAACCACACCTCTGCCATGCACTAAACCACACCCACGGCGCGCCTATAACAACACCCCTGCCATGCACTAAACCACACCCATGCCACGCCTATAACAACACCCCTGCCATGCACTAAACCACACCTCTGCCATGCACTAAACCACACCCACGCCACGCCTATAACAACACCCCTGCCATGCACTAAACCACACCCCTGCCATGCACTAAACCACGCCACGCCTATAACAACACCTCTGCCATGCACTAAACCACACCCCTGCCATGCACTAAACCACACCCACGCCACGCCTATAACAACACCCCCTGCCATGCACTAAACCACGCCCATGCCACGCCTATAACACTGGGACATGGCACAATAGGTTCCTATATGAGGATGATTACTCACCTGTGCTGATCTGTGGAGACACTTCCTCCTCTTTACTCTTCATTAATACTTCTTCCTCCTCCTCAGTTTTCACACGTGTCACTATAGTGTCCCCGGCATCTGGGAATAAAGATGGCAGAGATATATGAGAGACACAGCAACTAGAGGGGAAATGGAGACACTAAGGTATATTTACTCACCTGGGCCGATGTGTCGAGACATTTCCCCCTCTTTATATTTAATAAATACTTCCTCCTCCTCCTCCTCAGTTTTAACACGTGTCACTATAATGTCTGTGAATAGTAAAGAAATGAGAGTCACGCTCCTGTACTGAGACACCCCAGAGAGTGTGTGTGGCAAATGGTTAGTCCCAACGGAGTGTCGGTGACCCCGTCCCTTCTTACCCTGTGATGGGAGAAGATGCTGATCCTCCATCATGGCGCCGCTGCACAGATCTTATACTTCACCCCTTCTGTGTGTCTTAATCTGGATAAAATGTATAATAATCTTTAGGAAGGAATGAGATATTAAAGTGGACCAAAACCCAGGATGTATACCAACTGTATATGTCATGGTGGGATGCTCTTAAAAGGACAAGTATCGTTTGCCAGCTGCTTTGGCAACGGGCTGTAGTTCTTTTCATCATTGTGACTTCCCCGCCTCTCTGCTGATAAATCCGTTACTTTCTTCTACTGCAGGGGAAACGTGTTACATTCAGATACAGTCGGCCCTTAGTTTCTGATACATATGTATTTGAATGTAACAAGTTTCCCCTGCAGTAGGAGAAAGTAACGGATTTATCAGTAGAGAGGCGGGGAAGTCACAATGATGAAAAGAACTACAGCCCTACCAGAGAAGTTGGCAAACAATTCTTGCCCATTAAAGTGGACCAAAACCCAGGATTTTGACTATCCTGGGTTTTGGTCCTTTCCCTCAGGGGACCCTGATCGCGGATGTGTGAAACCCTCCAGGTCGCCCGATCTCACTCACCCTTCCTCAGTCCTACGGCGCATGTGCAGCCTCTCGGAACCCATTTCTGAATGGCCGGTGCAGGCACGCTCCCTGTTAGAGGGTTGCGGGGATGCGGCCGCCGGAGTGATCAGCCGGACAAGTCTAGTCCAGTTCGCGTCAGCACAGTCGAGCATGCTGCCTGGACAGGAAGCCGCGCATGCGCCGTAGGACTGGGGAAAGGTAAGTTAGTTTGGGTGACCTGGGGGGTTTCCACACAGCGGGGCATCCCGGATAAGTGGACCACAACCCGGGATAGTCAAAATCCAGGGTTTTGGCTCACTTTAATCACTTTGATAGGCTAGCAGAGTGACCAAAATCCCAGGAACCACTTTGATTGGTTTCAAGGTTTTTCACTGTGACAACAGCTGTGTAGCAACAGTGATCTGCAGAGCTGCTAAGTGCTGGCGGCTCATAGACTCAGCTGACACATATAGTAAAAGTACAGTTAAATTGGACCAAAACCCCAATCGATTTCCTCCCACCGGGGCATCCAAAACCATGTTGCTTGAATTCCAGAATCCTGGGAATAGAAAAAAACCCGACGGGAAGAGACTTAGACTCACACCAGGCAATGTAAGAATGCCAGACCTTGTAATAGATAAAGGACGAATACTTCTTCCTTGCCCTAATCATGGTATCAACAACAGAAGCAGGCAACCCCTTTTCCATCAAGACGGAGGTTTCAGCAGCCAAGCCGTTAAAGCCAGCGTTTGTAAATTGGGATGGTGTAGCTGCCCCTGAGTGAGAAGATCCTTGGGCAAGACGTCCCGGTCCACTGCCAACTGCACGACGTCTGCGAACCAAACTCTTCTTGGCCAACAAGGGGCCACCAGGATGGCTGGGACCCGCTCCTGTGCTATCTTGCGCATTTCCGGCTGACCCCAGCGGTGACACAGGGAGAGAAACACCCAGTTGTTGAGGGACCATTCCCCCAGACGAGACGACCCCCTGCTCCGGGAGTCTGACACCTGGTTCTCCACTTCTGGAATGTAGACCGCTGAGATGCAGAGAACATGCCGTTCCTCCCAAGACAGAATCAGGGACACTTCCTTGAAGGCTCGCTTGCTCCGAGTCCCTCCCTGATGGTTGATGTAGGCAACCGCCGTCTGGTTGTCTGAGCGGATCTGAACAGCCCGACCCTGAAGGTGAGTGGTTAGGCGAGAAAGAACCAACTTGATCGCCCTCAGTTCCGTTCCTTAGTACGTTGATGGAAACATGGGCCTCTTGTGGGCCCCACCGACCCTGGAACTTCAGGGACTCCAGAAGCCTCCCCAACCGGTCAGACTGGCATCTGTGGTGACCGTCTCCCAGCACGGGGGCAGGAAGGTCCTGCCCCCCAAAAGGTTCCTTGAGTCCAGCCACCACGAGAGGGACTGCCTGGCCAGAGGAGCAAATTCCTGATCCAGGGACACAGGGTCCTGATCCCAAACTGACAAGAGGTGCAACTGAAGAGGTCTCATGTGAAACTGGGCAAAGGGGACTGCCTCGAAGCAGGACACCATCAGGCCCACCAACTGCATCCCCTGACGGATGGAGGGATGAGGACACAATAGCAGAGCCCGAGCCTGCATCTGAAGACCCCCCACCTTCTGCTGAGGAAGGAACACCTCGACCTGAGAGGTATCCAGAGTCATGCCCAGAAAGGACCTCACCAAGGACGGGGACAGAGAAGATTTGGGATAGTTGATCACCCAGCCGAAGGACTCTAGAGTGGATATCACCATCTGAGTGTCCTGCTCGGCTTGAGGAAAGCCACAATCAGGATGTCGTCCAGGTAAGGAATGATGCGTATGCCCTGGTTCCTCACCAGTACCTTGGTGAACACCCGAGGCGCCGAGATGATACCAAAGGGTAGAGCCACAAACTGGAAATGCTGATCCTGCAGCTCGAACCTTAGAAATTTCTGATGACCTGGGAAGATAGGCACATGAAGATAAGCATCCTTGATGTCCACATTGGTCATGAAGTCGCCCGGGCGAAGGGTACTGACAGCAGAGCGCAGCGTCTCCATACGAAAATGCTTGAAACTGACAAATTTGTTGAGGCCCTTCAGGTCCAGAATGGACCTCAGAGAGCCGTCCTTTTTGGGGACCGTGAAAAGATTGGAATAGTACCCCTGACCCTGTTCCTGATGGGGCACCTGACAAATGACTCCTGACTCTAACAGGCATTGAACCGCCAGAAGCAACCCTTGAGCAGACAGGGGTTTAAAGACATCCTGGATCTGATGAATCTTGGGTGGAGGCCAGGCTGCAAAGCCGTCCCCCCACCTGGATGGGTGAGGGCAACCCTTCATGCCTGAGGGGGCTTGGGAGAGGGTTTGGGCTTGGAACTCCAGAAGAGACCGGGACGACCACGGGATCTGCCACGGCCCCAAGAATCTCTGCAGCCACTAGAGAGGAGGGAGCCACGGCCTCCTCTGGGAGCACGAAAGGAAGGGAGGGGGACGGAGGACCCCCGAAAGGGCAGAGACTGCCTCCTACGCTGAGGCAGCCTGCCATCCTTGGCTAGAACATCAAGACGCTCCCCAAATAGCCGCAGCCCCGCGAAGGGGAGTCCAGTGAGAGCTTTCTCAGCAGCGGCGTCAGCTGCCCACTGACGTAACCAAACAGAGCGGCGCATAGCCACCAAGAGCACAGAGGCCCTACCGCTCAGCCGCACAGCACCATCCATAGCAGTAAGGATAAAGGCCACAAAATCAGAGCAAACCAAGAGAGTCCTATACTCCTCCCCCCCCGCTACGATCCTTAGCGCCATCAAGGAGACGCTTGATCATCTGCCCCTCTCTCTCCATCCCACCTCTCATCATCACTTGCCCCTCTCTGCCCATCCCACCTCTCATCACCTGTCCCTCTTTACCCATCCCACCTCTCCTCATCACCTGCTCCTCTCTACCCATCCCATCTCTCCTCAACACCTGCCCCTCTCTACCCATCCCACCTCTCCTCATCACCTGCTCCTCTCTACCCATCCCACCTCTCCTCCTCACCTGCCCCTCTCTACCCATCCCACCTCTCCTCATCACCTGCCCCTCTCTGCCCATCCCACCTCTCCTCATCACCTGCCCCTCTCTACCCATCCCACCTCTCATAACCTGCCCATCTCTACCCATCCCACCTCTCCTCATCACCTGCCTCTCTCTACCCATCCCACCTCTCCTCATCACCTGCCCCTCTCTACCCATCCCACCTCTCCTCATCACACCTCTCCTCATCACCTGCCCCTCTCTAACCCATCCCAACTCTCCTCATCACCTTCCCCTCTCTGCCCATCCCACCTCTCCTCATCACCTGCCCCTCTCTAACCCATCCCAACTCTCCTCATCACCTTCCCCTCTCTGCCCATCCCACCTCTCCTCATCACCTGCTCCTCTCTACCAATCCCACCTCTCCTCCTCACCTGCCCCTCTCTACCCATCCCACCTCTCCTCATCACCTGCCCCTCTCTGCCCATCCCACCTCTCCTCATCACCTGCCCCTCTCTGCCCATCCCACCTCTCATAACCTGCCCATCTCTACCCAACCCACCTCTCCTCATCACCTGCCTCTCTCTGCACATCCCACCTCTCCTCATCACCTGCCCCTCTCTACCCATCCCACCTCTCCTCATCACCTGCCCCTCTCTACCCATCCCACCTCTCCTCATCACCTGCCCCTCTCTACCCATCCCACCTCTCCTCATCACCTGCCCCTCTCTGCCCATCCCACCTCTCCTCATCACCTGCCCCTCTCTACCCATCCCACCTCATCTCATCACCTGCCCCTCTCTCCCCATCCAACCTCTCCTCATCACCTGCCCCTCTCTACCCATCCTACCTCTCCTCGTCACCTGCCCCTCTCTCCCCATCCCACCTCTCCTTATCACCTGCCCTCATCACCTGCTCCTCTTTGCCCATCCCACCTCTCTTCACCTGCCCCTCTCTACCCATCACCTGCCTCTCTCTGCCCATCCCACCTCTCCCCATCACCTGCCCCTCTCTACCCACCCCACCTCTCATCACTTGCCCCTCTCTCCCCATCCCACCTCTCCTCATCACCTGCCCCTCTATACCCATCCCACCTCTCCTTATCACCTGACCCTCTCTGTCCATCCCACCTCTCCCCATCACCTGCCCCTCTCTACCCATCCCACCTCTCCTCATCACCTGCCCCTCTCTGCCCATCCGACCTCTCCTCATCACCTGCCCCTCTTTACCCATCCAACCTCTCCTCATCACCTGCCCCTCTCTACCCATCCCACCTCTCCTCATCACCTGCCCCTCTCTCCCCATCTCTCCTTATCACCTGCCCCTCTCTCCCCATCCCACCTCTCCTCATCACCTGCCCCTCTATACCCATCCCACCTCTCCTTATCACCTGCCCCTCTCTGTCCATCCCACCTCCCCTCATCACCTGCTCCTCTTTGCCCATCCCACCTCTCATCACCTGCCCCCCTCTACCCATCACCTGCCTCTCTCTGCCCATCCCACCTCTCCCCATCACCTGCCCCTCTCTACCCATCCCACCTCTCCTCATCACCTGCCCCTCTCTACCCATCTCACCTCTCCTCATCACCTGCCCCTCTCTACCCATCCAACCTCTCCTCATCACCTGCCCCTCTCTGTCCATCCCACCTCCCCTCATCACCTGCTCCTCTTTGCCCATCCCACCTCTCATCACCTGCCCCCCTCTACCCATCACCTGCCTCTCTCTGCCCATCCCACCTCTCCCCATCACCTGCCCCTCTTTACCCATCCCACCTCTCCTCATCACCTGCCCCTCTCTCCCCATCTCTCCTTATCACCTGCCCCTCTCTCCCCATCCCACCTCTCCTCATCACCTGCCCCTCTATACCCATCCCACCTCTCCTTATCACCTGCCCCTCTCTGTCCATCCCACCTCCCCTCATCACCTGCTCCTCTTTGCCCATCCCACCTCTCATCACCTGCCCCCCTCTACCCATCACCTGCCTCTCTCTGCCCATCCCACCTCTCCCCATCACCTGCCCCTCTCTCCCCATCCCACCTCTCCTCATCACTTGCCCCTCTCCTCATCACCTGCCCCCTCTACCCATCCCACCTCTCCTCATCACCTGCCCCTCTCTCCCCATCCCACCTCTCCTCACCTGCCCCTCTATACATATCCCGCCTCTCCCCATCACCTGTCCCTCTCTGCCCATCCCACCTCTCCTCATCACCTGCCCCTCTCTTCCCATCCCGCTTCTCCTCATCACCTGCCCCTCTCTCCCCATCACCTGCCCCTCTCTACCCATCCCACCTCTCCTCATCACCTGCCCCTCTCTGCCCATCCCACCTCTCATCACCTGCCCCTCTCTACCCACCCCACCTCTCATCACTTGCCCCTCTCTCCCCATCCCACCTCTCCTCATCACCTGCCCCTCTATACCCATCCCACCTCTCCTTATCACCTGACCCTCTCTGTCCATCCCACCTCTCCCCATCACCTGCCCCTCTCTACCCATCCCACCTCTCCTCATCACCTGCCCCTCTCTGCCCATCCGACCTCTCCTCATCACATGCCCCTCTTTACCCATCCAACCTCTCCTCATCACCTGCCCCTCTTTACCCATCCCACCTCTCCTCATCACCTGCCCCTCTCTCCCCATCTCTCCTCATCACCTGCCCCTCTCTCCCCATCCCACCTCTCCTCATCACCTGCCCCTCTATACCCATCCCACCTCTCCTTATCACCTGCCCCTCTCTGTCCATCCCACCTCCCCTCATCACCTGCTCCTCTTTGCCCATCCCACCTCTCATCACCTGCCCCCCTCTACCCATCACCTGCCTCTCTCTGCCCATCCCACCTCTCCCCATCACCTGCCCCTCTCTACCCATCCCACCTCTCCTCATCACCTGCCCCTCTCTACCCATCCAACCTCTCCTCATCACCTGCTCATCTCTCCCCATCTCTCCTCATCACCTGCCCCTCTCTACCCATCCCACCTCTCCTCATCACCTGCCCCTCTCTACCCATCCAACCTCTCCTCATCACCTGCTCATCTCTCCCCATCTCTCCTCATCACCTGCCCCTCTCTACCCATCCCACCTCTCCTCATCACCTGCCCCTCTCTGCCCATCCCACCTCTCCTCATCACCTGCCCCTCTCTCCCCATCCCACCTCTCCTCATTACTTGCCCCTCTCCTCATCACCTGCCCCCTCTACCCATCCCACCTCTCCTCATCACCTGCCCCTCTCTCCCCATCCCACCTCTCCTCACCTGCCCCTCTATACATATCCCGCCTCTCCCCATCACCTGTCCCTCTCTGCCCATCCCACCTCTCCTCATCACCTGCCCCTCTCTTCCCATCCCGCTTCTCCTCATCACCTGCCCCTCTCTCCCCATCACCTGCCCCTCTCTACCCATCCCACCTCTCCTCATCACCTGCCCCTCTCTGCCCATCCCACCCCTCATCACCTGCCCCTCTCTACCCATCTCACCTCTCCTCATCACCTGCCCCTCTCTACCCATCTCACCTCTCCTCATCACCTGTCCCTCTCTACCCATCTCACCTCTCCTCATCACCTGCCCCTCTCTACCCATCTTACCTCGCCTCATCACCTGCCCCTCTCTACCCATCCCACCTCTCATCACCTGCCCCTCTCTACCCATCTCACCTCTCCTAATCACCTGCCCCTCTATACCCATCCCACCTCTCCTCATCACCTGCCCCTCTCTACCCATCCCACCTCTCCTCATCACCTGCCCCTCTCTCCCCATCCCACCTCTCCTCATCACCTGCCCCTCTCTACCCATCTCACCTCTCCTCATCACCTGCCCCTCTCTACCCATCTCACCTCTCCTCATCACCTGCCCCTCTCTACCCATCCCACCTCTCCTCATCACCTGTCCCTCTCTCTCCATCCCACCTCTCCTCATCACCTGCCCTTCTCTACCCATCCCACCTCTCCTCATCACCTGCCCCTCTCTCTCCATCCCACCTCTCCTCATCACCTGCTCCTCTCTCCCCATCCCACCTCTCCTCATCACCTGCCCCTCTCTCCCCATCCCACCTCTCCTCATCACCTGCTCCTCTCTCCCCATCCCACCTCTCCTCATCACCTGCTCCTCTCTCCCCATCCCACCTCTCCTCATCACCTGCCCCTCTCTCTCCATCCCACCTCTCCTCATCACCTGCCCCTCTCGCTCCATCCCACCTCTCCTCATCACCTGCTCCTCTCTCCCCATCCCACCTCTCCTCATCACCTGCCCCTCTCTCCCCATCCCACCTCTCCTCATCACCTGTCCCTCTCTACCCATCTCACCTCTCCTCATCACCTGCCCCTCTCTACCCATCTCACCTCTCCTCATCACCTGCCCCTCTCTACCCATCCCACCTCTCCTCATCACCTGCCCCTCTCTCTCCATCCCACCTCTCCTCATCACCTGCTCCTCTCTCCCCATCCCACCTCTCCTCATCACCTGCCCCTCTCTCTCCATCCCACCTCTCCTCATCACCTGCCCCTCTCTACCCATCTCACCTCTCCTCATCACCTGCCCCTCTCTACCCATCCCACCTCTCCTCATCACCTGCCCCTCTCTGCCCATCCCACCTTTGCTTTGTCTCCAAGGGGCAAGGGTCACCCTATAGAAATGTATAGGTACCATCACAATAAAGATAATGTGACTCTGTTCTACCCAGTGCCCTCCATGACTCTGCCAGCCTGTGACTATAATTCTCCTATGTCAGTTATAAAATCATTGAAAAATCATCTCACAGAAAGTCACATTAAGGGTTAATCAATCCATTGTCTTAACTTACCAGCCTCCAGCACCGGAAGCGCCTCTCCTATACCCTCCCCCAAGCTCAAACACTTCCCCTCCCTCTTGGAGCGATGAAACCCCCTCCCGTATCTAGCTGGTCTTGGTTGCCATAGAAACCTCATTCTCCGCCTCAGCTCTGTGCAGGGGATGCGGCCGCCATTTTCTTGTAGGCCTCACATCACAAGGAGCGCCCAGTGGACCCATTCTGGGTCGAGGTGCCAGCAATTACTTTTATTTCTCATTTATAAGATTTGTTATCTAAAACATATAGGCACAGCCCTTGTTTTGAAGCGGAGAAAATCGCCCCAGGTAACGGCTCGGCAGCCATTTTAATGTAGACATTGCATTGCTAATACAGGCTGCAACGAGACGCTGGTCGGGTGTATCCATATAATAACGAAGTTCAATGTATCCCGCTGGTCTTGGTTGCCATAGAAACATTCCACTCCGTCTTGCTCTGTGCAGGGGAAGCGGCCGCCATTTTCTTGTAGGCCTCACCTCACAGCATCCAGTGGACTCATTCTGGGCCGAGGTGCCAGCAATTACTTTTATTTCTCATTGATGTAATTTGTTATCTAAAACATATAGGTACAGCCCTCGTTATGAAACGGAGAAAATCACCTCAGGTAACGGCTCGGCAGCCATTTTACTGTAGACATTGTATTGCTAATACCGGCTGAAACGGGACGCTGGTCGGGTGTACACATATAATGACGAAGTTCAATGTTAATATTGTTAATAATATATTGCTAAATAATGTTAATAATATATTAAAATATGTGAGATTGTAGATAGAAATCTGTGGAACGGGAGGTGTCTTCAATCATTGGAGCGGCCATGTTGGTGTAGGACAAATGTTGCCATAGAAAAATGGGGATCTTCTTTCTCATGTTAGCATATTGCTTATTATATTTATATTTCTAATGGATTAATTTGGATGATTTATTTATTTAATTATGGGATGAACTGTTGGACTTGTAATAATAAGAGAGTTAATAGAGGGATAAATATTCCCCCCCCAGCGTATTGTATGTGTTTATGTTTTTTAACGAGTTGTATATGTTGTTTGTAAATAGTTTTTAAGGATGACCTAATAAATTTACACAGTTTTATATATGTTTTGACCATCTTAGTAGTAAATCCTTGTGTGTGCGGCAGATTTGTAGGGGTTGTGGGACTAGTCTAGGGTCCCTTTGTTAATAGCATATTGCTTATTATCCGTTAAAGCGGACCTTCACCCTGAATAAGAGCCTATGTAATATGTTTCCCCATGTTGTACATACAGATTGCCCACATTAAAAATCATCCTACCAGCATCTACTGCATGTTACAAGCCTTTAAACAGCCAAGATGGCGGCACATGGAGCATCAGGCAAGCCTGCAAACAGGAAGTGTCTTCTGACTGTGCCGCTCTGCATACTGGGATTGCTGACATCTGTGCTCTGTCTGTGCAAAAACAGCTATAACCCCACCCCCTGCACTTTATCCCGCTCTCCTTAGTATGTGATGCTTCTGAATCAAGATGGCGGCGCCCTTATCCTAGAGTCCTGAACAGAGTTGCAGCCCAGTGGGGGAAAGAATAATAAGTGACTAAAAACGTAAAATATATTAATTTTAGATGCTGGGGAATATTTTTTAAGGGTTTGTGCTTTTCATTAAATCAAGCTGACGGTCCGGTTTAAACTGCTACTTCAGGAGACATGAGGACTTACCAACGGACCAAACCCCAATCCCCTCCCAGATTTTTGGTCTTCTGCACAGGGGCATCCAGATTTGAACTGCCCTTATATCTGGAACCCCACAGTATTCATGCATTATAATCTCACTTCACACCGCCATGGCACATGTGCGAACTCTGGTCCAATCAGAATGGATTAAAGTGCATGGTAATGGCCCGAATCTATTCTGAATGAAGACTGGCGGGGCGCTCCCGTCTGGTTGTGTCTGCCACCCGCCAATCAGAATGAATGATGGAGGTGCCCTCATAAGATGGAGGGGTGCTGGGGATGCCCCCAGAGTCCGGCACATGTGCCATGAGAGCGTAAGATTACAGGCAATCCCGGTGGTTTCACACAGTGACAAGGACTTTCACCCAGCCCTGGAGTTTTTCAGACCTTTTTTCTAAGGTCAGGTGTATAGGGTTTTGGGTGCAAGGTCGGCACCCTTTGGGGTATGCGAGATGTGTCAGTCTAAGGGTGGTGCCATCCTAATCTCTCTGTAAGGGCGGCACTAGTCTAATCTCTCTGTAAGGGTGGTGCCAGCCTAATCTCTGTCAGGGGGAGCCATCCTAATCTCTCTGTAAGGGTGGTGCCAGCCTAATCTCTGTCAGGGGGAGCCATCCTAATCTCTCTGTAAGGGTGGTGCCAGCCTAATCTCTGTCAGGGGGTGCCATCCTAATCTCTCTGTAAGGGCGGCACTAGTCTAATCTCTCTGTAAGGGTGGTGCCAGCCTAATCTCTGTCAGGAGGAGCCATCCTAATCTCTCTGTAAGGGCGGCACTAGTCTAATCTCTCTGTAAGGGCGGCACTAGTCTAATCTCTCTGTAAGGGTGGTGCCAGCCTAATCTCTGTCAGGGGGAGCCATCCTAATCTCTCTGTAAGGGCGGCACTAGTCTAATCTCTCTGTAAGGGTGGTGCCAGCCTAATCTCTGTCAGGGGGAGCCATCCTAATCTCTCTGTAAGGGTGGTGCCAGCCTAATCTCTGTCAGGGGGTGCCATCCTAATCTCTCTGTAAGGGCGGCACTAGTCTAATCTCTCTGTAAGGGCGGCACTAGTCTAATCTCTCTGTAAGTGTGATGCCAGCCTAATCTCTGTCAGGAGGAGCCATCCTAATCTCTCTGTAAGGGCGGCACTAGTCTAATCTCTCTGTAAGGGTGGTGCCAGCCTAATCTCTGTCAGGAGGAGCCATCCTAACCTCTCTGTAAGGGCGGCACTAGTCTAATCTCTCTGTAAGGGTGGTGCCAGCCTAATCTCTGTCAGGAGGAGCCATCCTAACCTCTCTGTAAGGGCGGCACTAGTCTAATCTCTCTGTAAGGGTGGTGCCAGCCTAATCTCTGTCAGGGGGTGCTATCCTAATCTCTCTGTAAGGGTGGCACTAGTCTAATCTCTCTGTCAGGGGGTGCTATCCTAACCTCTCTGTAAGGGCGGCACTAGTCTAATCTCTCTGTAAGGGTGGTGCCAGCCTAATCTCTCCCTCTTCTTGCTTTTTCCTGTCTCCATTTTCTTTCCAACATTTTTCTCATCTCCTCTCATAGCCTTGTCTACTTTTTCTTACCCACCTTCTCTCTTTTTCCACATTCACTCCTTCTACATTTGTCCATATTCCCTTTTAATGCATTCTCTCCGTCTCTCTCTCTTTCCTTATTTATTTTTCCCGCATTCTCACCTTCTTTCTTTTTTGGCATTTCTCCTTTTCTTCTACATTCTCTCCTCCTCTCTTTTTTAATGCATTCTCTGCCCTTTTTTTAGCAGTCTTTCCTTCTTTCTCACATTCTCTCCTTCTTTCTTTTTTCCCTATATCCAGTCCAGGTCGTTCCAGAACTAATGACATGTGGGTATTCCGCCCCCAGGGGGCGCTTGACTGCAAGATCAAAAGCTGTCGCTCCTTCCAGCCCCCTATAAAAGCAGGTGTCTCACTATGATTTCCCAGTGTTCATCTTGCAGTCTGGCTGCATGAAGATCGTTGGATACTCTCTCCTGGATATTGCAGCTGAGCGCGGCCTCCTAGCCCATCGGCCGCTGAGGACCCTATTCCCACTGATCCCGTGGACCCACTATTGCCTCCCAGCCACGGCTGATCGGAACGGTGACGGTAGGGAGAACGTTGGGGTCAGGCGTTTGGCAGAGCTAGGCTCTGGGCCGCAGACCTAAAGGGTAGCTGGCCATAGGCTGATGGTGAGCCTATGGGGGGGGGGGGGAACCACTTACTGCCCTCTGATTATTCCCTTTGCCCCACAAGCTTTATTGCGGTGTGTGTGATTATTGTCACTGTGTTTTTGTTTTTCACTTGCGCTGTCATACGTACCTCCCTCGCTCCCTCGAGTTGTCTCTTCCTGCTCCCCTCCATCTTGGGCCATTACGCCGTGAGGGGGGGGGTCGGATGCCACTCGGAGGTCTCTCCTGAGACCGCAGGCTTCCTTGCTTCGGCGCGGTGTGAGGCCGGTGCGCGCGCTGCGTGGTTGTGCAGCTCTCCGCTGTGGGCCGCCCTGCGGCAGTCTTGTGGGGGCTTCTTGGAGGAAGACCTCCATCTTGGGCTGTGAGGAGGCAGGAGGCGGATGCTGCTGTTCGCGTCGTCGGGGGGGGCGGGGCTGCATTATGACGCTTTTCGCATCACTGCTGTGCGGCCTGCCCCTCGAGGAATGCTCTGAGCTGCTGACTTCCACCATTTTGTGACTGTCTCTCCTGCCTCGCTGCCTGGGACCCCTCCGGCGTAGCTACACTGTCGGTGTTGTGAGTCCCTATTATTATCTATATCTACTATTATTGCACATCTACTGTGGGATGCTTATGCCCCCTTTTTTGCTTGTGTCTTTCAGGTTGGGCCCTTTGATAGATTGTGGGTTGTGGTTCCTCCCGGGCCTCCGCCCCCCCTCCTCTCCCTTTGTATTAAGAGGGATCACAAAAAGAGGGAATATATAGGAGGGCCATATAGGTTTGGGCCGTCAGTGCCTTGTAACCTGTATAAAGTTTTTTTCTGCTAATCACCATAATGGAGGCTTCTGGGGTTAGTGAGCTAGGGGCCCCATCTGGGCGGGTGAAGCTCTGCCCCATTTGCGGTGCTAGCCCTCTGGGCAGACTCGGCACTGTTTGTGTCACTTGCGCCAGGAGCGTCTTTTTGGAGCATGATCGGGCGGGCGTATCTGCCCCTAGCCCTTTAGGAAGCCAGCAGGGGGTCCCAGGTTGATTTGGCATTCCGGGTGGCCAGCCTTGAGAGACAGATCTCGCGAACGGCTCCTAAGAAGGCCACAAGTAAGAAGCGGCACATCAAGCCCGTTTACTCGGATAATGATGATGATGCTTGTTGAGGAAATAAAACAACGTGATAACAGCTGGTCCAAATTAAAGGTATTATTATTAGATGATTACAAGAGATTACAACAGAGTGACAGACAGCAATTCACTCTCATGCAATTCTGGGAGCGCGCTCAAAATGGCGGCCTCAGCCACATCTCTTTATGCTGATTGAATAGGGTGGAGGATGCAGTTTCAGCCAATAGCAAGTCCAAGTTCAACAGCTGACAGAGTAAAAATCTTAATGTAACAGAGTAAATTATCTTTAGCCGACAGAAGACAATGTCCAACAATGTTCAAAATCCATATCTTGATGAGCAGGGCGGAGGTCTTTACTCCAAGCACGTAAAGAACATATTGATCAGATAACTTGTAACTTTTAGAAAGCAGAAAAGTTTCTGAGCACAGCAAAATATACCTTACAAAAAAAGTTACATCATTCTATGAATATCAGAAATACAGCAATCCATATTAATTCCAATATTTCTTTAACATTTTCACCCTTTTTATAATTTTATTATCACACATATCTTTATTCAGAGAATCTCAGCAACAGCATCCAACAGGTGCACCCCAGCACCGGTCCCCGCCTATGGTCTTGCGAGACACAAGGCCTATGGACTCTGTGCACGTTGATCGCAGGTTTGGGATGTTTCTTCCCTAGAGATCACAGGCGGTCACCAACTGCTCAGGCGCAACTGTGGGATCCTTTATCAGGGATGATGTCCTCCACCCGGTTCCAGAATCACCAGAAGGGTCAACGTGGTGAAGCAGATGGTCAACAGGACCGCTGGTCAGATGGTCGATCATCCCTGAGGTTGCTGAAACTCTCCTTAGGGATCGGGTGAGTTCATCCCTTTGCTGCAACAAGAAACACAAAGCATTACTTATATGATCTTATATTATCATATGTAAATAGCAAAGATTATTTCTAACCACCTCTAAATCACTTTTAAGAAGGTCAAAGCAAGATCAAAGTGTCTTGCTTTAACGGAGTGAAATCCTTACAGGCCTTGGCGTACATTTCGTTAGCCCAAATTCCTAAGAACTTGAGGTAAGGAGACAATAGTCATTCCGCGAAGGCATGCAGTACTGGTACTATTCAGAAGAAATCTGTCTTTCTGCTTAGCATCAATACTCAGATTAGGCCTAAAGCCTTAATCACCATGCATACCTGTAGCGTTTCCCTCCATGTGGAATATACACATAGATGCCAAGTGTCTTAAAAATGTTTACAAACATTATGCATCATTAATAACTTCAAATAAAAGAGAAATATACGATTTCTTTAAGAACTTTCAAAGTAACCAATCAACAATAAGGTAAAGTAAACAACGATGCTTTTTTCTGCTGAAGTCAACTTCCGTCTCTTTGATTGGTACTCAGGCTCTTTCCTCTTTCTTTAACATCTGACTGATGCAATGAATAACTCATCTGCACTTAGTATCTCATAACTGTATCCAGAGATTTCTTAAAAGATCATTTCATCTTTCATCTTAACTTAAATATAAGAATGACAAATGGGCATAAACAATTTAATCATCTTATACATTTTCTTAGTGGACTTCTATAGGTTTTTTTTTTTAAATCAAATATAATTCCAATAACGCCTTGTTCACCAGGACATACTAATAGGGTCACACTTCAGATAGTTGGATGTAGTTCTGCAATCTCTGAAATGGATGGTTAGGCCTAAGTATGCACTGAGTAAATACACTATATTACCTGGACAACAGGTATTCATATAAACTAAATTAAATATCAATATTGCTTATATCTGAAACAATGTAATGTACTGTACTGGGCTGAATAAGTTAGACAGTGACACCTACTGGGCTATGTCTTCTTGAGGCACCATCGAGATACAATAAGTCCAGCGGTGCTTCTCCCTGAAGCAGACTTATGCTTTGACACTTATCATTACCCACAGTTCCTCCAACCTAAGTACTACCAATGCTTGAGCTCAAGACTTACTCCTTTCGCAGTCTCATCTTGGCAGCAAGTGGCACTGAGTCTCTCAGGTGAGATCTGTATTGGGTTTGAACCTTTTCCAGAAGTGCCAGCGAGTGTGAGGGCCTCATATGAATTCATGATCAGGATTCATGGCTGTCACTGTAACTCTCATTAATTTGTTTCAGTTATACAACAATGTCATAAAACTATTCCATCTATAACCTTTATCATAAGCTAATCTATCATCAGTGCACACATTTTGCCTTCCACCTAATGCCAATTCATACATTTCAGTGATGTGTTCTCAATTCAGCCATTCATGCTGAAAGCAAAATTTTCACCTTTATCATCCACTATGACAAAAACCTCATTATGTATGATCCTTCATGGTGATAAATTACTATCTTTTAATTAAAAAATTAACTGTGTACTCCTGAAGCTAGAAAATTCAGAAGAGAGGTAAGGGGGTGTCTCTGTCTACATCACCTAAACACAAACATTTTATCACATATCAAGTGATTGTTCCATGAGTTCAAATAACTTTTAATACCAAAAAAATGCAACCATAATACATATTTCCCCTCTTTTTTGAACTCTGTGGAACAAACTTAACTTCGTTTAGCTATGTTCAGCTCTTAACGTTAGTAATTCAGAAAGGTCAAAAATACTACTAGCTCATACGATATTCAAAATCTTTACCAGGTGTAGCACCCATGAGGTGAACTTGCATTTTGTCTTGAGGACTTCTACAAGACAGCAGTAATGATCACTTTAAAACATGCTGGAGTGCTTAAAATTATATAACTGTATGTTAAAACTTCTTAGACCTATCTCTCATTCAGCATAATAAGCAATCTGAAATATTCTTAAGAAACCTTATTAAAACTATATGAAAAAGGGTCTAAAAAAATGACTGGTAAGCACTATTAACCTTTAAAAATACATAGGGAACCTTATATTTAATAAGGCAAACTCTTAGCATGATGATCACATTGTGCACAAACAGCTGCTCAAAGCATACCTAAACCTTGAGACCAATATCATGAAGGAATTTATTTTTGCTTCTAACTTTGAGACTAGCATAACAGCAAATTTCTTAAACCAATTACCAATACTTATCTTAAAGTGGACCAACAGTCAAAAATGACTTAAACCAGACAAACACAGCTCATATGCATCTTTCCCCTGAGTAATTTAGTTTACTGCACATAAAGTTAATTTACCCTTTTCTAACCGTGGTAAACCTTTAAAAACAAAATGTCTGCTCATGCACTTGCAGACCACCTACAAACAGGTAATGCTTGAATTCATGTTACTGTGCATTTCTAGTCACGTCAGCTGGGAGAGGAAACCCTAAGATGGCCACCACATCTCCCTTCCAACTATACCAAGCTATTGGTCTAGTTCAAGGAATGTCAGCTATATCTCAAGTGTATTAATTCACATATACATGTATCCATATATACACATATATACATATATATACATACACATATAAACCTCTCAATCATAAAATGAATCATATACTTCTAAAATATAGATAAATATTCAAACCATGATGGATTTCGATCTCTAAAGTTCTCATAGAATAATTATCTATCTTCACAGCTGCTGTTAAAACATAAAAACATAACACATTAAAATCTAAATTGATTAAACATTTGCACAATTTCCAGGAGAACAAGGTCGGATCCTTACTTTGCTCTATGGAAATTATCTTCCAGATATTATGTACAATATTACATATTGTATTCAAACTTAATTCCTTAAAAATAATGTTTCTACTTTTACTTTTACTTTAATTAATTTTTAATTTAATTTATTTTAATGCAATTTAATTTAATACCGGCATATAAAACTAATTAACTTAACTTTATTCCTTATTCTTGTACAAGACCCCATTTTTACAGTAGCTACATGTTTCTAAAAAAACTTTCATTGTTACTTCTTTTTGTTTTATTCAAAACTGCTAAGCTTCCCATGGCTAAGCTTGAGCAGCGACACTCAGAATGACTGCAGCACAAATTGAAATCCTACAGAGCTTTTTTAAGACAAAGTCTGATAATTGTATCACCTTAAATTTAAATAAATTCCATATACATTCTATAATAAAATGATAGAAAAAACTCACCAATTTTTCAACCCTGTTTGCCACAAGCTCACAGAGAGGCCAGCCTTCTGGCTTTTCACAGAAATCTAAAGACAGCTTATCAGACAATTTACATGACAGCTGTATCTGATCTCTGTAAGTCTCTGACAAGCAGGGCAGAGTTACAATAACTCTGTAGTGCTCTTTAAAAAAAAAAATATCTCTGAATGTTTTCTATTGCTTAATTCATATTTTATTTATTTTTATTTATTTTTTTTTGTTTCACTATTTTTCCTATTTATTTATTTTTTAGCGTGTCATCTGTGTCCCTGAAAATCACTTTTTACATGCATTTATTCTGGGGTCAGCAGAAGCTCTCCTTCCACTTCACAAAATACTTTCCCTCCCCTAGGTTCAGATAATTCCTGCCAAGAGCTGGTAGCAGGTACATATGTTGGGGCAGTGGGCCTGACTTGGGGCTCTACATATGATGAGGGTGGTTGGAAAAAGGGCCTGTGCCAGATCTCCAGTGGGGTACACCGTGGCTGAGCCAGTGGAAATTTTAGGTCTGGCTCCTAAGTCTACTGGGGACTCCCGAGTACATGAGTCGGGGGTCTCCAGGCTGCCAACGGTGGGCTCCACTAGGGACATAGCCAGCCAGCTGCTCTATCTGCTCTGCCTCTTCCTCATCTACCCCATGGTGTTCCTTGTTTGACTGACTTCCTCCCTCTCCTGCCTTGATTCCTACGGTAAAAATGCCTCGGGCCTTGTGCTGTTTCCAGTAGGATCCAGCTATCCCATCTTCTCCAAGCTGCCCTATCACTTGGCTACGTGAAACTTGACTTGCAATTTTTATAGAGGGCTACCCAGCGGAACAATTCAAAAGTTCCCTTTTTGGGAATCCCGCAATCCAATCCCCTAGTTAGCCTCCCCCATTTTGGAAGAAATTTACTAACCCATGTGCCATACTTTAAACTCCTCTCCTTTTGTGGGATCAAAGGAGAGTTAGGACGTCCATTTCCCTGGTTGGACACTGAACCAACCTTACTTACACCGTTTCCCATAGTCTTGACCATGGTGAGGGGACTCGCTACCCTTCTCTCGGATTTTCCTATGGCTTCTTATGGCTGTTAGGGAAAGTCCCACACTAGGAATCCCCGTTTCTGGTCCCTCCAAATTTTCCAACAGAGCCAAATGACAAAAAGCAAGGAGAAGATTCCAAATAATATCTGGCCCTTAATATTGTCTAAATCAAACCAGGCTAACACTCCTTCCCTGTCAGCAGTATTATTATGCATGAGACACAAGCCTGCAGTTGCTTTGGGACACGCCCTTAAGTGCAGCGGAGCTTACACTTGTCCTTAGGATTTTGTCCCTCTCCTACGCAGACAACAGTTAGTTACAACTTACTGGACAAACAGAGGGGATAGAAAAAACATTTGTGTCTGAGATTTATGGAGATCTCTTGTTTAGCACACTCACTGGACCCACTGGCGTTCTCCGCAATTGGAGGTGCGTCTAAGCCCAGCACATTCATACGCCGTAAAGGACCTCTTTCATTTCATTTACTCACACACACATATCAAAAGGTATTAGTACATATACAGCTGTTACAGGTTCTTGGGATCTGTACTCACGACTTCAGAACAGAAGTGTTTTTGAGCCAGAGGAGAGGAGAGCAGAATTGAGACACAGAAGTTCTCACCTTAGGCGCCAGGTTGGTCTCCTGTCCTCGGGTCCAAGACACTGGTTCGGTTGCTGAGCCGTTTTCAGATCCCGGGTTTCGGCACCAAAATGTTGAGGAAATAAAACAACGTGATAACAGCTGGTCCAAATTAAAGGTATTATTATTAGATGATTACAAGAGATTACAACAGAGTGACAGACAGCAATTCACTCTCATGCAATTCTGGGAGCGCGCTCAAAATGGCGGCCTCAGACACATTTCTTTATGCTGATTGAATAGGGTGGAGGATGCAGTTTCAGCCAATAGCAAGTCCAAGTTCAACAGCTGACAGAGTAAAAATCTTAATGTAACAGAGTAAATTATCTTTAGCCGACAGAAGACAATGTCCAACAATGTTCAAAATCCATATCTTGATGAGCAGGGCGGAGGTCTTTACTCCAAGCACGTAAAGAACATATTGATCAGATAACTTGTAACTTTTAGAAAGCAGAAAAGTTTCTGAGCACAGCAAAATATACCTTACAAAAAAAGTTACATCATTCTATGAATATCAGAAATACAGCAATCCATATTAATTCCAATATTTCTTTAACATGCTCTTTTTGGAGGTCTGGGCTCCGTGGAGGAAGGCGAGTTGCAGGAGGTTGACAGCCGGCCTGGTTTTTCCTCAGACGAGGATACGTGGCTCCCTGATGATACAGAGAAGTTGCTGGCTTTGAGACGTTGCACATTGTCCCTCCAGGAGCGGCTAAGAGGAAGCAAGGTGATTTGTTGAGGCCTGAGAGACAGAGGCGAGTCTTTCCTGAGCAGGCCCATTTTTCTAATATGATTTTCAAGGAATGGGAAAGGCCTAACAAGCTACTGTCGGTGCCTAAGGGCCTGGACAGGTGGTATCCCTTTCCTGAGGAGCTGGTCCGCTTATGGTCCCATCCCCCCCGAGGTGGATTCCCCCGTGTCGGGATTGTCCAACACTACAGTTATGCCTTCACCCGATATCGCTTCCTTACGTCATCCAGCTGACAGGCGCATGGATCAGCTGATCTGTCATGCCTTCACCTTTGCTGGTGCTTGGTTTTGCCGCGGCTATTGTCTCCTTAGCCATCAGAAAGAAGGTGAGACGTCTTGTGGATATTGCTAAGTCTCGCAAGTGTGCGGAGGAGTATAAAGACCTCAAACCTTGTGTGGATTTTATTGCCTTTGTGGTTGCTGCCATGGACGATGGTGTCCGGCTCGGTGCCAGGGTTTCGGCCCTGCTTGTTGCGATTCGCCGCTCGCTCTGGTTGCGGCAATGGTCGGCTGATGCCGCGGCCAAGAAGTCGCTCACTAGTATCCCCTTCGTGGGGCACAGGTTGTTTGGGGAGCGTCTGGACCTCCTGATCAAGGATGGTAGACTCCCTCAGCGACGGAAGCCTGCACGGCCCTTTCGGGGTTCTTCTGCCTATCGCTCCTTTCGAGGAAGAAGAGGCTCTTCATTTTCAGGTGGCCGCAGAGATTCCTGGGGACGTGGTAGGTCCCGCGGCCGATCCAATCCCTCCTGGGGATCCAAGTCCAAGCCCCCTGCCAAGGCTCCTCAGGCATGAGGAGGCGCCCTCACCCATCTAGGTGGGGGGACAGGTTCTGCTATTTGCTCATATCTGGAGACAGCACATCTCGGATCAATGGATTCAGGAGGTGGTGTCCTCCGGTTACAAAATAGAGCTGGCAGTCAGGCCGCCCTCAAGATTTCTTCAGTCTCGAGTATCCCAGAACCCATTGAAGGCACAGGGCCTGAGAATGGCCGTGCAACACCTCCTGCGGTTAGGTGTGATTTGTCCTGTACCTCGTCAGGAACAGGGTCAAGGCTTCTACTCCAATCTGTTCACGGTTCCCAAGAAGGAAGAAGGACGGAATGTTGAGGCCTATCCTGGACCTGAAGGGTCTCAACAGGTTTGTCAGAGTCAGACATTTCCGCATGGAGACCTTATGGTCTGCGGTGAGCTCGCTTCGGCCAGGCGACTTCCTTACCAAGGTGGACATCCGGGATGCCTATTTGCACATCCCGATATTCCAGAGACATCAGAGGTTCCTGAGGTTTGCTCTGGAGGACCAACATTACCAGTTTGTGGCTCTGCCATTCGGGATATCCTCAGCCCCCGGGTTTTCACCAAGGTGCTGGTGGGCATCATGGCTATTCTGAGGAATCAGGGCATTCGTGTGCTGCCTTATCTGGATGATTTACTGATTGCGGCTCAGTCCTTTCAGCGGGCCGAGAGCGACACACAGACGGTGTTATCCCCCTCGAGGATTTCGGATGTGTAGTCAATTACCCCAAGTCTTCGATCACTCCCTCAATGGTGAGGTCCTTCTTGGGCATGACATTAGACACCTCTCAGGTCAATACGCAGGTGCAGGCTCTCTTGTCAGCGGCCATCGATCCGTCTGGGGATGAAGCTGGTGGGCCTAATGGTGTCATGCTTTGAGGCAGTGCCCTTCACCCAATTCCACATGAGACCTCTACAATTAAACCTGTTGACCGTCTGGAACCGGATGCAAGAGTCACTGGAACAGGAATTTTCACTGTCCCCCCTGGCCAGACAGTCCCTCTTGTGGTGGCTGGCCTCCAGAAACCTGTTGGTGGGCAAGTCCTTTCTGACTCCCCGGTGGGAGATAGTTACCACGGATGCCAGTCTGACTGGCTGGGGAGGCGCTTGGCAGACGCAGAAGATCCAGGGTCAGTGGGGTCCGCAGGAGAACCACGTGCCCATAAATCTCCTGGAGCTGAGAGCGATCCGGCTTCTTCGCTTGACTCCCAATATAAGGGGTTGTGCGATCCAGGTTCGCTCGGACAATCAGAAGGCTGTCGCCTACATCAATCACCAGGGCGGGACTCGGAGCAAGTGAGCCCTCAAGGAGGTCACCCTGATTCTGACTTGGGCAGAAGAGAATGTTCCCTGCATCTCGGCGGTTTACATCCCCAGGGTAGAAAACCAGGAGGCAGATTCCCTGAGCAGGGGGGCTGGACATAGTTCAGGTGTCATTTTAGATGCTGGGGAATAGTTTTTTTTAAGGGTTTGGGCTTTTATTAAATGATGCTGAAGGTTTGCTTTAACCCTTTCGCTGCCAGCCTACCTGCAGCATTTGCCACTCCCTGTTGCCAGACGATGTTTCACCATTTTGCGCTACACATATTCAACTGTCATTTTTGAAGGGATTTCCAGGGATTTCCCAGGAAAATTATATATTGTTTTTTTCAACAGAGTCTGGGCTTTAACATGAAATGTCTTGTTTGTATTTTTTAGGTGTATTCTCAATTTTTTTGGGTGAAATGTATGAAAAAAAATAAAAAAAAAAACATTTTTTTACAATTTGTAGAGTTTTTTTGTAATAAAAAATGTAAGTTTGTCAATAAAATCTTATTGCGTGAGAAACCCCAATTTCTCCCGGTTACAGCGATACCACATATGTATAGGTAGACACCCTTTCCTGCCCAGAAGCCTTTTATAGCTGCTGGATGACAAATGGTTAATTAAAAAAAAAAATGACATAGGGTCCCCCTTCCCGGGGAGGGGGACCCCATTTTTTTTTGGATTTTGAAGGGTTAAAAACCCTTCAAAATCCAAAAAAAAAAATGACGTGGGGTCCCCCTTAGCCAAAGTAACCAGCCCGGGACCAGCTATGGGGGCTTGTAGGCACAGAGTGGGGGGGCCAGCTTTGGTGGCCCCCCCACCCTGCAGCCTACGAGCCCACATAGCCTATGTGGGCCCGGGCTCTTCTGCCCCCCCCTGGCCTTTGGGGAGGCAGGTAATGGGGGTGCGGGGGTCAATGGCAAGCCACCCGCTAGGGCAGGTGACTTGCCACCCCCCCAGCCTTGTGAACTGGTATAAGGGGTCTCATGGACCCCTTACCAGCTCACAAAGAGTTAATGTGAAAAAAAAACACCACACAATAATAAAAAGTATTTTATTAGAAAAAAAAAAAAAATTTTTTTACTGTACTTACCTTCGATTGCAAGCTCTTGTCCCTCGCCGCTCAGCTGACAGATGCCGGTGATCGGCATCCAGAGAAGGAGAAGGCAGGAGATCAGAGGATCTCCTGCCACCTCCTTCCAGGGCACCGATCACCGGCATCTGAGAAGCTGAGAAGGCTGAAGCCTGAGATCGGGGCCGGGATGACTTCATAAGCCCCGCCCCCAAGGGGGCGGGGCTTAGAGGCATGATGGCGGCCGCCATCGTGAAGAAGAGAGGAGAGAGCCTCCCAGGCTCTCTCCTGAAGATCGGTAAGTCCTGGGGGGGGATCGGAGGCCCCCCAGGTGAAGAGGAGGGACAGCGGGAGCCAGCGCACACACAGGTAAGTGAATGTCATTTTTATTTTTTTTTTTTTTTACAGTTAGAAGCTGCTGCTGCAGAAGCGGGGGGGGGCGGCCTATTCCGGGGGCTCTCCTGGAGCCATCCGACCCCCCACGGGGGATCGGATGGCACCAAATTAAAGAGGAGACCCGGCCGGATCCAACAAGGGGTCAGGTGAGTATTTGTTGTTTTTACTTTTTAAACTACAAGCGAGGAAAGTCAAGCACGTAACACCTACGGGCTTGGCACTTAAGGCCCAGCCAAGCCAGCACGTAGGTGTTACGTGCTTGGCATCAAAAGGGTTAATAAATGACTTTGATGCATGGTGTGTTTGTTTACATTTAACACTTTGTGAACTGGTAAGGGGTCCATGAGACCACCAGTTCACTGGGCAGAAGGGGGCTGATAAGCCACCTGCCAGGCATCGGGTGACTTTCCATACTCCTGGCCCCATTACCTGCATCCCCAAACCCAGTGGGGGGGGGGGCAGAAGAGCATGCAACCTGTCAGGGTTATGCGGGCTGGTAGCCTTCAGGGCAGCGGGCAACTCCCTGATCTATCGGCCCCATAGCTGGTGCTCAGGCTGGTTTTACTAGGAAGGGGGGACCCCAAGCGAATGTGTTTTGTAATGTAACCCTTCATAGGCTGAATAGTAGTTGTATTTTATTTGAAAATGTAATAAAGCACTATTTTAAGTTTGGGGAGGTTTCCTGGGCAGGAACGGGAGGCTACCGATACATATGCGGTACCGTTGTATGGGACTTTTACATGCAATATGATTTTCTTATAAAAAAATAAATTTTTTTACTTTAAAAATAACTGCAACAAAGTTCAAAAGAATATACATTTTACCCTGGAAGCCCAAATTGTAGTGATTCCAAAGGAAGGGAAAGATGTCACGGACTGCCGGAATTACAGACCCATTTCCCTGTTGAATGTGGATGTAAAAATTTTTGCTAAGGCTTTGGCTAGGAGGGTGGCCACCTTCTTGCCGGACTTAATTGGTCAGGATCAGGTAGGTCTTGTTCCCGGCAGGGAGGCACGCAACAATGTAATTAAGGCTTTGAACATTCAATGGTGGGCAAAAGCTAAAGGTATACAGTCAATGATGCTTTCTACTGACGCCGAGAAGGCGTTTGATCGAGTAGACTGGAGGTGGATAGGGAAGGTCTTAGAGCACGTAGGGCTGGGGGTGGCAGCTAAAAATAGGATTATGGCATTATATTCTAATCCGGTGGCGAGGGTGAGAACGAATAATTGCTCCTCTTCTACATTCCACATCCGCAATGGCACTAGACAGGGGTGTCCTCTCTCCCCGTTGATTTTCGCACTTTCTTTAGAACCGTTTCTCAGGAGGGTCAATCTTTGCGGTGGTATCAGTGGCATTTCGATTGGAGGGAGAGAAAGAAAGGTGGCGGCATACGCGGATTATATGCTTTTCTTCTTACGCTCTCCGCGGGTGTCGGTAACCAACCTACTGAAAGAATTTGAGTCTTTCGGGCGTTTGTCAAACCTGAAGATTAATTACAGTAAATCTAGCGCCATGAATATATTCCTCCCGGACTTGGAGGTGGATGCATTAAAGGGTATTTTTCCCTTTGGTTGGGTGAATAAGAGTCTCAGGTATCTGGGGGTACAATTGCCTGTCTCGCTCAATGGCTTGTTCCAGCTAAACTTCGCCCCTATTGGGGCTAGAGTTAAGAGGGATCTGGAAGGGTGGAATCGGCTGCGGCTATCATGGTTTGGTCGTATGTCGGTTCTGAAAATGAATGTGTTACCACGGATTTTATACCTGCTACAGTGCATCCCCATTAAGTTACCTGAGACCTTCTTTAAGGATTTGATGAAATCCTTCAGGGGGTTTATCTGGGCGGGTAAGCCACCCAGAATTAGGAGAAGCCTGCTGTCGCTGCCAAAGGATAGAGGGGGGACAGGGATCCCATGCATGAAAACGTATTATCGGGCGGTCCATGTGGGGAGAGTGGTGGATTGGCATGTGAATGGTGCGCAGAAAGACTGGGTGCGTATAGAAGGTGAGGCGGCTACGGGAGGAGGCATGGGCATCCTGTCTACCCTGAAGAGGGAAGAGATTCCTGCGATTGCTAGGTCCCACCCGTTGATCGGAACCTCCCTGTCTATCCTGGGAGCTTTGTGTCGAAGTAAACACGCCTTGGCCTCAATCCCGGGTTACTTGACGCCATTCTTGGGGAACCCGTCGTTCCCTCCAGGAAGGGATTTTTCCATGCTGAGGGACTGCGGGGGACCCAAACCTCTGAGGATGTATCATTTGCAGGATAGGGGTGTGCTGCGAGATAGACATAGCCTGCAACAATTGCTGGAAGGAGAGATTTCTGTCTTCAAATACCTCCAAATTAGGCACTTTTTCTGTTCTAGGGGTGTGAAGGGGGGTCTAGGAAATGAAATGACAGAGTTTGAAAAGGCCTGCCTGGGTAGGGGCCCTACTACGCACCTCTTGTCCTGGGCCTACAACCTCTTGCAGCATAGGCGAAGGGAGGAGGTAAAACCCTGGGAGAAGAAATGGGAAGCGGATATTGGCAGATCCTTATCTGAAGTAGAGTGGAGCGATATATATAGGAATGCTCATAAGGGGGTAATTAGTAGTTCAATGCAAGAGACCAGCTATAAGCTTATCACACGCTGGTACCGAACTCCTGAGGTTTTGCACGCCTATTTCCCATCAGTCCCTGACGTATGTTGGAGATGTGGACAGACTGGGGCTCCTCTGTTGCACATATGGTGGTCCTGCCCGGGGGTGATGGGTTTCTGGGATAAAGTGAAGGAATTGTGTGCTATTATTTTGGGAGAACCCCTAGACTGGAATGTTGAGACTGTCCTCTTGGGTTGGTCCTCGGATGGCAAAGGGGCTGCGGGAGGGGCCCCTCTGGGACGTCACCTGCTAAACGCGGCTAGGGTTCTTGTTCCGAGGCTGTGGAGATCCCAGAGGCTACCCACGATCAGGGAATGGTTCACGCAAATGAATCACGTGGAGGTGATGGAAGAAATCTGTTATGCTAAGCAGGATAGAATGGAAGCCTATCTCAAGATTTGGACGACCTGGGTCATGTTCAAAGACTCGGTCGCTTACAAACAGATATGGGACGTATGACTTGCCCCTGTAAGGATTGCAGGTGGGCTAGTTTCTATGACTAGGGCTTAGCTCTGGGTGGATTCGCGTGATTTGGGGAGGGGGGGATGTGGATTCCTTACCCACCTCTCGGGGGCTGGTGGCGTTCCCCTCCCCATCCTCCTACTTTTACTGCTTTTATTCCTAGCTAGTGTTGCTGTTTGTACTACTCTTAACGCCGATATTATGCCTTATTTACTTACATCGTTTAATAAGTGGATGGCTCTTATGCCCGCTCATATCACTAAGTCTTCTTTCTAAGCACTATTTCGGCTTTAACCCTTGTCTGCTCGTTCTGTCCTTCTCTGTTTCCCCTGCTATTCCTTCTCTATTGTGTTCTGGGTTGTGTTGGGTGATTGTCTTAATATCAGGTATGTGTTATGTGTCTGTGTCTTATGTGTGTCTTCTTAACAAGGACAGGAGGGGGGGTGAGGGGTCTACTATTGAGATTGGTCGACATTGATGCCCCAATCTCCCCATTGTGCGGTTCCTAAGGGGAGGCCGAAAGAGCGACTGGTGGGTTGATTAAACACCTATGACTTCAGGATACTTACTGGTACCTTCTAGTGGGCTTTCACAGAAGTACGGCCTTCCCAGCAGGATTGTATGGGATTGTTGGGTGCGCTTGAGGGGGGGTTGGTGGGCGTCATGGGGGTCCCCGAAGCTTCCCTCTCCCTTAGAGGGCCGTTAGGTTGTAGATTGCTATTTGTTTTTGAATGTCATAATTTGCTTTTATGTTCAGTTTCATACTGTGTTGTGATATACCTTTTGGCTCGCTTGACATGAGCATAAATGTATGTTTCAGTTTTTCTTGTATGAAAATCAATAAAATAAGTATGATTAAAAAAAAAAAAAAAAAAAAGAATATACATTTTGTAAAAAAAATTTTTACCTAAAAATGTTGTAAATGCACCGAAAAATTACAAACAAGACATTTCATGTTCAGACGCAAACAATATATATTTTTTTCTGGAAATCCCCGCAAAAAATCACAGTTAAACATACATAGCACAAAATGTTGAAAAATGGTCTTGCAACAGAGGGTGACAAAATCTCAAGTAGGCTGCCAGTTTAAGGGTTAAAAGTACCTATGCATGTTCGGTATTGTTCTGTTCAGGGGACCTTGTAGTTTACCGTATATACTCGAGTATAAGCCGAGTTTTTCAGCCCACTTTTTGGGCTGAAAAAAGCCGCCTCGGCTTATACTCGAGTCCAGGGGCGGACTGCCAGGGAAGGCCGCAACCCTGAACCCAATAGATGCTGGAGGGTGAGGGGCGGCTGCTGCGGGTCCCTGCTGTACCCGCTGCTGCCGCCGCCGCCGCTCTCATTCACACAAACACGCACACACTGACCAGCACTTCCAGGCTGCTGCGCGCTGGTCGTCAATGGGCGGCGTCCAATGTTTTAATTGAACGCCTGCCATATGGGGCACGCCCACCGACGACGAGCGTGCAACAGCCAGGAAGTGCTGGTGTGTGTGTGAGAACGGCGGCTGGCGGCTGCAGAGGAATGGAGGAGGGGAGGGGGACCCCGCTGCCCCTCTGCAAGGTAACCTCGGCCAAACCCTGACCCCTGCGCGTCTGAGAGCGGCGGCGGCAGCAGCAGCAGCAGGTACCCACAGTGTGTGTGTGTGTCTCTTTCTGTGTGTGTGTCCCTGTGTGTGTGTGTGTGTCCCTGTGTGTGTGTGTGTCCCTCTGTGTGTGTCTCTCTTTCTGTGTGTGTCTCCCTTTCTGTGTGTGTCTCCCTTTCTGTGTGTGTGTGTGTGTCTCTTTCTGTGTGTGTGTCCCTTTCTGTGTGTGTGTCTCTCTTTCTGTGTGTCAACTCCAATTCCAATTGAAAAAAGCCGCCTCGGCTTATACTCGAGTCAATAACTTGTTCCATTTTTTTGTGGTAAAATTAGGTGCCTCGGCTTATATTCGGGTCGGCCTATACTCGAGTATATATACGTTATTTACCTTGTTGTTTCTTGTTTGCATATTGATATATTAAAAAAGTTTATATTCATGAAATATAAATGTTTAGTTGGACGGAACCTGAAGATAACAGAGAAAAGGTCAAGCAATTTCAAGACAAAGTTTAATATAGACAGCTATACACATACACAAACTGCTATAGGTTATTTACAAAAACTAATCACAAGAAAAAGAGAAGGGGGCATGAACAGATGTTTAAATTGCAACACCAAGAAGGAGATATGGAAATCCCAGGATCAATACACAGTTTATTGATATTAAAGTAATACATAGAAACAAATTAATAAATTCATCTTGATTTATGCAGTATCTGGTCAAAGTACTGTGCACAGAAACACACACGCATCGTCATTGAGGTTACAGTGATGGTTAATAGTACACAAATCATTAACATTGGCTGCTGGCAGCTCCCGTTGCAATTACCAACGAATTACATCTTAGATGTGCTTGATGGAATGCAAGTCTGGTGATCCTGCTCGATGGTAGAGATGGTGCCATCAATGGAAGCATGTTTAGGCTACGCAGGCTGTACATTAGCATTAGAAACCTGGGTTCTGTTTGAAAAATGGCTCCTGGGACACTTTGGAGAAATGGAGGCACCATGGGTTGCACAACCAAATTAATGTAGCCTTGAGCTACTAGTATACCTGAAATGAAGACTAAAGGGGTGCAGCTACTGTACATCAGACTATCCTACACAATAATTTCAGTAGGACCAGTGAGACATTCGTTATGTGATCTTCAAACTAATCTCTGGCTATTACTACATGTAAAATATAATCAGGACTCATCACAGATTAGGACAAACCTCCATTTGAGTCTCCATTGCCCGTTTGCTCTGCACTATAATAGCCTTTGAAAGCATGGCATGAGGTTAATGGAACACCTGCAGCTGGATGTCTGGCTTGTAGCCCAATGTCATGCCAAGGCCTTTTCATGGTTTGTGTAGACCCTGTTTGCTGTTGTAGGTTAGATGTGATGTTCAGTTTCCCTTGCAGTACTATGCTCTAGTTCTCCAGTTTCAATAAAAAAAAAATTAGTCCTTGCAGGGGTTTCCCAAATGCTCTTGCTATCATTCCAGTTTATCGGGACAGGCAATGTTGGACAGTGCTGACATCTTGGCCTTGGGGCATAGTGATGAAATGATTAAGCAAGTTCAAGGATTCCATCCCTCTCAGTTTGTGACAAGAGGTAATAACTGGCACAATCCCCCACACTACTTGAATGGATTTTTGAGGTTTCGTGTGACTAAATAACACTGCTTTCAATCTGGCATTTAAGTCCCTCCAACATAATACAGATTGGAAACCTGATCTTCGGCAGACCTTAATACTTCATCTTTCCTCATCCTTTTTGGTGTTGCAATGTCGTTGCAACTTAGCTCAAATCTTCTACAATGTGATGAAACATTAGATTTGTTATGATGAAACTAGACTTACAGCCCCCCCCATATTAGTTTGATGGAAGAAGCTGGTCAACTATCACACATCAACATACACACACTACCCAGTATGAACTTTCTTATGGATGATTAGATATTTTTTCTTTGTAAACCATTTACCACATTCAGAACATGTATAGGGCTTTTCTCCTGTATGAATCCGTTCATGTTTGGTAAGATCTGATCTCTGGCTAAAACATTTTCCACACTGAGAACATGAAAATGGCCTGTTCCCTGTATGAATGGTTTCATGAATTATAAGGTGCGATTTCTGAGTAAAACGTTTCCCACATTCTGAACATGAATATGGTTTTTCACCTGTATGAATTCTTTCGTGGCTAATACGATGTGATAACTGGGTAAAACATTTCCCACATTCAGAACATGAAAATGGTTTTGATCCTGTATGAACTCTTTCGTGACTGATAAGGTGTGATTTCACAGAAAAACACTTGTGACATTCAGAACAAGAATATAGCTTTGATGCTGTATGAACTTTTTCATGGCTGGTAAGCTTAGATTTTCCAGAGAAACATTTGCCACATTCGGAACATGAATATGGTGTTTCTCCTGTATGAAGTCTTTCATGGTCCATAAGATGTGATTTCTGAATAAAACATTTTGCACATTCAGAGCAGGAATATGACTTTACATGAATTCTTTCATGACTGGTAAGCTGTGACTTTATAGAAAAATCTTTTCCACATTCCAAACATGAATATGGCTTCTCCCCTGTATGAAGTCTTTTGTGATTGGTAAGCTGGGATTTTCCAGAAAAACATTTCCCACATTCAGAACATGAATACGGTTTCTCTCCTGTATGCACTCTTTCATGGCTAATAAGCTGTGATTTCTGAATAAAACATTTTCCACATTCAGAACACGAATAAGGTTTTTCCCCTGTGTGGACCTTTTCATGATTCATAGCCTGGTATTTCCGACTGTAACATTTCCCACATTCTGAACATGAATATGGTTTCTCTCCCGTATGAATTCTTTTATGGTTAGCAAGCTGTGAATGCTGTGAGAAACATTTTTCACATTCAGGACATGAATATGGCTTTTCCCCTGTATGAACCCTTTCGTGGATTGTAAGCTTTGACTTTTCAGAAAAATGTTTTCCACATTTAGTGCACAAAAAAGGCTTTTCGCCTGTATGGAATCTTTCATGTCTTATAAGGGATCCCTTCTCAGTAAAACATTTCCCACAAACAGAGCAGGAAAATGGTTTTTCACCTGTATGTGTTTTTTCATGAATTAGAAGATTTCTTTTCCGAGGAAAACATTTCCCACATTCAGCACATGAATATGGTTTCTCTCCCCTATGAACTCTTTCATGGTTAATGAGCTGTGATTTCTGTATAAAACATTTCCCACATTCAGAACACGAATATGGTTTTTCTCCTGTATGGACCTTTGCATGATTCATAGCCTGGTATTTCCGACTATAGCATTTCCCACATTCAATACATGAATAGGGCTTTTCTCCTGTATGAGCTCGTTTATGGGTAGCAAGCTGTGAATGCTGTGAAAAACATTTTCCACATTCAGGACATGAATATGGCTTCTCCCCTGTATGGACCCTTTCATGGATTGTAAGCTTTGATTTTTCAGCAAAACATTTCCCACATTTGGTGCACAAAAAGGGCTTTTCACCTGTATGGAATCTTTTATGTGTCATAAGGGATGCCTTCTCAGTAAAACATTTCCCACATTCAAAACATAAAAAAGGCTTCTCTCCTGTATGAATTTTTACATGACTCAAAAGCTTTGCTTTCCGAGGAAAACACTTCCCACATTCAGAACATGAAAATGACTTCTGCTCCATGTGAGTTCTTGCATGCTTGATAGGGTGTGGCTTCTTAGACAGGCCATGAGGTTTATTATGGGTAATAATAAGTGGGAAATCAGTATCCCGCTTCCCCTGTGTAAAAGGATCAGATGACAGATGTACACTGTGTAGCACTGGATAAGGGTTGGGTGTAGTCAAGGTTCTTGTGGATTCTGTTATATCATCTTCTTCGTCACCAGCAGGAGAAACGGAGTGTTGATCCGAATTATTCCAGCTGTATCTTTCATCTGGGTTAATAGAAGAAAACAGAAACATTGAAAGACAACATTTGCTCTATTTCACAAGCTAGACTTTCACAAAGGTTGCTGAAATCTTTAAACTAATCATCACTGTTATTAAATGAGCAGCAAAGCAAAAGAGACACCTCTAGTTGCAGTTCAAATTCTGTATTAATATTGCCGTCCTATTTGTAGGGCAATCTAACACCCAATTTTTCCTATAAAATTTGTGGTGACTGAGATGGGCGTGTGGGAAGGGCATAAATATTGCAGATGCCCCCCCGCCCCCGCCAACATAAACTTTTACCATACATGAGCCTCACTCTCTCATGTGAGGGCCCCCAGCTATAGGCAGATGGTGGTCATGTTGTCTGGAGTCCTTTTGGGAAGCTGAAACCCAGAAGAGTACTCCAGAACTCGTGGCCATGTGCAGACGAATGCCCCATCACACTCATCTTAGCCACGATCACCACTCATTTTATTAAAAAAATGGATGTTGGATCGCTTTCAATTGGTGGAGTATTAAAACGTTTTAATCTTTTACCCTCAGGACAGAATTGTCTTTACCCTATGGGTAACTAATGCCCCCCTTGTGCTCTGTTTAAGCCAAGGAATCAGAAGTTTATTGGACAGTATTTTGTACTGTACATATTGATTGGGTGCTGTAAGAAGGTTCCAGAGGAATACATTGTTTCTGATCTCAAATATTAATGAACTACTATTAGTAAATGACTAATAGTACTGATATATAGGTAACTTGGATGAATGTAGAAGCTGTGGATGTGTACCTGCTGTTTATTATGATTCTGATCCAGAGCTGGCTGATTCAAAGGAAATAATACACATAATAATACACATATAAATATACACATTCTGTTAATTTGAATTAGTTTGCAGACCTCATGAAAGCAGCTCATATGCAGACGTAAAGAATGTCTGGGTTGTCTCAGTTCCCTGATGTATGGCCTTTCAACCCATTTAACTTGAACCATCTGTTGTGTGTAGGCTAAGGAGATTGTATTACATGACGCAAGTATAAAAACAAGGAACCAAAATTCTTTCAGAGCTTCTGAGGTGTCTCTTCTTAAAGCTAAACGTGCACTTTCTCTAACCTTTCACTGTAAGATAGTCCTTTCATCTCCATTTATGATTATCATTGCTGTTGTACCATTCCCCCAAACCTCTTTCAGTCAAGGTGAGGCCTTACAAGCGATTTATAGATAAGCAATAATATTCTGGATTTTAATATGGCATTATAGATTGGAATCCCATTTTTAAATCTTCACTTTCGCAGGTAATGCTTGGCAGTTGATGCTGCAGTACGATTATTTTTGATCAGCACACCCTGGTTTCTATCTAGCTAGAGTCAGTTGCAATTGTGTATTAACATCCTCCAAAATATATACTGCAAATAGAATATAATGTACTCAATTACAAATTTCATTCACATTAATGTTCGTCCAATAAAATTTGGGATATCACATATTTTACAATACATGCAGGTTTTAGTTGTCTGCATACGATTTCTGACAGAATACTTAAATTCAAATTATTTGTCGTGGCCAAAGAGGATTACTCTATGTTGTTTGTTTTAGGTTAACCCATATACCAATGTTTGTAAGCACCTGTGGGCTAATATTGTTATAACAGAGTGTCAGTATCTTGCTGTGAAATACTGCCCCCTGGCGCAGCCATAGTGGAAGGTCATCCAGCAGCCACAATGGAGAAATCATCAGCAATGAAGTGTTGGAATATCTCATACCACTCCAGTTTCAGGTTTTCTCATCAGGCCAGCTGCGATCAGCTTATTAGTTCAGTCACGGGATTCATGTCTTCAAGTGATTCCTGTGCGATTTCCTATTGGTTGCTATGTGCTTTTTATGAAGGCAAAGCCAAATGGGAAGTTGCTGGATTGTCCTTGTGATAATTGCCTCAGCCATTTCCTGTGATTGCTAGTGAACTTGAACTCTGCATTTGTTTTCCTGTTGTGCTCCCTCATCGGGATTGCAAGCCGCATTCCCAACATTCCTATAGCTGTGCGCGCTCTTGCATCCAGGCCGTTTGCTGTTATTGTATCCAGGCTCCTGCACAAGAACTTAGAAACTAGGGAGGCGTACTGGCACTCACCTGGAGTGAGAAAATCCTCTTCTTTAATTTTAACAAGTAGCACTTTTTCCTCCTCGGTTTTTACATTTCTCAATATAGAGTCCCCAGGGTCTGTAAATAAAAATGAAGGTGACATGAGGTGTACACATGTGGCAGTGTTGCCATCAGTAATAACAGCAAAACCCACCCAATAGGAATAGATCAGACTAAATAAACTATCCTCCGGGTTAGAAAAATGTTGTAAAAGCTTGTAAAATTACAAAAATATACAGGACGATCCCATACCAAAATGTTTAAGAGAACGATGACTCAATAGTTCCTCAAGTCTGTCAGCTTCTATACCTATTGGTTTTGCCATTATTCTAGTAGTTTCGAGGTTTCTGGCTCATAAGTTAATGGGATTTTTAATGCAAAAGGTTAAAACAAATAATCAGCAGCTTACCTTGCCAAGCGTTCCACTAACACTGTGCTTCCTCTCAGCTGGGCACCGTGAATGAGAAAATACCCTTCCTCATCTCACCCTTCATTGCCATCCTGCCGTGGACCCCTAATACTAGCTTGAGGAGATAGCCCAGACCACACACCCCCTCTGTATTGACGCCACTCTCTGAGCTTCCATTCAAGCCCAGCTGAACCCCCTCCACACCTCCTCTCCGCCCAGCCCCCTCCTAGCAAGCCCAGTGCCGACATATGATACAGCATCACAACTCCAAGTGCCATGCCCACTTGCTTCAGATGAGATATTGTAAGGTAAAACTATTATCTCAGCCATTTCTTCTTCAATTTGAAAACAGGACAGTGCCAAACGTAGTCCAACACAATGGGATAACAACTGGCTTTGCCTGAAATAACACTTTAAGGTAGATATTGCACAGTAAATTCAGGTTGGAACTGTTATTGGGTTAAAGTGGACCAAAACCTACCCTGGAGTCTAAGTCTAGCAGCATCCCCGCTATCCCTTTAGTAGGGCACGTGCCCACGCCAGGCATTTGGGTTTTCCTCATAGTCATCAATAAATGTTAGACTCCAAACAAACTCAATGCTAAAGCCTCCAGCTTACAGTCCCACGGTGTCTGATACCTCTTTCAGTCTGGGTCTCTTTCCCATTGAGGACCACGCTCTGCAGCCAACATCGCAGTGGCTGATGGCTCTTATAGGTAGAGATATTAGATGTTGCAACTTGTGCTGTGGCTTTTAGTTCCCTATCGGAAAGACCAGGACCAGCTCCATGTTTATGCAGAACCCTTGGATGAGTCTAAGTGGGCCCCCTTTGCAATGCGTCATGTCACATCTTGTCACCTCACCCTACAGCTCTGCAGGTGCTCAAATTGCACAGATCACCTTCTGATCCTCACTGCCACCGATTGCAGATTAAAGGAGGGGCTAACCAGGTCTCCCGGCTCAGGGCTCCACCACTTGTTGACAGCAATTGATCTATAGTTACTTCAGAGGACGTCCATTAAACTTTCTGCCCATGGGTGCCAGTCACACTTAATCTAGATATATACGTGTATAAGGGTCTGGGTTGGGTTGTGGGTGCGGAGGGCAGCACAGACTCTTGTGGGATTGGTGACAACTTGGTCAGTTGATATGGACCGTGCATTAAAAGAGGTCAGTTCAGTCTCTATATTGTGCATGGTGTGTAAAGTATGTGATTGGCCCCTTTAGCCAACAGTCCATATAATATATAGTACCTTCTCTCTTTCTTTCCTGTATTTTTCTGTCATTACTTTGTTTCTTTAACCTGTAGGTTGAGAAGCCCAGCAGACTCTTATAATGTCAAGAAACTACATAGACTGTTGATTGGTGGGGCCATTCACAAATTGTTAAAATATAATAGATAATTATATATATGTTTAGAGATTATGGTCTCGCAATCTTTGAAGTGGACCAATCACCACTGTCGCTGGCCGACTAAGTGCCCCTGGGGCATCCCGATTCGGGGTAGAGGTAAATTTTGCTTCCGTATTGTGTTTCTCCAACAATTTGCCACCCTGGAAGTGAACTGCCTTTGGGGGCTGAGGTCCTGCGCAGTCTTTCAAAAAAGCCTTGTCCATACCCGGAGGGAAACTCAGGATATTTTTAATTGGTGTAAGGGGAGCCCAGCGAATGTGGTTATTCCCCTATGTTTTTTGCGAATGGAGCTAGAGATATTTAATGTTGCTCCAATAAAAGAATGTGATTTCACCTCCTCCAGGATCTCTGAGGGGTTTAGGGTGCCCAGAATGTCCAGCGTGACCCTAACCACCTAATTTTCAATGTAGATCCAGTCTTTATGGCCTTTGTTGATGTGCCAATCTATGATCCTTCCCATGAGCACGGCCTTAAAATACGTTTGAAAACATGGTAGGCTTACCGCACCCTTCAATTTCCTCAATTTTATTCAAAAACACTTGTTCCTCCTCATGTTCCTGGGATCTGAAAATTATTCAATTTCAAGTCCCTGAGATTTCTGAGACACCACAGAATGTGAATGGAGTGACCAGACATTTTCTTTCTATATAAGATTTATAACTTACCTGGGCTCAACTCTAGAGGAATTTCCTCCTCTTCATACTTCACAACTACTACATCCTGCTCAGCGTTCACATTGTGTACTATCGAGTCTGCCATGTCTGCGAATAAACATGAGTATAGTGTATACAGAGCGAACAGAGAGGGGGGAATGGGGAAATATACTCTATATACAACAAGGTTTATTACTCACCTGGACTGATCTGTAGAGGAACTTCCTCCATTTTATTCACAAACACATGCTCCCCCTTCTCTGTAATCTGTTCTCTTGGTTTAATGTCCCCGGGATCTGCAAATAAATCAAAGGGCATAGCCCCCTTTAAAGTGGACCAAAACCCAGGCATTTGTCTATCCTGGGTTTTGTTCCTTTCCCCGGGGGCACCCCAATCTGGTTTCACACAGTGGGGCACCCCCGATCGGGTAAATTATTCTAAGTATACAGCACATACTGTTCCAGAAGATATTCCTTACTCTTGGGTTATACATCCAGTAGATGGCGCTGGACTGCAGAGACAGAAAAGTGGCTCCTCCCGGCCCCATATATACCAGGGACCTCCCACAAATTCCCCAGTTCTTCTCTGCAGTCTGAGCTGCGATGACTAGAAGATGGCTCTTTCTACTCGCAGGTGAGCGGGTCTTATTAGCCTGCGGCCCTGTAGGACTATTCCCACCTGTTCCTTTTCTCTGCCTCCCAGCTTAAGCTGCGCTGGTCGGGTGATGGTAGGCAGCACCGCTGCTAGGTGCTAAGGAGCGCTGCTTCTACCGCAGTCCCCCACCAAAGGGTAGGTTTCGCGTTCTTCGGGGGGGGGGGGGCCTTGCGGATGACGTTTTCTGCATCACTTCTCAGCGGCCTACCCCTCGAGGTATATGCGGGCGCCATTTTGGAGCTCCTGTGCTGCGTGTCTGGCATCCCCCTATCGCGGCCCATAAGTGCCCCTGCGGGCTGACTTTTCTTTATATTTCTTTGTATTATGCTTACGGGTTCTTTGCTTTATGTCTTGCAGGCAGGTCAAACTTTTTTGTGGTTTCTCCCGGTCCTATCCCCTCTATTTAGCGTTAACTCCTTATTGGAGGGCTATTTTATTTGTATATCTCCCACTTCCCTAGCGGGCTATTGGGGCATCCCGGGTAGCCTTATTGGCGTCATTCCCAATTGGCCTATTGTGCCACAATAATCACCATATGGAGGCTTCTCAGGATAATGTGCTTGGGGTTCCTTCGGGACAAGCCCGGCTGTGTATGGCGTGTGGGGTATCCCCTATAAGTGATGAGGTGCATACCAGTGGGGAGTCTCAACCTGATTTGGCTGCCCGGGTGGCCAGCATTGAGAGACATACTGCTGGCTCTGGCCCGCGTAAGGCTTCTGCTAAGAAGCGGCATTTATCACCTGGTGTTTCCCTCTTTCCTATGACTGAGGAATTTTTTTATGTTACCGGTTATACCCCCCTGGAAGAGGGGGAATTATTTTGTGATTCAGAATCATCTGAGGAACAATCTAGGGTGTACGGTGCCGATTCTGGGTCTGACCCATGGGCTTCAGATGATACTGACAGGCTTTTAGCTCACATTTTTGAAGTGCTCCGTATCTCTCCTCCTGCCGTGGCTCCGCGGCAGCAGGGGGAGCTGTTTCATACTGTTAAACCACGCTTGGAGTTTCCTGAACAAACTAATTTTAATAATCTGGTGCTCCAAAAGTGGGAACGGCCTAGCCGGCTCCCCGGGGTGCCAAAGAGTTGGGATAAGCGGTATCCCTTTCCTGCTGAGATGGTTAAACGGTGGTCATGTCCTCCCAAGGTGGATGCACCAGTTCTGGGGTTGTCCAACACATCCGTCATGCATTCCCCTGACTCTACTACACTGAGGGATGGGAAGGACAGGCGCATTGATCAGTTGGCTTGCCATGCCTTTGCCTGTGTGGGGACCGCGCCGCATCCGGTCTGTGCCATTACGACTTTTGCTGTTAAGAGCCTGCTCAGGGGTCTCTTAGATGGGGCCCCTGATGATGCAGGTAGTGAAGAGTATAGAGCTCTTCTGTGTTGTGAGGAATTTGTTGCATATGTTCTCTCTGCCTTGGATGATACCATTAGAATGTGTGGCAGGGCATCTGCCTTGTTGGTGGCGATACACTGCTCGGTCTGGCTGCGCCAGTGAGCAGCTGACAACGCTGCTAAGAAGGTTCTCACTGGTTTTCCCTTCAAGGGGCTGCGCCTCTTTGGTGAACGTCTGGACTTGTTTGCCAAGGGAGGCAAGTTACCTCAGCGTAGAAGGCAGCCCCGGTCCTTTCAGGGTTCAGGTGCCTTTCTTCCTTCCTTCCAGGGTTCCAGAATTGGACGGGGAGCTTCCTTTGCTGGAGCCCGCTGAGATTTTTGGGGCAGGGGCAGAGGACTCCTGGGGTCTCAAGCCTAAGTCCTCCCCCAAGCCACCTCAGGCATGAAGGGGCCCCCTCACCCATCCGGGTGGGGGGACGGCTTCGGCTCTTGGCTCACGTCTGGAGGCGTCATGTCTCAGACCGGTGGATTCAGGAGGTAGTGTCCTCTGGTTACAAGTTTGCAGCCTGGCCGCCCCCTAGATTCATCAAATCCCGGTTAGCTCAAAATCCCCTGTCAGCTCAGGGTCTGTCCCTGGCTGTCCAAGGCCTTCTGGAACTGGGAGTCATCTGCCGGGTGCCCTTGAGGGAAAGGGGCAAAGGCTATTATTCCAGTCTTTTCATTGTTCCCAAAAAGGATGGGTCCATCAGACCCATCCTGGATTTAAAGCACCTCAACAAATTTGTCAGATTCAGACACTTTCGCATGGAGATTCTGCGCTCCGCTGTGAATTTCCTACACCCAGGGGACTTCATGACCTCTGTAGACATCAAGGATGCTTACCTTCACATAGCCATTACCTTCGCAAGATAGCTCAGGAACGGGTGCCAGCCATACTGGTGGCCCCCTGTTGGCCAAGAAGAGTATGGTTCGCAGACATCGTGCAGCTGGCAGTAGATCAGTACACCCTGCCCCGGGTTCCAGATCTGCTCACTCAGGGGCACCTACGCCACCCCAATTTACAATACCTATTTTTCCAGGTCATCAGAGATTCCTCAGGTTCGCTCTGGAGGATCAGCACTACCAATTTGTGGCCCTGCCCTTTGGTCTCACCTCGGCTCCCAGGGTATTCACCAAGGTGCTGGCAGGTTATACTCAACTAGGCTGGAGGAGAAATTCTCCTCTGCTAATCCCAAAGCACTTTGGAATGGCTTATCACCAAATGGCTTATTGCCATCAAAGACATATCACCAACTTCAAGGGCTCCTCCTCTTCCATTACTCCAAACAAAGAGCTTGCTGAGGAACTAAACAACTTCTACAGCCGGTTCGAACCAGACACTTCTGCCAGCGGCACTCACCCTACCAATCCCCTACCATGTGCAGGTAGCACACCCCGTCCTGAGTGTCCGTCCAATCTGGACTTTGAAGTATCAGACGTCAGGGAGCTTCTGATGTCCCTCAACCCCAGAAAGGCATCAGGTCCTGACGGCATTTCCACAACATGCCTCAAGGTATGTGCAGAACAGATTGCTCCAGTCCTTACAGACATCTTTAGGAGTTCGCTTGAGGTTGGTATAGTCCCCAGCTGTTTGAAGAGCTCACTTATTATCCCGGTACCAAAATCTTCATCCGCTTCGGACTTGAATGACTTCAGACCAATTGCTCTAACCCCTGTGGTCATGAAGATATTCGAACAACTAGTCATGTCATTCCTCAAGGAGGCCACAGGTTCTTCTTGGGATCCACTACAGTTCGCATACAGAGCGAACAGATCAGCAGAGGATGCGGTCAATCTGGCGATCAAGTACACTTTGGATCACGTTGATCGTCCCAAGTCTTATGCTAGGCTGCTATTTGTGGACTTCTCATCTGCATTCAACACCATTGACCCACAAATTCTCCATGAGAAGTTGCTCTCCTTGGGCATCCCACTAAACTTATCGGGCTGGATTTTTAGTTTTCTGACAGGCAGGTCCTAGAGGGTCAAACTGGGACCCTTTGTTTCCACATCCAGGATCACAAGCATGGGTGCACCACAGGGGTGTGTCCTGTCTCCGCTACTCTTCTCACTTTACACCAATGACTTCATCTCCTCAGATCCTTCGGTCAAGATCATTAAATACGCTGACAACACCACCTTAGTAGGCCTCATCAGTGACAATGATGAGTCTAGCTATAGGGCCCAAGTAGAAACTCTTGACTGTTGGAGCAAAGCAAACAATCTTATACTGAATACTCATAAAACAGTTGAACTTATAATTGACTTTAGGCGATCCCACCAATCACACCATCCCATTTTGATTGGTGAGGAGACTGTCAAGATTGTAACCAATGCTAAATTTCTAGGTACTCATATCACACAGGACCTGAAGTGGAGCAAGCAAGCGTCTGCTCCCTTAAAGAAGGCCCAACAGAGGTTATTCTTCCTCAGACAGTTGATAAAATACGGTTTGTCCAAAAAGATCTTGAAGGCATTCTACAACGGTGCCATTGGATCAATCCTGACCAGCTCATGTACAGTGTGGTACGGCGGGGCCTCAGCCAAAGACAAGCAGAGGCTGAAGAGAATAACCAGGATTGCTGAGAGGTTAATTGGATCCATCCTACCTTCTCTGGATGATCAATACATGAGTAGAATCTCCTCAAGGGCTAAGAAGATCTCTGGAGACGTGACGCACCCGGGTCAACCCTTCTTCAGGCTCCTACCATCTGGCCGCAGATTCGTGGCTCATTCAACCAAAACTTCCAGACACAGAAAGTTTTTTTCCTCTTGCAGTTTTGGCTTTGAATAATCCCAGTGTGTGAGTGGCACTTAACTACATCCTGCTCTGCATTGCTGACAATTATGTTAGTCACTACAGATACCTGTACTGTATCGTTATTCCTTTTATACTTTGTTATTCATGTAATTGTTATAGCTCTCATGGTGTATCTCCTTGCCAAAAAAGTATTCCTTGTCTGTACCCTGTACTTACTTGGCGGTTCAATAAAGTATTGAAGTATTGAGTGATGGCTCTGCTGAGATCTCAGGGCATTTGCATTCTTCCCTACTTGGACGACATGCTTATCGTTTCTCAGTCCTTCCATCAGGCAGAGCTGGACACTCAGAGGGTGGTGTCCACACTGGAGTCATTCGGCTGGGTGATCCCTGTCTCCTTCCATGGTGAAGTCCTTTCTGGGCATGATTCTGGATTCATCTCAGGTCAAAATCTTCCTCCCTCAGCAGAAGGTGGAGAGTCTTCAAGAGAAAGCTCAGCTCCTTCTGTCTTGTCCTCACCCCAATGGTGTCCTGCTTCGAGGCGGTTCCATATGCTCAGTTCCACATGAGGCCTCTTCAGATTCACCTCTTGTCAGTATGGGAATCGGGACCCCGTGTCCTTGGATCGGGTGTTTGTCCTGTCCCCTCTGGTCAGGCGGTCTCTGTCGTGGTGGCTGGACTCAAGGAACCTGCTGGGGGGCAGATCCTTTCTGGCCCCTTGTTGGGAGACTGTCACCACGGATGCCAGTCTGACAGGTTGGGGGGGCTTTTGGAAGTCCCTAAAATTCCAGAGTCAGTTGGGCCCTCAGGAGGCCATACCCCTATCAACATTCTGGAGTTGAGGGCAATCAGGTTGGTTCTCGTCCACTTAACCCCACACCTGCGGGGTCGGACGGTTCAGATCCGCTCGGACCGGATGTGGATCTATTTGCATCCCGTCACAATCACAAGCTTCCAGTTTTTGTCTCTCTGTCCCAGGGTCCTCTGGTCTTGGCCACAGATGCCTTGGCAATGTCTTGGGCGAGCCTTCAGCTCCTGTATGTGTTTCCCCCGTTTCCCCCGTAGCTCAGGAACGGGTGCCAGCCATACTGATGGCCCCCTGTTGGCAGACATAGTGCAGCTGGCAGTAGATCAGTACACCCTGCCCCAGGTTCCAGATCTGCTCACTCAGGGACACCTAAGCCATCCCAATTTACAAACGCTGGCTTTGACGGCCTGGCTACTGAAACCTCCATCTTGATGGAAAAGGGGCTGCCTGCCTTGGTTGTTAATACCATGATCAGGGCTAGGAAAAGGTCCTCTTCTTCCATCTACTATAGGGTTTGGCGTACTTACATTGACTGGTGCAAGTCTAAGTCACTTCCCTGTCGTGTGTTTTCTATTCCTAGGATTCTGGAGTTTCTGCAACATGGTTTGGATCTGGGTCTTCAGCTCAGTACTCTGAAAGGTCATGTTTCTGCCTTGGCCATTTTTTTCCAAAGATCCTTTGCTCAGCATCCCCTGGTCAAGACCTTCTTCCAGGAGGTTACTCACGTGTGTCCCCCACATAAGCCTATGTTACCAGTCTGGGACTTGAACTTGGTCTTATCTGCCCTGCAGGGGTCTTCCTTTGAGCCCTTGCAAAGGGCTCCTTTGTCCATTCTCATGCTTAAGGTGGTCTTTTTGGTGGCTACCACTTCTGTTAGGTGTTTCTGAGTTGGCAGCGCTTTCCATCAAACCTCCTAATTTTGAGAGACACCAGGACAAGGTGGTGTTTTGTTTTAAGCCAGATTTTCTGCCTAAGGTTGTTTCTGCCTTTCATCTCAATCAGAACATTGTTTTGCCTTCTCTGTGTCCTAATCCTAGTAGCTCTAAGGAGAGGGTTTTTTGGATGTGGTTAGGACTCTGAAGTTCTATCTGGTGGCTACTGAACCCTTCAGGAAGACTGATGCTCTTTTTGTGCTCCCGTCTGGACCTAAGAAGGGTCTGACTCCAGCTAAGTCCACTATCAGCAAGTGGATCCGTCAGGCCGTGATACAGGCCTACTCTGCTTAGGGGAAGGAGCCTCCCTTCCGCCTTACTGCTCATTCTACTCGTGCTATTGATGCCTCTTGGGCTTTTCAGCACCAAGTTTCTGTTGAACAAGTTTGCAAGGTCGCCACTTGGTCTTCTGTTCATACTTTTTCTAAGTTTTACAAGGTTGATGTTAAGGCCTCAGCTGATGCTGCTTTTGGTCGCAAAGTTCTGCAGGCGGCAGTGGTTTAAACTGTCTGCTGTTACTTTTGGGGATCCCACCCTACCTTACGGACACTGCTATTGGATGTCCCAAGAGTAAGGAATATCTTCTGGAACAGGACGTGCTGTATACTTAGAATAATAAAATTCTGTGATTACTCACCTTTAGAATTGGCATTATACGTATACAGCATGTCCTGTTCCACACCACCCTTGTTACATCTTTATGATGATTGTTCTTATGTTCAATTTTTTATATAATGGTTATAGTTCTCCCGGTCTCATTTTAACTGCTTTTCAATACTAGGGAATTTGTGGGAGGTCCCTGGTATATATGGGGCCGGGAGGAGCCACTTTTCTGTCTCTGCAGTCCAGCGCCATCTACTAGATGTATAACCCAAGAGTAAGGAATATCTTCTGGAACAGGACGTGTTGTATACGTATAATACCAATTCTACATGTGAGTAATCAAAGAATTGTATTATTTCTATATAAGGTTTATAACTCACCCGGGCTCATTGCTAAAGGAATTTCCTCATTTTCATACTTCACAACTACGATCTCCTCCTCAGCGTTCACATCTCTCAGGTCTTCCAGGTCTACAAATAAAAAGGAGAGCAATGGCCCTCAGCGTATGTAGAGTAGAATTAAGGATTTTTACAAAGAGAGAAACAAAGCCTATGCAGAGAAGATCCTTATAGATCCAACACATCCGGGGGAACGCCCTATCTAGATGGCTACCCTCAGGCCGGTGCTCCAAATCTATGAGTTACAGAACTTCTAGGTTTCAACATCGCTTTTATCCTCTGGTCACAAGGACTAAATAATGCACCTATCTGGTGATGTGATCTCAGTACCAAGTGCACAACGTTCCATATCCAGACTATAAATATGGGTTTTAGTACTTTCAAGTTTCATTTTGGCATATTCGCATAGAAACATAGAAGGTTGACGGCAGAAGGAGACCATATGGTTCATCTAGTCTGCCCTTATGTGTATACTGTATGTTCTCTTTATCTTAGGATAGATGTGTGCTTATCCCAGGCATGTTCACATTCACCTACTGTTGATTTTTCAACCACCTCTGCTGGAAGTTTGTTCCAAGCATCTACTACTGTTTCTGACATTGCTCCTGATCTCCCCCCCCCCCGACTAGCTTCAGGTTGGATCCCCTTGTTCTATCACTCTATCACTTAAGTTTCTTCTTAAAAAAACACTTCCCTCCTGAATCGTATTCAATTATTTCACATATATAAAGATCTCAGTCATGTCCCTTCTCTCCCTTCTTTCCTCCAGACTGTACAAATTAAAGCGGACCTTCACTCTGAATAAAAGTCTATCTTATATGTTTCCCCCACACTGTACATACAGATTGCTCACATTAAAAATCATCCTACCTGCATCTACTGCATGTTATGAGCCTTTAAACATCCAAGATGGCGGCTTATGGAAGCCGCCATTTTATCAGGCAGCCTGCAAACAGGAAGTGCCTGCAAACAGGAAGTGACTGTGCTGCTCTGCATTCTGGGACTGCTGACCTTTCCCTGACTCCAGCTCTGCTCTGTCTGAGCAAAGCACAGCTATAACCTGCCCCCCTGTACCTTATCCCACTCTCCTCTCCTCAGTAAGTGTGATGCTTCTGAGTCAAGATGGCGGCGCCCGTATCCTAAATTCCTGAACAGAGTTGCAGCCCAGTGGGGGAAAGTATAATAAGTTAGTGACTAAAAATGTAAAGTATATTAATTTTAGATGCTGGGGAATTGTTTTTTAAGAGTTTGGGCTTTTCATTAAATCATGGTGAAGGTCCGGTTTAAGTTCTTCCAAGTCTCTTCTACCATTTTTGTTGCCGGCCTTTGGACACGTTCTATTTGAATAATGTCTTTTTGCAGGGGAGGTCTCCAGAACTGCACACAGTATTCTAGCTGTGGCCTCACCAGGGCTCTATACAGCGGCATCACAACCTCCCTCTTCCTACTGGTGATGCCTCGAGTTATGCAGCCGAGCATCCTGCTTGCTTTTCCTGTATGGTTATATTGTCCACTCATCTTGCAGTAATCAGTCTCTCTAAATCTCTCTCCTCTGAAGGCTTAACACCATACTGCCCATATGGTAGCAGGGCATCATATTTGTATCCCTTCCTTGTAGACACTTGTAAACACCTACCTGTCTTGTATCTCTCAATGTGCTTGACAAACAAAGGTATTCTGTTTTAGGGAAATCGAAAAGGGGGAACAGGGAAATATATTTCGTACCATAGTCCTACTCACCTGCTCTAGTCTGTAGAGAAATGTCCTCTTCTTTAATCTTCACAAATACTAATTCTTCCTCCTCAGATTTCACACGCCTTACTGTAGCGAGTCCAGGGTCTGAGATAAAGATAACGAGGGTTTAATCTGTGTGGGTATGGAGGGCAGGGGATCTCAGTTCTCAGTGATATGTATGGATAGGGAAAAGAGACGTATTAAGCCATATGAAACACATCAGAGTTGGTGTGGAGTGACTGCACAGGGGGAAATATGTACAACATATATTTTAATTGTCTGTATTATACATATAATTTAATTGTCTGTATTATACAGACCCTACCATCCCCTTACACAATACCCCCAAAAAGTAATAAACCGGGTGCCACTCCCAAAACTACAAGGAAATATCCACTACACCAAAAACGCATGGGGAAAACCTACTGTAAACGAGGGGGGTGCACCACAAGAATAAGGAGATGTGCTCACTAAAACTGAACCACTACAAAAATACAGGGAGGACCGTGTGCAAACCACCGCATCCGCCCCAAATAGGAGCACCAACAGTATACAAAAACTTTATTCACAAAAAATATATATTCTTAGTATACAGTACGTCCTGCTCCAGATAGAATACTTACACTTGGGTACTACTCCGCCAGATGGCGCTGGACTGCAGAGACATCGAAAATAGGCTCCTGTAGACATTATGTCTACGCGTTTCGGGCATCTGCCCTGACTCGTGACACCAATGAGTAAGGGCGGTAAGGGTGGATGCCCGAAACGCGTAGACATAACAGGACGCTTGTGATTATGCTGTTCAAGTCTGAGCTGCTGTGAAGGCTTTTAATCGTTTTGGAATAAAAGGACTTTTTATTGTTCATACTACGTGGCTGGCATTACAAGTTTTTGGAGTCTATCAGTCAAAGACCTGCCTTGGATCCAGATCCTAAACCGTGCAAAGTAACTAATAAATAAATATAAATATACACTATCAAATATAATCACAGCGACCAACAGTATGTAAAGTGCCTGTGCCAAACCTTATATGTGACCCACTAATCAAATGAAATAAATTAAATTACATTGTGCAACCAGACCTATTAGAAATCCTCAAACAGAATACAATCAAGTACCATTAGAATAGAATCGCCCATGGGTGACCCCCTGTGGACTGCAGCACAAATTATCAAAGAACCATCAGTAAATATCAATGATCATACAAACAGGTCTCCCCACCGCCTACCACATCATACAGAGCGATATATCTATCCACCAATGTAACAACATGCTGCTTGACATTCTCTGAGCCATGTCTTACCCTACCTATTGCTCATTTGCATATCTCTTTTGGTCATAGACTGAATCACCCATAACACCCACAGACCCATATTAAAGTGGACCAACACCCATGGCTGATCGGCCTGGGAATCTATAAGATTCCCGGGCCGATCAGCTCCCTCCCCGTGGGGCATCCAAAATCGCTGTGTGAAACCCCCCAGGACGCCCACAAACCTTACCTTCTCCCCGTTCCAACGGCGCATGCGCGGCCCGCCTCTCGCGCTTCCCTCTAGTTTGTGAATGGCCGGCACGGGCACGCTCCCTGTTAGGAGGAAGTGCGAGAGGCGACCTCCAGCGTGCTCAGAGCCGCTGTGGTTGTCCGTCGCTTGTCCGTCCATACCACAGCGGCTCTGAGCGCTCTGATTGGACGAGCGCTCGCGTAGGAGCGGGGTGAGGTGAGTTTTTTTGGGCGTTCTGGGGGGTTTCACACAGTGGGGCAACACAGATCGGGGTGCCCCGCAGAAGTGGACCAAAACCCAGGATAGTGAAAATCCTGGGTGTTGGTCCACTTTAAAAATGGGTGTTGTTCTGGTTTTACAACCGTGACTAAAACATCAGCAGCAACCAACACAGTTGTAATGGAATACGGAGAGAAATAAACTTTACAAGTTTACTTTACTCTTATATTCCACTCTGGGGCGTTAAGATACTTGTGGGATGTCCCAAAACAGTCCCCTTTTTTAGGGTCGGTAATGCCAATCTGAGCCAAAAGAAGGTAGGTGGGCGCAGCCGATGTATAATGTGCCCAGGAGGACCTGTAGTTTTGAAGTCTCACCTACCAACAAGAATTGGCCCAAAAGTATCTGGTGCCCCGAAGAGAAATAGGAGAAATACACAATACATTTTGTTTCATTTCTTGACTTATTTTACTTTACTTTTTTTGTTTGTTTTTCTTTTTTCCACTCTAAATAGTTTCAGTTTGCTTTTTAATGAACAGATTACAGGTGACAAAGTTCAGAAAGGATTCTTCTTGGTCTGATTTATTTACATGTCAAATACCTCCCATTGTAACGGCTGTGTAGACTTTAATATCCAATGTATGTGACATACAGCAGGGTTTGTGCCTGTGGCAACGTGCCAGTAAAAAGTCCCCCCTCTTACCTTGTGATGGGAGGCCATGCTGCTCATCCATATTGCCGTCTATACAAAGTTCTTGATGTAATCACTGGCCAGCTCTGAAAGAAAGCACATAAAATCCCATACGATCTTCAGAAGCTATTAAACTAAAAAATAAATAAAAATGGCCCCATGTCCCGCCTCCTCTTCCCCTCCCCCCACTTTTTTTCCTTTTGCTTTTATAGGATTATTTTCTCATTTATTTGTATTTATGTTTTTTTCTCTTCCTTTTCTTTTATTTTCTGTATTTCTGTACCCCTTCTAGCTCTACTCACCCACCCCTGCAGTGTGACTCATTCAGTCCCCCCCTGCTCCACTCACCCACCCCCTGCAGTGTCACTTATCCAGCCCCTCCCAGCTCCATTCACCCACCCATCCACCCCTGCAGTGTGACTCATTCAGTCCCCCCCTGCTCCACTCACCCACCCCCTGCAGTGTCACTTATCCAGCACCTCCCAGCTCCATTCACCCACCCATCCACCCCTGCAGTGTGACTCATTCAGTCCCCCCCGCTCCACTCACCCACCCCCTGCAGTGTCACGTATCTAGCACCTCCCAGCTCCATTCACCCACCCATCCACCCCTTCTAGCTCTACTCACCCACCCATCCACCCCTTCTAGCTCTACTCACCCACACCTGCAGTGCGACTCATTCAGTCCCCCCCCCCTGCTCCACTCCATGCCCTGCTCCGGGGGGCATGCCAAATCGGGATGCCCCACCATGGGAGGCCCCCCAGATTGCCCAGAACTCACCCCTTTCCAGTCCTACGATGCATGCGTGGGCTCTCGTCCAATAATTTATTTTTATATTATATATATCATATTATATATATTTTATATTATATTTAATGCTCAGCAAACTGCGCTGTTTACAGGCAGGGCTTTGGCAATGGGGAGTGCAGCGGTCACATCCCAGGCAGCGTGCATCCTCCTGTCCCCAGCCCATGTGGCGGTAGGAGCGCGATCACCGCCCGAAAATGCCGCCGCAAGTTGTTTACATCGGCGAGTGAGCCTGGAAGCAGGTAACTGCGGCATTCTGGGAGGGGTTTCACACAGTGGGGCTTCCTGATCTGGTTCGCCAATGAAAAAAAAAACTCACCTTACCAGACTTCAACGGTGCATGCGCGGGCTCTTTTCCAATGAGAGCAGCCTGCTGTTACTATGTCAATCGGCAGGCAGCTCTCATTGTTTTCAATGGCGCCCCAGCTATTCGGATAGACACACTCCCCATTCAAGCCAATGACAGCCACCTGCATATGACATAGTCACAGGGGACGGCTCCCATTGGGAGGGAGCCCAACCATGCGCCGACGGAAGTGTGGAAAGGTGAGTTTTTATGGGCACCTTGGGGGGTTTCATGCAGCAGGCATCCCAATTCGGGATGCCCTGGGGGGGGGGGGGCACAGAACAAAACCCGGGAGAGTCAAATTCCCAGGTCTTTTTCTACTTTAAAGTGGACTAAAACCCACTCCGATCGGCACAGGAATCTATAAGCATCCATAAGCGGAATGCCCCGCTGTGTGAAACCCCCCCAGGTCGCCCCCCGCTCACTTACCTTGTTTCCCGGTCCAACGGTACATACGCGAGCCGCGCCCGCATCCCCGCTATCCCTCTAGCAGGCCCATACCAGGCATTTGTAGATGGCCGGCGTGGGCACGCTCTGTGTTAGAGGGAAGTGGGGGATGCGGCCACCAGCGTGCTCGGAGCTGCTGGCCATAGACGCTGTCTTAGATGGTGTGACGTCAGCAGCTCCCAGCGTGCTGATTGGACAAGCGCTCGCACATGCGCTATAGGACCGGGAAGAGGTGAGGTGCACTCATCCATCTGGAGGGTTTCACACAGCGGGACATTAACCGATCGGGGTGCCCTGGAGGCAAGGATCAAGACCCAGGATAGTCAAAATCCTGGGTTTTGGGACACTTTATTCGGGGTCAATACAAAGATCTGTCCCACAATCTATTTATACCCCGGAGTGTAACCATAACCCGGGGGCATCCACTAAGGTTAGAGGAAAGGTGCTTTCTCCACCGACATAGGAGGGGATTCTTCTCTGTAAGAGCAGTGACACTATGGAACTCGCTGCCAGAGGAGGTAGTAATGATGGATACAGTAAGAGTTCAAAAGTGGCCTGAAAACCTTCCTGGCATGTAATAACATTACCAGCTATGGCTACTAGACCACTGGAAGGAGATCTATAGTGGCCGGGATGCCTTCCTGGCATGTAATAACATTTCCAGCTATGGCTACTAGACCACTGGAAGGAGATCTATAGTGACCGGGATGCCCTCCGTGCATGTAATAACATTACCAGCTATGGCTACTAGACCACTGGAAGGAGATCTATAGTGGCCGGGATGCCTTCCTTGCATGTAATAACATTACCAGCTATGGCTACTAGACCACTGGAAGGAGATCTATAGTGACCGGGATGCCTTCCTTGCATGTAATAACATTACCAGCTATGGCTACTAGACCACTGGAAGGAGATCTATAGTGGCCGGGATGTCCTCCTGGCATGTAATAACATTTCCAGCTATGGCTACTAGACCACTGGAAGCAGATCTATAGTGGCCGGGATGTCCTCCTGGCATGTAATAACATTACCAGCTATGGCTACTAGACCACTGGAAGCAGATCTATAGTGGCCGGGATGCCCCCCTTGCATGTAATAACATTTCCAGCTATGGCTACTAGACCACTGGAAGGAGATCTATAGTGGCCGGGATGCCCTCCTTGCATGTAATAACATTTCCAGCTATGGCTACTAGACCACTGGAAGGAGATCTATAGTGGCCGGGATGCCTTCCTTGCATGTAATAACATTTCCAGCTATGGCTACTAGACCACTGGAAGGAGATCTATAGTGGCCGGGATGCCTTCCTTGCATGTAATAACATTTCCAGCTATGGCTACTAGACCACTGGAAGGAGATCTATAGTGACCGGGATGCCTTCCTTGCATGTAATAACATTACCAGCTATGGCTACTAGACCACTGGAAGGAGATCTATAGTGGCCGGGATGTCCTCCTGGCATGTAATAACATTTCCAGCTATGGCTACTAGACCACTGGAAGCAGATCTATAGTGGCCGGGATGTCCTCCTGGCATGTAATAACATTACCAGCTATGGCTACTAGACCACTGGAAGCAGATCTATAGTGGCTGGGATGTCCTCCTGGCATGTAATAACATTACCAGCTATGGCTACTAGACCACTGGAAGCAGATCTATAGTGGCCGGGATGTCCTCCTGGCATGTAATAACATTTCCAGCTATGGCTACTAGACCACTGGAAGCAGATCTATAGTGGCCGGGATGTCCTCCTGGCATGTAATAACATTACCAGCTATGGCTACTAGACCACTGGAAGCAGATCTATAGTGGCCGGGATGCCTTCCTGGCATGTAATAACATTACCAGCTCTGGCTACTAGACCACTGGAAGGAGATCTATAGTGGCCGGGATGCCCTCCTTACATGTAATAACATTTCCAGCTATGGCTACTAGACCACTGGAAGGAGATAAACAGGCTGAACTGGATGGACTAAAGTCTTTATTCAGCCGCACATACTATGTTACTATGTTTAAAGCTCTCCTCCACTCCTGAGTTTTAACCCGGACCTTCACCACGATTTAATGAAAAGCCCAAACCCTTATAAAACGATTCCCCAGCATCTAAAATTAATATATTTTAAGTTTTTTAGTAAATTACTTTTTATTCTTTCCCCCACTGGGCTGCAACTCTGTTCAGGACTTTAGGATACGGGCGCCGCCATCTTGCTTCAGAAGCATCACACATACTGAAGAGAGTGGGATAAAGTGCAGGGGGCGGGGTTATAGCTGTGCTTTGCTCAGACAGAGCAGAGCTGGGGTCAGGGAAAGGTCAACAGTCCCAGAATGCAGAGCAGCACAGTCAGATGGCACTTCCTGTTTGCAGGCTGCCTGATGTTCCATGAGCCACCATCTTGGATGTTTAAAGGCTCATAACATGCAGTAGATGCAGGTAGGATGATTTTCAATGTGGACAATCTGTATGTACAGGGTGTGGGAAACATATAAGATAGACTCTTATTCAGGGTGAAGGTCCGGATTAATGTGAGCAATCTGTATGTACAGGGTGTGGGAAACATATAAGATAGGCTCTTATTCAGGGTGAAGGTCCGGATTAATGTGAGCAATCTGTATGTACAGGGTGTGGGAAACATATAAGATAGACTCTTATTCAGGGTGAAGGTCCGGATTAATGTGAGCAATCTGTATGTACAGGGTGTGGGAAACATATAAGATAGACTCTTATTCAGGGTGAAGGTCCGGATTAATGTGAGCAATCTGTATGTACAGGGGGAAACATATAAGATAGGCTCTTATTCAGGGTGACGGTCCGGATTAATGTGAGCAATCTGTATGTACAGGGTGTGGGAAACATATAAGATAGACACTTATTCAGGGTGAAGGACCGGATTAATGTGGGCAATCTGTATGTACAGCGTGTGGGAAACATATAAGATAGGCTCTTATTCAGGGTGAAGGTCAGGATTAATGTGAGCAATCTGTATGTACAGGGGGGGAACATATAAGATAGGCTCTTATTCAGTGTGAAGGTCTGGATTAATGTGGGCAATCTGTATGTACAGGGTGGGGGAAACATATAAGATAGGCTCTTATTTAGGGTGAAGGGCCTCGCCTGTACAGATACAATATTGGGGAGACGACCCCCCCTCCCATATTCTCTCCTCCCTGCCCCCCTCCATGTCTCTGCTGTCATTATTATCCTCCAGTTATGTCAGCTGTCTGGTAAATTCTCCCCTCCGTCATCTTTAATAGCAAGCAGACACATGAAGGGTTAACGCAACCCACTTACCCGCTTTCAGCACCGGAAATACCCCTCCTTACCCCCGAGCCGCGTAAACACCCGGTTTGTTTAGGGAATTCAATTAATAAAAAACCCGGCCCGGCCTATCTGGGGGTCATTGTTCCCTCAGTCCCTCCTTCTCCGCCTCTGTTCTGTCCTCAGTGCTGCGGAGCGGCCACCATTTTCTTGTAGCCTGTACCTCACAATGCACAGCCAGTGATCTTTTCCCGGCGTATTATTACTGATTTATAATGATATTATTATAATGTATTAATAAGTGATTTATAGTGACGGTGTTATAATGTATTAATAACCTATGTGTGGGTTTAAACAATTAATGTTTAAATATACAGATGACCGACTGTATCGGTGTAAACGGGGCTCGGCGGCCATGTTTCTGTAGCCGGCCGGTAGAGATTACTGAAAAAGTGACTGAAAAAAAAATCAGGCTACCGCTCGAGGAGACGTGTCCTGAGATAAAGTGGGGCCTCTTGTTTCTAAATTTTTTTTTTTTTTTTTTGGGGGGGGGGGGGCATCGATGGCCATTGTATGCTTGAGAACACACAGTCATTTTTCCTCCGCATTTAAGTGTGTGTACACATGCCCAGAGCGGTGGGCTGCTTTAATTATGGCGCTTTGGGACCATTTGGGGGATTGCTCAAATGCGTTTCAGTCACGTCCCATCTGGGAATCGAACCTGCAACATACCTCCCAACTTTTGAAAATAGTAAAGAGGGACAATTTTTGTCCTTAAACCACGCCCCCAGCCACCTTATAAATACATAGTAACAAATAAATTACATAACCCCCCCACACACACAGACAGGCAAGCCCCCCTACACACACAGGCAAACATAGACCCTGCATACATGCAAGCCCTCACACATAGGCACACGCATACATGCAAGCGCTCACACATAGGCACACGCATACATGCAAGCCCCCACACATAGGCACACGCATACATGCAAGCCCCCACACATAGGCACACGCATACATGCAAGCCCCCACACATAGGCACACGCATACATGCAAGCCCCCACACATAGGCACACGCATACATGCAAGCCCCCACACATAGGCACACGCATACATGCAAGCACACACACATAGGCACACGCATACATGCAAGCCCTCACACATAGGCACACGCCTACATGCAAGCCCCCACACATAGGCACACGCATACATGCAAGCCCTCACACATAGGCACACGCATACATGCAAGCCCTCACACATAGGCACACGCATACATGCAAGCCCTCACACATAGGCACACGCATACATGCAAGCACACACACATAGGCACACGCATACATGCAAGCCCCCACACATAGGCACACGCATACATGCAAGCCCTCACACATAGGCACACGCATACATGCAAGCCCTCACACATAGGCACACGCATACATGCAAGCACACACACATAGGCACACGCATACATGCAAGCCCTCACACATAGGCACACGCATACATGCAAGCCCTCACACATAGGCACACGCATACATGCAAGCCCTCACACATAGGCACACGCATACATGCAAGCACACACACATAGGCACACGCATACCCCCCAACTGTCCCGATTTGGGCGGGACAATCCCGCTTTGGGGCCCTTGTCCCGTTGCCCCGCAGGGCCCTAACATGTCCCGGAATCCTGTAAACTCACCGGCGAGTATGGCGGCGGCCGGGACACCGGGCAGGAGGTTGCAGCTCTCTGTGCGGCGTAAGAGCTGGAAGGAAGAGAAAGGGGCGGTGCCGGGGCAGCTGCAGGGGGTTGGGGGCGGAGTTAGATCGGGCAGTGAGGCTGTTTGCTGGCTCGCTGAACTGTTAACGGGGGTGGGTGGGCAGGCGCACGGGGGTGGGGGGGCAGGCGGTATGCTGGTTTGGGGATACGTACGCATGCAGGGGTGAAGGCAGCCGACATTGCTGGAGCTGGAGAGCGTGGCCGGGGCGTGACGGGGGTGTGGCCGGGGCGTGACGGGGGTGTGGCCGGGGCGTGACGGGGGGTGTGGCCGGGGGCATGGCTTGTCCCGCTTTCACGTTTTCAGAAGTTGGGAGGTATGCACACGCATACTTGCAAGCATCCACACATAGGCACACGCATACATGCAAGCACACACACATAGGCACACGCATACATGCAAGCACACACACATAGGCACACGCATACATGCAAGCACACACACACCTGCAGACAAACACCAGTAAGGCCACGCCCCCTGGGAATTTTAAAGTGGACCAACACCCAGGATTTTTACTATCCTGGGTTTTGGTCCACTTCCGGTGCCCCGCTGCGTGAACCCCCCCCCCCGATCGCCCTAAAAAAACTCACCTCACCCCGCTCCTACGCGAGCGCTCATTCAATCAGAGCGCTCAGAGCCGCTGTGGTATGTACGGACAAGCGACGGACAACCACAGCGGCTCTGAGCACGCTGGAGGCCGCGTCTCGCGCTTCCCTCTTACAGGGAGTGCGCCCGCGCCGGCCATTCACAAACGGCGCCCTGCTAGAGAGAAGCGCGAGATGCGGCCCGCGCATGCGCCGTTGGAACCGGGATAAGGTAAGGTTTCTGCGGGGTTTCACACAGCGGGGCATCCCGATTTCGGATTCCCCACGGGGAGGGATCTGATCGGCCTGGGACTTTATCCTACTCTCCTCAGTAAGTATAATGCTTCTGAGTCAAGATGGCGGCGCCCATATCCTAGAGTCCTGAACAGAGTTGCAGCCCAGTGGGGGAAAGAATAATAATTGACTAAAAACTTAAAATCTATTAATTTTAGATGCTGGGGAACTGTTTTATAAGTGTTTGGGTTTTTCAATAAATCATGGTGAAGGTCCGGTTTAAAATAAAATTGCCTATATTGGTTTAATTAGAGGGTGGTGCCACTTCTTTTAAGGTTTGGTTCTTTTTGGGTGTGTGGGGATTTCCTTATTTTCCAAGTTATAGATTTAGTAGATTAGTAGTGCCGTCCATAACATTTCATTGTTTTGAATGGGGATGGCGTGCTGCTGCATCCCCGATGCCGTCTGTGCACTCCACTCCAGCCAGGCTGGATCCTGAGGCCTGGGATACAGGGGATGCGGCAGCACCCGATCCACATTCATTTTAATCAGAGCCCATTGCCAAAAGGAAGTAAACATGGCTTCTCATTGGACGAAAACCCATGCATGCGCCGTTGGAATGGGAAAAGGTGAATTTTTAGTGGGTTCTCTGAGGGGGTTACACACAGCGGGGGATCCCAATTCAGGATGAACGGAACAGAACTTGGCTAAGTCAAATTCACGGGTTTTGTTCCTCTTTAAAGTGGACCAACACCCTCCCAAGATCGGCCTGGGAATCTATAAGATTCCCGGACCGATCAGACCCCTGACTGCGGGGCACCCCGATTGGGGGTGCCCTGCTGTGTGAAACCCCCCCAGATCCCCAAAATCCCTACCTTATCCTTGATCCAGGGGCACCCGCCGCCACCGCGCGTCCCTCTAGCAGGACGCGCACCCTCGCCGGCCGTATGTGAATGGCCGGCGCGGGCGCGCGCCCTGTAAGAGTGACGCGCGGGAGGTGGGGGCGCTCTCTTGTCCGTCGGCGGGGATTGGCTGCGGCGGTCACGTGGGAGCGAGGAGAGGTGAGTTTTTCGGGGTTTCTGGGGGGTTTCACACAGCGGGGCACCCCCGATCAGGGTGCCCCGCCGAAGTAGACCAAAACCCAGGATAGTCAAAATCCTGGGTGTTGGTCCACTTTAACTACATTCTACAAAGCAATTATTGAGTGTCATAGCACCAGGACTGTTCCTCTTGTTACCCAGCAGAGGGCGCTCACATTTGCGCAGTAGATAGCGCATGCGGGCACGCTTACTGGCACTGCTATATCGACTGTAGCAGCGCAATCTGTTGTTTGTTGTTGCGGCGCGATTATGTGCAGCGTTCGATCCAACAGACTGTGCGCATGTGCGATTATGCGCGTGCATTGCAAACGTGCAAAAATGCAATTGATTGTGCGCATGCGCAGGGGCCTTTATATACTGGCGAGCCCTGACCTGCATTGCTAGTTGCTCATTTCTCCTGCCTGTTCCTGAGTTCCAGTCTTCCATTCCCGTGTACCGACCCGGCTTGTTCCCGACTACGTTCCTGCTCTCCTGATGACCTCGGCTTGTTTACGACTTCGATCCTGTTCTGCCAGCCATGACTTCAGCTTGTCCCATGTCTCCAGTCCAGCTCTGGTCTGGTCTGTCTTCTACCCAATCCTAGGCTGGGCTGTATTTACCATTAGGCATCCCTAGGCCTGTGCCTAGGGCGGCCACTTGCTGGGGAGGGTGCTATGGAGTGTGCTAGTACTGCTATAGATAAAAAAAAAAAAACCCTTGTTGGCACCTTAAAGTGGACCAACACCCAGCATTTTGACTATCCTGGGTTTTGGTCCACTTTGGTGGGGCACCCCGATTGGGGTGCCCCGCTGTGTGAAACCCCCCAGAAAGCCCCGAAAACTCACCTGACCCCGCTCCTACGTGACCGCTCCAGTGAATCACTGGCGACGGACAAGCGAGGTCCGTTGACGGAAAAGCGAGCGCGCCCGCCCGCCGCCTCCCGCGCGTCAATCTTACAGGGAGCGCGCCCGTGCCGGCCATTCACAAACGGAACGGGGAGAAGGTAAGGTTTGTGGGCTTTCTGGGGGGTTTCACCCCGCGGGACATCCCGATTTCGGATGCCCCGCGGGTAGGGATCTGATCGGCCCGCCCGATCCCCCCTGGGTGTTGGTCCACTTTAATGCTCCCTCATGAGCACCCCCCATCCACAGAAAGACACAGTGTGTGTATGTGCGCTCAGGGGGGCAAAGTGTTAAATGTAGTCTGCCACCAGAGCCTCTCCCAGCTGTTCACAGACTTGATTTCCCTGCCTCTGTGGTCATGTGACTTGTATGTAGGAGCCTGGGAAGCCAGTAAAAAGTATAGGGTTCTGCATTTAAATCCTTGCATCCTCTCTCTCTCTCGTCTCTACACTGTTTGCATGTAACCTCTTGCATCCTCTCTCTCCTACTCACACTATCTGCATTTAACCCCTTGCACCCTCACCTGCCACTCTCACATTGTCTGCATTTAAACCTCTTAACCGCAAGTGGGGTGTAAGCAAAAAAAAGTGCCTAGGGCAGCCTGGACACCAAATACGGCCCTGCTCCTAGGTTGCCTTACCTGGGCCCTTCCTGCAGCCCAGCCTGTCCTCACCTTTAGAGGCTCTAGTGAAAACCAGGTTGGTCTTTAGATTCCAGGCTTCCTGGTCGAGAGGTGAGCTGGTTCTTAATCTCCGCAATCAGGGTTCATACCCGGTAGCCTGACATTGAGTCTGTCACGTGTGCCTCCTTCACAGTATGTTATGGAGGAACCTCCAGAAAAGACAAGATTCGATGGGCACCAGGATGGCAGAGAGGATCATCTATGTCACGCTACCATCTTTGGGCTGTTTGTACAGCTGCCGAGTCAGAACAAGGGCAACGAAAATCAACGATCCCTGTCACCCGGGAAACACCTTCTTCATCCTACTTCTATCAGGGAGTTGTTTTAAAGTTCCACTAATATACAGTTTTCCTACCTGGCCAACCAACAACCGAATAGATACTTTTTTTTTTTTGTAATGTAAATGTAGTTATAGAAATGTTGAGTGTTTATTGTTTTGTTCCATTTGTGCTTACCTGTTCCCCTGTACTTACCTCCCACTTGCCAACGTGAATTCCTTGTATGTATGTACTATATACTAGCCGATTATAAATCTGATTCTTTTGTGTGTACAAGGGGTTAAGAAAAGAGGGGGGGACCCACATTTTTTCGCTCCATAAGACGCACCCAGGGGGAATAGGAAGATAAAAAATATATATTCCAAACCAAATTGTGTGTGAAAATACCCTCCTCCCAATTACAGACAGTGTGCAGAATCCCCCCCAGTTACCCCATTAGACAGTGAGGAGCATCCATCATAACAGGGAGTGTGCAGTACACCTCATTAGTCAGTAAGAGGCCTCCTTCATTACAAGCAGTGAGTGGCATTCCCCATTACGGATATTGTGCAGCATCCCCCCCCCCATCAATCGTGTGTGTGAAGAGAGAATTACCGTGGCAAACCCCTCTCCACCAAGATGCTGGTCTCAACAGAGAATTGGGGTGTCACAGAGGACCCTGTTGCAGAAGATCTGGGAGGTTGGGGAGTCGCTACGGGGGCTTCACCGCCAGGCTGACCAGATCCACAAACCACACCCTTCTGGCCCATTGTATAGCGATCGGGATGATAAGAATCTTCTCACAGTTGACCTTCTTTAACACGTGACCCATAAGTGGCAGTGGCTGCAATGCATACAGCAGGTTGTACCTTGACCAGGGAATGGTCAGGACGTCGACTGCCAGAGCCAGGGGGGTCTCAATATGAACCTCTAGACCTTCCGATTGCGCAGAAATGCGAAGAAGTCCACCTCAGGCACCCCCCCACCGTTCCCAAAGGGCTTGAAACACATTCCCCCTGGTCTACCTTTTCTCTGCTCAAATAATTAGCCTGCAGATTTTTCACCCCCCCAGAATGTGAACCGCTGAGATGCACGGAATGTGAAGTTCCACGCACCTCATGATGCAACTCACTTCCTGGCACGCCTGCCAGGTCCTGGTACCCCCCTGATGTTTTATGTAGGCCACAGCCGTGAAATTGTCTGACTATACACTGACCAGAAGGCCCAGAAGCTGTCACCACACAAGATGGTTCTATCTCGTGCTGTTAGCGAGGAGGAAGATGGAGGCTCGGAACACACAAATGCGGCCGCCCCGCCCACTCCTCCACTGTAAGGCCGAAGCCATGTCTTCTGCTGGCTTCACAGACGTGACTGGCCCGCCCCCTTCCTGAGTTAGCTGCAGCTGTTTCAGGGGCTGGGAGACATCTTCACAGTCCCTTGCCGCTGCAAGAAAGATCCTGCCACAGCCTGCCTTATATAGACCGGGAGGAGCTAGTATTTTTCTATCTTGCAGTCCCCGTCTATGGCTGAGATTAACCCACACGTTGCTCCTGGTGGTGCCCCGGAATAGAAGAGATTAGAAAGACACAGGAAAGAGAGGAGAGGTCATTTAAATTGCCATATTACTTCTCATTATGGTGTAGTAAAAGAGTTTCACATTTTTATGCAGTCAGATATACACATACACAAACACAGAGTGACTATATCATCACGAGAAAACACGTAAAGAATACACAGAGTAGGGATCAGATGGTCAGATTGTGACCCATGTCTGACCTTTCTCAAGTGCCTTGCGGTCAGTGTCACATGTCAGGACCAAAGGATCCTCTGGTGGGCCTCAGACATTGACATTGCCACTATTAGGGCAGTGTTTATTCAGGTATATAAGTAAGTAAGTAAGTATATTAATAACTGAATGCTCTTGCATTATTTCTTGTAGTGTGTAGATACCCATCTGTAGATAAAAGGCAGTCTCAAAGAAAAATGTGGTGGGCCCAGGGAACTCCAATCCAACACAGATTGCACACAATGATTTATGGGTAAAATGATGGGGAAAAGGTCTCAATATATTAAATATGCCTAAACTAGAACAATTACATTTAGAACATCCCCCTGCATCCTGTAAATGAGCACCCTGGGAAGAAGAAAGGCAAATAGCTAACAAACATAAGCACTACCCTGTATGAATACTCCTATGAGCGATAAGCTGCCATTTCTTGTTAAACCACTTCCCACATTCAGAACATGTATAGGGCTTCTCTCCTGTATGAACTCGTTCATGTTTAGTAAGGTCAGATTTCTGACTAAAGCATTTGCCACACTCGGAACACGAAAATGGCTTCTCCCCTGTATGGACTCTTTCATGCCCGACGAGGTGCGACTTTTGCGTAAAACATTTTCCACATTCAGAGCATGAATATGGCTTCTCTCCTGTATGAATTCTCCCATGACTGATAAGATGAGCTAGCTGAGTAAAACATTTTCCGCATTCAGAACACGAAAACGGCTTTTGCTTTGTATGAATTCTTAAATGACTCATAAGGTGCGGTTTCACGGAAAAACATTTTCCACATTCTGAACATGAATAGGGCCTCTTCTCTGTATGAAATCTTTCATGACTGGTAAGATCAGATTTCTGGCTAAAACATTTCCCGCACTTAGCACATGGATACGGCCTTTCTCCTGTATGAACTCTTTCATGGTTAATTAGCTTTGATTTCTGCATGAAACATTTCCCACATTCCGAACATGAATAGGTCTCCTCTCCTGTATGAACTTTTTCATGACTGGCAAGTTGTGTTTTACAACTGAAGCACTTTCCGCATTCAGAACATGAATATGGTCTGTCTCCTGTATGAACACCTTCGTGGTCAATAAGCTGCGATTTCTGCATAAAACCTTTGCCACATTTAGGACATGAATATGGCTTCTCCCCTGTATGAAGTCTTTCATGACTGGTCAGCTGTGACTTCTGCATAAAACTTTTCCCACATTCAGTACATGAATATGGCCTTTCACCCGTGTGAACTCTTTCATGGTAAGTAAGCTGTGATTTCTTTATAAAACTTTTCCCACATTCAGAACACGAATAAGGCTTCTCTCCCGTATGAACTCTCTCATGGTTAATAAGCTGGAATTTACGACTATAACACTTCCCACATTCAATACATGAAAACGGTCTTTCTCCTGTATGAATTCTTCTATGGTTCATAAGTTGTGATCTCTGCGAAAAACATCTTTCACATTCAGAACATGAATATGGCTTCTCTCCTGTATGAACTCTTGCATGGATGGTGAGTTTTGACTTTTCAGAAAAAAATTTCCCACATTCAGAACAGAAGTATGGCTTCTCCCCTGTGTGTAATCTTTCGTGTCTAATAAGGGTCGATCTCTCAATAAAACCTTTCCCGCATTCAGAACATGAATATGGCTTCTCCCCAGCGTGAGATTTTGTGTGCCTGATAATGTGTGCTTTTTTAGCAAAACATTTCCCACATTCAGAACATGAAAATGGCCCATTGGTAGCTCCACGAGCTCTACGGTGGCTTGTGGGCTGAGAAGAATCAGGAACCCTCCTCCTCTGCACACAGGTAGCAGGATAAGAAGACCTATGTGCAGGATGCAGTGTTGAATGGGGGATTGGGTTAGTCAAGTCTCCTATAAATTCTGCCAAGAGGACATCTTCTCTTTCGCCAGCTGCAGAGAAAGTAGCAGTTTTCTCTGTACTATTCCAGCTGTATTTTCCATCTAAAAAAATATATGGGAAAAGATAAGGTGAAAAAAAACAACCACAAAGCAGTAAAGCAAAAAAAAATACAATTCTGTGAAGTACTCACCTGTAGAATTGGTATTATACGTATACAGTACGTCCTGCTCCAGACATTAATACTTACTCTTGGGGTATTCTCCGCCAGGAGGCGCTGTGCACTGCAGACATGAGAAAACAGGCTCCTCCCGGCCCCTTAAATACCCGGGACCTCCCACAAATCCCCAGCATTGAAAAGCAGTGAACAAGAAACCGGGAGGATATAACCACCAAAACTGGTAACTATAACAAGATAACAATCACCATACAGGGGATCCAGAATAATGCAAAAACCAGAGTGGGGTGGAGCAGGACGTACTGTATACGTATAATACCAATTCTACAGGTGAGTACGTCACAGAATTGTATTATTCTAAGTATACAGTACGTCCTGCTCCAGACATTAATACTTACTCTTGGGACATCCAATAGCAGTGTCCATAAATAGGGTGGGATCCCCAACAATAAAGGCACAGCAGACAGTTAAAAGCACTGTCACCTGCAAACTTTGCCACCAAGACGACATGGAGCAAAGGCTCTAACGTCAACCTCATAAAAAAACCTTTGAAAGGTATGAACAGAGCACAAGTAGGGGACTAGCCAACTTGTTCAACAGAAACCTGGTGCTGAAGGCCCAAAATACCAAAGCACAAGTAGAATCAGAAATAAAACGAGAAGGAGATTCTTCCCCTTAGAGGAATAGGACTGAGTAATCAGCCTGACAAGTCCAAGAACTAACAGCAGCCTTGGCAGAAACTTCTCCTAGGACCAAAAGGGACAAACCATCCAATAAGACCAGAACGAAGGCCGCTTAACCCCTGAAGATTAGACCAGATCAGGCGCATACAGGATGGCGATGCCCGCAAACCCCAAAGGGCATCAGTTCCCCAAAGGAACAAGGGAAAAAAAAAACAGGAAAACACTTCCAACACCTGTTGAGGGAGTGTAAACCCCCTTTTCATAGCGTTACTAGGAAGAAGGAAAAGATGTCTTGAATAAATGAGCATAAGACACCACCTAAAGCAGAAGGTCTGGCGTAAGGCGGAACACCACCTTATCCTGGAGTATAGCAATGAACGAGGCCTAGCAAAACAGAGCCGCCTGTTCAGGCACACGTCTGACTGAAAAAACAGCCCTGGAAGGGCAACCTTGATGGTAAAAAACAGTCAGACAGCATCCGGAATAAGTCCAAACGGAACACCCCGCAAGGGAAAAGACTAAAATTCAAATCCCAAAGGGACAATAGAATTACATGGGGGAAGCACATGAGCAATCCCTGAAAGAAGCTTAACCAAGGAAAAAACCAAGGAAAAAATGAGCAAAGACTTCTACAAGAAGGCGGACAGGGCAGAACCTGAACCTTCAGAGTACCGAATTGGAGAGCCAACTCCAACCCATGCTGTAATAACTCTAGAACCCCGGGAACAGAGAACGCCCGACAGGGGAAGACCTAGACTCACATCAATCAATATGGGTACGTCATACCCTATAATAGATGGAGGAAGAAGAAGAAGCTCCTAGACTTCCAATAGTCACAGTCACCGAGAAGATAAACCTGTCTCCATCAAGATGGATGAATCAGCCGTCAGGCCGTCTAGACCAGAGCCTGTAGATTGGGGTGACATAAAAGGAGGGCCTTAGTGAGCAGATCAGCACTCCTGACGGAACGTACAGGTCCGCTGTCCTCAATACCATGTCTGCGAACCACACTCCACTAGGCCTGCCAGGGGCCACCAGTACCACTGGTCCCCCCGTCCAAAGCAATCCTGCGCAGAGCCCCGCCTAGCAGGGTGAACGAAGATAAGACATATAGAATAGAACGTCCAGTCAAAAACGTTACTAAGCTTCATGACCACAGTCAGAATATTCTAGGACAGGGAACAAGGGCCGAGAACTTGTGAACGTGACGGCCCAAACAGATCCACACTAGTTGGATCGAATAGTGACACAAGGGTTAGCACATCCTGTCGCAAAAGGACATCCACCGGAGCTAATACCACTGATATGCAGGGGACGTAGACCTCCACCCAGATCAGGATCAGATACCCTCCAGGAGGATCATCCTGCTCCGAGTCCACACAGAAAACAATACAGGCCACCGTCGTCAGACAGGCCAAGAGCCCCCAAATAGACAGGTCCTGAAGAGGAGTAGACCAACGAGAAAGAGCCACCTGAAGGCTCACCGTTTCAAAAATCAATAGGTGTATGGACCCCTAAAGGCCCCACCTCCCCCAGAACCACAGAGGATCTCGTCAACCTGATAGATATGGTATCCATAGTGACCATCTACAGGAAAATGCAAGGAAGGGCGGTGCCCCCTGACAGGTTCCTAGAGTTCAACCGTCTCAAGAGGAACCACCGTACCAAGGGGGAAGGTACACAGACCCAGCTCCAGGAATGCTGGAACCCTGTCCAGTACAAACCTCATAAGATGCAGGAGAGCCCAAGGGAACTGAGTATAGGGGACATCCTCTGAGCAAGCCACCAACGGCCCACCAGCTGCAATCCTGCCTGGCGAAGGGACGGGGACAGCAATGAAAGACTGAGCCCATGCAACCCACTTGTCCACTATTATTGCAGAGGAAGGAAGATTCTCGCCTGAGCTGAATCCAAACTTAACCCTAGGAATGGATTTACCAAGTAAGGGGGCAATGAGGACTTGAGGTGATTGAGCACCCATCCAAAGACTCCCCATGGACACCACCAGCCGTACTCAGCCTGACTTAGAGATTGGGCAATAAAGCAGGACGTCCAGGTTGGTCCTTGCACGGACGCCCCTTAGTCTCATCAGAGACATCACCCCCGTCAGTACCTCGGGGAGCACTCCGGGCGCAGAAGAGAGGCCAGATAACAAGGCCACAAAAAAACGGCAGTGTTGGCCCTCCAACACAAACCCGAAGAGCCTTGGTGTCCAGAAGACACAGGGATGTGAACATAAGCATCTTTAATCGCCACATACAGCAATAGGCCCACTGGGCGCATGGCGCTGGCGGCCCAACTCAGGGTTTTCAAGCAGAAGCTTCCAACAATCGTAGGATGCCGAGACCTGTGAACAACCACCAGAATGGTCCAGACTGACTCATCCTCTTTAGGGGAATGTGGAAAAGGCCGGTGTAGTGGACCCTTGCCTCTGCCCATTAAAGGCAACCTGCAAGTGAGCCCAGACCCTGCAGGCCGTGCATGGCCTGTGCCAACACCTGAATGAAGACAGGGACCAAAAGTACCCTGACAATCTAGGGGGGAAGCCGCCCAGCAAACTCTATCCTGCATCAGGAGGAGACTACCTCCTGCATCCACCAGAACAAGGCATGATGCCTCCTGAAAGGAGGTGAGGGCGCCCCATCATGCTTGAGGGGTCTTTGAGAAAGATTTGGACTTATTTTGGACTAAGTCCTGCCCGAGGGGCCAGGGCATTGTCTGCCACTCCTAGGACCGGAGTCTACATGAAACAGCTGGAAAGACACCCCTGGTTCGTGTTTAACACTAAGGTAGGGGGGGGGGGAGCCTCTGCCCCGAGGAGTCCACAACGGTCGTCTGCGTAGGGTTGTTTTGCCCTTTTTGCCAAACAGATCCAGACGGGCCCCAAATAGGCGATGCCCTCTAAAGGGAAGCCCAGTAAGAGTCCATACCCCACTGCCGCAGCCAGACCAAGCGGCGTATAGCTACCACAAGGGCAGAAGTTCTTGCACACATCCTAATGGTGTCATCCAGCGCTGAAAGGATAAACCTTACAAAAACATCACAACTGGAGAGTGCATTAAACACCTCCCAGGGGAGATTCTCAGGGTGATGATCGAGCATCTGTCTGATGAGGGTTTTAGCAGCCACTGCAGTGATGGCCGTGGGGCAGACTGGGCGCAGCGCCGTTCCTGCACAAGAAAATGCGTGGGAAGCCAGCCTATCAATGCGCCAGTCCTCAGCATCCCGAAGGGTATGATAAGTAGGGGCTGTAATAAAGGGAGGGTTAAGGACCCCTATGATCGGTGCATCCACCACGGGAGGTGATGACCAACAATTAACCACATCAGGGGGGAAAGGGTATTTCCGAACCCAGTCCCCTGGAAAAACTGGAAGCTTACTAGGAGATTCCCATTCTTTGAGTATCAGAGCATGGAAATGATCCTTCTCTAGAAATTCCAAGCGCGGTGTCGCTGTATGGAAACTCGCCCTTCTAGGCTTGGGAGCCTCACCAGGGATAGAGATAGACTAGACCTCAAAGATCTTAATAAGCAATTCATCAATGTCACACTGGCCCCAAAAATCAGGGCCAGCCTCATCATGACTCTCCGGCCTCTCATCAGATGAGCCTGAGTCAGAGAAAAGCTCACCTTCATCAGAAGGAGCAAAAGCCCGTGGAGTAGTAAACTCCTCAGTTCCAGCCAGAAAGGGATAAACAGAAGGCGTCAGGGGCCGCTTCTTATCCGGGCCCAAGCGCTCTGCCAACCTCGAAATAACCTGATCAGCCGTAGGCAGCCTGCGTGGCACGACTTGCTGGTCATCCCCACTCGAGTGCGACTCATCAGGAGTGAGATTTAAGCATAGGGAGACAGGTGTATTGAAGCGAGGTGCAGCCACTGCCAACCCTGATTGCAGGGCCAGTACTTGTTTAGCACACGGTCCGCAGACCCTTGCTCTGTCAGCGTCAGCATGGGGTTGTCCACATACGGTACACAGCCGGTCTTGTCCCGTAGGGACCCCGGTCACAAAATTCTGAGATGCCTCCATATGGTAATTATCTCGGCAATAATCCAGCAGGGATTTACGCAGTATACAACCCTGGATGCCCCAAAGACCTGCTAGTAATGTGGGAGATTTGTACAAGGCCCGCTATAATTTACACCCGGCCGGGAGAAGCCACAGGCGTCACCGTCTGAAAGACATAATGGGATAAGGGATGTCAGAGCCATGCGCAGACATAAGGAAATAATGAAAATTGCCCGCGAGGGCACTTACAGACCACGGGAGGAGGAGGAGGACCGTCGCACGCGCTCGCGCGGGACTAACATCAAAATGGCGCCAAGCAAACCTCGAAGGGCGGGCCATTAGAGCGGGCCGTGACGCGGAGCGCGCCAAGCCATGTCCCCGCCTCCCCTGAAGAGGCGCGAAGCTCTGAGGCAGCCGTCGCCAATATAGGAAAAACACCTAGTATAGGTCTTTGCTAATGTGTACACAGAGCGTCTGGAGATGCCGTTGCCAGCACAGAAAGCTTAAGAGACAGGCGCGTGCGTCAGTTAAAAACTATAAAGAGCTAGTAGCACGGCTCGAACATCCAGATGCCAGGCAAGGCAATACTATGGCCAAAAGCGTAACAATACAGTACACTGAGACCGCCACACACATAACCCCCCCTTTCTTTTCCCTAGCTACGGGGGAAACGAGGGAGGATGGCGACCCTTTGAACAGGGTCCACCGCTACACGGGGCATGGGGCAATAATGCGGGAGGGGCATCCCATAGAGGCTCACCATCAGCTTGGACCGCCTACCCTTTGGTGAGGGACTGCGGTGGAGCAGCGCTCCATAAGCATACATGGTGCTGCCTACCTTCACCCGACCAGCGCAGCCCAAGCTGGGAGGCACATCACACGGTAGACGGGTGGGAATAGTCCAACAGGGCCGCAGGCTGTAATAGCCCCGCTCACCTGCGAGAGAGTGATACTTCATGTCTTCGCAGTAAGCACTGCAGAGAAATCTGGGGATTTGTGAGAGGTCCCGGGTATTTAAGGGGCCGGGAGGAGCCTGTTTTCTCATGTCTGCAGTGCAGCGCCTCCTGGCGGAGAATACCCCAAGAGTAAGTATTAATGTCTGGAGCAGGACGTACTGTATACTTAGAATATGTAATTATCAGATTTGATGTCACTCAGAGATTCATTATGTTTCTTTTTAAATGTTCACATTAAATTTGTCCTGATTACAGTACTGGGTGTCCCCCCACTGATTGGGGGTGCCCCACTGTGTGAAACCCCCCCAGGTCGCCCAAACAAACTCAACTCTTCCCGGTCCTATGATGCATGCGCGGCCGCTCGTCCAATCAGCGCGCTCAAGCTGCTTCCAGGAGGTCATCTAAGGTAAGCGGATGTGAGCGTGCTGGGGGACGCATCCCCCACTTCCATCTAACAGGCAGCGTGCACATGCCGGCCATTCACACAGAGGGATAGTAGGGATGCGACCTCTGTTCGCGCAGACAGCTCGACTTGTATCCTGTAGTTTCAATATAAAATGGTATTGGATCCAAAAGACCCCGGAGAGACCTTCCAACACAAACCCTTCATTGACTGAAACATGTCTGAACGTAAATGGCTGTTCTCTATACTAACTGCTGCCAAGCACGTCATAGGCGAATCATGGAAGTCCTTGGCCCTCCCTTTTTGCTGAAATTAAGACTAGGGCCAATCATATCATGTGCCATAAAAATGGTGGTAATCACAATTGATATTGGGGGTAAATTGCTCAAGCTGTGGACTTAGATAGAGAACTTGTTTCATGGGGCAATTCTAAGGTGGCGTGGGTGAGATTCGTAGGGAGAAGCTCACCCCCTCTGTCTTAAAGTAGGACAAAATTGCAAGTGTGTGGGGGTGGCATTCATACATAAAAAAACATTTATGGTATAAATGTGTCATTGATAAGCATGCAAACTGCTGCATGCTCCTCAATCATCAGCTGTTAAATCGCCCATCCAGACGCTCCAGGAATCCGCCGCGTCTCCTGCACCCAGGAGGGGTACAAATACCGCAATGCTCCCAGGTGCTTGATTTAAATCCTGCGTCTGCACACTGGCAGCGGTGCAGGATTTGAAAGTTGTGGACTTTGGCCTGTGACATAATTGGGCAAATATCGTAGTAGCGTTTTATGTAGTTTGCCTCAGGTAGGTCTAATTAAGTGTTAAGTGACATATGTATAATTGTGAACCTTGTAGCTACCTCACTGTCATGATTAAGAGCCCCGGCTCGAAATGCGTTGACGATATTTGCCCAATTATGCTTTTTACTGCTCTGCGTGCTGTGACGGCTTTTTAAATCGACTGCAATAAAAGATGGATGATTTTATCGCTCATGCTCTATGGCTGGCACTCCATTATTCTGGATAGTTACTACGTCAGAGGTGAGCGCTCTGTGCCGTGTTCCTATTGCCCGAGTTTATATGCATGTTCATGGGATCTGTGGCTGGCAATCTTTGCAATAATTGGGCAAATATCCGCAGGTTCCAATTGGCTGATGTAGCGCATATTTCAGCGCTTTTTTTTCTTCTCTTTATGTTATTTTCTTTAGTTTCTCTCTTTATTTCCAGCTTATTCCTTACGGGTTGTTTTACACTTCTCGTAGGTTAAGGTACTATATTGGGTACTTATGTTTTCTAACTTTCTCTTGTAGAGAACCCTTATGTATGCTCAGGCATTAAAGATGTTAGTAATTGGGCCCTGGATGAGCTCCTGGAGTAAGATTTGCCCTGTACAATTAAGTTCCCAATGTAAGTTCAGGCCCACATCTAATTTGACCCTCTGGTTGGCAGCTTAAGTCTCATTTGGTGATAATTTTCAGTACATCATGATAGAGATCTCTATTTGCTCTCAGCATTGCACTCAATTGGATTAATATATACGATGAATCACAATATTTCTATGTTCTATAGATTTGTTAAAGTGGTCCAAAAGTGGCTCTGGAGTCAATAAGACTCCAGGGACGCCTGATTTCTCTTCCTCCGTGGCATCCAGATTCAGCATACCCCGCTATATGAAACCCCTCTGAGTTCCCTGTAAACCTACCCTCTCCCCGATCCTCAATCCAAAGCGTGAATGTGTGAGCCGTGGCCCTTTTAAGCTACACCTTCAGCCAGACCCGCACCAGACATTTGCAAATGGCTGGCATGGACACGCACCCTGTTAAAGGCTGACATGTATGCGGGCACCAGCGCACTCAGCTTAGCAGAGTCTTAGCCATAATTGCTGAGTGCGCTGACGAGAACCCACGCATGCGCCATGGATCCGGGAAAGGTGATTTTTACTGGGCGACCTGTGGGGCATCCTAAATTGAGGTGCCCCGGGAGCAAGGACCAAAACCTGGAATACAAGGGGAGGGAACAGGTATGTGTGCAAAGAGAATACAGTAGTAGTATCTCCATGTTCTATAGATCTCTTGAAGTGGTCCAAAAGTGTCTCTGGAATCAATAAGATTCCAGAGTCGCCTGATTTTGCTTCCCTCAGGGCATCAAGATTCGAGAAGCCATGCTGTAGAAAACCACTCCAAATCCCCGGTAAAACCTGCCTTCTCACCGATCCTCAATCCGAAGCGTGCAAGAAATTGGGCGGGTGCAATTAGGAAGGTAGGTGTCAGGCCGAGGGACACCCGCCTTTAGAGTAAGCCCACAACCCCCAATCTCCGCTGCTAGCTTCACCTTTAGACAAGCCCCCGTTTGCCGGGACGCTTTATACGCCTCGCCGGACACGGTTGCCCCCAGGACTTAATAGCACAAAGGATGTGAGCTTACAGGGGTTGAAGGCAGATGAACCAGAGGCCAGACGGGGCAATGTCGGGTAAGTACTGGAAACAGTTCGGGTGCTTCGGGAACAGGTAATACTGGAAGCAATTCGGGTGCTCAGGAGAATTCAAGCGAAGTCAGACGTCAAGCCAGGGGTCACAACGGGAGGTCAGAGAGCTGCGCAGTACAAGGGATGAGACGAAGTCGTGGTCGAGATTCAAGCAGATGGTCAATAACGATTTAAACCGGCAATCACAGGAACAATAACAAAGCCAGCTAAACGCTATCACAGGCACTGACACACTGAAGAGGTAATCCCTTTATAGGACTGAACCCGGCTGGATTGGACAGGGAGCCAGTGACTGTGATTGGTGCACTTTGGATCTGTGTGCTGATTGGTGCACTTTGGATCTGTGGTTTGATTGGTGCACTCAGAGAGCTCTGGGCTGATTGCCCCAGCTGAACTCCAAAGGCATACTGCCCAGAACTGCACCTCCTAGGTTTAGCTCTTTTAAACAGCCTCCAGTGGCCACTCTGTGTATAGCACCACCGGAGGACATAAGCTGACTGTACTCGCGCGCAAGCACGAGTAGAATGACAGTGGACGAGGGAGGAGGGCGCGCTCGGTGACGCACGCGCCGCTGGAGCTGGCATCTGAGGCAGAAGCGGCTGCAGGGCAGGAGAAACCCTGGCCAGTTGCCTAGGGACACCACGAGCACGGACTGAAGGCAAGTCATTCATGACAGTAGGTTTGAATTTTTGAGCAAATGTTACTTTTCCTTCAAGGTTATCTAAATTAGTGAAAGTGACTCAGTCCATACATCCCCTTCGTTTTGGACATCAGGGAGTGCGTTTGGGGACTTCTTCCAGAGGCGTACATAACAAACAAAAGTCATAGTGGGCCATCTGCATTACCTGCAGCGAAACACAGGGATAATGACCAGTTGCGGGACTCCCGGCGCTGGCTTGTAGTGAAGGTGAACATTACAGGCGTTCTGGAGGGTTATATGTGTGTCGGGGGGGGGACTCCAGCATTCTGGATGTCTCCCTCTGAGCTTATTTTGATTAGCTGACTGCAGGACCAACACCTGTTAAACGGGTGTTGTTCCGGTTTAATGTTTCAGGGATTGGCCACCCCCCTTCATATACCACGATCGGATGTGCTTTGGGGTGCTGGTTTCTTCTATGGACTATTGTTGCGCCGCCTCCATGAACCAACACACCCACGACCCTGATGGGACTTGCTGGTGAGCTGTGTGGCCGCAGAGTGTGCGGAGTGATTTAACAAGGGTATATTTACATTGTACAATTTGTAAATCGATAAAGCGATCGCATATGTGGGTTGTGAATGATCTGACGACTTGCATTCGAATGCTGAGGATTTTTGGGCAACTATTTGTTAAAGCGATTGTAATTAAAGAGGAACATCGGACCAAAAATAAAAAGGGGCCGATAAGGGAGGGGGAATCGGACCCTTTTTATTTTTGGTTCGATGGACTTACCTTTTGGACATCCGGCGTCTTCAAGGTCCGATCCCCTGCCCCCGCTGGCTTAGCCATCTGTAAGGGACAGCATGGCTTAGCCGTGCTCTTCAAAGTCCTGTGCCACTCAGCAAAGTCCCGTGATATTTTGGACGGCTCCTTTGCATCCCATTCACGGGCACTGCGCAGGCGCGAGATTGCGGGCTGTGCACAGTGCCTGATGGGATGCAGAATGGCGCTGCACGTCGGAAGGTCGTCAGAAATCCGAGGGACCCAGAAGATGGATCCCCGGTGAGGTGAGTAAACGGTGCCCAAAGGTAAAACCGGAGAGGGGGGGGTTTAACCTTCCCCGGTGTTCTTTTTTAAAGGTATTTGTATAGTCCTAATTACAGCCAATTTCTGTTTCCACATGCCGACATTAAAGTGATAAACAAATTTGATGTCAGCCAAAATGATACGACACTCGACCAGAGAATGATTTCTCGTTTCACTTGATCACAGCAGCAGTTCCATGCATCAATTAGCGCTTGATTGCGCTCACTATAGCAAATATTCACTAATCGTTTTGGGGAAATGAGCCCCTGCAGGGAAATATTTTCTATAAAAAAGGTTTATTACTTACCTGGGGTCATATGTAAAGGAGTGTCCTCCCCTATAATCCTCACAAATATTTCTTCCCCCTCTTCGGATTTCACATTTGGAATTGCAGCTTCTCTGTGGTCTGTGATGAAGATGGGATTAAAGATATAATGCATTTCATTATGAGAGGGAGGGCATCTGGTCAGTTAAAGCGGAACAAAACACAGCAGCAACTGGCCGGGAAGCTAAAAGATTCCATGGCCGTCCGCTGGGTTTTCCCAGGGGCATCACGAATTGCGATGCCCCGCTGTGTGAAACTCCGCACTCCAACGGCCCATGCGCAGACTCTTGTCCAATGAGAGCCGCCAACCATGACTACATGGTCCCGCAGGCAGCACTCATTGAAAAGACTGGGGAGCATGGGCGGCCGTATCCCCGGAGACACGCCTGATCCCGCCCCAGCTTATCTGAATAGAGCACAACGTGGAGGATGCAGCAGTGGACGAGAGCCTGCGCATGCGCCGTTGGAGCCAGGGAAGGTAAGTGTCTACAAGCATTCTGGAGGTTTCACACAGCAGGGCATCCTGAATCAGGGGAAAGCCAGCAACCAGTCCTGGAATCTTTTAGCCCCACACTCCTACGTCATTCAGGAAGGGGGTGTGCCAAGGCCGGTTCGGCGCGCCCCCTCCATTGGAATGAATGAAGACAATTTGATGGACAACGACTATGTCTGCCTGGCACTGGGCGATGGGCGCCCTCATTCTCCCTAGTAAGTATGAAGACGGCAACGCTGTGCGGAGGACCTGCGAGAGGGGGAAAAATACGTAAAAATACTTTTTTTTTTTTTCATGCCTGGAGAGGGACTTTAAATTGGAACAAAACCCAACGCAGGAGGAATCTTTTTGGTTCCAGGAATGGCCGTTGGCCTTTCCCAGGGGCATCCCAATTTGTGAACCCCCCTGGGGCACAGCAAACCTCACCTCCTTCCTGGCTCCCTCAAGGATGTAAATATTGGGTGACGGCATCCCCAGCATCTTTGGGCGATGTGCGCCCCCTGCTGGGGATGTGGCCACTTTTGCTCCTGACTGCCATAAGCAGAGCCATTTGCCGATCATTACATATACACGGCAAACGGTGCGGATTGGAGGAGAGCCCACGTCTGCGCCGTAGAACCGGGGGAAGGTGAGTTTTACTGGGCGATCAGAGTGGCCAATAGGGATGCCCTCGGGGCAGGGAACCAAAATCAGAGTAGTCAATGTCCTGGGTTTGGTTCGCTTTAAAGAGAAACATCGGAACGTGGAAAGAGGAACTTGCCATCCAAGTTTCACCCTTCATCCTAAATTGGGATGACCCCACTGTGTAAAACCCCCAGAAGCCCCGTTTCGCTCACCTTGTCCCAGAGCCCTCGCCGTGGCCGAACAGGCGCACCTCTAGCTGTGCGCAAAACCGCACCCGACCTTTCTGAATGGGCGGTGCAGACGCGCGACGGCCAGGAGGTGAGCGGGGGATGCAGCTGTCGGCACAGTGCAAGCAAGTGCGCTGATTGGTTGAACGGGTCACTCAGCCAATCAGCGCTGTCGTTCTTGCCTGAGTCTGCATCGTGGGAGCATCAGGAAGGTGAGCGACCTAGGGGCATACACACAGCAGGGCAACCCAATACGGGATGCCCCCACGGAGAATCAACAACCCAAAAAGAGAAAATCGGGTGTGTTGTTCTTCCAAAACCCACATTTTTAACTTGCATCCCCTAAATTGCTCCCCCCATTTTGCCAATTTTCACTGCTTCTGCTTCACTCTAATCCCAGATAATGGCGCCTGTTTTTGCTGTAAAGCTCCGCCTCCTCCATTCATTAGACTGATCGGTGTTCCAGGACAATTTATATTCCGGCGGGGGCTTCGGGCAAATGTATTTCACAAGTTCAGTGGGTTTTGGCCCGCTTTAAGTAATTTCTGGTGATTTCCGGCCATGGCACATGACTGAAGCTCTCTTGAGCAAGGCACCTAACCCCCAAACTGCTCCCCGGGTGCCTTAATTAGGGACGCCCACCGCTCCGGGCATGTGCATACCCACTGAATGGATCAATTAAATGCAGAGGAAAAATTCCTGTGTATGTCCAAGCATACACTGGCGACCAATGCCCCTACTGAGATGTATGGAGGGCGCGAATATGGAATATATATATATATATATATATATATATATATATATATATATATCCGTATTTTTCACCCTATAAGACGCACCTAGGATTTGGGGGAGAAAATAAGAAAAAAAATATTTGAAACCAAAAACGCACCATTACAGACAGTGTGGCATTCCCCTATCCCATTCCCATAGGCCGTGTGGGATGCCCCCTCCCCCCAATTCCCGTAGGCTGTGTGGCATCCCCCTCTCCCCCCATAGGCTGTGTGGCATCCCCTCTCCCCCCATAGGCTGTGTGGCATCCCCTCTCCCCCCATAGGCTGTGTGGCATCCCCTCTCCCCCCATAGGCTGTGTGGCACCCCCCTCCCCCCATTAGTATAGGCTGTGTGGCATTCCCCTCTCCCCCCATAGGCTGTGTGGCATCCCCCTCTCCCCCCATAGGCTGTGTGGCATTCCCCCTCCCCCCCATTAGTATAGGCTGTGTGGCATCCCCCTCTCCCCCCATAGGCTGTGTGGCATCCCCCTCTCCCCCCATAGGCTGTGTGGCATCCCCTCTCCCCCCATAGGCTGTGTGGCATCCCCCTCTCCCCCCATTTGTATAGGCTGTGTGGCATCCCCCTCTCCCCCCATAGGCTGTGTGGCATCCCCCTCTCACCCCATAGGCTGCGTGGCATCCCCTCTCCCCCCATAGGCTGTGTGGCATCCCCTCTCCCCCCATAGGCTGTGTGGCATCCCCCTCTCACCCCATAGGCTGTGTGGCATCCCCTCTCCCCCCATAGGCTGTGTGGCATCCCCTCTCCCCCCATAGGCTGTGTGGCATCCCCTCTCCCCCCATAGGCTGTGTGGCATCCCCTCTCCCCCCATAGGCTGTGTGGCATCCCCTCTCCCCCCATAGGCTGTGTGGCATCCCCTCTCCCCCCATAGGCTGTGTGGCATCCCCTCTCCCCCCATTTGTATAGGCTGTGTGGCATCCCCTCTCCCCCCATAGGCTGTGTGGCATCCCCCTCTCACCCCATAGGCTGTGTGGCATTCCCCCTCCCCCCCATTAGTATAGGCTGTGTGGCATCCCCCTCTCCCCCCATAGGCTGTGTGGCATCCCCTCTCCCCCCATAGGCTGTGTGGCATCCCCTCTCCCCCCATTTGTATAGGCTGTGTGGCATCCCCCTCTCCCCCCATAGGCTGTGTGGCATCCCCCTCTCACCCCATAGGCTGTGTGGCATTCCCCCTCCCCCCCATTAGTATAGGCTGTGTGGCATCCCCCTCTCCCCCCATAGGCTGTGTGGCATCCCCTCTCCCCCCCATTTGTATAGGCTGTGTGGCATCCCCCTCTCCCCCCATAGGCTGTGTGGCATCCCCCTCTCCCCCCATTGGCTGTGTGACATCCCCCTCTCCCCAATTAGTATCGGCTGTGTGGCATCCCCCTCTCCCCCCATTGGCTGTGTGACATCCCCCTCTCCCCAATTAGTATAGGCTGTGTGGCATCCCCTCTCCCCCCATTTGTATAGGCTGTGTGGCATCCCCTCTCCCCCCATTTGTATAGGCTGTGTGGCATCCCCCTCTCCCCCCATAGGCTGTGTGGCATCCCCCTCTCACCCCATAGGCTGTGTGGCATCCCCCTCTCCCCAATTAGTATAGGCTGTGTGGCATCCCCCTCTCCCCAATTAGTATAGGCTGTGTGGCATCCCCCTCTCCCCAATTAGTATAGGCTGTGTGGCATTCCCCTCTCCCCCCCATAGGCTGTGTGGCATCCCCCTCTCCCCCATAGGCTGTGTGGCATCCCCTCTCCCCCCATTTGTATAGGCTGCGTGGCATCCCCCTCTCACCCTATAGGCTGTGTGGCATCCCCCTCTCCCCCATTAGTATAGGCTGTGTGGCATCCCCTTCTCCCCCCAATTCCCATAGGCTGTGTGGCATCCCCTTCTCCCCCCATATTCTGTGTGGCATCCCCCCTCCCCCCAATTCCCGTAGGCTGTGTGGCATCCCCCTCTCCCCACATAGGCTGTGTGGCATCCCCCCAATTCCCATAGGCTGTGTGGCACCCCCCCTTTCCCTCCAGTCGGCTAAAGTAAAAAAAAAAAAAAAGTTAAACTCACCTCTCCACTGACACCGCTCCGCTGAGCGGTCGGCTCCGTGAATGGGGTGGGCGTGGCCTGCGCTGTGTCAGCACAGGCCACGCCCACCCCATTCACGGAGCTGGCCGTAAGAAGCAGCGGGCTCTGTCCCGGTCCCGCTGCTGCGATCGCTGTCTTTTACAGGCAGCGATGACAGCGGTAGGGCCAGAGACAGCGCCCCCGCCGCTCCTCCGCCTGATGCTACTTCCTGGGCACATGCGAGCACCCAGGTCAGGGCAGCAGGTGGGCGTGGCCTTCACCGACTTGGTGCAGGCCGCGGCCACCCGCTGCCCTGACCTGGGTGCTCGCATGTGCCCCAGGCGGAAGAAGCAGCAGATGGAGGAGCGGTGGGGGCGCTGTCTCTGGCTCCGCCGCTGTCATCGCTCCCTGTAAAAGACAGCGATTGCAGCGGCGGGACCGGGACAGAGCCCCCGCCGCTCCTCTGGGCTCCTGCAGTGTGACAGGCAATGCGGGAGCACCGGGAACGGGTGAGTTTTTTTTTTTTTCTTTTACATTCACCCGATAAGGCGCACGGACATTTTTCCCCCACTTTTGGGGAAAAATAAGGGTGAAAAATACGGTATATAAGAATTATTATTGTAGGGATGTTATTTATTACTAACCTGTGCGGATCCCTAAAGGTATTTCTTCCACTTCATTCTTCACAAAGATTTCCTTCTGCACAATTGTCACATTTCTGGTCATACCGTCTCTTCTGTCTGTTACAATAAAAATAAAAGTTAAAGTCAAAATTAATATAAATATCAGTAGCTTACTTTTCATTGAGTGATTCCTCCTCTGTCTGTCTCCTTAGTGAGAAAGATCACTTCCTCATTTAGCTTTCAGTCCCCACCCCACTGACCTGGTTCATCAATCAATCTTCAGTGGACCAAGAACAGAAACACCTCCCACTCCCTGTCCAGACATCCTGATTGGCTGCCTTTCTCTGCAACTCTGAAACCCCGCCCTCCCCTACATCACATCGCTGTTGCCACACCCCCTGTTTCTCCTCAAAGTTTCTCTGCAGCCCCAATGCTCTAATACTTTTACTAATAACTTAGTAACTGCAGGGGCTTTTTGAAAACAGATTGAAGTTAGGGACAGTGCAACGTGTAGCCCGAGACAATAGGACAAAAACCGGGCGCTCACCTTTAGTATAACTAATGTCACTCAGTGGGCAGATAAAAAAAAATACAATTCTGTGAAATACTCACCTGTAGAATTGGTATTATAAGTATACAGTACGTCCTGCTCCAGATATAATACTTACACTTGGGACATCCAATAGCAGTGTCCATAAGGTAGGGTGGGATCCCCAACAAAAAGGCAACAGCAGGCAGTTTAAACCACTGCCGCCTGCAAAACCTTGCGGCCAAACACAGCGTCAGCTGAGGCCCTAACATCAACCTTGTAGCGGCCTTGCAAACTTGTTCAACAGAAGCCTGGTGCTGGAAAGCCCAAGAGGCACCAATAGCACGAGTAGAATGAGCAGTAAGGCGAAAAGGAGGAACCTTCCCCTTGGCAGAATAGGCCTAAATCACGGCCTGACTAATCCATTTGCTAATAGTAGACTTGGCGGGAGCCAAACCTTTCCTAGGCCCGGAAGGCACAACCAAGAGAGCATCAGTCTTCCTGAAAGCCGCAGTGACTACCAGGTAATACTTCAAACACCTGACCACGTCCAAGGAATGCAAAATCCTTTCCTTATCGTTGCTAGGATTGGGACACAATGAAGAAAGAACTATGTCCTGATTCAGATGAAAAGCAGACACCACCTTTGGCAAAAAGTCCGGTTTGAAGTGGAACACCACCTTATCCTGGTGTCTCTCATAGTACGGAGGCTGAATAGACAGAGCAGCCAGCTCAGACACACGCCTAACCAAAGTAATAGACACCAAAAAGACAACTTTGAGAGTAAGAACAGCCAGAGCAGCATCATGAATAGGCTCAAAGGGAGCCCCCTGCAAGGCGGACAAAACCAAGTTTAACCCTTTTGTTGCCAAGCACGTAACACCTACGTGCTGGCTTGGCTGGGCCTTAAGTGCCAAGCCCGTAGGTGTTACGTGCTTGACTTTCCTCGCTTGTAGTTTAAAAAGTAAAAACAACAAATACTCACCTGACCCCTTGTTGGATCCGGCCGGGTCTCCTCTTTAATTTGGTGCCATCCGATCCCCCGTGGGGGGTCGGATGGCTCCAGGAGAGCCCCCGGAATAGGCCCCCCCCCCGGCTTCTGCAGC